>JANRFK010004149.1:19880931-19917124 GCA_030068395.1 Apalone spinifera
AAAAAAAAAAAGCAGTCTAGACGCGGTTCCTTCGGAAAAAAGAACCCTTCTTCCTAAAAAAATGAGGTATAGAGGGTTCTTTTGAAAAAGTTTTTTTCCCAAAAGAACTGAGTCTAGACTGCTTAAAAAAAAAAAAAAACTCTTCCGTAAACGGGATCGGAAGAAGATATGCAAAGTCGTGCCGAATTTGCATGTCTTCTTTCCAAAGCCGCAGGCAGTCTAGACGTGCCCTAATAAAATGGGGATGAAATTTAGCAGCGCATCTAATGTATGTAGACACTAACAATAAGAATTTTTGCTATAAGCTGAAGACATATCAGTTTGAATCAACAGAAGATAAAAACCAGAGTATAGTGTTTGACAACAGGGTGACTATGAGCTGCCAATAAAAATGATGAGACCATTAGAATGCAATCCTAGGATGTATTAGGTGAAGCATTTCCAGGAAAAAGATGGAAATAATATTACCATTATATAAATCACTGTTGAGAGATCTCATCTGAAATACTGTGTGCTGTTCTTGTCTCCCATGTTTAAGAAAGATGCATTCAAACTGAAACAGATGCAGAAAAGGGCTATTAGCATGATCAGAGGACTGGAGTACCTACCTTACAAGAGGGAGACTTGAGCAATTTAACTAACCAAACAAAGGCTTGGGAGGGAGGAGATGTGATTGGTCTTTACAAACACATAAACACCAGGGAGGCAAAAGAGTTATTTAAGTTAAGGCCCAAAGTTGTCACAAGAAGCAAAAATACAAACAAGCTATCCATAAGTTTAGACTTGAAATTAGATGAAGATTTTTAACCACACTGGAGTTCTGGAGCAGGCTTTTAAGGGGAGTAGTGGGGTCAACAATTAACTTTTTAAAAGACTGAGCTCCATCAGTTTGTGGAGGGGACAGTTTGATGTGGTTGTATACAATGGTATGTGGCCCATTTGCGGCTCCCATTAGCAAATATTTTCAATGGCTGGAGAAGGAACACTAAATGGGTTCTGAGTTACTGCAGATAATTCTTTCTCAAGTATTTGGCTGGTAGGTCTCGCACGCATGGGGTTGGGAAGGGATTTTCCCTGGCTCAGATTGACAGTGACCCTGGGCAATTTTCATCTTCCTCTACAGCAGAGGTGGGCAATAATTTTTTGCTGGGGGCCACTTTGGAAATTTTTGAAGTGGCCCCGGGCTGCACAGGAAAGTGGGAAGGGGGCATCAAGTGGAAGGAGCGGAGCATCAAGTGGAAGGAGCGGGACCAATATACTTCCGGGTTCCCCAAACCCAGACAATGATTGGTCTCGGGGTGAGGGAGTGCCTTTGCCCTCCCCCCCACACATTCCCCCTAGGTGCCCATGCCCCTGGTGTGGGAAGAGACTTCCTGTGCTCCCCCGCTCCTAGGCCATTTAGAGCCTGGGGGCGGGGGAGTGCAAGAAGCCTCCTTCACTCTGCCCCCACCTTGTAAGTAGTGCATGGCACTTAAAAGTGCCATGTGCTCCTGGCAGGGCAGGAGGAGGCTTCGCATGCTTCCCTGCCCCCAGGTCCTAATTGGCCTGGGGGCAGGGGAGCATCAGGGCCTCTGTGGGTTGGATCCACCCTCTTGGTGAGCCAAATCCATCCCGCAGAGGCCCTTTTGCCCACCCCTGCTCTACAGCATGGGACACAGGTTACTTATTGGTTTGAATTAGACTAAATGGTGAAATTCTATCTAACTTGGGGTATGTCTACACTACAGAGAAGATTGAAGCTGCTGCTGTTCATCTTCCAGGGTTTGAATTATTGGGTCTAGTGAAGACCCGCTAATTTGAACTGAGAGGGGCACTCTGGTCGATGCCTGCAGTATGGACAGAGCCAAAAGTTGAGTTAAGGTACTTTAACTTCAGCTATGCAACTAACGTAGCTGAAGTTGCTCATCTTAATTAGACCTTATCCCGTAGTGTAGATCTACCCTCAAAGTCCTTACATCGGTAATTCAGGCAGAGGTTATAAGCATATCGCTGGAATGGGTAGAGGAGGGCAGACTAGATCAGTGCTGGGCAACCTAGGCTAGTGAGTGGCCCTGCTTCATCTCAGTGGGCTGCAAGATTGTTGAAACCAATATAGTTTCCTGGGATAGGGTAGTTTTGCTAATTGTGCTTGATGATTTTGAATTTGTGGGATGTGCTGCGTGAACCCTAGCAGAGCTTCAGTTGGATACAGAAGGCTCTCACAGTCAATGTTGTGTGCAATCAGCATGCACTCACTTCACATGATCTTACTTTACATATGGGTCACTTTAGTAATACTAGTAGGAAAAAATTGATGGAAGACAGCAGAATCTGGTAATCCTGTGGCGTGGGGAACGGTAAACAAAATGTCTTGTGGACCACCAATAGAACCCCAATGAGCTGCATGTGCCTACCACTGGACTAGATCATGGCGGTCCTTTAATGTATGACTCTGAGACCTGCTCCTGCTGCCATTGAAGTAAATGGTAAAGTTCCTTTGACTTCAATTCCGGGCTGTCAGTTAGGGGATGTGGCCGGGGAAAGAAGGCATAACTGGTGCACTTGTTTCTGGATGTTGCCGGCAGTCAGTACAACTTAAAGCAGCATGTAGACTGCTCCAATTTATGCCTCGGTACTGGTGTGGAATACAGCAGGGTAGAGCAAATGTTTCTTAAAGCAGCCTTTCCACATCCCCTTCCTTTGTTATGCACCCTCTGCATTTGCATCTGGGGATCTGGATGCATATCGTCATTTTCATCCATACCAGTAGCATTGCTGTCTCTTCTGCTGTCTGTTAGGAGCAACAATAACCAGCTCTGAAATCAGGGATTCTTCATTAGCCCTTTCTGGATAGGGTAGCAGTGGCCTTTTCTCTCCTTGCCTTCTTACTCAATGGAATTATGGTGGGGATAAATCTGGCCAGTATATCTTATTAGAGAATCCTGAAAATATGCTATCAATCATTTGTGGTTGAAGTTTCAAGACTAATGTTATTGTGCAGTAGTATTCCATCAGGGCCATATGTCTGAATTATATTTCTTGGTCTTTTTCCAATTTATACTGTATCCTGCATGAATATTAAATTCTATCTAACTTACTCAAATGTTACTCGGAAAACATGGAGGAATAGTTTTTCGTTTTTATGATACTAAAATTGTCAAATTTTGTTTATAGCATTTTCAGTTTCTAGTCATTCATCATCACCAGCTTCAGGAATGCTAAAACTTATTAACTACATGAAGGAAGACTGTAAATCCTAAAGGAGATGAGCCAAAGCATGTTTGTTAATGATTCAAAGTAGGAAAACATTGTGTACATGTAAGTATTTTTCCATTTGAAGTTCATTCTTCTTTAGCAGCGCCACCTCTTCCAAGTGGAAATAATCATTAGACAATATTACAAAGCATGAGGAATTCTGCATGTTTTGCTGTCTCTCCTGATGGCTAATATAAGGGAAATTAGCACTTGTATTTCTGTATTCAAGGCATCTCTTCAGCTGCTCTTGTGCCTTTGCCACATCTTTTCCTTTCATTTCCAAACACATGGAAGTTAAAGAAGGTACTAGTTTTCTCTATAAACCAAGGTCCTGATTTCAGTAGCTACTATACTGATGATCATTTGATATATAAGACATTTTAGGTGGTCTGGTAGCACTGCCTATTATTAACATTTCCAATACAGTTCATTAGAAGACCCAGTATTCAGTTGCTTATAACCTTCCTAAATTTTAATTACTTCGGCTGAAATTTTCCTTGCCTGGTGGCTGCCTCAGGGTGAATTATTTTGAAAAAATTCAATCAATATAATTCAGCCACATACAAGAGTGAGACTACATATCTTGTCTTGCCATGTTAACTTCTGGCAGCCTTTTCTTTGAACAGATTTAGCACCCTGAAGCTTGGGAGCCAGGACTTGATGTTTGGCAGGACATGGTCTTGGTGTCAGGATGTGCCTTTTGCCATCCTTGTGAAAATGTGCCTTCCCTACAGAACAACTGAGCATGCTCCATTTCAGGACAACAGGGCTAAAGCCAGACTTTCCCTGTAATGACTACTCCTAGCTGTTCCAGGCTAAGTACTAGGATGTCTGCCCCCCTTCCTCCCCACTGGCAGCCAGGCAGCATGAAGGAGGAAGCTGTGTCAAATGCAAAGAGGACAAGAGCTGGACCAGGGAGGGAAAGTAGTAGATTGGGATAAAGAGTTTAGTGAGATGGGGACTAGAGGAGGGATTGGAAAAGTCGGGACTGATTGGGCAGGGAGGCTGGCACTGGCAGATGGGTGTGAAGGGGCAAATGGAAACTGACTGGACAAGCATACTGTGAGATGATGACCCACCCCCTAATTAGAATGACGCAGGCTGGTGCTGTCAGACTGGAACATTTTCCATGCATTCTCGACAATCTTTGATGACTCTCATTGCACCCACTAACTAAACTGAAGCTACCATATGGAAACTCTGACAGGAACAAGGCCTGGCTAAGGTACACTGCTTGTTTTTGATAGCTTGCTGCTTATATGGAATGGAACGAGGTAGCTCTGCTGTATCAATTGCAGTGAGGTCTCCAGACTGAGATCAAGGATGAACTGGCCCGAAAAGAGACCTCTCCAGGCTTGGATGCCTTCATTGATGTCATTATTTATATTGAGCCCACAAGGTTGATCTAGCTTACTGGTATCTGACCACCCAGGAGAGGCTGCGACACTAGCATAATAAACTATATAAATGTAGATGGTATCATGAGCTTTCGTGGGCACAGCCCACTTCTTCAGATGACCAGTCATACATGTCTTGTTAGTCTATAAAGTGCTATCAGACTATTTGTTGTTTTTTAAGTTTATCCTGTACAGACTAACTCGGCTACCGCCTGAAGCTTCCTAGCATAATAAACTATGCTTGTATTGCTTTGAGCCAGGTTATGTTCTTGCAGCCAGCTCTTCACGAATGCTAGCCTGGAGATATCAGGGAAATGACCAACTTCAGGCCTGGTAGAGAGGCCTGGCATGGGTGTAACCAACAAGTTATAGCCTGGGACAGTCCCCTCCCTGATATTCATTGGGGTCCCCACGCTTTCAAGAATAAAACAATTACGCATTCCAGACAGGAGCTACAGATATCTCCATTGGTGGCCCTTAGGCTGTGTCCAGACTACATAGTTCTTCTGGAAAAAAGATTCTCAGATTGCAAACCAAAATTTGTGTAGCTTTTTCTCCTTTTTTTGGAAGAGGCTTTTTAGACACTTGGCCCATCTACACTTGGACAAATGTGGGGAAAAAACCTTTTCGGAACATCCCTTCTTCGTTGTAAAATGGGGTTTACAGGGATGCCGAAAAAATGAATCTGCTCTTCCGAAAAAAAAATTTGGAAGAGCAGACATATTCCTTGGATGCGACAGAGTTTTTCCGGGATACCAGAGGTATCCCGGAAAAACTCTGGAGCCAAGACGTACCCTTAATGATTCGGGTGTTGCTGCTAACTTTATAGATATTAATATGGCTCAGTCCTGCAAATCGCTGTACAGCCAAAACCTTCCTCAGACCTTGTGGACAGGATAGTGGGGTCTTTCCTGTCCTCAGGTCCAGTGGTAGAAGAGACTTGAACCCCTGAAGAAGCCATCTAAGGATACTGAGAGACACTGCTGTTTGGTGCAATCCATTATCTACAACGCCCCCTGATTCTCAATGTTTCATGACTGGCTTTCCATAAGCCCCACACCCTTTGGTACAAACAAAAAATCAGTTTCCCCCCAAATTCTGCTGATGGGTCCACTTGTGAATGGCTGGCAGTGGTTCTTCTGATCCAGGTAGACCCTTCCACTGTAAGGTAATGTCAACTTCAAGGGTACCCTGGGATTTGGTGGTGGGTCAGATAAGGCTGCCCTCAGGACTGTCCCCTGCCTCCCTGTAAAATATCAAGAGGAAATGGCCATTTTTGAGAAAAATAATGCAGACACCCTACCCCACATCAAGGCTACAACTGCCCTATATAGGCAAAAGCCTGGGGCAAAAGCACCTTATGGTTGAATCTCTGTGGTGTCTGAACCAGAGTTAGCCACTGTGCATAGTACTCCCCAAAAAACCTAGCTGAAGGGTTTATCTGCCAATCTGCATCCCTGTCGGGGCTCCAGGCCTTTTAATCAAGAAGGATGAGACCCTACACCATAGGCACTGACTCCATGGATGCTTCAGAGTGGGAGTGTCCACAGGAAAAATAGTGGGTGCTTTCCCCCAACACCTGCTACCTACTTGGGAGGCCCCGCCAATCAGCACCTCTCTCTTCCTTCATCATCTGCCTGCCATGATCAGCTGTTTTGCCGCGTGCAGGAGGTTCTGGGTGGGGAGGAGCAAGGACAGGGTACATTCAGGGGAAGGGGCAGGCACAGGGTGGAGGTGGAAAGGGGATTTTGGAAAAAGGGATGGAGTGCGAGTGGGGCCAGGTGCAGAGTTGGGGCTTGAGCACACTCTAGCATATTGAAAAGTCAGAGCCTGTCCCCTACACCTTTGTGTGGTCTATCAGTCCTTGAATCAAGTAATGATGAGAAACAAGTACCTCTTACCTCTGAACCCTAAACTATTGGACTGAATAAGATCCTCACAGGTATTTATTAAACTGGACTCTTGGGTAGTGTATAACCTGGTGCATATCTGGGCAGGGGATGAATGGAAGATTCTTCTGAACATGTAACAGACATACTAGATACTTAACAATGCTGTTTGGTCTGATGAACTCCACTGCAGCCTTCCATCCCCGTCTGGGCCATCTGTCTCAATGATATACTTGTCTTCTCAGAAAATCGCAAGTGGTACACCCACCATGTTAGAACTGTCTTGGAGAGACTGCATCATCATAGCCTATACACAAAGTTGGAAAAATGCCCTATTTGACTAAAGTTCTATGGGAATCCTATTCTATTTGTTCTATCCCCAGAAAAGATCAAGGTGGACCCAACAAAGTAGGAGACCATTCATGAATAGATAGCTCTCCAGTGCAAGGGCTAGCCCATTGGGGTCCCTAAACAAGAATATTTTTAGCTCCTGCACCCACACAACACATACCCCACTCGATAGGCCTCCTTTCAGCTTGACTGTTAACCACTGATAACTGCTCTCTGGGAATGTTTTTTCAACCAGTTATACACTCACCTTGCACAATCATCTAGGTTATATTTCCCTGGTTTGTTTATGAGAAGGTCATGTGAGTTAGAGTCAAAAGCCTTACAATAGCCAAAATATACCATATCTTCTACTTTCCTCTTAGACAAAAGGATTGTTACCCTGTCAAAGAAAGCTACGAGGTTGGTTTGACACAATTTGTTCTTGACAAGTCCACACTGACTGTTACTTTATTACCTTATCATCTTCTAGGTGTTTGCTTAATTATTTGCTCCATTATGTTTTCAGATACTGATGTTAAACTGACCAGTTTGTAATCCCTCTAGTTGTCCTTATTTTCTTTATTATAGATTGGAACTATATTTTTCCCTTTCCACACATCTGGAATCTCCCCTGATTCTTCAAAGATAATTGATTGGGACTCAGATATCTCCTCAGTCAGCTCCTTGAATATCCTAGGATGTATTTCATAATTTAATAATAAAAAGAGATTAATCCTCATGTTTCAGGGCTTATAAATAATTTCTAACTATAAGAGGTCAGGATGAAACCTAATGTAGGGAGTAGATTATCCCATATTTGTGTACTGTAGGTTTTTATACCTTCTTCTTAAGCATCTGCTGTTGGCCACTATTAGAGACAGGACTCCAAGTAGCTGGACTCCGATCTGATCCAGTATGCCAATTTTTATGTTCCAGCAACCTCCTCCCCATGGGGCACTCCATATGCTCACAGAAACAAAAATCCTAGCCCACAGGAACTACTACCTACTTTTTTATATCCAGCCTGGAAAACAACAGTCTGAATTTTGCCAACTTGAAAACGTGACCTCATTTGTTAACATAGCCTTATTAAAAGAACAAGCTGAGTTTCAGTTATAAAGATCAATTTTAAAGGTAATTAGAGGCTAACAAAATCCAACTGTACCGTACAAATGTGATTCACCTAATTCTTAACAAACTAACTGAAAATATGACATGTGAATTCTATGCCTTCAGCTGCAGTAAGGTAAAGATTTTACTGACAATTGAATCAATGCCAAAGAGCCAGTTACACAGTGAGGATAAACATTTAGGAATTGTTCATCCTCATAGGACAAGGACATTGATTGACCATAAACCAGCTCACAACCAGAAAAGGGACGGTAAAGCTTCAAGGGTAATGGAGTATTGTATTACTCAGATAGTCCCAAAACAAAAAGTGCCCTCGTTACATAGCTTAGTGGTTTATACAATGCAGATATCATTTCCGTACCAAATATAAACAAAGGTCAGTGCTCTTTTGTTTTATTATACATTTAAGTAAAACAGTGCTCTTCTGTGAAAGTTGTATTGCATTTTCAATAAAAACACCAAACATTGTTTGTTTGGACATAGGATTTTGTTTGATTCACTGTAAAAACGGGGACTGTTTGCAAAATTCAACTTTAAATCACACCAAAGTTCAGGATTTGTGTATCTGTAAGGCTATGTCTAGACTGCAGGTTTCTTTCGGAAGAAGCTTTTCTGGAAGAGATCTTCCAAAAAAACTTCTTCTGAAAGAGAGTGTCAACACTGTGAAAGTGCATTGAAAAAGCGATCTGCTTTTTCAACAGATAGCGTCCACACTGAATGGACGCTATCTCACATGTAAGCTGTGATTACTATGGGCACAATGGCCACCAGGGTACCTGTGCTTTTTACTCTTTCCTCTTTTTTCGAAAGAACTCCCTCTTCCCCGTCCACACAAGCCTTTTCCCAAAAGAGCTCTTTCGGAAAAGGCTTCTTCCTCATATAAAGAGGTTTACCGATGTTGGAAAAACCCCTCCGTTCTTTTGATTTTTTTTTTGAAAGAATGTGATTGCAGTGTGGACGTAATTGAAGTTTTTTTTGGAAAAACCACTGTTTTTCTGAAAAAACTCTGCAGTGTAGACATACCCTGTGTCTGTTTGTTCAAGAATGCCTTCTAAATGGTAGGAGCAAATTTGATATACAGCTTCCTCTTATCCTCACTTAAAGCAATATCAGGTTTGGCTGTGCCAGGAAAATGGGATGTGCCTGGAATTCCATTGTTTTGTATAACATGTTGTGACGGGCCACCAATGGCCTGCACGCTGGCCGATGGGGAGAGGCGAGCGGGAAGTCATGCCGTGGGTGGCGACCTCGAGCGGCGGGATGCCGCTGCTGAGCTGAAGCGCAGCCGAAACCTTCCTCCCTGCCTGGGCAGCAGGAAGGACGCAAGCCCTGCCCCCAGCGTATGGCCAGTTGGAGCGGTGGCGGCAGGCAGCTGCCCGGAAGTGATGGGGAAAGGCCCCACATTATGGAAAGGGTGGAGTCGCTGTACTGCGTCACGGCCGGCGGGCTATTTTAAAAGGCCTTGCTGGCATCAGGGGAGAGGGCCGGTGGGGCGTCCAGGGATGGGGGACGGAGAGCCCCGAACGAGCAACGCCATGGGAGAGCGAGGCCCCAAGAGAAGCGCTGGAGGACTGACCGAGGCCCGGACATCTGGAACCATGGTAGGCATGGGAGGGCTGGAGCTAAACACCCCGGGACTCATAGGGGGAAGGAAGCAGCCCGGGGCGGGGTCCTTGTGGCCTCCCTGGGCTGACGCATTACAGGAATGCACCCCGTCAGCCATACAGTGAAACGTCGACCCTGTACTTAGGGCCCCGGGCTGGGACCCAGTGGAGAGGGAGGGCCTGGGTCCCCCTTCACCCCTACCCCAGTGAGGAGGAGCAAGGCAAAACCCGGGAGGGAGCACGAAGCCCGCGCGTCGCCAGGAACGGACCCCGGCACAGATTATCGAAAAGGGAAAACGGGACAGTCGGGCTCGCAGGGTCCTCGTCCTGGACTCGGGCGGAGGCTCACGCCCAAAGGGGACTGTTATACATGTAAAGGGAGGGGGCTGATGAGAGAGATATGATATTGCACAATGACCACTGGGGGAACAAGTGCTGGGGACATCTATGCTGCAGAGTGACCACTGGGGGCAGCTGCACCAGGAAGGGAGTGGTTAGTTGGGGATAGGGCTCACCATCTTGCCAGCCACTGGACCCACCACCATTCTCCTCAACACCTAGGGAGCACCTCCAGAGCCAGCCAATGCCACAGCCCCCTCCCCTGAAGTAACCACAGTCCAGCCCCCCATAACTGCCAGGCCACCCATCATGGCCCGCTTGGCCCCATCCGATGGCCCCAGGCCTTACCCATCCAATGCCAGGTAAGTCTTCTAGTTTCACTATAAGGATAAGACAGAATGTTTCTCAAAGAGAGCAAAACTAGCAAATTCTACTATATATATCAGGGTGAAAATTGTGTGTGCCTGCTTTGGAAACTGAAACACTGAAAATATGGAGATATCCCTTCTAAAACCTAGAAACTTGACAAATAATCTACATTGGGAACTCTGGTAAAGGAGCTTTTTTCATTACGTACGTGTAAAATGTAGATCCCAGACTGGGGTCTCTAGGACCCATACTACAAAATAATATCATTAATTAACAGTCACCTTGTCCTTAAGACAAAATCCTGTCCTAGCTCATGGAAGCAAGGGTGTTGTCAGGTATCTCTTTTGATCTTGCCACTCTGGGGCTACATCTACACTGCAGAACTATTTTGGGATTCCGCTATTCCGCGTCTTTTGAGCACTCCTCAAAAACGGAATTTCAAAATATAATGGGCTCGCTATTCCAACATCCCTGTATATCTCATTCCACGAGGACTAAGGGACGTTTCGGAATAGTGATTTATTTCAAAATAAGTGCTATGTAGACAGTGCCAAATCTTGAAATAAGCTATTTTGAAATTAACTTGAAATGAGCTATTGCGTAGCTTATTTCAAACTCTGGGTGCAGTGTAGACGCACTCTGGAAGTGCACTGTAGGAGCAAGTGCACAGTTCAGTGCAATATGCATTGCTGTGCTAGCCGACTGGAAAAGTATCAAGCCAGATGACTGTGCCTCTTTGAAACAAGATTGCCAGCTGACACAAATCAGGTTAGCTTCATTGACTTCATTTGAACTATGCTGATTTATCTCTCCTGAGAATCTGGCCTAGTGAGTAGAGAAACTCTCATTCCCTACTATCATTCTCAAGCACTAGAGAGAAATCTTGCTGTGCTGATCGCACATGGAATGGGAAGGACAGCAGCTTCCCACCCTCTTCCTGCCACCAACATGACATGCAGTATGGCACAAGATCTAACCTTTAACATAAACAGGACTAGCTATTCTTCAAATTATTATTTAACAGGATACATGTGGTTACACCACAGCCTGCATTAGAGAAGAGCACACATAAGTTAACAGTAGAATGTCACAAACACGTTTATTTTTGAGTTAATATATTTCCAAACATTTTTCCAATTTAAAAAAAGTACTCCCATGTTTCTTTGTTATTTATTTTCCAAGTATTTGCTGCCATCAGAGAAATATTTAGAAAACAAGCTTATTTTAATTACCTAAAAATGTAACAGTATGCAATACCATTTTCCCCATGGTATCTCCTCCCAGCATACTTCTCTTTTGCATGACAGTCAGTGGAGTCAAAGCCAAACTGTAAAAGATCCAGCAGCAAGAGCAAACTTGTTTGGAAGCACAGACAACTGTGCTGGCTGTGTTGTTGTGTCTGAGATTACCACATAAGGAGCCAGTTAGTGATCAATATTTTCACTTTTTAGATGGCCAAGGTTTTATGCACCATGGATCAATTTGGGGACAAAGGAACTAATTTTCTATCATCAGTGCTGAACTGGGTTAGAGGAGGGATCACTGCTGTTAGAATTAGGTGGCCATATTTCATGTGATGGATTATTTGAGATTGTAGGGGGACCACATATTTTGTTTCTCTGTGAATGCCAACACAAGTGGGTGTTGCATTTGCAAAACTCTTGCACGTAATCATAAATATCATAGCAAAGTAAATCAGCTTTCAGGACTCAAGTCTGTCTTGGATGTTTACCCATGACATTCATGTGATAATTTTCATATAGTTTTTAATATGCACTTGTCTGCATAACAAAACCACTCCACACTTTGTCAAAAATGGTTCTTTCCCTGAAGGAGATCCAGTATCATAAACCACAGTCCATACACCTAAGGCAGCAGGGTTTATAGACACAGGTCCATACCAATCTTCCATCTAGTATTTTACTGATGCTTGCTTACCTAGGATCCATGAAGCCCAGTCCTACCTTCAGATGTTACTTCTGTAGTTCTATTGGTGGAGTCCTGGAACAGCTAATTGGCCTCTTGGCTCTGCTTAAGCAGGCAGAAGGTAAAGACAGCTATTTGAATAACTGGGCTCTACTCTGTTCTGTATCTTTCGTAGAGTGAGTTCCTGGCATCTGATTTGTGGTTCTGACCTTCAGTTTGTCTCCTGAGTCTGATCTCTTGGTATCTAGACCTAGCCTGACTCTGGTTCCTGACTTGTGGATTTTATCTCCAGTTCGTCTCCTGCTTCTGATCTCTTAATATCCTGATTCTGCTCACTCCTGTCTTGTGACTGTGGAGTCTGGCTATGACTGCTCTCTCTGGCCACTTATGACCTGGCTGTGACAGCTCTACTGCAGTGGTTCTCAAGTGTACTGCAGCTTTATGAGCCTGACTCCATTTTAATGGGATGGTGAGGGTTGACTTGGAGTTGCAGGAGTCTGGGGCCAAACCCTGAGAGCTTCTGCTCTTGATAGCAGAACTCAGGTTACAGGCCCACTGCCTGGGCCTGAAAGCCTTGGGCTGCAGTTTTGGCCCCTCCTGCCTGGAGCAGCGGGGCTCTGGCTTGCCCTTCCCCCCTGCCCCCACCACCTGCAGCAGCTGGGATTGGGGTAGGTTCAGGCATTAGTTGGGGGTCATGTAGTAACTTTTGTTGTCAGAAGGGGGTTGTCACGCAATGAAGTTTGGGAACCGCTGCTCTATTATGTTTGTCCCGCTATTGCAATAATTATAAACAGATAATTCATAGTGTACAATACACCTGTACTTATGGTGCCATAACTGGATCAACGCTGAATGGGATTCCAGCAGAGATTTAAAGAGCCTGCTGATAGCCTGGGGCCTTTTACAGTCACAACCCCTGGGGCAGTCGACCCCCATGGCAGAGAGGGTTGCTGGGGGTTTGTGGTTGTAGCAGTATCAGGAATTTCAGTTCTATTTCCCGGTGTTGATGGAGCCTTTCTTGGGACTCTTGACAGGGAAAAGGTATTCGCTTTTAGGCAACCTTTTCCCAGAAGGCTAATTAACCAATAAAGCTGAACAGATATCAACAGAACACATTAAAAACAAAGGGTTTTTTTTTTAATGGTCTGATTAAACATCTTCTTTCAGTTACTTGGCAGGTGGGGGTTGGTTCTTGTTATCAACATTTTACTAGTTCTCCAGTCATTAGAATCTCCCCCACGGTAAAAGAGAGAACTATGTTTAAAACAATTCCTAAAAGACTGCCATTGTACTTCATGAGGCAGAGAAAGAGCAAGCATATTTATTCTTTTAAACTGAAGCATACCCAGTGAATTGCTAACTAAATACAACATATGACATATAACAAACCTAGGTACAGACATTAATATTTATTAACTTAAATTATTGGTTTTTTTCTTAATCTGTAAACACAAGTAGGTAGGTTGTTTAGTCTCAGTTTAAATCTCTCTGAGCCTATCCCAGGTGTGACATAATACCTTTTCAAAATGTTCTAATTCCAGTTTGTAGCGAGGCCTAGAGCTGGAAGAGCTAAGGTCTTACGGAAGAAGTTGCTCTTATATTATTTTCAGCCATGAATTAAGTGAAAATCTCAGGTGAAGACTTGGTCTCTCAAGTCTCCCAGCTTAAGGTCGTGATCCTACAGATGCTTATACAGTAGCATACAACAGGATCAGTGCCCAGCTTGGCAGATGTATAAGATTTTGATAACTTCCAAAGGTGCATCGAATTTTTTGAGCAAAGCCAAATTCTAATTCAGAAACATTTGAAGTACAGCTCTCATTACCTGTATATTGAAATATGGAACAAAATAGCTTACAGTATAGGAAGACGGTTTTATTCCAAAACAGCAAGCTGTTATTCAATTAAACACAATTGTGCACTTTAGGAATTCTGCCATTAGCAGTTTATTAAAATGCTAACTTAATAAAAACCAAATGATCTCTTTTGAGGGCATGTGTCTCTTATGTAACTCCCAATTTAATGTAAGCAAATCGCTGACTCAAAATTGAAAGATATAGCTTAGCCTCAGAGTTTTTCTCATGAAAATTGTTCATTATAAGTTTATACATCATAAATGGAATGGAAAAATTTTAATTTGCTGAATTAATGACTAAACTCTTTAAAATACCCATAGTATAAAGGATATTGTAGATGCCTTTACATTTTCTTCCTTCATCATTAATTCAGATTAGATTTCTATAAAAGTAACTAATTGTTTTTATGTTTATAGAATAGCCGTAAGTCCCAGATAACTCTCTAGTTCCTGAAGTCTGTACTGCAAATCAATGACTTTCAGAAATTTTAGTGAGATGACCTTTAAGTGTCATAGTCAGAAGTCATCTGGGGAAGAGGTATCCACTGTAAATGGGGAAGCAGCCCCAAAGATGGTTCTACTGCTAATACCATTCGCTGGGGTGGTAGGTATATAATGAGAGAAGAGGGAAGTTAAAACAGAGATAGGACAGCTAGTCTAGTCCATTGTAAAGCCATTGATCTGGCCATTGTTCTTGCCTGGGAAGCAGGGTGAAAGGGTAAGCTCATTCCAATGGTTTTTAGGATCTGGCCCATAGAACGGGAAATAATCATAAAGGAGACCAATGGAATTCCCTATTTCCTCATAAATCACCCTTTAGTTCAACTTTTTTTTTATCTGTCAGAGGATATAGTCAATAGAAAAGCTAATCTATGGTCAAAAGCCTTTGCCTAAAGGGTGCAGGAGCAAAAATATACAGCCAAACTGCTGTCCTTAATGAAGTACATTTACCACTTATCTCAAAAGTTCTTCCTATGTGTCCAGTCCTGCAGGCTTTACTCAGGTAAATCTCCTGTACAAATGCCTTTGGCATTGCAGAGGAGCTGGTAATGTAATATTTCATATACTGCTTCATCATTAACAAAAACTGAACAAGATGGTCAGAGGAACTTACTTTTATCTGAAGAGTAATTTAAACAAAAAGAGAGATACATGCTACTCTTCTTGCTCCTTGATTTATTGCTTTAAAGTGATTCAGTTGTTTTCTCAAATGAATGCATTGTGTTCAATTGTTTACAAGGGGTGGAGGGGATTCTTATTTTTC
The DNA here is from genome assembly GCA_030068395.1 of Apalone spinifera. Classification (NCBI taxonomy): domain Eukaryota; kingdom Metazoa; phylum Chordata; order Testudines; family Trionychidae; genus Apalone; species Apalone spinifera. Next base: position 19,896,270 of record JANRFK010004149.1, read on the forward strand.
AACAATAGTTATTTTTAGATTCTGCCAAAGTTATGGACATTAAAGAGCAGACCTGATCTGCAAATATATTTTTTCGCCAGGTTACCATCTTTCCCATCTTAATGTGTGTGGGGTGGAGGGAGAGGGAAGAAAGGAAAGGGAGGGTGAATGAGATATATTTTGTGCAGAACGTAGAACTTATTGAATTTTATTTTCAAACTTATCATGAGACACTGTGGAGTTAGTCTAACAGGGAGTGTCCAGGATTTGCTTACCTTGTCTAAATCACATTTGTCTTACAATGAACACGTCTAAAGGGAGAGGGGAAACATCCTCTAGCAATCGAAAAAGGTTTCCGCATTAATGTGCATAGTGACACCTCTATGCTATATTAAATAATTCAGTGCCGTCATAACACAAGCACATTAATCATTTTGTTTCTTCCCACAGCTTGAAGACAGATACCAAAAAGCATGCTGGGTACTGGCATGCAAATGAACATGCCAAGCATCCTACTCCACTTAAGAATTCCCATGTTTGAAAAAGTAAACATTTCTCAAACAACTTGTCCTCAGGCAGCCTTGACAGATGTACCACTTTTATGAAATACTGTAAACATTTTATTTCTTTTTATTTCAGTTCTTCAATTTAGGTCACTTGAAAAAACAAAGTTAAAAAGAAACAGTTGCTCTATTTACTATGGAATCCCTAATGTGTATGCTAATGAAAAATTGTGCAAACTAATAATCCCTTTTAAAAATACCAGACTTGATAGGTAATGAACTCCTGTACATTTTATATTACTTTAAGGATAAACAGATGTTTTCCGATAAACAAGTTTTCTTCTACTTCTACTTTTTTTTTAACTTCAAGCATTTTGGAAAATATGTTATAAATGTTTGGTTTTTTTATTGGAACAAAATATATTTAAAAAACTGTGGTGGCAGGCAATACTGTAAGGTGTAAGGAAACAGGAGTAAGTGATTAAAGCCAGTATGTCTTGCAAGAGGGCTGTGGTCTTTTGCTAATGGATTTGTTACCAGCTCTGATGTGGGTGAGACAGTCTGGATTTTCTTGTGGCTGTCCCATATCCCAAAGATGTTTGCCCTGCTTCCTCCCTCTGGACCTGAAGTGTCACACAACATTTGATGTGACCCTACTGGCTAATTCCATATACAGACGGTCAAGGGACCTTCACAACAGCTTGTGAACAATATGCTTGAGTGAGATTTCAAGCACTAGCCCTACCAAATGGGAGGAGACAAGGCTTTAGAGGCATGAACTCCTTTACGAAGAGAGAAGCTTTTAGGCTGTGAAACTCCTATTTACTTATTTCTATAGCGCCAAAAGTAAAACAGCAGTTTATATATGGAGAATGCACAGGATGTAATCCTGCTTAGTGTGTGGGGAGGGTTACAGTACAGTGTAACTCAAATAATGCCAAATCAGAGGTGGATGTGGTTCTGTAGTTTGAAAGCTTCACAGAATAGGTATGTTTGCAGGAAGTTCTTGAGGCAGGGGCCTTATCCTATGTGGCTATATAATTAAATCTTCGGATTAAACAAAGACTGTGAATGGCTAGTCAACTACAAAAGCAGATTCCATCATTTTAGGATTAAACAAAGAGGCTACGTCTAGACTGGCATGATTTTGCGGAAATACTTTTAACGGAAAAGTTTTTCCGTTAAAAGTATTTCCGCAAAAGCGCGTCTAGACTGGCACGGACGCTTTTCCGCAAGAAAGCCCCGATCGCCGTTTTAGCCATCAGGGCTTTTTTGCGCAAAACAAATGTCAGCTGTCTACACTGGCCCTTTTGCGCAAAAGTTTTGCGCAAAACGGACTTTTGCCCGAACGGGAAAGGGCAAAGTATTTCCGCAAGAAGCACTGATTTCATACATTAGGAAGTCAGTGCTTTTGCGGAAATTCAAGTGGCCAGTGTAGACAGCTGGCAAGTTTTTGTGCAAAAGCGGCTGCTTTTGCGCAAAAACTGGCCAGTCTAGACACAGCGAGACTGTGAATGGTTAGCCAACCACAAAAGCAGTTTCTCTTCTTTTGGTGTTCATACCTCCACATCAGCTGCTAGAAGTGGGCCTCATCCTCCCTGACTGAATTGACCTCGTTATCTCTAGCCTTACTCTTGATTGGTACTCTTTTCTTATGCCTGTATATTTATACCTGCCTCTAGAATTTCCTCTACATGCATCTGACAAAGTGGGTCTTTGCCCACGAAAGCTAATGCTCCAATAAATCTGTTAGTCTATAAGGTTCCACAGGACTCCTCATCGCTTTTGCAGATTCAAACTAACACAGTTACCCCGCTGATATATAATTTGCCTCTTTCCTGCTCAGTCCTCCAGACTATGAGATTATACTAATGAGAGCATTCTAGCAACCAGAGACTTAACAAGCCAGAAATTTATTACATTGGGGTTACAAGCCTGTTCCAAAAACCTTGCAATCGTATTTATGTCATTCCTCTAACCTCATTTAACTCTCACCTGTCTCCCTTTTTATAAATAAACCTTTAGATTTAAAGGATTGGCAACAGCATAACTATAGGGTACAAATCTGAGTTGTGTATTGATGTGGGTGTGTGACTGATCCTTTTGGGATCAGAAGAATCTTTTGGTTGATGAAATTGGTTTTAAATAAGTGCTCCTCATCAAGTCAAGTGTGTTTGGTGGTGATCCACAGATTGGAATACCTAAGAAGGCTGGATTTCTGACTTCTTGTTAGCTGATATGGTAAAACAGAAGTTTTGTCCCTGGTCTGGTATAACTAATGGGAAAATAACCATCAGTGTGGGGTGAGTCTACTGTATTGTCCTGAATTTGGTATTCTTAGTTGTGACCACTGAGACATCCTGTAGCAGGGAAAACAGTTCAGTTGCAGTAAGATTGTAATGAGAAAGAAGTAACAAAGACATAAAAGGGAGGAAAGAATCAATGGGAATGATCAGAGAGGACATTCTGGAGGACAAGAGAAGGGGCTTAGGAGCAGATAGTATAGGTGGCAGGCATAAAGGTTTATGTTAAGCCACTTTTAGAAAAAGAATGGAAGCCAATACAGAGATTCAACAAGGGGCAAAACATACTGTAGAATAATGAGAGAAGATGTTGATTCTAACATTCTGAAGGGCTTAGGTCCTAGGGGACCAAAACTCCAATAGAGCCCATGAAGAGGCAAAATTCAAGTCAAGAGATAAAAGTTTGGGCTAAAATATTGGCAGATAGCAATGGAAGGGAGGGAAATGAAAGACTGGGCTGAGGACAAGAGACACTGGGTATAAAAAATGCATTTGTGATTTCACATTGTAAAAGTGAGGCAGGAATGACTCCACTTATGTAGAGAGAAAGCACTGAGGGAGAGAAAGAGGGGCTGAGGATTGAGCTCTCAGGAAAACCCACAGATGCTTGGAGCAGGAAATACTGAAAGAAGAAAAACTGAGAGCAGTGAATGAATGAGGAGGGAGTGGCCAGCAATGTGCAAGGCACCACAGCGAGCTAAAGAGATGAGGACAGAAAAGAGGCCATTAGATCTGAGTAGGAGGAGGCCATTTGGTACTTCAATAAATCCACTTACTGTACAGTGCTGTGGGAAAAAGGTCAAAAAGAGAAAAGCAACAGAGGATCAGAGAGCAGGAAGGCAGGACCTTTCAGGTGCAGGAATACTTGCTTAAGCAATTTAAAAGCATGGGATAAGGGCAGGGGAGAGGGGGAAGGGTGGCCTCATTCTCTTATCACAGAGAGAGAGGCCTTTGGGAACGTGGCTTTATTTATGTTTCAAAGGCCTTTTGCAAAGGAGGCCTTATTTACATGCAGCTTTCTCTGAATTGTAGGAGCACACTTGGCTTTTTATTCTTTCCTTTAGTAGCAGAGGTGAAAGTGGGTCCACTGAGAAGTGGCTGCCAGTACCAGCCTGTACACTGCCAATGTTAAAGTGCCACTGTGGTAACGGGGATAATAATGTTAAAGATCTGTCACCCCACCAGCAGGGCCACAGATGGGGGAGGGATCAAGGCCGCCGATGGGGAGGGGAGCAAAAGGGCCCGGCTGGGTTCCCACCTGCTGCTGTGGCTCTGGGCATTTTAAATTGCCACTGGAGCCCCATGCAGTACATGCTGTGCAGCGCTGAAGGGCTGACTGTGGGAGGCTGACCTCCCACCCCCACCCGTGCAAGGGTGCAGAATCAGGCCCCTTTACTGGGAAAATTGTTAAATTACTTTCCCCCTGTTTAGTAGTAAGTTTCATTTCTGCTTACAGCAGCAGTAAATGCTTTTATGGAAAATAAAATGTATTGCTGCAAAAGGCTGTTAGTCTTCCTGTATGTGTGCTTCCAGACCAAGGACAAAAGGAGAGAGAAATTCTTGGTGGTTTTTTGTTTTGTTCTGTTTTTACAGTTGTCTGGTGCCAAAGCAGACAGAATAAGCATGTGCTACTGTGACAAGGTAAAAGGGAGCTCTGGCTCTTTCTGGGGCAATGAACATCTTGTTTACCTCCTATTCCTTTTACAGGTGTTGTTGTAGGCCAGAAAAGGTTGTTCAAGTAAAGGGGAAAGGGGCATCAGGATTGTGTTTTGGGTAGGGTTGCCAGGAGTCCAGTTTTGAACTGGACAGTCCAGTATTTGAGCTTTCTGTTCGGGAAACAACTTGAGAAAATATAAATGTCTGGTATTTTCTAAATAAGATGTAATGTAGATTGTGATGTAATGTCAAGTGTGTCCGGTATTTTTGTTGAAACCATCTGGCAACCCTATTTTTGGGGTGGGGAGGAAGGGACATGCGTGGGAAACTGCAAGTCAAGCAGTTTTATTGCTGTTTTTAAACCAATGAACTCTGCTGAAGAGTGAGTTTAATTGCCTTTGCTTTGAAAGGAGCTAGTCGAGCAGCATACAGAAAAGCATCATAGCATTTCCCATAAGGCACGGGTGGGATATACTTTCTGTAGGGAGCCACTCCAAGAATTTGTTAAGTGGTCAGGGTGGCACTTTTTTATTATATTAATGGAGGGCGTGCAGAGTCTGGAATGGAGTTTGGGTATAGGAGGGAGCTCTGGGTAGGGGACTGGGGTGTGGATTCTGAGAGGGACTTTGGGTTCAGGAGGAGGTTCTGAACTGGAGCAAGGTGCAGGCTCTGGCTGGGAGGCACTTACTGTGCACTCATTCAGTTAGGACAAACTGGCCAAAGGGAGCTTCCAGGGCATTGCTTTTGAGTACGTGCAGCATGTAGAGATCCGTTGCCCCCCTCCCCCCACAAGAGGCACACCATGGCCCCACACATTCAAAGTGGCCGGCTGCTGGGGCCAGCATGAGCACCTCTATGTGGTGTGTCCCTTAGAGGGAGGGAAGCAGAGGTCTCTGCGTGCTACACATGCTCACAAGCACTGCCCATACAGCTCCAATTGGCTGGTATAGTCTATTTATGAGCATGTATAATTTTTATTTCAGGAGTTATGAGTATTGACTGTGCCCTTGACCCTCAAATGTGCTTGCTCTGGGATGACATCAAAATGTATATGCACATGTTATTTCACATTTTCAAATGCAGGTTGTACCTCCCTAATGAGGCACTCTTGAGACCTGACCGGATCCAAACCAGGGGAGGTCAATGTGGCTCCTCTGCTGCTGATGACTGTGGAACTCCACTCTGGTGGCGGCAGAGGGGCTGGCATTGACCAAGTGTGGAATGGGGGGGGATGCATTGACCAAGTGCAGAATGCGGGGACGCTCAGGAGAAGAGACAGAGTGGCTGGGGAGCCCTGTGACCGAGGCTCAGGAGCGCAGTCCCGCAGGAGTGCACTAAGCCATGTGGCCACCAGCCTGCACTCCTGGCCGAAATGCCAGCCGCTGGACTCTGCATCCACCTGCCTCTTCCCCTGAGGACTCTTCCACATTCCCCATTCAGTTAATGCTGGCCCCTCTGTTGCCGCTGGGGACTGAAAGAGTTGCTTAGTGGGCAGGAGTGGAGAGACAGGGTGGCTGCAAAGCCCCATGGCTGGGGGGCCAGGCCACCCTGCCTCTTCCCCCACAAAAGTACCCCTGTGCCTACTCTTCACCTTCCCTCCCTGAGCTTAAGTGCCACAAATGAGCTATTTGTGCCACTCCAGAAGCTCCAGGAAGGTGGCAAGAGTTGCTGAGCAGGGGGCCAACTTAACCCCATGAGTGTTCCAACCCAGGAGCATCCATGGGGATGCAGATTATGGAATTCTGGACTATAGCAGTCAAAACTGTATACTGATTTCAATTACAACACAGGCTATGAGGTGTACGGTGCCCACTTTATATTTTTATTATAAATATTTGCACTGTAAAAAAGCATTTTTCAATTCATTAACTGTAGTGCAATCTCTTTATCATGGAAGTTGAACTTATATATGTAGAATTATGTACAAAAAACCTGCATTCAGAAAACAAAACAACATAAAGCCTCAGAGTCTACAAGTCCCCTTAGTCCTACTTTTTGTTCAACCACTCACTCGGACAAACAAGTTTGTTTACATTTGCAGGATATAATGCTGCCCACTTTTTTTTACATCACCTGAGAGTGAACATAGGCATTCACAAGACACTGTTGTAACTGACATTGCAAGATATTCATGTGCCAGATGCATTAAAGATTCATATGTCCCTTCATGCTTCAACCACCATTCCAGAGGACATGTGTCCATGCTGATGATGAAGTCTGCTTGCAGACCAAAGCATATGTATTTTCATCATCTGAGTCAGGTGCTACTAGCAGAAGCTTTTCTTTTTCTTGTGGTATCATAGTGTTACTGCATCATAATGTTACTCTTTTAAGATTTCTGAAAGCATGCTCAACACCTTGTCTGTCAGATTTTGGAAGGCAGTTCAGATTCTGAAATCTTAGGTCAAGTGCTATAGGCATCTTTAGAAATCTCACATTGGTACCTTCTTTGTGTTTTGTCAAACCTGCAGCAAATGTGTTCTTAAAACAAGCAACATGTTATGTCACTGAAGACAGCTTTAACATGAAATATATGGAAGGATGCAGGTAAAACACAGAGCAGGAGACATACAATTTTTCCCCAAGAAGTTCAGTCATAAGTGTAATTCATTCAATATTTTTTAACAAGTGTCATCAGCATGGAAGCATACTCTCTGAAATGGTGGCCAAAGCATGAAGTGGCATCCAAATCTTTACCATATCTGTCATGTAAATATCTCATAATGACGGCTACTAAAGTGCCATACAAATATCTTTTCTAATTTACGGGTGACACTGTCACTAAGATGCAGGCACTATTATCCGCCTTAAATATAAACAAACTTGTTTCTCTTAGCAATTGGCTGAACAAGAAAAGAAGTAGGACTGAGTGGACTTGTAGGCTGTAAAGTTTTACATATGTAAGTTGCATTTTCACAATAAAGAGATTGCACTACAGTACTTGTTGGAGGTAGTATTTTTCAATTAATCATTTTACAGTGGAAAAAGTAATAAAAATAAAGTGAGCATTGTACATTTTGTATTTCATGTTATAATTGAAATCAATATATTTCAATATATATAGAAAAAACCCCAAAAGATCTAAACTGGTATTGTTTAACAGTGTGATTAAAGGTGAAATTAATTGCAATTTTAAAATTATGATTAACTCTGAGTTAATCACATGAGTTAACTGCAATTAATAGCACTCCTAACTTTTATACTAATGGGACTACAGTAATGGGAGCATTCTAACCAAGGGACTGAGGGCCTTCCAAAGATTTGGAAGCAACAAGAGACTTAAGCAAGTAGTTTCGTTCATTGCTTCTCTGAACCTGATTCAAGAATTCTGCGATTGATATATTTATTTGTTTCCTTTAACCATTTTAACTCTCACTTTTTTTTCTTTTTATAAATAAATCTTTAGGTGCTAGGTATTAAAGGGTTAGCAACAGCATGGTTATTGAGATCTGAATTATGTATTGACTTGGGGGTGTGACTGGTCTTTTGGAATTCAAAGAGCCTTTTGGTTGAAGAAATTGTTTTTTAAATAACCCCTCATCATTAAGTTAGGGTCTGATACTGAATCCAAGACTAGAATACCTAAGGAGGCTGCATTTCTGACTCCTTGTTAGTCACTGTGGTGAGACAGAATTTTACTATTGTTGCTGGCCTGGTATCTTATGGAAGAATAACTACCAGTTTTGGTTTGGCAGCAGTTTGTCCTGAATTTGGTATTCTTAATTGTGGCGCACTGAGGCATGGTGACAGCTTTAGTACTATTTTAAAGATTAAATAATATTTTGGTTTAAGAAGTCTGTCTGGTCACTGTGTTCATCACTAGTCACAGACTACTAAGCATAAGAATTGCAGGTAGCGTATCCAGCTGGATCAATAGGATAACAATGATTGATATAAAGGGCTGTTAGTTTAATGTCTGTTCTAATAGTGGGAGAATTGAGTGAATCCATCCCAGGAGAGATAAAGGTACGGGGGGGGGAGATATTCAAAGGGATGAAATCAGAGAGAGGGCAGATATACAGACAATCTTATAACTGAGACAGTAATCACTGTGGAATTAAAAAACAAAACAGGCATGTGCACATTCTCCATATCTTTTCTGAAAGCCTCGGCAAGAAAGCATTAAAATAGTCAGGCCTTCAAGGCAACGTGAAGGTCATGTAGGCAGATTTAGTCCTTGGGACTTGTTAATAGTGAGGATGCAAATTGCAGTCTCTTGTGGGCCAAAGTTCTAGGGCTGAAAGTGGCAACAATAAAGTAAGTCCTTTTCCCTCCCTTTTCTAAACAGGAAAAAGATGGAAAAAGGGAAACCAGTGGGAGCCTTATACAGAGAAGTGTTTGCGTAAGTGTAGAAGCCAGTTGGCAGGAGTAATGAGAGGAAATTTAAGATGAGCAAATTGACATATTAATGCAAACCATGAAAGAGTTAGGGAAGGAGTTCTGAGAACAAATATGCTGTATTTTTATTTTCTTAACAAAGAAAGTGGAAGTCCATCCATTTGTACCTCATTCCAAGTTGTAAATATGGTAATCTTTTCATTGGTTCTGGAAAATTAGACGTAGCTCCCTTTGGAATCCTTCTGCGCTATTCCATATAGCAGCTAATAGTGGAATCACTCAAAATCCAATTTTAGGGCTCTTCAGAACTAAATAAGGGCAAATGTCTTTTACATATGAACTATAGGATCTTGCAATAACTTTCAACTCCATTATTATTTTAAATCTTAGGTCAAATATTTCCATATGAAGAAGACACCAATAAAAATAACCCTTTGTTTCCATAACTGGCAGTGAGCATATAGACAAGATTCACTGAGCAATCTGATACATATTGCTTTGACACAGTTGTTTGCTCAGATGCAACTGTCTCTTCTCTTTGCGAAAACATTATTGGAATGCTTCCATGAAACATAAAAAAACCTGTTCATAAAATGCTAACCAGAACATTTGAGTCATGGCTAAGAAATAATCCAAGAACATGCACTGCAAACAAAATATATTTCATTGGAAATGTCTGGAACAAAATAAAAAAACAACCATGGATACAATTAAAAAAAAAGAAGGCTTAGGAGACCCTAAAACCTAGAATTCAATACCTTGCTTTTCTGTTTTCCCCTTCTAAAAATAAGTGAATATGTGCATGAGTGAGAGAGGATTCTTTGTTCTCAGTGCCTAGAATTCATTTCTAACTCTAGTTAGCATAATAAAGAGAGAATTTTTGAAAAGTCGTACCCAGGTGCCATAGTGACAACTCTGGAGCCTAAAGTCTGTATTTATCCATATAATGTGTGCAGCTTCCCTATATTAATCGTGCCACTGTGCCTTAGCCCTGATCTGGATGGATTTCCTTGAAAGAGAGCCCTATGCAAGGCAAGTTCCATTACCTGTGTTATACAAAAGGTCAGACTAGATGATCACAAGGATCCTGTGACTGGGTGAATCACAGAAGTCCCCTGAGGTTGTCCCCTGGTGTGCTGATTATGCCACTTATGCCCAACTTCCTGCTCTGTAGGGCTCCCCACTACCCTGTCCTGCTGGGCCAGATCTTCTGGTCTCCCCCAGACAAGGCATAGTGTTGGGGTTACCATTCCCCTACAGTACAACACAGTTCAGCTCTGGGAGGGACTCAGTTCTAAGGGCTCAGCACATGAGGGGACAACCCTAAGGGGACTGCTGGCTTTGGAATTTCAGAATCCATGCCATGTCAGTCATCTGTATCCCTGTTAAGATAAAGCTGTTAACTAGTGCCCATTGTGATGTGGGTTTTATGATGTGAACATTTGTCCACTTGGAACTGGACTGACGTCACAAACTTGCTATGATATACCACTCTCCTGCTCCCTGGCTAATTTAAACAAATGTTGAGTTGTGAGAACTGTGAGACAGGAATATTATATTTTTTCAACTGGTGTTTAAAGTTATTTATTTTTATTTCCATTGATTATAACTCTTAGTCTACTTCACTCTTGCCAGCTAATAAGATGTAGAAGTGTAAGAATATGAAAGTTAGATCTTTATATACAGTACAAGAGTCTCTCCTATTCTTTCCTTTCAGTGTGTGAGCACAACTCCCATTAACGTATCTGACACATGTATTTTCTACCTTTGACCATTTGAATGAAGTAATAGTCCGTAGTTGTTTAGCATATGTTGTCATGCAGCAAGTCCATACATGAAAATCTAAGCCCCACCGAGTGGTAATGCTTTCACTACAGGACTGGTAATAAAGATGTAGATTAAATATGAACTCCTATTTCCTTATGGAACAATGATTTCCTTTTAGTTTATGTTATTATTTAAACATTTCCACTGTGGTCCTTTTGTGGGGTTCAGAAAGGAGATCTGTTTACAACCTTTTTGAGAAAAAGGATTTTAAGGATATCTATGGGGGAAAACATGGTCATTCGAAATCAACAAAGTTCCATTACTATAAAATGGCCACATTTCTTAACTTTAAACACTGAATTACTCAGTATGAAAAAACATAAAGAGCCAAATGCTGTTGTTAGAAAAAAAAATCTCACTGTTTGGGAGTAGAACATGTATTAAATTATAAATGGGATGCATCCCACTAATGTGAAGGAAAGCCTAGTTTTATAGGATGATTGATGGTGCTGAAAAGTGCGCAGTTTTAAATGAGGTAAGAAATATGAGCGTGTCTCTAAGCCCTGGTCTACACTAGGGAATTATTTTGAAACAACTCCCCTTATTTCAAAATAACAAGCAGAGCATCCACACTACCAAGCCCATTATTTCGAAATAAGGGGCTAGTTAGTTCAAAATAATAACTCCTGCTTTCCACGAGGAATAATGCTAATTTCAAAATAGTTATTTTGAAATAGCTGTAATGTGGACACTCCAGTGCCGCTGTTTCGAAATAACTACTCCCCACAGTCATTCAAAGTAATTACTTCCACCACGGTGCTCCCTGGGGCTCTAAGTTGGGGTAGCGCGTCCACATTAATGGAGCCTGCCTCTGACATTTTGAAGCTTCCCTATAGTGTGGATACACTATTTCAAAATAGTTATTTCAAAATAATTTCCTAGTGTAGACATGCTAAGAGACAGAGACAAAGGCAGGAGTGAGGGAATGAGGAAAGATAAAATGTAAATTACATAGTTTTAATTGTTTTGTTTTACTACTCTAACACAATTAATAACAGTTAAGCACCTTTTTTTTAAAAAAAACAACTTTTTAAACTGAGAGTGTCATTGTAAGTGATTTGGGGTAGGTTACACAGTGGTCAGTGAAAATACAGGGGAAATCCAGTCCTAAATCCCACTCCCCATAGTCTAAACATAAGATTCAAAGTGCATAATGGCAACACCATGAAAGCCACAGCAGGGGATTGATTTCTGAGATCAATCTCTAAAAATTATTATTTTTAAATGAAAAACAGAACTAAAACTTCCATCTGGTGTTCCTAGGTGTACGTTTTCATAGAAAATTGTGGTAATTTATTGCAATAACATTAGGACTGGATTTTATACTCATTCTGCCCATGACACCGCCATTGATGTAAAAACAAAACTGAACCCTTTGGTAATACACAAAATTAACTATTTATCTAATGTCCAACACATCACTACATTAATGATTCAGAGGACTCAAAAAGGTGAATTAAGAACAAAAGATTAGGCTTCATCTTTCAGTATTCCTAGTATAAACAGGTTAATCTAGACACAGGAAATTATTTTCACATAGGCACTTACATGTCAATTTAATTTGCTTTATACTTGTTGAAGTTCTGTCTTTGTTTTATTCTTTCATTTCTGCCTTACTGGCATTCAGAGGGGCCTTATGGCTACGTCTACACTGCAGAGCTATTTTGGGATACCAGAAGTATCCTGAAATAGCTTTTCCGCATCTTTTGAGCAAGCCTGTTATTTTAAAATATAACGGGTTCACTATTCTGATGTCCCTGTGAACCTCGTTCCATGAGGAGTAAGGGATGATTCAGAATAGCACTCTATTTAGAAATTAACTCGAAATAAGTTATGCAATTTGCGTAGCTCAAATTGCGTAGCTTAGTTCAAGCTCCAGGTCCAATGCAGATGCATCCTATGTGGTGGGTTGAAATCCCCTTGGGAATGTCACCAGATATGCTGAGACCCCAATGAGCCTACTTTCCTTCACAGCCTTGGTACACTGTAACCCTATTTTATTGATCCTACCTCTCCAGCCTGCATCAGCATAGACACAGGGACAAGGCCATATCTCCAAGGCTGCAAACAGAGACTGAAAGGAGTACAATGCACTCAAGTAAACAGCCCATCCGGGAGCTGAACCCTAGAAAAATCCATCTTATGCTATATGGAATTTCATACAGATTAAGTTTCATAAAAATTCACCCTCTTTCTCAATGTAGCAAGATATTCACAGAATCCTTGTCCCCCTTCCTCCCATAACAGTTATTTACACTGGATATATTAATAAACAAATGTGATATTATTAAGAATAAAAGGTAGGATTTAAGTGTTCATAAAACAGCACAGTGAACAATGTAGGTTACTAAGCAAAATAAAACAGAAGCCACAAGCTAAGCATAGTACACTAAAAAAAACTAGTTACATGTAATATCTCACCCAAGAAGTTCTAACAATATTCTTCATAGACCAGATACCCTCCAGCCTGGGTCCAGTTCCTTCCCCCAGTTCAGTCTTAGTTGTTTCAGGCAGTCATCTTAAGTGGAATTCCAGGGACAATTCAAATCCCCTGTAATAGGATTTGCCTAAGGCAGGAATCCTTTGTCTACCAAACCTGACTCCTTTCTTCCCTTCTTGTGGAAAAGTACTGAATCCATGATGGATTCCAGCATCAGGTGACATGATCACAGGTTTTTGCACAGCAGTAACAATTTCATACAGGCTAATGAGATTCGGGAAGAGGTGCAGACTGGGACACATCCTCCCACAGCTCCCATTAGGTAGGAACAGCGATCTGCGGCCAATGGGAGCTGCAAGCGGCTGAACCTGCGAATGTGCAGGTAAATAAAGTGTTGGTGGCTATGACAAAGTGGAGATTGTATTCACTCTGTTCACTTGTTGTGTTGCATGTGATTTCTCTTGTTCTGTACTAACTTGCATGTGTATGTGTGCCTCAGTTTCCCTGGACACTGCTCTAATGTCTAGATGGGGGTGGGAATTCCAGGTGTGACTCACTAAGGGAGGATGCTGAGGTCAGCACATTCACAATGGCCCAGGCTCATGGTAACCTGAGCCTTTGAGGGGTGTGTGACCAGGTGACACCTTTTGACCGGGAAGCTGGACAGAGGAGGAGGTGAGTCTGCCTGTAGGGCTGCGACCAGTTGCTGAGTGTGTGGGTTAATCTCAGCTGGTTTAGGATACAGGGAGAGGGCCCAGGGCTCTGTCTTTGCACACCCCACTTCCCAAGATGGATTGTACTGATTGCTTCCGGTTCCTGTGCTAACAAGTGTGGTCTAGGCTGTGTCCCCGTGAATTAATAAACCTTCTGTTCCACCTACTGGCTGAGAGTCACATTTGGCTGCAGATGGGGGTACAGGGCCCGCACCTCAGAGACAGCAGCCCACCCGGGGCTAAACCTGGCAAACTGTGTCTGGCTGCTTATTGCACATCCCTGAAATAAATAATAGAACAAGAGTTATGATCTATAGTAGATAGCTTAGGTGTCTGTATTTCCAGACTATTTGTAGATTCCAGGGTACAAAACCGCATCAGGTCCCATTTAGAAGGTTCACAATGATCAAGGCAAGAGGCCATAATTAAAAACTTTATTTTTAAAAGATTAAAACCTAAATTTTTAACACTAAAAACAATTGGAAAATGGATTCTGCCGCCAGTTCATCAGTGATGGGCTCATGGAAAATACCAAGTCCTGCCTGAAGTTATGTTCTGTTAACACTAGATAGGAGTGGGTGAACTTCAGAGAGTTCAGCTTTTTGCAAAATGTTCAAATATGTTTTTGTTTGCAAAACTAGTGGGAGGTTGTGGAAATTTTCTTCCTTGAATCTTTTTTCCTCCTACCAGGGTGCTTCAGTTTAAACCATGAAAAGTCCAAACATGGTTTGCTACCTCCAGGGAAGCTGTGCTATATAGATTAGGATAAAAGGATCCCCAAAATAGGCTGCTACAAGTGGCTGCCCTGGATTTGTGGTATTTTTTATTAAAATGTTTACCTCTTCCCCATTTCTTCACTCCCATTTCCTTTGCCCCAGTCTCTCTGTTTCACAGTCTCATTGCAATTCTTCTCCCTATTATTTCACTGACTTTTTTTTTCTTGGCTCCTTTTTTCAGTCTCTCCTAAGCAGAATGTGAACCCAATAACATTCTAATTCCAGACAGTCTTTCCAACCACAACTTTTAAGTGAGTTTGACATTAGGCAAAACAGGCCAGACACTCAGCTGGTAATAATCATCTTAGCTCCATTGAAATCAATAGTTGCAACTATTTACACCAGCTGAGGTGCTATCTCAACTAACTCCCCCATCGGTAGTTAAACTGCCTGAGCGAGACGTGAGATACACAGTCATACAAGAGCCTGATAGCTTTTGGGTTTTATCTCAGAAATAGCGTCTTCTGACTCCAATGTCATAAACAGGTCACCCCTGGAACATGGAACTAGTTTTATACACAGAAGAAACTGTGTCTTTGCTGCCATCTTCTGACAAAAAGTGTACTTTTTGTTACACAGCTGAGAATTTCATTACATTTCATTGACTTTTAAGCATCTTGTGTCCATTTTTTACTGACTTGCACAGTTTTTATTTTCATTACATGTCAATGTAATTTGTGGGGTGTTTTTAATCTTTTAAATCAACCTTAGTGATAATTTTTTATCTGAAAGAACTATCTTTAAAGCTCATCACCAAACTAAACATCAACATTTTCTAAAACTTCATTTCTTTTCACCATTTATGCTAATTATCTGGCATCTGAACATGACATCATGTGTGAGGAACTTGGTTCAGATGTTCTACTCCATGAAACAAATTTTTGAGTTGCAAACACTGCAAGAGAAGGTTTAAATCCAAAGCAATTCTCCTCAACCCCCTATTTTTAATTTTAAAATTGCAAAATTATTTATGGTCTTAAGATCTCATATTTATGGTTAAACTATTAGATAGTGGTCTTATTGATTGTTTTTCCTATTTGTCTGTATAAAGATTAGTATAAGTTTACTAATGTTAATCTCCTTTGCTTGTCTTTTAGCTTTTCATTAGGGCTGTAACATTCAACATGGTCTATTGCCTAATACAGTAAATTTTATTATCTGACTGTAACACCTAAAATCTAGAGCACCAAATCATTGTTGCAAGGGCCCAGAAACCAGCCAACACAATAAAGATTCTCTGTGCAATGTAGGACTTGTACACTTTACCTATTTTATGGTTCCAGGGCAAGTTGTACCTTTGAGACCTCATGCCTGATCTACATTACAATGTTAGGCTGACATACCTTGTCTTGTGTGGACCTTATTTGTGCATATGTCTACACTAAAGCCTATCTCTGGCTAATGTAAATGCCCCATTACACCAATGTAATAAAACTACTTCCTTAAAAGTGGCAAATTGCTTGGATGGAGGAACTGGTGAAGATGGACTCCTTCAACAACTTTGACATCCTCATGGACAGACTGCCCATGGACTTGTGACTGTCTGTGGATGATGGTAACCCATCTTCAGTATGCCTTTAGGAAAATCACTTTTACATATGCAGAGAGTGTGTCTCCTCAGGTCTTTCAGAGGTGGAGCACCCATGACACTCATACCTACTAATGGCTGCTGGTGTGGTATGAATTCCATCTAGGTCTGGGTTATGGGATAAAGGATGGAGCTACTGGTTCCTTCAAGGGAGACTTGCACTCACCTGTCACTTAACTTCCTTTGATCATATTCTCCACTCATGATGTTGAATGATGAAGAGAAGACTTGAAGAAAGGAAGAATATCATCTACTTACCAAGTTGTCTGTCCTGAAGGTCCATATCTGCTTCCAGTCATCCTGAGCTCCCTCCCCCCAATGTCTATCTCCAGATCCTGCAGAGTCCTCTCACTTTGTCTCCTATAAGTAAGAGTATGGTAGAGTGATTCCTTTCCTACTGTATCCTGCCCTAATGTAATTGGTATTTTGGAATTCTGGCTCCATGCCACCGTCTTGTGTTTTGACAACTGAGTTATTTTTATTTTAGTTGCCATGTTAAGGGGATCCCTATTAATTAGTACCAATTTTATTTAAAATAAAGCTATCTATTAAACCCGACCATCCTGTCATGTCCTAACAATGCTATAAATTATTGTAATCAAATTAACAGAACTACAATTTGTATTTATCTGCCTTTGAACATAATCTGTATACAGAACAGAACATTATCCTCAATATGAAATTTGACCTGCTTAACGCAGTGACATGGTCTTTTGGGGTGATTTTTTTCAGTTTTTGGCATCTTTTCATAACTTTAATTATCCACGTCTGGACACTGAAATAAAATTTGAGATATATTAAAACACAAATTCCTATATACCAAAAGCAGTTAATTGGAGTAAGTTTAGATATGTAAATTTAAAACATTCAAAAATCAACCACAAGATAGGGAGGGTGCATGCATTAAATAAGTGACATTAGTACTTTCAGTAAAATTAGTTAATAGCTAATATGTTTTTATGCAAAAATTAAAGCTTTTCTATAAAAATGCAAATTCCATGCTTTTCCATGGCATGCAAATTTCTAGGATTGCTGGATATCAGGTAAAATCAGCCCTGTCTGTGGAAAATATTTTCAGTACTCAGTGCTGTTGCCCTACACTTGCACCTATGGAATAGGTAATTGTATTGTTTCATGAGGCCAAAATTTCTTTCTGCCTTCTAATCCCGGGTAGACATCATGGCTGGGACAGGAAATTGATACTGTGCTGAGGTGCTCAAAAATGAAGTGTCAATAAGCATATTTTAGAAGTATTAATGGAAATACATTTGAAACTTATTTTTTCTCTTTCTGTTGTGACTGTAAAATCCAATGATACATCTATTTTTATCATCACCTGCTGCCTTTGTAATCTTGAGGAGTGCCTACTCCTAGGGTTGCCAGATGGTTTCAACAAAAATACCAGACACCCCTCCCCCAAAACCAAAAACACCGGGGAAAAAATTCTGTTTAGGGGGAAGAAAAAAGGGGGTGGGGGAGACCAACCAAAGTTTTCGAGCACACACAAAAAAAAGGACCCCCAAGATTTCTGAAACAAATAAATAAAATAAAACAGCATTAAAACTGCATGGCCCCTTTAATTGCGTGCAGAGTCAGGCTAATGATAGGAAGAGGGGGAGTGGAGCACTAAGACCCAGGGAATACGTTGCTTCCCCTTGCTCAGGTATTTAGGTTTTTTGCCGGCGGCTGTCTTCTTTTCTTGGTCGAGCCAGAAGGGAGCTTCCCTGCAGAACCAGGTAAGCAGGGAGTCCAGGGAAGGGCCTGGTCCAGTTGCAGAGTGTGTCATAGGGTTGCCAGGTGTATTTTTGCTTCCTGGCAGGGACAAAAACAGAAAATACTGGACATTTTGGGTGTCCGGTATTTTCTAAATTTTTTTACTGGACAGGAGGCAAAAATACTGGACTGTCCGGGTCAATATCGGTCACTTAGCAACCCTACCTACTCTACACCTGTAGAAGACTCTGATGAGTCAGAGAAAAAGAAGACCGGGGAGGATATGTTCTGTAAGATCCTGCAAGGTGGTGGTGCATTAGTCCTTGAATAAAGAGCCTGGAATACCAATATGACGAACTGCTTGGACTCAGGAGTTAGTAGCTTCATTTCTGCTTTCAGCACTGTCAGTCACACAAATCACTGTAGTGACTCTGGAAGGCCGTCACACACAGTTTAGAAGGAATTTTTTGTTGCTGTTTCCACAACAAAACCTTTTTCTAGGTCAGGGTTGTTAGCCCTGAGCCAAACCGCCAGTCCTGGAGGATCAGTGTGCATGGTTAGTCTGGCTCCTCCCCCTTTGTTCTTTCTGGCTTGGTTGAACCTATGAGGAGCACTAAGCTTCTGCCGGCATAGCTCCTGGGATCATAAGAACATTTAAGTGGCCCCGCCCCGACAAGGCGCACACACAAGGGGCAGAGTGGTGCATCAGACTTTGAATAAAGAGCCTGGAAGACCAATATGATGAACTGTATGTACACAGGAGTCCTAGCAGAAAAAGGGCAGGGAGATGTACAAGAACCTCAGTCTTCTCATACAGCAAACCCAAATGCTGGGGGACCCTGATTGACTTATTCGTTTAAAAATCTGATTCCCTGCCATTTACAGTCCTTGAAGAACTCCATGGCAGGAGCTCATTACCTCTCCCAGTATATGGCATCATGGTGCACATAAATATCCCTATATACTTCCTTTTATTTGTTTTAAACCTGCTACTTATTAATGTCATTTGGCGACACCCCCCCAGTTTCTTCTATTATGCGAACAAGTGAATAACTTTTCCTTATTTACTTTCTCAACACCAGTCATGAATTTAAAGACCTCTGTCCTATTCCCCCTTAGTCATCTCTTTTCCAAGGTAAAATGTCCCAGCCTTTTTAATCTCTCCTCATATTGCAGTTGTTCCATACCCGAATCATTTTTGTTGCCCTTTTCTGAACTTTTTCCAAAGCCAACATATCTTTTTTGTGAGATCAGGTGGCCCCATCTGCACACAGTATTCAAGATATAGGCATACTATCTATTTATATAGAGGCAATAATATATTGTATTTGCAATGCTCATATCCTGATAATAATGTAGTACTCAGTAGGCTCTATGTTTCTGTCAGAAATGGCAGACAGCAAAAAATTCCACAAGTGAATTTCCTTCTCACACTGTTCTGCAAAAAGTTCCCACAAGGAACTGCACCAGATTGTGGCACATAAGCACACAGGGATATCTACTCATGGTATACTGCATTTTGAATCAGCAGAAGCATTCCTGGTGAATGCTAGGGATATTAGATAACATTTATTTTAGTAATTGTGTAGCCGTGAAAAAAATGTATCCGTGCACAGTTACTAAAATACTCTCCAGGGATGGGGCCAGCAGCCAGTGCGCTCTCAAGTTCTGGCCCCACTACTGGGGAAACCCCTGCCATCCCACATTGCTCTCTCTGATACAGAAGGAGCAGCAGCGTGGGATGGCAACAGCCCCTATCCATGGGGGGATGGGGAAGGGACTGAGCTTCAGACAGAGGCTGCTCCGACATCCCACGGAGTATCCTTTGTCTATGGGGAGCCCAGAACTACTGCAAACAAACGCTGCTCCAGCATCCTTCCTGCTTCCCCACCCCGGCTGCTGCCTCTGAGGCAGCAGTGTGGCAGAGGAGCTCCACAGGAACCAGCACACATGGGGAGCCAGCTTAAAAGCCGGATCCCCATGGGCACCGGCTCTCGCCTCCTCCCCTTTGCTGCCTCTGATATAGAGGCAGCAAGGGGGAGGGTGCGTGAGGTCGTGTGTGTAGCAAGGGAGAGAGTGTGCGTAGCCCGCTGTTCTTACTACATTTAAAAGGCAGAGGAGCTGCAAGGAACTCAACTGCTGCACCTCTGCCTTTTAAATGCAACAAGAGCCCCGTGGCTCTTGCCATATCCCCTGCTCTGCCTTTGCCTCCCCAGCCCTCTGCAGAAATGGTGCTGGGGGGAACTGGCCACTGGCTCCCCCCCAGTTACAGCTCTTGCTCCCTCCCCCCTTGCTGCTTCTGATAGAAGGCATGTCCAACTCAGTTTGGTCCCTGCTTTAGACTCCCCACCATGAGCCTATGACTTATATGAATATTCAGTGACCAAGATTTATTTATCCATTGGGACATAGTCAACAGAGGACAAAACATTAAAACAAGTATTCTACCTAAATCATGTCTTACATGTATAGATTAGGGGTCCATTTGTCCTCTAGCTTTGTGAAGGGGTGCAATCTTCCATGCTCAGCCTTCCCCCTGAATGCAGTCAGTTTTTTATCCATTCTAAAGTCTCTTTATGTGTCCACTAGAACCTTGTCAATTTGGTTTATGCATCTCCCCATGTGGTATAGAAGCAGACTTCCAGAAGTGGAAGTCTCAATCTGAGTAACAAAAATTGATTTAGAGCCATTGATTCCTGGCATGAAGAGCCAGTGGGAATTAGTGCTCAACAGTGCTCAGATACACAAAAATATAAAATATGATGCAGAATTCTCCCATTTGTGTCACAAACATCTTCTGCCAATCTCCAACCACAGGTGTGCCTAGGGCAAGACGTATTGGTGGAGGGTTATGGTATGGCACCATGGTGTAGCTGGAGTCTAGCTATACTGCTGGATGTTTCTTGGTGGACTTTTGCAGCTCAGGTGTGAATTACAACAGAACCTCAGACCACTCCAGTTTATATTACTGGCCATTCTGGGAGACCCAGTATCCTAGTGGTGTAAATCACCTTTGTCC
>JANRFK010004149.1:19917144-19945975 GCA_030068395.1 Apalone spinifera
CCCCCCCCCCCCCCCCACTTAGAATCAGGGCCCATGGTTGTGCTAGTTCAAAAAGGAACAGTCCTAGTACTATAGAGTAGTTGTAGCTATGTCAGTCTCAGGATATTAGAAAGACAAAGTGGCTAAGGTAATAGCATTTATTGGACCAACTTCCGCTGGTGAGAGAGAAGTTTTCAAGCCACAGGGAGCACTCCTTCAGGTCTTCAGCACAGGGCCAAGTTCCAGGGTGAGGTTACAAACAGGCCTAGCCAGCTCTACCAACTGATGCAACAGAGAGTCAGGACTGTTCCCATTCCGGAAGCCAAGAGGCGGGTGTGGCTAGACTTGACAGCTGGGCCAATAAAACTATTACCCCAGGACCCACCTTGTCTCTCTAGCAGGAGTCCCTCTCCCTGCAAGAGGGGGTCCCCAGGGGACCAGGCCGGCCTTTAGTAAACTGGCTTGGGATTGCAGTTCAGCTCTGGAGCCAGAACAGCTCTGGAGCCAGAACGGCCTGAAGGGGTGAGAACAAGGCAGAGGAAGGGGACTCGAAGTAGCTCCCTTGGCAAGCGGAGCCCAGCAAGGGTGACTGCGGAGTACGTGGGCTAGACAGTCCTCTCGTCGCTCGGGCCTACCCTCGGCAGGGGGCTTGTCCTGGGCCGAGCTCACTGGTCTCCCGTCAGGCCGGGCGGAGCGATGGCCCCGGGCCCCGCCCTTTGACAGGCCCGGTCCCCACACGGTGCCCAGCGCCCAGCCAGGCGGGGCCCTGCGCTCGAGGGGCGGGGACGGCTCGGGGCCGCGGCAGCGCTGCTAACTCCGCCCGGCCCCCGCCCGCTTCCCGCGGCCGGGGGCGGGACCAGCCGCGCCCCCAGTTGCATCAGCTGCCGGAGCCGGCTGGGCCTGCGCGCGGCTTCGCCCCGGCACCCGGCTGCGTGCGGAGCGAGAGCGGCCAGCGGCATGGCGGGGGCCGGGAGCCAGGTGAGCGCCGCCCGTCTCCGGGGCTCTCCACGCGGCCCCCCCGGCCCGGGGCTGGGTTTGAACCGCGGGGCGAAAAGCCCCTACGCCTCGGGGCAGGGTCACACACTGGCTGCTTCCCTCTGCTCCCCACCCGGCCCCAGGGCTGGTTGCCCTCTAGCTCCAGCCGGGTGCCCTTTGGGGTGGCCGGGTGCGTGTGGTCTGGCAGCACCAGCGGGGCAGGTGTCCCGTCCACCCAGCGCCCTCTCCTCCTGCCATAGGGGCTGCAACTAGGGGGGTGTGGTTGGGGGGATCGTGCTATGGCATCCCTAGGCTTGCAGTGGTTTCCATTATACACAATGGTTGGAATATAATGGTTGGTTCGGTGACTCTCAGCCCCCCGACCCACTGTCCACATTGCTCCAGCCCCCCTGCTTCCTGCCCTGCAGAGCTAGCAGTCTAAGGTGCCCTTCTCCTGCCCTGGTTCCCCATAAAGTCCATGGGGCTCGGTGCGGGCACAAGGGCTGCACTGATCTGATGCAGGATCTGGCCAGATGAACTCAAAAAAGAAACTGAAACCGTGCCATAAAGCACGTGCAGGAAATGACCAGCATATGCCGAACCACCAAGTAACTGTCTTGTCTATTTTTATCCTTTCTTCCAATGTTGTTTCACTTTCCTCATTAAATTACCGTTTCTTAACCTGTGATTTAAATGTGATGGGATGCAGCACGTTCAACTTTAAGCTCTGGACAGCTCTGACTTTAAAAAAAGCATAGAACTATAAGCTAGGTGGTTTACTGGGGTAGAGAAAAAGGAAGTCTCTGTCCTATGGAGTTTGCTGCCAATTATAGTGTATCTGTTGTATATTAGTGGAGGATAAAGCAAAGCACAGAGAAGAAAGACTATGGAACAGAAAGTGTGTTCCTAAGGGTTGGGGTGTTTCTGACTGTTCTTCATAACACTATGGTAAGTCTTATATACTCAATTAGAGCTGGGGAAACTGAGGTAATCAGAGGAAGTGATTTGTCTAAGGATAGGAAGAGTCCTTTTCGGAGCTGGTGTTAGGATTCAAGATTTCCTGAAACTCTGTATTGTGCTGAAACCATGGGCAGCTTTCTCCCTCACCTGTAGAATTAGATCAGCTGCAGATTGAACCTCCAAAATCCAGGATTCTCTGGTCTGGCAAATCCATGGTCTTGCTGCTGGATCAGATAGCCCCTGCACCTGGGAGTGTGAATGAGGGATGTAGTAGTGTAGTCCAATTACCTGATAAGCAAAAGCTTATAGGTTTATGCTATAGAATACATGCATTCCCCTCTTCCTTCCCCCACCCGCCATTACATTTTTTTAGTAGACTGGCCAGCAGCCCGGTTTAGTTCTGGCTCACGCCTGGTCCAGGACCTACCCCCGCTGTGGCTCTGCATTTAAAGTGTATTAGGAGCCAGGCGGACAAGCAGTCCGGCTCAGTTCCAGTTCTCGCCGGGTCTGAGGGCTCATCTGCCCACCCTGTGTTGCTGTTTCTTTATCAGAGGCAGCAGCACAGGATGACAAGCAGCTGGTCTGCAAGAGGAGCTGGGTTTTTTGGGTTTTTAAACTGGCTGTCTCGTAGACTAACTCCTGCCTGGCTCCCTGTGCTGCTGCCAGCCCCGCCCCCAGGGACTATAGAATAGTCGACTAACCAATAAGAATTCACGAGATTACTCGACTATTCAGTTAACCGATATTTAACAACCCTAGTGTGAACCCTATCCCTGGGGAGCCTCGGTCAGGTAGGAGAAAAGCAAGGCCACGGATGCTGGGGATCTCCATCCCTGGGACAGCAGCAGGACCGATGAACCCCATCCCTGGTGGGGAAGGGAGAAACAGGGCCACGGAGGCTAGAGAGCTCTGTCAGGGCTAGAGAGCCCTGGCTGGGCAGAGCAGTTACGGGACTGGTGAGTGGCAAAAGCGGGGCAGCCGGCAAGCCCTGGCCAGCAGGGCAGCAGCAGGATAGGCAAACCTTGTCCCAGGTAGGGATCCCCGATCAGGCAGGGAAAAAGCGGGACTGTGGATGCTGGGGTGCTCCATCCTGGGGAGCTCCATCAGGCGGGAGCCCAAGTCTAAGCCCTGCAGGCTGGAGCCCAGTGGCAGTGGGGCTGGTTCGGAGCCAACTGCAGGGAGAGGGAGCATCCTGGGAGGCCATTGGCAGGGGACCTCCCCATATCCTGCAAATTCCCTCATTCGGGATGGGTCAAGTCCTGAGGGTGTTGGACAAGGAAGGTCCAACCTGTAAAAACATGACCTCGAGAAAGATGAGTACAATAAAATAAACTAATTTTACCTTTTTTTAGATACATGCTGGGGAAGAGAAGAAGGAAGGGGGAAAGAAGAAAACCAAAGAAGGGGCTGGTGATGGAGGCTGCACAGAGGTGAATTTCCAGTTCATTTATATGCTTTTAAACAGTTTAATTTCATTGCTGAATGAAATACCAAAGACATCAGCGCACTACACGTAGGCTACATCTAGACTGCATCCTTCTGCAGACAGAGGGATGCAAATCAAGCACTTTGAAAGGTAAATAAGCCCGGGATTTAAATATCCCAGGCTTCATTTGCATACTCATGTTTGGGTGCTGTGCTGATCAAGCGCCCTTTTGAAAGTGAAAGTAAAGTCTAGCACCACGACAGCGGGGAGTTTTTTTGGCAGATCCTGTACTCAGGAGTACAGGATCTGCCGAAAAAGCTCCCCGCTGTCGGCAGAGCCGCGGCTAGACTTTACTTGCACTTTCGAAAGGGCGCTTGATCAGCACAGCACCCGAACATGAGTATGCAAATGAAGCCCGGGATATTTAAATCCCAGCCTCATTTGCACTTTCAAAGTGCTTGTTTTGCATCCCTCTGTCGGCAGAGGAATGCAGTCTGGAGGTAGCCCTACTGTTGTGGGTGCTCTTATGCCGACTGATTTATAATAATTACAAGTAGCGGTGAAATAATTAAAAAACAATTTTTGTTTCTTTGATGCTATTTCAACTAGAGATGTTAAAATGCAGGGTTTTTTTGTAAATGTGTAACTGCTGAAATTTTCAGTGATTACATTTTTACACCTGGGGAGAGTGTAGCTACAGAGGCAACAGAGCAAAGGGGGAAGTTGTATGTAACCCTGAATGTGTGCACTATGACATTCCTAATTACAACAGATTATATTGGATTTGTAGAGCAGTCTGTAGTGATTTCCTTTTTACATGGTCCTCTGGTTTGTACTAGGAAGAGGGATGCATTTGAAAGTAATGATGTAATCTTTGTTCTTTTTTCCCTAACTTTGAGTAAATGAGAATGCATGGTAGTAAAGACATGAAAAGCATATTTTTTCCTTAACCCTGAACTTTTTGAAATTTTCCTTATTTGGTATTTTAGAATTTTAAGCTACTTATTATAAAATAGGTACAACCCAATGCTTATTTAACTTAAAATAGTAATCTTAGGTAACTTTTTGTCTTTTTAATTTAGAAATTAATTATGATTACTTAGCACTTATGTAGTTTAAATTGCTTTAACAATACTTCTGGAAGCAGACTTTTGTAGGAGTTATTGAGGAGGTGGAGAGTAGAGAAAGTACGGTAACAGGTTAAAGTGTGGAAATGGAAGAAGGAAGGAAGGAAAGATGGATGGAGAAGATGGAGTGTCAATATAGGTTAGCTGGGATGTTAGTAGGATTGATTTATTATAATAAGGTTGAGTCAGAATTTGTACTTCTAGGAGGCAAAAGTAGGAGATCTTGACATATTTAAGTATAAAAGTTTTATGCTTGTAATTTTGCAGCATTGTGCTCTTAGACTTTTCCCATGCTCTCATTTATTACTGTGGTGATAATGTCAGTCTCTTGCTTTTTCCAGCATATTTTAAGCTCTATTAGAATTTGTCCATCTCAAACTGTTGTTGCAGTGCATTAACTCTTTTTTGGTAAGAAGCTAGCCTGGCCCCTCTTCCTTTGGAAAACTGTCATAAGCGCTCAGGCCCAAGTGACTTAGATTCCTTGGTCCCATTGAAAATCAATTAAATTCTGATTCCTAAGTTATACACTTCAGAAAATTTTACCTCCTTTGCTTAATTTTTAAGGTTATTTTTCATTAGAACTGGCAGTCTTTGCTAAATACTTCTCCTTCCATCCATTCTTTTATGTGTAGCTGAATCCCTGGCCTGAATATATCGATCAGCGCCTAGAGATGTATCATAAACTTAAAGCAGAACATGATGCACTTCTAGCAGAAAAAGCTGCAAAAGACAGTAACCCCATTATAGTCACATTACCTGATGGCAAGCAGGTTGATGCTGAATCCTGGAAGACCACTCCCTATCAAGTTGCTTGTGGAATTAGGTATGACTGACTTCTATGACCTATGCTATCACTCAGACATAACTACTGCAAATTGCATCTGTGATCTTTTGTAGTCCTCAGCATGGTGGGTTATTTATTTCTTAGCACAAATTAATTTTCTTCAAGACTATCTTGTTTTTATTATAAACCAGAAGATGTACCTAACATTCCTTGTGTCCTTCAGGGCAGGAGCTTGGGGATGTGGAGGGTGCAGGGCAGGGGACTGAAGGTGTCAGGGGTGCAGGACTCAAAGTTCGGGTCAGAAGAGGCTCAGGGCTGATGGTGGGAAAGCACAGGAACCAACTCAAGTCATGTTGCTGGGGGGGCAGATATCCAGACCTGGCTATGGCGGGGCTGTGCTAGCCAGAAGTGGGTGGGAAGCTTACCTCTTCCCCCTGCTGTCCCAATGGGGTTATAGCTGTCCTGGTCCTCATCTCTGGTCCCTTGTTGACCCCCTGTCGTCATTACACAGTATAAATATTCCTGCTAGCAGCCCCTCCGTTTCCGTGTTATGAAAAACAATCGCATTCCAGGCACATCGATTGTCCTGGCGCAACCAAACCCTTACCTCACTTTAAGTTATGACAAGAGGAAGCTATATACCAATTTTGGTGGTCCTCGCTCTTACCATTTAGGAGGAGTTTTTGAACAGATAGACTCACTTGCTCAGAGACAAACTCTGTCAAATATATAGTAGATTCAAACTAAACAGCTTTCTCATTTCAAAACTTAATTATTTGCCTTATGAAGATGCTATTTCTAAAATTAAAACATTATTAGTGCTGGATCTTGTAGAGGGATCCTGTAGGTACATGAATATATGAGTAACTTTTACTAAGTGAGTACGCCTGTTGAATTTGGAACAAATCAAGCACGTGAGTAATATTACTCACATGTATGAAGTGTTTGCATGATTGGTTGCTAGCGCATCACATAACTTAAACTATCCTGCATTGACATGTGGGGACAAGTCTGTAAATTTCAATAGGACTTGATCATAAAAAAAGTCTTAATTTAATTATCAGCTATATATTAGAGAGAGTCTGGCTATTCAAGAACTCCTAAATGGTAAGAGCTAGGATATCAAATTTGGTATACAATGTCCTCTTATAACGTCAAGTAAGGTAAGGATCTGTCAAGAAAATGGGCTGTGCCTGGAATAGGATTGCTTCTCAGAAAACCATATAGAAAAGAGACAGGATCACCAGGCAGGTGAAAAGATGAAAGGGGGTGGTTGCCCTAGCCCTTTAGGGAAGGCAGAGGTATGGGCTGAGCTCCCCTCCATTCCCCAATTTGTATGGGGACATTGCTGGATGGTCCCCTTCATCAGGGAGCAAAAGGAAAGTGCACAGCTTACTGCATTCCTCGTTCTGGCTGGGGAGTGCAGGGGGCAGATGAATCTGGACCTGTCCCGACTGGAGGACATACACCCCTCCCCGTGGTTGTGCCTGCTGGAACTGCCATGGTCACGGAGAGGCACTTCTCATGAGACCTCAAGATGCTGAGGTGAAAGAGGGCTGGGGTAATCCTCTCTTCCCCAAGGCAGCCTACATGCTGGACCCCTCATCCCAGCCCCATCCCATAGCAATGATTTAAATGAAACATGTTCATTTCATTTTCCAAAAAACAAATTGAATTAAGGACCTGAGCAATGCTGGGTAAATCTTCTAGTTTTCCTAAATATGTGTGGCACACGTTAAGAAGAGCACTACCCAACCTTTGTGTTATCGAATGGTAAAACTACAATAGAACGTTTAAGGCAATGTAATAGGCGTCTTGGAAAACATTGTGGTCCCAGTTTGTTGCTCAAAATTAAAATAATGAAAATGAGATTTTAAACTTTAGCAGAGAAATACGAACCCTATTTTTGGTTAGGTTACTCATTTTGCTTGAAACTTCTTTCTTGGTATATATGTTTAAGGCTGGCAATTAATGCATGTGCTGTTTGCACAATTATTCATCTGTCAAGAGATGATCTCTGAAAATTTGGTCTCAAGCTGTATTTTTAGTGCCCTTTATCACAAAGATAAAGATTTTACCTATGTTCGTTTAGTGTTTGTTAAGCTCAGGATGAGTTTGATATCAGTGGATGTTTCTGCACAATATTGGTATGTTTCTTAGACATCAAGCAATTTCTAGTACAGTTGAAGTGAAATAAACGTAAGAAAGATTAGGTAGTCTTGGAGACTTGTTCAGCTCTAAGGGAAGTGCTTCAGAAACACTCACGGTATGCTTCCTCTTTTGCAGTCAATCTGTCTGAACCAGTGACCTGCTCAAACATTTAATAATTTTCAGTTTAAGTTTCAATGATTGCCAAATTTTATCGTCTTTAAGAATTGGGGTTTTTTTCAGTTAGTTGGGACAAAATGTAAAAGTCAGACTTACAGGAAGTTTAAAAATATCTGTTTTTGTTCAGGTACTTGCTTAAAAGAGGCTGCATCTCCTATTGCAGAAGGATCCTATTAGCACATTCTGCAAGTTCTGCCCAAAGTCAAATGTTAGAGTACTTTACACTGGGAAATTTGCAAAATCAACTACATATATTTTCTTCCTGCTCTTCACACACACATCAACACACAGCCTCCTCCCCAGTAAAACAAAATAACACTGTGTGAGAGATTTTCTTAAGTGCATAGTGTTGGTCTGACTTTGCTTCCCTTGTTCTTCCACTGAAGTCAGTGGAAGCAAAGTTAAGTCATCACTAAGTAGTCTTGAAAATATGACCCTGACTGTGCAGAGTAGCAATATGGGAGAATGTCTCAATTTTTTGATTCCTGTAGTTGACATAAGTTTTATTTTTGGATAGTCAAGGCTTGGCTGACAACACTGTTATTGCTAAAGTGAACAAAGTGGTTTGGGATCTAGATCGTCCGTTGGAGGAAGACTGTACCCTGGAACTGCTCAAGTTTGATGATGAAGCTGCTCAAGCAGTAAGTATCTTTCACTAAACTGGTTCTTCCCTCTCTTGAATGACAGACTTCAAACCTACATTGAACTTGTCCTCAATTAGCATTACTACCTTCAATGGCATAAAGAATGAAAATCATAGTGTAATACATTCCTTATTTTCTACCAACTACTTAAGAAAGTATGATGTGCTACTACAGATATATGTATGCTGGCATGTATTAATAGCAGTTTCAGTAATTAAGACTATATTAGGACTCTCATGGCAAGAAAAAGCCTCTAAATTAGGGGTCAGCAACTTTTCAGAAGAGGCGTGCCGAGATTTAACTTATTCACTTCTATTTATGGGTCAGAGTGCCAATGATACTTTTTAAAGTCAATAATACTCCTACTTACAGCAGTTCATTAATAAATAAATTAAGATGCAGATCTTACAGTTTAGTGTGATCCTTGGCCTTGCTTTGCCTTGCTGATTTCTCTGATCTCAGGCTCATAGTTTGATACTTTTAAGCAGCTCACAAGCCTCTGAGTCAGGGTTCAGCAACCTACAGCATGCCAGAGAAGCCATCTGAGCCGCCAACCCCCAATTCGGCCATGGTCCTGTCCCTGTGTCCAATCTGCTTGCTCAGCCACAACTCCAATCCCCAGTGGTAGCAGCCCCCTGCCTGTGGCTTCAAATTCCCGCTGCAGCAGAAACCTGCCCAGCCACGGCTTCAACCCACCTCTGGCAGCAACCCGCCTGGCTGTGGCTTCACCCCCCCGGCAGCAACCCGCCACGTGTTCTAGGCCGAAAATACTGGGGGCAGCCGCCACACACTGTGGCCTTAGCCCAGCAGCAGCTGGCCCCCATTGTGGGCCTGGCCACCAGAGCAACTGCCACCCCCCAATGTGGCCCCGGGCTGTGTCTGCCAGCTCCTTCCAGGAGCAGGAGGAAAGTGAGTGCTGCTGTAGAGGTGGGTGGGCTTAGATTAAACATTTTTGTGCATCGCCGCATATGCGCACATGTTAAGGGAACACTGGCGCAAGCTCCCGGCTGCATGAGGAGGATGGATGGGGCTGAGCTTCTGCCCTGCATGCCAATGAAAATTGGCTTGTGCGTAGGTTGCCGACCTCTTCTGTAGCTCTTTAGGGGAATTGAACCTGGTCTCCCATATCCCAGGTGAGGGGCTAAAAGGCACACATCGCAGGTGGTAACACTACCACCTCCTCTTTTGGCCTTTTTGTGTAGAGTTAGGCAGGGACTTAACTCGTTCTGTACGAAGCAGCCTTACAAAGCAGTTCTGTCCAAACTGCCTGACTCTCTAGGTGGCTGGTTCCCATTTCTGGATAAGAAGCAAAGACTGATCCGTCCTTGCAGCAGGGACTTTAGTTGCCATCTCTGAGAGAGTGTCTGGATTTGGCAAATATCCCTGTCATTGGCATCTCCTCGTGGCTTTAAGCCGCCCAAGCAAGCCAAGTGTGCTGAATTTTATGGGTCATATTCTAAGGGGCCTGTCTCTCTCCAGATACTAGACACCTAACTTGGCTATGTAGATCATAAACCTAAACCAGTTAAACATAATGTTTAACTAGTTAACAGATTAAATGGGATTTTACATCCCTAGTGGATCACAGTGTAGTTCCTTGTGATTTTTCTAGGCGCCAATAGCCAGGTGTTGTGATAGTCAGTGTTGCAGCACCTAAATCCCTTCATGGATCCCAGCCTACATTACCATTCCATTGGTGCTGTTTTAAAATAGATGATCTATGAAGATAGTAAATGAGGCTAGTCAATTAAAGTTGGTGCAACTAAGTGAATTTTTCTTTCCGCACCCCCGCCCACTGTTTGAGAGAACTATTGTGAAATTTTTTCAAAACTTAACTGACTATAAAGATGATCAAGTATAATTTGTTAGGTAGTTACTCATGATTTTTTGGGGTATTTGGCAAAATGACACGTGACTCATTTCCCACTATGTAATTGGCTCTAATCCTAATCTTCCCTTCAAGTATCTGTAAAAACAAATCATTGTAAGACTTCTGTATGGATTTCAGAGGATCTTGAAATGCTTTGTACAGAATTGCTCAAGCCGGTCCCCTTTTAATCCCTCTCATTAGGTATACTGGCACTCAAGTGCTCACATAATGGGTGAAGCTATGGAGCGAATCTATGGTGGATGTTTGTGCTATGGCCCACCAATAGAAAATGGATTTTATTACGACATGTACCTTCAGGATGGGTAAGATCTTTCTTTTCACTTCCACAAGGCTGTATTGTAACTTTCCAATCCAAACCAAGAAAAGGGCAGTGGATGGGTGTGCTGCCCTAGGAGCAGGCATGGAGTCACAATCTAGTTCCTGCTTCTCCTAGCTTCTGGAGCAAAGGGCTCTGAACAGCATGTTTTCTGGTGAAAATTTTTTCCCTCATTATGGTGACTCTAGTTCATGTGCTGCTATGTTATGGGAGTGGAACCACCAAAGAGATTACTAGTAAGAGATAATGCAGAATACTTATGTCTGTTGTAGAGGTGTATCCAGTAATGATTTCTCTGCTTTGGAGACCTTATGCAAGAAGATCATGAAGGAAAAACAACCATTTGAAAGACTGGAAATTAAGAAGGAAACTCTACTTGAAATGTTTAAGGTAGATTGTTCCCGACTGTTTCATATTTACTCTAGCTGCACAGTAAGTGTGTGGAATGTAAGCTGTGCATCTGGTATTAGCATTGGTGAAAGATGCACCGCTCATGTTGTATGCAGCAAGTTGACAGAATACTTCCAAGTGTGTAGGTTTTAATATGGCTTTACTTGGGAAATTTAATAAAGGTGAGTGCACACACAAGCTTTTCGCTTTCTAAATAAAGGGAATGAAAGGTAGTCATGGGATTCTGTTCCTGAAATACCAGACTTTTAATCTGGTTCTTCCACTGACTCAGTGGGCATGTTGTCTTTCTGTTGCTTTGTTTCCTTGTTTGCAAAATGAGCATCCTAGTTTATGTGGCTGTTGTGAATATGAATTGGATGGTCCTGTGACTCCTTGAGAATGTAAAACACTGGTGACAGTAAATGATGGATTTGCAAATATCAGATGCTGTAAAAAATTATCACATTTCCCCTCCTACCCCCCCGCCCCCAGAGTCTTCTCTTCTGCAGACTAAACAGACCCTTTTTTCACAATTTTTTTTTTCATGTTTTTCAGACCTTTAATCATTTTTGTTGCTATTCTCTGGACTTTCTCCAGTTCTTCTTTCCTGAATGTGGTGCCCAGAATTGAGCACACTACTACAGTTCAGGCCTAATCACTGAGGAGTAGAATAGAAGAATTACTTCTCATATTCTGCATAGAACACTGTTGCTAATATAACCCAGAGTAATGTTTAGAATTTTTGCAACAGTGTTACACTGTTGACTCATTTAGGTTGTGATCCACTATGATCCCCAGATCCCTTTTTGCAATACTCTTTAGGCATCATTTCCCATTTTGTCTCTTATTGAATTTACTTTAGACTAATGGTTCCCAATCTCTGTGAGCATATGGACCCCTTTTCAACCTATTAAAATTTCATGGACTCCCCTCCCTCGGGTAGAAGAAAAGAAAAGTAAGATCCTTATTTTAAAACTTTCCACAGATCCCCTGCAGTACCATCCTGGACCACCAGGGGTCCACAACCCACAGGTTGGGAACCACTGCTTTTAGCTCATTTCTCCAGTTTAAATAGAATTGTAATCCTATCCTTCAAAGCACTTGGTATTGTCTGCTAACTTTATATAAGAGTACTCTCTATCCCACTTGATATGCCCTTCCAGTTTGACTGTAAACCATTGATAACTATTCTCTGGGAATGGTTATCCAGAAATCCTAGTTACACCTTGAGAATCTACGCAATTTTATTTGGCACAGCCAGTATGTGTTCTCGCCTTTGGAAATTTGCTATCAAGTCTCATTGTTTGGAAGTGATTTTGTCATTTGTCCCTAAGTGTGTTATATGCTTAGAATTGGTATAATGTTGGTCATGTTCTTGTTTCTAAACCTTCATTTCTTTAAGAAGTCTATTACTCCACTGTTTAAAAAAATACAGACTTTCTGTTGCAGTCTGCCTAAGAATGTGGTGCACTTGTTTCTAGGTGTCCATCCAAAATTGATGCTGATAAAAGTTACATATCACACCATTCTGTGCAAATGAGTAAGAGGATAATATGGGAGATGCATGTGTTCAGCACATCTTAGAATTTAGACCGAGAAGTGTTTTTTTTTTTTTTTTGTTAAGAACAATACCCTTAGCTGTAGAACTAAATTTCCAGAAATCAAGCTGAGCCCATGTTGTTCCGGTGAGAGCTGGAGAGATGTTCCAGTTGTTACATCTCTTTGTGAAGGTCTACCCTGTATAGGAGACCATACACAAACACTTGAGTGCCACAAAAAGTTGTTCCTGATCTTTTAATCTCTACATTCCATTCCTTAGGATACTCTCCCATCGAGGCGGGGGGTTGGAAGAAAGGAATTAATTTGTTCAGATGCATGTATTGAAGCATTCATTTAAATTAGTAGAATAGATTCTTTCACACATTTGGCTATAGCATATAACAAATACTTGAGATTTGAATTGCAGTTTTAAGTTGTGAAGAATTAACATGGACTCTACCATTATATTCCTTCTCAGTATAATAAGTTCAAGTGTCGGATCTTGAATGAAAAAGTCAACACTCCAACTACTACAGTGTACAGGTAAAATATATACATGCATGCTACAGTGATGTGTCTGTCACGAGTAACCAACATTCCTAATGTAATGTGAGCTAACTGAGCATTGTCTTTGTTTGCATTTTGACAGATGTGGTCCCTTGATAGATCTGTGCAGAGGTCCCCATGTCAGACATACTGGCAAGATAAAGGCATTAAAAATCCATAAGGTAAACATTGAGATTCTATGCATAATTTTAAGCAAAAATTTATCTATAGACATCTTGGGCCAAATCTTTGGAAGGCAGGGGTCCGGCACTTTGTGCTGCATGGCTACAGGTTGGACTTCCATGATCTGGCACCCTCAGGACCTGACCGGTCCCAGACAAGGGATTTTGCTAGATGCGGGGTGGGATATCAGTGGGACACTAGCCTCCATGCTGGGTTCCTCTCCCTGGCCATTGGACCCCATGAGCTCTGGCGGCCCTGCCGGCCCCTCAAGCTCCGGCAGCCCCAGGAGCCAGCTTTGCTACCAGCTGCTGGCAACCGCTGCCACTGGGGCTCTCTTTTCTGGGAATATCCGTGGTCCTGCCAGACCAAAGAGTCCCAGACCACAGAGGTTCAACCTGTGGTATAATCTGACCATAACTTTAGTTTAGCCCATCTGAGGAAGGATCATTCTGCTGTAAGAGTGATATTCCAGTAGTGCAGTTAAATTATGCGGGCCTCGGCCTACACTGACTGCTGATAGAATAGCAGGAGAGGGAACATGGCTCAAAATAAGAGGTTTATCCAGGTACGTCACAACTATGCCAATTCTGGTTTACAATTTTTGCCTCTTGTAACTTCCCTTTGCAGCTTATGTAAATTGGAGCTGCCAGATGGGACTGGCCATGCATAGAATTGCACCGGATAAAAGGCAGCAAAGGAGATCTTTAAACCACTTTTTTTTTTAAACACACTGCCAGTGGATTTGTGTTTTGTGCATCTATGCTGCAGTCAAGAATCTGGCCTTTTATTTTTACTAGCATTATCCATCCCGTTGTGATGGTAGACATACACTCAGTTTGGCCTGGTGAGGGGTGCAAAAGCAGACCTGGCTGCCATCTTGCCCATGAGGGACCCACTGCTGCCATGGCTGTGTCCCCACTACTCCACTCCCACCTTGTGCTGCCTGCGTGTGCCATGCACTCACACCTGCCAGATAGTGCCATGGGGCTACTGGAATCCGTCTTCTGTGTGCTGGCAGGCTGAATCCTGGCCAGCCTGTCTGGACCCACTGGCCGGATTCCCTGCGCTCCTGGCGAGGCACGACCTCTATTCTACACTCGGCACATGGACCTCTAACTTAGCTGAACCAGTCTGAGTGGGGAAGAGGGAGGATTTCAGGGTCACAGTGTGGGAGAGGAGTGAGGTATTTCAGGGCCGGGCGTGCAGGCACGGGGCAGCATCGAGGGGCTGACTCAGGTATTTAACAAGCTGCTTGGGGCTGGGGGTGGGCAGGCAGGCTTGCACTGGTGGCGGGCAGCTAAATTCTGGTGGTTGTTTGGGGAAAGGGGCCTCTTGGACTCCA
Source organism: Apalone spinifera (assembly GCA_030068395.1). Taxonomy (NCBI): domain Eukaryota; kingdom Metazoa; phylum Chordata; order Testudines; family Trionychidae; genus Apalone; species Apalone spinifera. Next base: position 19,931,575 of record JANRFK010004149.1, read on the forward strand.
CTTCAGTGCAAGTCTCCCCCGAGCCCGCTGGCTGCGCAGCAGAGCAACCCCACCCGGGCCTTGGTGTACTCAGGGCGGGTGACGTGGGCTGGGCCGTGACATGGGAGCGGTGTGCAGGTTGCATTGCCGGAGAGGGTGCCATTACCTGGTGGTGGCTGGTTGGTGTTCAGTAACATGGTGGGCAAAGGTGCACAAAGTGCCTGCATTGCATCTTCCTGTCTGTCTGGCGCCTCTGGACCTGCCAGAGGCAGAGGAGTCTCGCGAGAAGTCTGGTACTGTGACAGATGGCATGATAGATGCCTCTCCTTTTATAATAGTATAGGCTGTGTACAATTAGCTTTCATCATGATTAAAAATCTAAGATTTCTATAAACAGGGTTGTATTCATTTTACATAGTGCTTTTATCTGTTTCATTTTTTTTTAACTGACCAGTTTTTAATTATTGCATGCCTTTAAAGACTATATTACAGAGCTTGTACAGTTGCAGTCATAAGGATGCTGTTGTCCACATTATTCTGCTGTTCCATTTTGTCTGTCTTCAGAATTCCTCAACATATTGGGAAGGCAAATCTGATATGGAAACACTCCAAAGGCTTTATGGAATTTCATTCCCAGATGTTAAAATGTTAAAGGAATGGGAGAAGTTCCAGGAGGAGGCTAAAAATCGAGATCACAGAAAGATTGGACGGGTAAGATAAACTTGCTGGTAATTTACTTTTAAAATTCTGCCCAGAGGCAACACAGTGAATAAAAGGGCATGTGGAAGACCAACCCTACCTGCTAGTACCTCAGATGTGATGTAATTCACAGAACATATAGTGACATATTGCATAATTGAGTGATCATGCTCTTCAAAACAGAGCACGAAAACTACTACAATGGACTGTAGACAAAAGAAGCATCTTTGAGAGTTTTTGGCTGTTTAACAAAACAATAACAAATCTAGACAAGTTGATATCTGTCCTGTACGGAATAACTATATACAAAATTGGAGAAAGCAGAAAATCTATAACCAGTGATGGGCTTCAACACAGCACTAAATTAAATCTCAAGAGGAAGGTTGCCCTATTAGGGGCTCTTATAGCTTTTACAGGGTCTCTTAAAGCCAGTAAATAAAATAATCATAATGAAAATGCATTTTTTTTAGACCACTGATTAACAGAGTCCTGAATAGACCATTACAGGGCCCGCTTTTTGTGTTTGGCGAAAAGAGACTGTAACTCATTTAAAATCTCCTGCCTTGGAACACAATCTAGCAAAGGTTCAGCTTACTAATTAATAGTTTGCACAGTACTTTGGAGGTGTAAAATGTCACAGTAGGACTAGTTATTGTTAGTGGTGAAAGCAGAACAGATAAACCTTCTGGGGTGTAGTTAACAAGCCATCACGCACAGATAAGTGGTATGACAGGTGTATGTAGGAGCATCCATATTAAAATAGGAAACTGGACACCAATCGTAAACTAACCCTCATGATGGGGGATATTTACACAGGGAACTATATCAGATCTTCTGTGTATCAGTACAGTATCCTAACTTTTAAAAAATGAAATTGTGGTTTGATTAGTGATGTGCAGTGAGAACTAACATTTTCGGCCTGGCTTTAGCTGTAACATGGAGAGATGAAAGGGGCATGATCAGGACTCTAAATATATCAGATAACATTAAAATGTATTAATGTTTTTCTACAGGACCAAGAACTCTATTTCTTCCATGAGCTCAGTCCTGGCAGTTGTTTTTTCTTGCCAAAGGGAGCTTACATCTATAACACATTAATTGAATTCATCAAGGTAAGTAGTTAATTTCTTTGGATCTCCCCCTGCCCCCTTGTGTATTAGAAGATTTCTAGACAAGGAATTAAAAAGGAAATAGTTGTATAGTGATATAATTGGGATTAGTTGTAAATATTTGTATGAGTCCTGCTTTAAAACAAACACACACACCGTTGCACATGGCATGTTTGTTTAATAGGTTATTGGATTTAGCCTGGCAGAGTTTGCTGGGTAAGAAAACAAGAGGTGGAGGGGAAAAACATCCTGACATTGTGCCATGATATTTGCATTGCCACTGCACCATGTTATATTTCTGTGCTACGCTATAGTGCAAATGCTGCAGTGGATTATCACAAGGCTTTGCTCATTATTTTGTGACTGATTAAATCAAAACTGATTCTTGATGGCTGTTTTAGTTGCTGGGATGGAGAAACATGTTTCTTCTATCTTATTCTCCAGCTCCCATGCCTTCATCCTGTCTGGCCTTTGCAAAAGAATGGGAAGGGATCTTGGCAGCCCCTGCCTGTTTAACTCACTAATGTCTTGCATGCTTCAGAAGCGCAACTTCTGCAGATGCTGTTCTAAAGAGACAGATGTGGCTTTAAGCTATAGGTCGAGCACTATTATTCTAGCCTGCCTTATTAACTCTTCTGTTTCTTGGGTCTGTTCTTTCAGAGCGAGTATCGAAAACGAGGATTCCAGGAGGTTGTCACTCCAAATATCTACAACAGCAAACTCTGGATTACATCAGGGCACTGGCAGCATTACAGTGAAAACATGTTTTCATTTGAGGTGGAGAAGGAAATCTTTGCTCTGAAGCCCATGAACTGCCCAGGGCACTGGTATTTATATAGCATCTGTTTAATCAAATATTGCTAATTTGTTTGGGCTAGCTCTGGCTCTCATTTTTCCTCCCTGAAATTTATGAAAATTTTCAAGCAAGGTGCACTTTGGCATATTTAAAATACAATTTATTTTTAATACTATCACTATAGTTTCTAGCTGTTATGCATGCGCCTGTAGTGCAGAGACACGTTCTTAAAGATACCTTCAGTTCAACGGTGTAGCTTTTTTATGGAGTTAGAACTCTGGTTAATTTTAGCCCAGGCCAGGATGTACACATTTCTGTTTCAGTGATGGTTTTGAGTACTCTGAACCTCTTACATACAAGCCTCTTATTTAGGTGCCCAACCCAGGCACTCAAAGTTGAAACACTATCAAGTGTGAAATAATCTGATAATTAAGGACCATACAGCCTACAATGCCTACATTCATTGAGTTATAGTTTTGAATGCTATGAACCAGTTATTTCAAGGGCTAGATTTTCAAAACTATCTCCTTTAATCCCCCCAAAATTGTATGCCTGAAATACGTATTTGTTCATGGGGCAGTGCCAGTTTTTAATGTATGCAATCAGTGAACTTAATGTGAGGAAGATGATTGACATTGGTCAGATAAGCAAGGAAATGCATTTCCTGAGAAGTTTCTTGCTGAAGGTCAGATCAATGATGAAAATTGGATTTTTTGGAATATGAGAACAGTGTAAGAAGCAACTAAAATTGGTCAGATATTTAAAGAAATGGATAGATATCTTGATGTCCTTGAAATCCATGCGTGCAGACAGACTGGTGTAAACAAATTACATTTTAGACCAGAGGTTCTTACCCCACAGGCAGCTTCTTGTGCAGTTAGCACACAGCTGCCGCCCATGTGACATCCTCAGGGTCAATATACAACCTCAAGTAGTTTATATATTGTATGGATGTGACCCACTTAACACAGAGAGCTGCATATGCTGCCTACAGTGGTTGGAAACCTCTGCTTTAGAGAAACAAATATGGCTATTATCGAATGTGGATTGTAGACATGATACTGACATAGCAATCCTATCTGTCTCATAGAACTGGAAGGGACCTTGAAAGGTCATTGAGTCCAGTCCCCTGCCCTCACAGCAGGACCAAGTACCATCTCTGATAGATTTGCAGGGTCAAAATAGCAAAAGAAGGGTAAGAACTGGGTAGGAAACAAGTCAATGAAAGAATTATCCTAGATTACTTTCAAACTATATTCTTTGTCATACTAGGTTATGAACCAATAGGAAAGTAACTGCAGAAGAGAACTGAGGAGTTTTATGGACAAATGATAAAGCACAATCAGATTACCTCATTTTACTTGACAGAATTGTCTTGCTTAATTCAACACATCCCTTAATGGGGGGGAAAAAAAAGACAAAGCTTTAGAAGTTGCTTTGTTTATCCACAAATGGAGGACAAAGTATACAGCCATCCTTGTTCCAAAAGTAACTGTTATAATGAATGAAGCAATTCTAGAAGTAGTAATTCATTTCACCAATGTAGGAGTGAGATGCACAATTATGGTGACACCATGCGAGATGTAAAGCAATAAATATCAAAAGTGCAAACAGTTTCATAAACTTGAAAAGATTTGGAAAAGTGGTATAATTATCACTGGCACAAAAGCATGTTTGTTTTTTATGGAGCAGAGTCATAGAGCTACACAACAGAGATTGAGAAGGTGTACTCATTCCAAAGTAAATGCCTGTTGAAGATCTTCAGAGTTCATTGAAAAGAGTTTCTTGCCACATCAGAAATTCTAAGAGCAGCAAACTAATCCTAAAGCACCAAATATAGTGGGATGATGATGATGCACATATTTAAGAGATGCTTGCCACCCAACACTGTTTCCATTAAAAGTGACAATATAGACTCTATCTGGAGAGAGAAAAAGATGGCAGCCTACAACCTAGAGAAGCATTATGCAGAACAATAGAGGAAAGCCAGATCCATTAACATGATATTCAGAAGCCTGAACGGACCCACTCAGGATGGCAGAAACTGCTGAATGTGCTAAGCACCGGAGAGTCTGGGAGGATAAAGAAAAAAAATGAAGAAAGTATATAAACTGCCATTTCATAGATGAGGTTTAAAAAGCAGGTTTTTAATATGAATTAATGTGTGTGTGGCTCTTTTTCCCAAGAAGTTCTGAAATTGTTTCCCTCAAAGCTTTCTCTCAGTTCGATGGTGTGCTGTATTACAACCTGTCAGCATTAGTGAAATTGCTAGCATCTGACTTATAAGAATGTACACTGGGGATCTTTACTAGTTTAATTGTGAATACATTTCTAATAATGAACCTTTTCCTTCAGCCTTATGTTTGACCATCGACCAAGATCGTGGCGTGAGTTGCCACTGCGGCTGGCTGATTTTGGAGTTCTCCATCGTAATGAGCTGTCAGGAGCCCTTACAGGACTTACTAGAGTACGGAGGTTCCAACAGGATGATGCTCACATATTCTGTGCTATGGAACAGGTAAAGTATGTTGCTGAATAAGATATTATGTGTTAAAGTGCAAACAACATAAAGCCACAAATATAATTTGTCTTCATGGAAAGATTGAAGAGGAGATAAAGAGCTGTCTGGAGTTCTTGCAAACTGTGTATGGTGTGTTTGGATTTTCCTTCAAATTGGACCTCTCCACTCGTCCTGAAAAGTTCCTTGGAGATATTGAAGTGTGGAATCAAGCTGAAAAGGTAATTGGTAACTTTAATGGCCTGGTATAGAGGTGTTAGCTGTATGTGCCAGTAGTGGGATACTTGAATGTGGGGTGGGGAGAGAGGGTTAGGCCTTCAAAAGGACAGCTCTGACTGTACTCATTTTAGCTTGTAGAGCTGTTTTTAATTTTTTGTGCCATGGCTAGTAGTAATAGCTTCTAGTGTATGGAGACCATGGTGGATGATGTATTGAAAATGTGAACTCTTTTTAAAGAAAGATTCAAAAGATAGGGGTACTTAAAAAGGAGGAAAAGTAAAATAGGTTTTTCTCAAACATGACTGTGATGCAATTTTTTTTTTAGCCACCATCAAAGAGCCCAGCTGCAACTTAATCATGACCGTAGTACTGCCAGAATTCAGCTGCATAAGTAAGGGAAGCAGGATTGGGTCCCCAGTTATACTAGAGCATGATTGACAATTAAGTAGGGAAAGATCTAGTATTCACTATCTCTGTGTGTGTGATCTGATACTGTACTATGTGCAAGAAAAAACATGGCTAATTAAATAAATACAAAGTGAATTACTAAAAATATATATTCTTTTTCCAGCAACTTGAAAACAGCCTCAATGAATTTGGCGAGAAGTGGGAATTGAATCCTGGGGATGGAGCTTTCTATGGACCTAAGGTTAGTAAATTATTGTAATGTTCATATCTTTCCTACGTGTGTCAACAACTATTGAGGGCTAAGAACACTTCCATCACCATAGTCTTTTAACACCATTTTTGTGGGATAAATAGTGGAATAGCACTAGAAATGATCCTTAGAGAACTTCAAAGAAATACAATACTCCAAACCCAAAGTTTTTTGGGATTCTCAAAATCATATTGAAAATTAAGTAACCTCTTTTAAGAGAGGATTGGGATGTATCTATCCCTTGACAAACCCCAGTTCTGAGTATGAAAAAGGTCTGTCAAATGGTTTCAGATGAGGACACACAAACAAGAAAGATTTCATCTGGTCACCCTCGTGTTATATTAACTGAATGTATTATTGGCATTGATGAAGATTAGTAGCAGACAGCAGCCTTCATTATATTAATTATCAGGAAGAGTGTTGTGGTAGGGTTTTTTCCAATCATTTTCCCTGCAGACTTGTCTTCTTCTCTCCCTCTCCCCCTCCTTCCTCCCCCTACCCCCCCCCCCCCTCGCGATCTCAGTCATCCTACAAACTCCATGATCTAGCTTTGTTCATTCAAGTGCATTGGGTCATTTTAATTTTTCATTAAAGCATTATGCATTGGCCAGGAGGGAGGATAATAAATAAAATATAGTCCTGAGGGAAATGACAAGTCATGTACATCAAAGTCTGTCCCTAAAGAACAAACATTTTGAAATAAATTCCTGTGTCCTTTATGTTGTCTCAAGAGACTCATTTTAGAGTTACATGTTTTTCTGGGATGTGATTTTTTTTTTTTCCCCCTTCCCATATGTAGCTTGATGGATAACTCTAAGTGAGTTTGACACTTTGTTCTTTTCATGTTAGATGTGGCAACTTCCAAGAATCTGTTTTGTGCTGAACTTTTTTCTATTTAATCAGATCAACCCAGCTTTTCACAGACAAAACAATTAGTGCAGATTGGATCTCCCTGGTAAGGCACCCTTGGGAGCTAGCTGATCCTGAACAAGGGAGTTTGCTGGACCAGAGGAGATCATTGCTCTGCTGCCTGCCTTGGGCTCTCCCCAGGGGCCACCAGCCTCCTGGCTAGGCTTCCCTCATGGCTTGGACTTTCTGCCCTTAGGCTGCCAGACAAGCTCCACTCCTGGTCCTCCCCCCAGCCAGGCTCCAGGTTGCCAGTCACCTGGACTGGCTTTACTCCTGAACCCTGGACTGGCTTCGCTCCTCCTCTCCCACCCCCATCCCAGCTTCCAGGGCTCTCTGCTCCAGTGACATCGGTGGTCCTGCCAGACCACGAATATTACCAGACCAAAAAGGTTCAACCTGTATTACTTTTATTATTGTAATGAGAAAGTAGATAACTCATTTGGAAACATGAACAGAAGGTGGCACTATTGTGCCTTTATGAAATGTTTTTAACTGTACTGGACATATTCTGATCAGTAACTTCTCACTTTTTTTTTAAAGGAGCAATTAATTGTTTTTTATATTCAAGTTTTAATTATACACTAGCCATAAACAATTTTATCTGAGGTAAAATATTTCTTCTAGTATTTTCAATTTTGTGTGTACTATAGTTTTTCTATTCTTCTTGCATAAATAATTTCACAATTCAGACACAATCTGGTGAAGTGGTGGAGTAGGAATTGCATTGAAACCTCTTGCAAAGAAAAAGAAGCTCCATACAGCATTTGAGTGAAACTTGTTAACATATTTGTTTTGAATAAGCTATTCAGTAAACATAGCCTACTTTACTATTCACAGTTCAGTAGCAGACTGATTCAATATATTTGCATATGTATGCTATTTATAAATATTCACCAAATAATTTATTCAATTTTCACCTTATGGGATTTTAGCAAACTATTGGTGTCTGCAGCTGCTCGTTGTTCACCATTGTCTGCCTACAAATTTGAACCCATATAATTAAATCAGGTTATCCTGGTGCTTACACCTGTATACTTTTCCACTTCGCTTAAACCTGTGCCCAACAGTCTAAACTAAATTGAAATAATTATCCATATAGCCTTTTGCACTGGTTTAATTAAAATGGTTTAAAATTGTACCTTAAGTTAGTGATGCAGCTTTGCATGGAGTCCAGCCCCAATCTCAATGCATTTTTTATTACTTTATCATTGGATACCTAAAGAAAATAGCAAACAGAAAACTTCTTTTAAGAATTTTAATGAATAACTATAAAATTTGATAAATCATCCAGAAAAATTGATTGCTATCCAAATACTTGAACAAATGACACACGTTTATTTGCCAAAAAAGATTAAAAACATTAAATCACTTTGTTTTGACCAGCTCATTTTGAAGGTCACTAAGAACGTTGTTCAATAAAACATCTTAAACTGATTGATTAGTTTGACTTTGTGTGCAAACAAACTAAGTGATAGGGTTTCCTACCCCTGTTCAGTAGAATAAGAGGGACAATTTGCGCAATGATTAAAGCCCAGATCCTGCAAATACTTGCTTAACTTTCAGCTAGATAGTTTCAGGATTGCAGCCTGCATTTAAAAAGTGCATGCTTTCAGATCTGGGAGCAAGTTACATTGATGAAGCTGGACAACCTGAAGGAAAGAATATGATCTTCATCGCTTAGTAGTCTCTTTCCCTCAATTGACATTGGCAGCCCTCACTTACAGAGGTGTGCCCCTTAGCATGTAAGAAGCTGTAAAGCTGACATCATTTGATTATCTAATGTTTGAATTAATAGGCTTGGAATTTTTTTCAGCTACAGGTTGCAGAAGTCTTGGTTTTGATAATTGTTCAGGGTGACTTTTTAAAGTTATTCCCATGCACAGTTGAATAGATTCAATAGAAACTCCAGGAAAAGTGAAGTAGAAAGCTCCAAATTAGTTCAGTACCTTGAATCAATGTGCAAATTTAATTTGAATTGGCGAAACTCCTGCTGTATTAATTTCTATTAGATAGCTCAACCCAGGACTGCTAAGCCATTTCTGTCCTATCTTGGGCTGAAGAGAGACATAGATGATATATAGAGGTTTACATGGTTCCTCAACACTATAATAGATTTCACTCCATGTGAAGATGTTTGACAATCTCTTCTAAATGTTTGATTTTTGTTTCTAAGATTGACATTAAGATTAAAGATGCCATTGGCCGATACCACCAGTGTGCTACGATCCAGTTAGATTTTCAGCTCCCGGTCAGATTTAACCTTACCTTTGTGAGGTGAGTATGACTAAAAATGCTGGAGTGTGTAGTTTATACAGTCTGTTTTTCCTATCACTTACAAGCATATTAAATAAGTTCCCCCCCCCCCTTTTTTTTTTTAATTTACAGCCATGATGGTGATGACAAGAAAAGGCCAGTTATTATTCACCGGGCCATCTTGGGATCTGTGGAAAGAATGATTGCTATCCTGACTGAAAACTATGCAGGCAAATGGTAAATTTGAAAAATGAGCTTATTGTCCAGCCAGAGAGGGAGCACTCTGGATGGTGAAAGAGGGCATAAAGTATGTCTAATACAATTGAAGACTACTAAATCCTACATAATTGTTTTCCTTCTAAAGGCCTCTCTGGCTGTCTCCTCAGCAAGTGATGGTTGTGCCGGTGGGACCAACGTGTGACGAATATGCACAAAAGGTGAATTCATTTGTTCCAAGATAAATTTGTGATTGAGTTGAGATGCTTAATTGTCATTGACTCTGTTTTTATTAAGGAATTTTTATAATTCCTGTTGTAAGTAAGTTCGGTTGTATTCGGCTAATAAATTAAGCTGCTTAACTTTTAAATGGAGCTTAATCATCTTGCATAAGGATGTAGTCTGGATTCTGGGTATCCAAGCCACAAACATTGATGCTGAAGAGGATGTTTCTGGTTGTGGAGGCAAAGGAAATTCCTCAGCTCTGCAGCCAGAGGGAAACCTATGGAGAAAACATGTTTAACATTTTATATCATACTCCTGCAGTTGACTGAACTCAGACCTCCAATACCCACAAGCATTTTGAGTAATGATGGAGCAGAAAAGACAGGGGTTTTTGTATGTTGTAAATTGTATTTTAATATTGCAAACCTCATTCTGTGTATATCTCTCAAACTCACCAGCAGAGTCCCACACATCTGCAGGTATCTGCTTCTACATCCATGGATGAGGATACCTGAGTATAAAATGTGGATATTCATGGCTCATTTTTGTGGATGCGGATACAAATTTCATATCTAGAACCCTGTATATCCGTGGATGTCCACTGTATATCCGTGGATATCCGCATCTGCAGCTCATTTTTGCAGATACAGATGTTAATGCAGATACCAATTTTGTATTTGCATGGGGCTATCCACATCAGGCCTAAACTTTTAAGTGATCATTTGATCACAAAGACCTGTAGCTCTCCTGGCTGCAGTATGGCTAAAATCTTGTAGTGTATCCATACTATTGAATCAGGGTACAGGTTGAACAGCTCTAGACTGGCACTCTCTGGACTTGACCAGTGCCAAAACAGAGAATTTGCTAAACCACAGGAGGTCATTATTGTCTGTCAGCATTACCAACACTTCCACTGCTTACTGGGCTCATAGAAGACATTTAGAGGTAAATTAGAGCTAAAGATCAGCACAGAACACTGAGAGCCAGGACTGATGGCTATAAACAAACTTTGTGGGATAGCGGGAAAGTTGGCGACACCCATGATAAATGGACATCTGGGTAACTAAAATCATGCCAGACCATGGATGTTGCTGAACTAGAGAGGTTCAACCTATACTAGAATTGCTTAGTGTTTAGTGTGTGAGGATCTCATGCATTATCTGAGCCATTCTTCCATATTTCAGTGCTCTGTGCACTTTTTTGAGGACCTGGTCCAGGAGAAATGCCAAAATTCATCTGCCTCTGAATGAAAGTAAAACATATCTAGTATTAATTTTTGTTTCTCAAAGCTCAAATGGTCTCTTTCAGTCAGTCTACATACTCTCCTGGTTGAGGATTTAAATAATATTTTGTCCTTTTATTACTTAGGTCAGACAGCAATTCCATGATGCTGGATTAATGTCCGATGTGGATGTAGATCCTGGCTGTACGCTAAACAAGAAGATCAGAAATGCTCAGCTTGCACAGTATAACTTTATCTTAGGTAAAGAAATAGTGGTGTCATACTGCAGTAGCTGATTTTATTTTTCATGTATACAACAGAAATTTGGTCTAACCTAGTTTCCCAGGAATGAATGAAGCAGAGGCTATGGTTACGCCTGCAAATTCCTTTTTAATTCTCATGTTTTCTTCTCAGACAGCATCCTCCCAGCTGCACATGACTGCTTACTATGGAACAAATCTCTGTTGCTTTGTTAGCTGAAGAGATTGCTCTTTAGTTGGTACAATGACACTGCATCAGAAAAAATATCTTGGTGCTTTTCATTCAACAGGTCAAGAGATTGGTTCACATTAAATGGTTTTCAATAACTTCATTGTGAAGTGTATGCTGAAGCAGGAGAACCACGTTCTGATCTCTGATTCAGGCTGCTTTCGATATCTTGATGCATTGATGAGTCTATGCACATTTGCCCAGGAGCTGAATTTTGCTGTTGTGCATCAAACATGAGAATCTGGCACTTGAAATATAACACAGCATTGTTAACAAAAGCAGTGTCAGTCATGGGGCTTTCGTTATTCAGAGTCTGTACTAGAATTACCATAAGGTAACTGTGAGTGTGGGGAAGGGGTAAAGAGGGCTGCAGTGTAGGATTCATTTGTCTTGTGAAGCTTTAGTGTGTTCTTATTTCTTAATTCTTTTTTCTTTTTAAACCAATCCTTGGGCAAAAAGTTATATTAATCTGTGGATTTTTCTTTGTTTAGTTGTTGGTGAAAAGGAGAAGGCAAGTGGAACGGTGAATATCCGTACCCGAGATAACAAGGTGCACGGTGAACGAACTGTTGCGGATACCGTGGAGAGGCTGCTACAGTTGAAACACTGTCGATGCAAACATGCTGAAGAAGAATTCTAACATTTTATTTCTCTACCTGGCTTAGTGTAAAAAGGGTGATAGTTTTTATAGAGCAGCTAAATCATATTGTAACATCTGACCTGCACTATGTTGATTTGGAAATAGATCTTCAAATGAGCCAAAAAAATCAACCATGAAACACTTTTCTATACTATTCAGATATTAGATGTGTCTAGGGAAATACCACTTTACACACAAGCAGTGCAGCAAAGCCTCTTGGTATCTGATTTCAAAAACAAAGCCTGGTGACTACGGTTTAATATGAATTAAGGGTAAATGGAATTGTTAATGAAGGATTAAAATAGTCAGTTTAAAAATAATACATTTTGGTAATTAATATGTATTTAATAAAGTTTGGCATGGGTATGTGATAGATTGTAGAGTAAAACAGAGTGACAAAATACATAAATACAACTGAACCTAATTTTTTAGAACCTAAAACCAAAGACCCTTTTAAAAGATTTTTTCCTGAGGTTTCAGTGACAAAACTAAGTTTCATTCCCTTACATTTCCAAGGTTTAGATTGTTAGTAGACTACAGTACTGAATGCTACTAGGGTTGCTGGGATCTAGTTCATGTAGCATTTTAAATGCTAGAGCTGAGCTGTGCAACTTGATGTATGTGCCTCACTGTAGAGAACCAAAATAAGTGTCAAACCCTAGTAAAAACACTTTGGCTTCATTTCTCACTAATTACAAAAAAAACTGACCTTGTAGAAGCCTGCTTCCTAAGGTTTAACTCATGAATCAAGATGTACTGGATTGCACGGTACAAGAGTGGTTAATGATGTATTCCTGGCTGCTTTAGGAATTGACAGCAACTATCCTATTTATATCAATCTACAGAAAGGAACTGAGAAATGGTTTCAGTAATTATTTAAAAGTTTAAAGAACTGTAAGTATCAAAATGCCCCCCCTTCATTATTTCATGATAGGTATTTATGCACACACAAACAGCTGTTTGACATAAGTGAGGTAACTGCTTAAAGGTCCCGTTTTAAACTAATGTTCAAAAGCAGAAGGTCAGTCTGAATTTATGGAGTTTAGTTAACAACCTTGATGTCTAAACAATTACATTTTTTTTTCTATGAACTGTTTTTGTATTGAGCAGGGGCTGTTTCTAGTAGGGTTCCGCAGCATTTGGTGCTAGGCTGATGTTACTAAACACTTTCATCAGTGATCAGAAAGTAAAATATAAATCTCTGTATCCTTGGAGAACCCAAGAGTTATAGTCATGGAGCAAGACCCCAGTTGGCTAGGCAAAAATAGGCAAAAATGCCTGTCTGTGCTTCTGTTGAAACCAAGAAACCAAGTCTGTAGTCTGAGTACACTAGCAGGCCAGCTGTTAAGTTTTTTGTAAGCATTATGGCAAAGGAGAGTTGAGAATGAGGGAGCTTTTTGTAAATTTATAGGGGGCTCTTCCCAAACCTGTGGGTCAGCATGGGAGAGAGCCTGAAGGTGCTTGTTTGAAAATGTAACAGTTGAGTGGCAGAGGCTGGCCTCATGTGAGGCAGGAATTGATCTTGAGTGTGGAGAAGTAGGTTGGATATATATTTTTACGGGCCTGGAAATTGAAGAGGAGAGGAAAAGTGAGTGGAGGAGAGAAGCATAAAGAGAATCAAACACTCCTTTCAGAAGAGAGTAGGGTGGAGAGATGAGAGCAGTCAAGAAGCCTACACTGCTGATGGATGCTGTTAAAATGAGTAACTATCACTTCCATCCCTCAGTGAAAACCCAAGTCAAGTAAACAGCCTCATTGGAGAGCAGAGGAGTTCAGCTAGGGCTGCAGATCAAATAATGAGGGTATGGGTGAGGAAATGTGCAGTTAAAAGGTTGACTGAGTCATCAACATAGAAATTGAAGTCCTGAGATGGAGGAAGATTGTGGGAGGAGGAAGAGTGAGCAAGCTAGGAACTGAAACCAGAAAAAGGCTGATTTGTGAGGAGTTGGGAAGATGACCTCAACCTGGAGGGGGAGAGAATGACAAAGACTGGAGGTGTGGTAAATACGGTTGAAGATAGGACAATCTGGATTGCTTGATAAACTGAGCCTATTGAAACAGAATTAATTTTAATAGAGGCAAAGGTACAGTTGAGCATGTAGGAAAAAGAAATGCAGGCTGCAACTACAGAATGTAATTTAATATAAATGTTTAACTACATTACCTGAAGAGACAATACCACGAGGTTGCCACTACAACCTGTTGGAAAAATAGGAAATGATTTTTTTTAAAGGAGTTTTACTACAGCCAAGAATATTTTCTATAGGGCTAGTCTACCTATGTATAATATTTTCTATAGGGTTTGTTCACCTATGTGTTTATCAACTGTAAATACTTTCAATGCATGTGAAAAGTTTGTCAGACTTAAGAGCCCAGTGTAGACAGCTCAGGACTGTTTTGCGCAAAAAAGCCCTGATGGCAATCGGGGCTTTCTTGCGCAAAACTGCGTCTAGATTGGCACGGACGCTT
>JANRFK010004149.1:19946075-19970310 GCA_030068395.1 Apalone spinifera
GGCAAGTTTTTCCGGAAAAGCGGCTGATTTTCCGGAAAAACTGGCCAGTCTAAATACAGCCCTTGTCTTCATAGGAGAGGTTGAAGAATGCAATAAATAGGGCCTGGGCCACACCTTGAACAATGGGAAGAAAACAAAATACTGGGCAGTTTCTCATTCAGTGAGCACCATCTAGCCTGTGTAGAGAAGGAGGCAGGAATCCTGTGGGGGGGAAAATAGTTTGTGAGCGTATAAAGAAAAGACAAGGAGCTTAATGAATATACACAAAGAGCCAAATTAAGATTGCACAGGCAAACTTTGTTCTGGTTTTTGAGTGCTTGACTTCACAATCTTAGTGAATGCTTTTGGTTTGAGTATTTCTCTCGAGGCTCTCTGTACTTGTTAGCTCAGGGTACGTCTACAATATGTCTACACAAGCCACCCATTATTTTGAAATATTATGAAATAACAGTTGCATTATTTAAACCTTGTTTCACGAGGGTTAAGGGATGTCTCAAAATAGCACATTATTTCGAAATTTGGCACTGTGTAGACATGCCAAATTTCAAAATAATCTGTTTCAAAATAGATTCAAAATAAGATATGCAATTTGCATAGCATAAATTGCAGATCTTATTTTGAGCTTAGAGTGCTGTGTAGATGCGCTCTCAGTGTATTAAAATAACATTAATGGCTGTGCTATTGCTTAAGCCTCAGTGTGCATTGTGTTATATAAAATACAGGCTGTACTCTTCCAGCCTTGTATAACCAACAAACAAGTACACAGCTGGTGAATGGTACTAACTTGGGGTGGGGTGGAAAGGTTCAGCCTGCTCTTTCGGAAGTTGTAATAAGTTTGATATATGCTGACATTGTGGCCTGAAAATAGTAAGGGTTAATGAGGTAGTTGAATGTATTGTGGCTGGTAGATGTATTACTATCTCATACTTATTCTCATGTAAGCGAATGTTGTCTATTAACACAAAAACGTGAAATGAAGCATTTACAGTGGAAAACACAGCTAACGTAAAACACGCTACAAGTTTTCTGCTAGTTCCCTGATGCTGTGCATGCACAGAGGAAAGCTAAAGTGATACAGATACAATTGAGAAGTCAATCTGACAGTGGTAGTATTCAGAATAATACTGTTGCTCCAGGGACTGGTAATTTATGCCACCTAAGCAGCTGTCCACCACAGAAGTTAGAAGAAAGGGGACCCAGCCTGAACTGTCCTTTGGGAGGTCTTGCTGTGTGGCGTTTTCAGAATCCAAAGCAGTGGTAATATCTTTCTCGAAGCAATGTCAGGAATAATGAGAACACAGGGAATTTGATAAATGACTGATACAAGGAAGCATACTCTTATCTACAACTAATTAACTCTATGTTCACATACACAGTAGTTAGAATATCTCTGATATAGATAGCTAGAATCTGAGATGGTTTTGATTGATCACCAGCTGGGATTCTAGTGGTCCTTTTTCTGTTTAGCTTATGCAAAATTTAGCTGCTAGCTACTTGCCCAAAGAAAAACACTCTTGGACTTCTATTTTTATCTAATCTTTTACAGCTAACTCTGACAAAACACATAACCTATAGTGACTCTTAATAGGTCAGCAGGTCACTTTTACTGGGTCATCAATTCTCCTAACTTCAGCAAACTACTAATCTCCAAACAGTTCCAGTATTTCTAGCCAAAACAACAATGTCAAGGGCACCTAAAACCAAGGTTGCTATTAACTCACTCTCCTCCCTAATTTTCTGTCCCATTTGCCTATTCTAATTAACAAACTGACCTTGTCTCATAAAGTTCTCCCTAGGCAATGTTTGATTTTCAGTAGACAGTGGCTAAACTTACAAAACGGCTGTTAAGTTCTAAGTACACGCAGGAATGTAAAATTCTGTTGTAACTGGCTGGATTCCCCTCGATTCTTGTGCTCAGGAAGACAAAGACAGGAAATGGCTGGAATAAAGGGTAAGTTTTCAGAATGGAGAGAGGTAACTTGTGGTGTCCCCCAAGGGTCCATACTGGGGCCAATCCTATTCAACCTATTTATAAATGATCTGGAGAATGGGGTTCACAGTGAGGTAGCAAAATTTGCAGATGATACTAAACTGCTTAAGATAGCAAAGACCAAAGTAGACTATGAAGAGCTTCAAAAAGATCTCACCAAACTAAGAGATTGGACAGCAAAATAGCAAATGAAATTCAATGTTAATAAATGTAAAGTAATGCACATTGGAAAAAAAATAATCCCAACTATACATACAACATGAGGACTAATTTACCTATAACTACTTGAGAGAGAGATCTTGGAGTCATTGTAGATAGTTCTCTGAAAACATCCACTCAGTGTACAGCAGCAGTCAAAAAAGCGAATAGAATGTTAGAAATAATTTAAAAAGGGATCGAGAATAAGGCAGAAAATATAGTATTGCCGCTATATAAAACCATGGTATGCCCACATCTTGAATACTGTGTATAGATGTGGTTGCCTTATCTCAAAACTATATTGACATTGGAAAAGGGTCAGAAAGGGACAACAAAAATGATTAGGGATTTGGAATGGGTCACATATGAAGAGAGATTAAAAAGATTTGGACTTTTCAGTTTAGAAAAGGGGAGACTAAGGGCAGATATGATAGAGGTTTAGAAAATCATGACTTGTATGGAAAAAATGAATAAGGAAAAGTTATTCACTTATTCCCACAATATAAGATTGAGGGGTCACTAAATGAAATTAATAGGTAGCGGGTTTAAAACAAAAGGAAGTTTTTTTCACTCAGCACACAGTCAACCTGTGGAACTCCTTGCCAGAGGACATTGTGAAGATGAGTACTTTATCAGGGTTCAAAAAAGAGCTAGCTAGATTCATGGAGGTTAGGTCTATCAATGGCTAATAGCTAGAAAGGATAGGCATGGTGTCCCTACCTTCTGTTCAGAGGCTTGGAATAGGTGATAGGAGAGAGATCACATCATGATTCCCTGTTCTGTTCACTCCCTCTGGGGCATTTGGCATTGGCCACTGTTGGAAGACAGGGTGCTGGGCTAGACAGACCTTTAGTCTGATCCAGTATGGCTGTACTTATGTTCTCTTTTCCCATTGCATCCGGCTCCCCTCAGTAATATAACCTGCAAGTAGGTGGCTGGTAATGGCGGGCAGTGTCTTAACTGACGGAAATTCAGGGAATGGGAAAAAGGAGTCCCCACAAAAGCTAGGCCCCTTTTTTTTCTTTTCTGATCTATCCACTCAGGAAGTCCAAGTGAATGAGTAGTAGTAAGCGTGGAGTTACTCAGGTTACTGTTTATCATTTTCAGAGACCAAATAGTTTTTTCAATTTAATACAGTCTATTTCAATGGGATGTTCCAATATTAGGTGTCTCATCCCACATAAACGAAGTTTCCAATCAACAGAGCATTCCACTCTTGAAAGGGTTCATAAAGTGCCTTATATCAAGCCTGCTGGTTCACTACAGAGGTAAATATAACAAGTATAAACAGCTTAGTGATTTTTACCCCAATGGATTGGAAATGCAGTTGAAATAGATAAATACTGTGTCAACAAACTTCTGAGAAAGTTGTCAACCCTGCCACTCTAAAAAGAGAATTAGCTTTTGAGAAGGATCAAAAGCAAACCTGTTAGCTGAACACCCCTGAACTGTGATGCTTTTCTTACAACAGAACATAGTTCTGCACTATTCCCAGATTTATGAAACCCCAAACCACTGCAGTTTTCCCATATCAGAGTTGGCTTGAAGAAGGAATATCTGCCTTAAACCATCCAAGACCTCACCCCCGCCTTCCTAAGTTTGAGGAGAAAATGGAACCTGGATTTGAACCCTCTCCTATTTTTCAAGATGGTATCTAGCCAAGTAGTTTTAACAAAATCAAAACCCTGCTTTCTTGGTCCATCAGACTTGTTTCTAGCATTGTTTAAAGACCTGGGACCTGATTCTTCCTGATCTTGAAGACATTTGCACCTGTGTACCTATAAAATGACTACACAAAGTAAAAGGTAGTAGAGAATCAGATTCCAGCTAGCCCTGCTGGAGCAGGGCTTACTTACTACCATGTAGATAGCAGTCCCAAAAATCATTAGGCTCAGATTAGATCTCTGAGAAATATCCTATTTAACTAGTGTGCTGTACTGGGTTTCACACTATATCCTGCTTTTTTGCCTCATAATTGAATTATAGTAAAATGATTCCTATTTATATTTACATGCAAGACTAAAGTTGCCATATTCTCCCTAAAAAGGTACTTTGGAAAGCATGAAATCAAGTATACCAAGACATAGCTGAGGTATAAAATGCTAGCTGCTATTTAATTTTCTAGCAGTAGATGTCAGTCCTGCATAAATCAGACCTATGCAAATCTCAATTAAATGCTATGCTTTAAAAAAATATAATTTATTCAGCCAAAAAGAGGAAACTTCAAAGTTAGAAATCATTGGGAAAAAAATCTGTTGGTAAAATACCAACCCCAAATGTCAATCACCAGCATTAACAACAATAAAAAAGCTGTAAAGAGGCTGGATAAGTTAGTATACAAGAAAAAGAAGCCAGCTCAGTGGGGCTGTTCAGCTATTTTAATATTTACAATAATCTAGCTACAAGAGAGGACAGTTACCAATAAGAAAAAAGTGGTTTAGATTAATTTAATTTTGCAAATCACTCCCATCCCTGTTAAGTGGGAGGAGAAAAACAGATCACAGCAATGAAAATAATCATCAAATCATACACTTGTGCAGCAGGAGACTGTAAAACAGGATCAAGTGGACAGCTCTGTTTTTGGCCATGCAGTTAAGTCATTCTGTAGGTTGCTCAAGCTCTCTGGAGCCCCTCACATATTAATGTTAAAAGGATTCCTCCAATTCTTGTTGGTCACTTCTAATTAAAAAAAAAAAAAGAATCCCCAGCAGTTCCTGAAATTGCAGTTGCTGCAAATAATAGTCTAGAATTCACTAGAATTGTCAGTAGTGCTCTTGAGAAATATGTATCTTGCAGCACATTAATTTTTTTCCCCAATACTACTACTTTATGAGTCAGACCCTCAGCTGGTGTAAATTGTTGTCACTTGCTCCAAAGCTCTGCCACTTTCCACAGCTGAAGCACTGGCTGTACCTATATATTTTTAGTGCTTTCTCTTTGAATAGCATAAGCACTTGCCAAACAAATCAAGCATTGCAACACCAGCATTTTTTCCTTCCTCCCTCGCTCACCCCCACATTTTCCAGCTTTGTAAACAAACAAATGTTTAGTATAATTATATTGTTTCCCTTTTTACAGATGGGAACAGTGAAGAATAGATGGGGTAAGTGAGTGACTTGACCAAAGCATGTTTATGTTAGAGCCAAGTTTTGAACCCAGATTTTGTACACCTAGTACTATATATTAATTACAAGACTATCTATCACAGTAAAACAGTTACAGAGGAAAAGGGGAGGCATACACCATATTATAGCTTGACCAGTACAATTAAATAGCTCCCAGTTACTTGCTACCTTGCTAGTCATGTAAGGATAGTCATCTTCTCTCCTGGTAATATTTCTGAAAGTATTTGATCTATATTCTGCTCTGGACAAAAATAATCCTTTGCTTTTCTACAGTATGTGGCCTGATGTCTTGCTATCCAGTATGAAAGCACCTTCAGGAGCAATATATGTTGTATTTATATTTTCTGTCAAGGTGAATTTTCCAGTCAGTTTTCAGGCAGAATAGCAGAGTCTTTGGGGTTAAGTATCTCACAACATGCTACCAAAACTTGCTCCACGGAGACTGAGTGTCAGCCTCACAAAGGAATCTAAGGACCTATTCAAGGCCATCAGGTGTGTTAAAGTTAAAAATTCTGAATAAATAATTAGGGTGAATGTATGTTCAAAAGACTCAGTCTTTTCATAGGTCTGAAGAACTCCTGTAAAACAAGCAAAGGAGTTTTGAAATGTGTACCCATGAAAACTTTTTTAAAAGGAGCAATTAAGACACTGAGGCTGTGTCTAGACTGGCATGATTTTGCGGAAATACTTTTAATTGAAAAGTTTTTCCATTAAAAGTATTTCTTCAAAAGAGCATCTAGATTGGCACGGACACTTTTGCGCAAAATCACTTTTTGCGGAAAAGCGTCCGTGCCAATCTAGACGCGGTTTTTGCGCAAGAAAGCCCCGATCGCTGTTTTAGCCATCGGGGCTTTTTTGCGCAAAACACTTTTTAGCTGTCTACACTGGCCCTCTTGCTCAAATACATTTGCGCAAAAGGACTTTTTCCCGAACGGGAGCATCAAAGTATTTGTGCAAGAAGCACTGATTTCTTACATTAGAACGTCAGTGCTTTTGCTCAAATTCAAGCAGCCAGAGTAGGCAGCTGGCAAGTTTTTGCAATGCTTTTGCGCAAAATCTTGCCAGTCTAGACACAGCCTTAGTGTCTGAGGGAACAAAATAATGCCAATCATTATTCAATAGCTTTCACAAGTAATTGCACTTGCACTGCAGGAAAGGCTGAAGCAATATACGACAATTTGTGACGAGTTAACAGCTGCATCCACAATACCACATCCTTGGAGTATCTGGAATCAGGGGTGCGGGAGGCATTGAATCAGAATGTGAGCCCTGTATTTGATGGTGGGAGCCACTTCACTCCAGATATGTGAGAGCATCCCCAGCATGGCTAGTTACAGCACCTATTGTTTGGAATCACCTCTCTCTGTGCACTCCCCTAAGACTCTCAAAGAACACAGCCCCTGCAGCTGACAAAGCCTCAGGCCAAGAGCTGGGTGTTGAGCAGGGACAGCCATTGACTATGGCACCCCCTGCTACCAGAGCCAATGCAAGCTGTCCATATTCAGTGCACATGTAAGACTGCCCTCTTTGCACACACCTTTCCTCAACCAACTTCAATAATGCTCCACTAATTCTAGCATTTGATGTCCAGTTCTCAGTGTGTTGGGAACATTAACTACAGCTATACAGGCTGAAATTTAAAACAAAAATCACAGGTCAAATGAACATTTGTAGCCTGATTCTGCTCTCGCACTGGTGTAAAGTCAGCATGACTTTGGCACATCTGGTTTTTTGATACATAGTGCAAACATGTTTTAAAGGGGAGATGGGAAAGAAAATGACAGGGTCACCACAGATGATGCAATAAGCAAACAAGGACAATAGTGATCAGACAAGTCTCACACTACAAAGAAATGTAGGGGGGAAAGCAAGTGTTTTATTTGCCCAAATAAGTTCACTTTTTCCTGCTTCAAGTATTTTGCCATTTCATCATATTCCAAGCTGTGAAACAATACTCATTACATGCCAGTTTTGAGCTGATATTTAAAATGTCTTTTACCTTAAGCATGAATAGATCACAGCAAATTGCAAGCAAACAAACCAGCATATTGGCTTATTGCACTCAGTATGTATCATCATTCAAGGGACCCTCCCAACTTCCTTCTGCAGGTGAATTTAACTAGATTGCCAATATCATGACAAATTATTTAATATTCAGCGGTAGGGTTATGTGTACAATTAAACTGCAAATTGTAATGAATAGTTTAATATGTGATGCATCCAGCCTACATTGCAGAGCTAGCACTGTACCCTTCCTAGACTGCACTGGTAATGGAGCTAGATTTATTCTTTGTTGTGGTCCCCAGGATAAAGACACAGAAGGGAAGTGCCAGCATCTCCAGGGAGTTCAGGCTGCACATCAGAACAGCTTTGCATAAAAAAATGAAGGCATTACTGACCTTTTTGAGACGAGCGGGAAAGGTTCCTTTTTACAGCCCTCTAAGTAACGCTGCTAATTACAACGACACACCAAGCCTACCTTTGAAAGCATGCCTTGCTAGATTAGAGATGATAACCAGATAATATCATTATGAGTAAATACCCTACCTCAGATATGGAAAAAGAACAGTCACATGTACTGTAAGTGCTGGGGTCAGAAATCAGGGCCTGCAGAAGAGTGAGTTTCTGGGGCCACCTGATGAGCGCAGCTGGCCTGAAGTAGGCTGATTGATTGGCTATGCTGCCTGATTAGTTGGAAGTCAGCAGGTTGGCTCTTCAGCCCAGAAATGGCAGCAGCTGCTCAAAGTGTTTGCTCAAAAGCTGTAATAGCACCTACAGTTGTTTGTTCCCTACCCTGCTTAACTGCAGGTAACCCAGTTTTGGCCCTTGGCTCCAGTTTCTGGCCTCTGACTCTGGTTCTGACCAGACGCACTAGCACTAGAAGTGTAGGAGTGCTGCTGCACCTCCTCGCTTAAAGTGCCTTTCATCATGTACAAGGTTTGCAGTTTGGTGCAGTGACTCTCGGCACCCCCACTATTTTCATTTATATTCCGCCTGACAGCACTCCATGAAATTCATGTATTTGAAAACTGAGCAAATTCAATGGAGTTACTTGCCCAGTCTGTGGACCAGAACCCATGCCTCCTTACTCTTAGTATGATGCATGAATCGCTATTTCATCTTTCCTAAATCTGTCTTTATGATGTGCTAACAAGTCATCTAAGATCATGTTTTGCATTCATGCAGCCTGCAGCAGCCTCAAATGAGCTCAAGATCCCATTGTTTTGGGCACTGGTCAGACAGAGCCTATATTCGGATTAGACAAGAGGGTCAATGGTGAAGAAAGGTGAAGTAATTTTCCAAAGTCACTCAGCAGGACCACGGAAGAACTTGAAACAGAACCCAAGTTGCCTGGTTTACCAGCCTGTGTTCCATTCGCTAGTCCCTACTTCCTTGTCAATAATGATTATTCTACCTATGGACTTTAATGAGAATGTTTTTTCATTAGGGGTCTGTGCAGGTGTACGTGTGTGTGCATGTCTGCATCTCTTGCACACACTTTATAAAATGCGTGTGATATGAAAGGGAATAATGTGCACTTCATTGCACTGATAAATTGATTCTGCCTAGCTGCTGGTGCTGAATCACCAAAAAAAGTCACATGTCAACACAATAGGATAATTTCTGCACTTTGCTAACAATTATAGAAGAGGGAAAAATGTTGGCAACCTTCAATTTTTCTGTGTTGAGAAACGATTATGCTTTCTAAGCTGTTTACAGCTGTCAAATACCATGCATTAAATCTTTCCATACCACTGCCCCGTGTTCACATTTCCCTTTGGTAGGATCACAGATTGAGATTGAAGGTAAGGAGCCAAATAGAACTAGTTGTGTAATGATAGGGGACACAAACCCATAATTCATAGTGAGATCTTCTCAACCTCACAACTGGCCTGCGCTGTGCTGCTTAGATCAGATCTATTCAGGCTGCCCAGGCCGTTTTCTCCTTGTCGTTTATTCATAACATCCCTTTTATCCCCCTTGTGGCCCAAGGTAATTGTGCAAGGTAATGAGCACATCCAGGGGAGTGCTGAGTACTCCCCACTCTCATTGAGTGCAGGATCAGCTCCTTAAGTCCATCCATAGCAAAGTTGCACTTGTTGAATGGGGTCTAACACAAGCACTCCAGTAAGAATGATCATGTCTCCATCTGCCTGTATTAGGGTTCTAAGCAGCAGTTTTCTTCTCCCAGTCAAGTACAGGAGTCGGGACCCACTCGGACTCCTTGGTTATGTCTAGACTGCAGGCTTCTTTTGGAAGAAGCTTTTCTGGAAGAGATCTTCTAGAAAAACTTCTTTCAAAAGAGAGTGTCTGCACAGCAAAACTGCAACAAAAAAGAGATGTGCTTTTTCGAAAGAGATCGTCCACATTGATTGGACGCTATCTCGCATTTCAGTTGTGATTACCGTGGATAGAGTGGCCACCACGGCTTTTTCCCGGAGGCCTCTTCTTTTGAAAAAACACTCTCATCTGCATCCACACACACCTTTTTCCAAAAAAGCTTTTTTTGGAAAAAGGCTTCTTCCTGAGAGAAAGAGGTTTACTGCTCTTGGAAAAAACTCTCCATTCTTTCAACTTTCTATCAAAAGAACGCAATAGCAGCGTGGACATAAGTGTAGTTGTTCCACAAAAAAGACGGTTTTTCTGGAAAAAATCCACAGTGTAGTCATACCCCTTTGCAGCAGCACAGCTGCTAAGTCAGACTGGGCAAATACAACCTGGCATAGCCAAGCCTTGCAACGTGCAGGGAAAAGAACAACCTGTCAGACAGTGGTAATAAATTGAAGGCAAAGAGAGCAGAGTCCCCAAAGCTTCAAAAGATGTGTGGGGAAATAGTGCTCAGTCCTTTTCCGAGATCAATTTTGGGAGGCACTTGCAGAGTTGAGATACGCTATTGATTTAGCACTCAGTAAACAATCACAGAGTCCTTTGAAGCTATTAATATGTGTAAATAGACGGCACAGGCCTTCACAGGACAATGTTGACAGATTGTTTAGAAAGAAACAATGTCTACAAAAATACAAAGAAAATTTTCATCCGCTGCACCTAATGATAGCACCATCACTCTTCATAAAAGGCTTTCAAATCTACTCACATCATGCATCATTCATTTTTCATTGGCTCTCCATGACCAGGCTTATGTGTAGCGAGAAAGGAATGTATACCAAGTCTTTACAGCTCAGTCTTTTGCCTAGAGTAATGACACTTCATGATTATATGCTGTAGTTAGAGTATTGTATGGTGCTGGGCCAATAAGAATGTCTTGCTGAGCTGCTGTTGGTTGGTCCCTCTCACCAGTGACATTAACCTGACCTTTTTCAAATCCATTTCAATCCATGAGAACAATTCAAGATGTCTGATGAACACATAACGAGGATTTTATTGGGTAGCTGCAGAATGTGATACACGTTGATGGTGGGTGGGGGGAAGCAAACAGAACATTTATATGCTTCACTTGAAAAGGCAGCCATATCAAGAACATGACAGTGTGCAATTTTCTCCCCTCCAAAGATGAGCGGGTGCCTCAGACAGTTTTGTCTGCACAAGGAAAGTTTACAGCTTTTCTCTGTGTCATTTTGCTGCAGTTGAGTAGTGTTACAATTAAAGTGGTTCTACTTTTGGTAAAAAACTTTTCAGCTCAAGGAGAGGGAAAGCATACGTGGATAGTGTACACAGGGTGGGATGGAGGGTAGCAGAGGGTATCTTGAATGCTACATGAAACGCGGTGGAGATTCACAGGATCACGACTTACTAATTAACTACAACTCACAAATTTGCATTTACCATCCACAAATATGGTAAATAGGGCAACAAGCCTTTTGTTTCTTCCCCTTCTTCCACCTAGATTGTAAGAGTATGCCTGCTGAGTATGTTGTTTACACCTCAGCAACCCAGCACTGCAGCTGTACTGCTGTAGTGTAGACACATTCTTACAACAACAAAATGGTTCTTTCCATGTAGGTTATTGGCTTTCAACATTTTTTTTCTTTGTGAAAACTCCTAAATATTTCAAATGGAGATGCATAGCCCTTTGGAAATCTTCGGTATAATATGTGGAACCTCAGGGGCCAATTTGTAATCCACAGGTTGGATTATACTCAGTCTGCGTGTAGAATGAGGAAAATGATGAAATCCACTTTTCTGAGAGGCAGTATCTAGGTTGGCAGAAGAATTCTTGTAGTGGAGGTAAGATCAACCTAACTTTGTCATGGAGGGTTTTACATTTTTCATAGCCCTGACTATTGTAACAAGGCCAATCTAAATTTTAGGTGCAGATGAGGCCTCAGTTACAGCTCTGTAAATATGGAGTAGTTCCTGTGTCTTAAATGCATTTATTCCCAATGTCTAGCAATGTAATAGGAACAAAATCTACCCCAGTGGGTGTGTCCTTGCCTCCAAGAAAAAAAAAGTGGATGTATCTATTGTAGCGGTTGGATAAAAGACTAATAGAACAAGTGTGGTGCACAGCTTTCTGAACAAGAAGGAAAATCAAGCAGATCTCAGTTACAGGAGGTTTTGATACAACTCTAATTCTTCATTCAAATTCACCAAATACTTTGACGAAGTTACAAAAAAAATTTTTTTTGTGAACATGGACTGAATTTCAAGGAAAAAAACCCTTCAATTTTGAAAAATTTCTTACAAAAAAGGAGACAAACTTTTAGTGGAAATTTTTGTGAAAAGTTGTCTTATTGATAACGAGGTCTAGTTTTAAAATATTTTAATTTAGAGGCCAAGGTGAAAACTGTATTCAGATCATTAGTTTCTGCCTGAAACCAATCAAAAGTTTGAGGCATTGCATTTACTTAAATTCTAATCTCAGAGAACAAAATAAAAAACACACACAGAGGAATGTGGATGGAATGCAGTGGCTATATAACAATGCACCAGCATACTGAACAATATAGCATAGTACAAAAAGCAAAGAGGAATTCTAGAAGGCAGATTTAATGGAAAGGATATAGCTACTCAAGCCATAAATTAGGCTCCTGGAGGTAACCGTTACATGATTAGTCTCAACCATGACTACATATTGTTTTTAACAGAAACTCAAGAAGCCAACATCCCTAAATGAAGCTAGCTGAAATTATTCATAGGAAAATTAAGTTTCCTGAGTGTTCTATCCGCACATTTTCAAGGGATTCAGAATCAAGATTTGTATTTTGTGTCTAGACTGGCGCTTTTTTCCATCAAAGCTCAAAGACGGAAAAAAGCGGCAGCCATGTAAATGCAAATGCAGCGGGGAAAATGCAAATCCCCGCTGCATTTGCAATTCCGACTTTCTTCATTTGCATCCCTTTTCCGGAAAAGGGTGCCTGTGTAGACGTAGCCAGAGAGAAGAGCTCCACTTAAATAACCAACACGATTTCCTCCATCCCCTATGCTATCCTGGGGTATTTCTTATTGAAGTACTGACTGGATCTAGGGCTACTTTTTGACAAGCGCTGACAAAATCACTGTTAAAGGTAGTACAGGATTCATAATGTTCAGGATTAAATTTCCCTTGCTCACTGGCATCTGCTCCCTATTGCAGATCCTTACTACTTTACAGCCTATAATCTATATCTTTTTATCTGTGCCTCAAACTAGAAAGAAGTGAAATATAATTATAATGCAGCATGCATTTCTTTACTAAGGACAGACATGTCTATAGAAAGATTGAAAACAACACTTTTCCTCCGTCAGTCAGCCTGAAAACACTTCAGGATTACTTACTTGAAAGGTATGTGAAGGTACCATTAGTAGCAAAACAAAATGATATGCAAATCCAGCTTCACTCTATCATTTTGGTCTTATTCTGTATGTTCAATAGCCAGCTGGTGACTCATAAGAACATTTGAGCAGACCCTGCATGAATCTATGTGCCCCTAATTAGTGTTAAGTTCCACAGTGCCTCCCATCCATCTTCTGCTGTGAATCCTCCTTTCTCTAAATATAGGCTTGGAGGTCGCTGTCTCCCAGTTTCAGACTGGTTGATCAGTGGAATCCTATAGTATGGCTACACTGCAAGAGGTGTAATCTAAACTAGCACACGTAGCAAGAGTAGTTTACATGTGGTGGCACAGGCTTCAGCACAGCCTAGCTAGCTGAATATCCTGAAGGATCCTTGGAGGGATGAGACATTGTTTGCTAGCCCATTCCAACATGTCTACATTCACCACCAGTGTTCTCTGTAAATTGTGAGCTTGTGCAACTGCTCAGGAGAGATTCCAGTGCTGCCCAGCTGATTAGCAGAGCACCCATGGCTAGATTTTGTGTTTCTACTGGTGGTGCACATTCACAAATGCCCATAAAAATGCACATAAAATGTATTTTGCACATGGATGGAAAAAATCCATATATGAATGGAGAAGATTAGAGAGAACATTGCCCAACATCCATGCTAGCTACATTAAAGCTAGCAAGAGCATGTTGACCCACACTGTAATCACACTTCCACTTCCAATGAAGATATACCTGTTAGGCTACTACATCGTCACAGGGCCACTGACAACATTTCTAGGCCCCAGGGTAGACTAGACAATGGCACCCCCCCCCCCTGCCTGACATATGGGCGGTGCTGCATCTGCATAGCTGACATGTTCATCCACGTTCATCCTCTTCTTTGTTCATCCATGTGAGCAACACATTGTGTTGTGTGCACGGAGGCATGTTCAGATATGCACCACCACTAGATACAAAAAAACCTAGGCATAATATCTATAGAACTGTAAGGTAATTAAAAATTAAATGTGATTAATTGCCTGATTAAAGCAATTATTGTGATTAATTGTGTGATTAATCACTCTTTTAAACAATAATGGAATAACATTTATTAAATATTTTGGATGTTTTCTACATTTTCAAATATATTGATTTCTATTAAATCATAGGATAAAAATTTACAGTGCTTAATTTACATTTATTTTATTACAATTATATCCACTGTGAAAAACAAAACAAATAGTCATTTTTCAATTCCTCCATTACAAGTAATGTAGTCTAATCTCTTTATCGTGAAAGCTGAACTTACAGTATAAAATTGTGTACAAAAAACTGCATTCAAAAATAACACAATGTAAAAGTTTAGAGCTTATAAGTCCACTCAGTCCTACTTGTTCAGCCACTCACTCAGAAAAACAAGGTGAGGAATTCTGACTCTGAGGTTATGTCGACACAGCAACAATATTTTAAAATAACTTAGTCCACGTCTACACAGCAGGCAGTTATTTTGAAATAATGTTGAAATGCTGTCAAGCTGGAGGAATTCTTATTCTGACTCCTGTAACCCTCATTGTACGAGGAGAAAGGGATGTCAAAGGAAGAATGCTCTATTTTGAAATAAGCGTTTGGTAGATGCTCCCAATTTCGAAATAAACTCAATTTGCATAGCTTATTTTGAATTAAGTCCTGCTGTGTAGACACACCCTGAGATTCCCATTTTAAGAAATGAACAGCCTCCACATCTTTCTTTTAAAATTGCCACGTCCTATATTTTATCAAATGACTCTATATCAGGCAACAGCTAACCCACCCTATAATAAGGAATCCCCTCTGTGCCAGTCTTCCTCTAGTCACAAAGAGCATTTGAAGAGTTTCTGTAATAAACACCACATGGCATTTATTTACACTGTTCTGCCCACCCAGCCCCTTTAAAGCACTGTGCAGCACCTTCTCTGTTATGCCACAGAATTCCTCAGCCCCACAGGCCAAGTAGAGAAGAGAGAGGCTACCACCTCTCAAAGCTAGCCAGCCATGGTCACTTTCTTCCTTCCATTTCTTCCAGAGCCATCTTCTTCTCCCAGAGACAATGGGCTAATTAGGGCTTTAACTCTTTCTGATCTGGCAAGGAGACACAGTTTACTCATTAGCTTTATTCCCCGGAAGCTTAATTGTCGAGAGTGTAGTACTTCATTCACAAGACCCCTCTTAAAATCTTCTAGTTCACAAAGTGATAAAAAGGAGAGATCTCCAAACATTAGGCTATCCTTTTGACTCCCAGCCATTGTAAACGGCAAAACTCCTGCTCAAACATAGCCGATATTAGCTTCACTTTGTAAATTAGTTTTGGCCAAGACAAGGCCCTACATTCAGTTTAATGGCATTGATCTTTCTTCAGGGAGAGGAGGAAGAGGTTCTGTTTGTAAGAATCTCTGGGTTTCTCAGTTCAACCTCTGACAATATTGACTCTAGATGGATAAGGCACATGTGTATAGGGAAGAGGAGGATTGGGGGAGAGACATGGTAGAGCAGAGGTGGGAAAAGAGGCGGGGTGGGATGGGGGTTTTGATGGCAAGGGTGGAATGAAAACAGAACCAAAAGCAGAGTGGGGGTTCAAGTATCCTCCTCACCAGAGCAGAAGTTGGTGACTATAATAATGGATATCACTGCTTCTCTTTACACACTGAATTCCATTCCACTTGCCAAACTATTTTTAAATATGTTTCCTTTGACTAATAAAGTGAGGTTTTTTGACTAAGGACCTTTGTCTTCACAGGGGGAAAAAAGTTCATTCTTAATTTGTGTAATCTAATTCAAGGTAAAATCCTAATGAAGACAAGATGGTTTGTTATACTCTGATGAGTTAATAGGTCAAGTTAAAAACTAAGTCCTTCCTTGAGTTTTTCCAATACTTAATAACTTACTCTCACTGTTAAAAAGATGCCCCTTATTTCTAGTCTCAACCTGGCTGGCTTCATCTTTGAACTTCTGGATGTGTGTGTGCCTTGGTCTGCTAGATTAAAGACCCATGTTCTATAGGAAATGTCTTCCCCATGTAAGTATTTGTAGACTACGTTTGAATAATTATTTAGCCTTCTCTTGCATAAAGTAAATAGATTGAGCTCCTTAAGTCTCTCTGCTTAAGTCTGTATAAAGCATGTTTTCCAGACCTCAGATCATTCCTGTAGCTCTTTTCTGGACTCTCTCCAATTTTTCAACATCCCCTTTGAAGTGTGAATACCAGAACTGGACCCAGTATTCTAGTAATGATCTCATTCATGCCACATGCAGAGATAATCCTGCCTCTCTGTTCCTATCTGATATGCCTCTGCTTATATATGAAAGGATCACATATACTTTCTTAGCTACAGCGTTGTCCAGATGGCTTTTTTTCCATTACCCCTAAGTCCTTTTCAGTGTCCTACATTCTTTGTTCTTAGAGATAAGACCTTTAAAATGCATATTATTCAAATAAGTTCACCTTACCAAGTGGCCAGACTGAGCTGTATAACTGACTTATCCTTGTTGTTATTTAGCAATTCAGCTGTTGTTTCATCTGCTATTTTTATCAGCAATGGTTTTAGAAAGCTCATGATATCATATATATGTTTTGTTAGTCTATACAGTGCTACCAGACCAGTTTTTGTTTTTTAAGAAAAAGTGAGAACCTTGAAGACAACCAGGAGACATCAATTGTGCTCAATGCTAGAAACAAATTAGAAGAATTAATGAACTTTGGAGACAGGCAGACATCCCTAAAAGTCAGACAACAAACAGGAGATAACAATGGGAAGCCTGACAATAACGATCAAAGGATAATTGGAAAACTCTGAGATTCACACCATTTAAGGATTAATGATTTCAGCATGACACTGCAAAACCTAAAGACTCAAATGGGAATTTATAAGCATAAAAATGGGGTACACTTGCTCTCTGGGTTCAGGTCTGCAGAGCACCTTGAAGCATTGAATCATGACCGACAGAGCTCAGCTCCTCACTCATGTTCAATCTAACTGGTCACTAGATTGACTTGAGCCACTATAGACTGATAACTATAAGAACATCTGCAGGACCTGTGTGTGTGTGTGTGTGTGAATGAATGCATATGCTGCTTTTCATGTTGTATTTTCAGTAAACATAGTGTATTGCCATTTCCCCTGTAAAAGATCCCATGTGCTTCTTATAAGTGTGGCATGAGTGATGTTGCTTTTGTATTGTGCAAATTATTTATCAGAATGTCATGTGGTCCTATGTTAAATGCCTTGCGGAAATCAAAGTATATTATGTCAGAGTAACCTTTTGCAATCAAATTCTGATCTCATTAAATAAAATCAAATTTGACAAGAACAAATTGAGTCAAAACATGATGGCCATATCCCTGACCAACCAGAAGCATCAGAGTTTATCATCAAATTACACTGTGTTCAAAAATCTTTTACATTTTTTATTTAGACCTCTCATTGCAAATTCTATGGGCCCCTGATTTTAAGCACTCACAAATCACCACACGGGAAGAGTGGAGCCCCTGTAGTCTTGTAGCAAGAGAAGAAAGAAAATCATATGAGGCTTCATTTCATACAAATGACTTAATACTGTGGATCATAGCCCATAGCCACTGTAAAGGCACTCCTAGAAGCAGTCTGCCAGCAACTTGCAACCAGGATGAGCTGTCTACAGCAAAGCAAGTGGTAAACATCCTGGCTGGTGTGAGGGGCATGCACAGAATGCAAGCACGTTCCCCTCACTCCCTTGTAGCATCTGGGGAATGGGATGAAAAGCTATCCACAGCCCAGAGCGCACAGCTGCTGCTCTCCTTACGTGCGTGAAATAGCGCCCTTGCCCATGTCCATTACAACACTCCTTTGTGCTCCCCCATACCTCTTCCTGTCCCTGCCCTGCCTCCTCCCTGCTTCTTTCCACCTTTACCTTGAGCATGTCTCCTCTCTACTCCCACTTCCTCCTGAAGTCTCAGAACACTGTAAAACAGCTGTTCATGGTGGGCAGGAGGCACTGGGAGGGAGGGGAAGGAATAGATCAGTGGGGCCACTGGCAGGTTAGAGGTGCTGTGGAAAGGGAGGCAGAGGAAGAACATGGATGCCGGTGGGTGCTGAGCACCTGCTAATTTTTCTTGGTGAGTGCTCCAGCCCCAGAGTCTGCACCAATGGTACCCGTTGCTATGATATACACATACAGAATGGGAAGCGACTGTCTAGGAAGGAGTACTGCAGAAAGGAATCTTGGGGTCAGAGTGGACCACAAACTAAATATGAGTCAACTGTTGCAAAAAGAGCAAACATGACCCTGGAGTGTTGTGAGAAAGATATAAGAAATCATTCTTTCGCTCTACTCTGTGCTGATTAGGCCTCGATTGGAGTATTGTGTCTAGTTCTGGGCACCACATTTCAAAAAAGATGTGGAGAAATTGGAGACTGTCCAGAGAAGAGCAACAAGAATGATTA
The DNA here is from genome assembly GCA_030068395.1 of Apalone spinifera. Lineage (NCBI taxonomy): Eukaryota > Metazoa > Chordata > Testudines > Trionychidae > Apalone > Apalone spinifera. Next base: position 19,964,549 of record JANRFK010004149.1, read on the forward strand.
AAGATCTAGAGAACATGAGCTATGAGGGAAGACTAAAAGAACTGGGCTTATTTAGTTTGGAAAGGAAAAGACTGAGAGGGAATATAATAGCAGTTTTCAGGTATCTAAAAGGGTGTTACAGAGAGGAGGGAGAAAAATTGTTTTCCTTGGCCTCTGAGGAGAGGACAAGAAGCAATGGGAATAAACCATATCAAGGAAGGTTTAGGTTGGACATTAGGAAAAACGTCCTAAATGTCAGGGTAGTTAAACACTAGAATAAATTGCCTAGCGAGGTTGTGGAATCTCCGTCTCTGGAGATATTTAAGAGCTTGTGAGACAGACATTTGTCAGGGATGGTCTAGACCAGGGGTTCCCAACCTTTTTCGGTCCCCGTACCTCCTTGGCTTTTAGTAAACCTTCCTGGACCCCCTATTCAATATGAAAGGAAATAAATTCTAGACTCTAGAATCCACAACTTTTTTCACTAACACTATTACTTTTGGAATATTTCAATTAGGATAATCTAGTTATTTACCAAATATTCCCCATACCCCCTTGACAAGCTTCTCGTACCCCCGGGGGTACGCGTACCCCAGGTTGGGAACCCCTGGTCTAGACGGTGTTTGGTCCTGCTCTGAGAGCAGGGGCCTAGACTCAATTATCTCTCGAGGTCCCTTCCAGTTTTAGTGTTCTATGATTCTATGTGTAAGTGATTTTTGTACCGCACCGTTAAATTTCATAGAAGACAATTGCCATGCTGTGAGGCTGAGGTAAAGTTGATATCATTACTGACTATTTATTCTAGCCAAGATACAGCCCAAGCTTACTGTGACCATGAGGTCATAGAATGTTCCCTTTGTGCTGAGAAGAGCTTCTGACAGTGCTGCAACAGATGGCCCCTGTAAAATCAGCAAAACTAATTTGCTAGCCATACAAATAAAAGGCCTTTCTGAGCAATCACTTCCTCCATGCTTAACACAGATTTAATAACAGCATGGCATGTCTCCTTCCACTTGCTAAACTGTGAGCTCCTTGAAGCTTCGGGCCTGGTGAAATTGTAGCCTGACTAAGGTGAATGGCAAGACTCCAATCGACTTCAGCAAGGCCAGGATTTCATCTCATGTCTGTATTCTCTTTCTAAAGCACCACACACTGCGGCAGTACTTTATATCAATGTCCAATGCTAATAGTCACACTGGCAGGGCAGTGGCTACACTTTTGCAAATGAAAAACTTTCTTCACCTCAGCCAATACTTTCTGTAGAAGCCACTTCATGCAGGAAGTATACAGCAGCTATTGATGTAACCCACTGGTCACCAACCAGTAGATCGGGAGCTAGATCTTAGAATCTCTGACAGGTGATCCTGACTGGTTTGGCCAGGAAGCTATCAAGCACTGGCACTTCAGTTGCCCCTCCACCCACTGTCATGCTGCTCCTGCCCTCTCCCTTGGAGCTGTGCCCCCCAGGAGCCTCCTGCAAGCTGTGCAGGATGTGGGAGGGAGATGAGGGGTGCTGATGTCAGGGTGCCCTTCCTCCCCCCACTTCTGTACCCTATCTCCACACAGAGAGAAGGGGATGGAGGGAGCTTGGCAATGCAAATCTGTGTCACACTCGCACTGTGTGTGTGTCTGTCATTCTTACATACACACACTGCCCTTCACTCTCATCTCTTCGTCCAACACATACGTGTGGAGTTGTTGTTACTTCTGTTACTGCTTGCAAAGTGGGTTAGTTTAGGTTTTTGACTGGTCTGTGCATTTCATAATTTTCATTTCTCTCTTACGCTTAAATTTAATTCTTTGGGTAGTGAGTTCTAAAATGCCGATCCTGTTGTGGCTGGAGTACCTAACCCTATTAGGGATGTTAAATTGCAGATAATTGACTAATGGAATAGTCAATGCATTTTACATCGGGTATTCGACTAGTTGATAGGGTATCTCCACCTTTGGAGTGTAGAAACAGCCCTAGGGCTGTTACTACACTTTAAAGGTGATAGCGCCATGTGGAGCCTGGGGTCAGCTAGGGACTCCCTCAGGCTCCGAGCAGCACTGCTGCTTAGAAATGCTGTGGGATCCCGGAGTGAGGCTCCTCACAGCATTTAAAAGCGGCAGTGCCGCACAGAGCCCAGAGTCAGTGGGGAGGTCCCCGGGTTCCATGCAGTGCTGCTGCTTTGAAATGCCGGGAGGAGCTTGTCGCTGGGTTCCCGTGGTGGCGTTTCAGCATGGAGCCCTGGATCTGGCCCCAGGCTCCATATGACGCCACTTTGACGTCCTCCCTCCTTTCCCCCCCTCCCCTTGCTGCTTCTTTCTGATAAAGGCAGCAAAGGGGGGGAGCGACTAGTCGACAAGCTTGTCTAATATCCGATAAGCATTTGCTTATTGGCTAGTCAACTAGTTCTTCACATCCCTAATCCCTGTGGTAACTTCTGCTCCTGGAAGTGGTTGGCCTATCCCCACAGCCCCTGAGAAAGGCAGAGCAGGGAGTCGCCACATGCTGTCCTTGCCTGCAGACATCACTCCTGCAGCTCCCATTAATCAGTAATGGGGAACTGTGGCCAGTAGAAGCTGTGGGCTCAGTGCCTATAGACCATGGGGCAGACCAATGGGGCAGACCATAGAGCCACTGATGTAAATGCCAGCTGCTTTCAGGAGTGGTGCAGGGCCAGGGCAGGAATAAGCCTGCCTTAACTCCACTGCTTCACCACCCGGAAGCCATCTCAGTTAAACGGTGCCCATACAAAGCCTGCTTCCTGAACCCCTGTCTCCGTCCTGAACCTCCTTCTACACCTAACCTTCTGCCCCAGACTTGAGTCCCCCTGCACCCAAACTCCTTCCCAGAGCTTGCACCCTGAAACCCCTCCTGGACCGCAATCCAGGTTAAGCCTGGAGCCCCTCCCACACTGTAAACCCCTTGGCCCAAGACTAGAGCCTGCACCCCAACCCCCTACCTGAACCTGGTGAGTGAAGATAAGGGGGATGGAGTGGACAGGGTGAGGCCACGGAGAAGGGGGTGGAACAGGGGCGCAGCCTCAAAGAAGGGGTGGGAAGGAAGTGGGACAAGGATATCTGGGTTTGAGGTAGATCTTACATTGCACTTAAATTGAAAAAGCGATCTTGTGGTTGGAGACCACTGATGTAGCGCTACTAATTTAAGGGTTGGAGACCACTGATGTAGCGCTACTAATTTAAAACTTCAAGAGACTTGTATTTAAAGAGTCAGGCTTACAGGTAAGCATAATTATCATATTACAGACACAAACTCCTTTCCTTTCCTTTCCTGGGGGTAGCCATGTAAGTTGGTAACTTAAAAAACAAAAAAAACCACGAGTGATCCTGTAGCACCTTAGAGCATGTCTATACTAGGAAATTATTTCAAAATAATAACTCCCGAAATAACTATTTTGAAATAGCATGTCCACACTATAGGGAAGCCTTTAAATTAGGCTGAGGCAGGCTCCCTTCATGTGGATGTGCTACCTCAACTTAGAGCCCCAGGAAGCACTGGGGAGTCATTAATTTGAATGACTCTGGGGAATAGTTATTCAAAATAGCAGCTGTGAAGTGTCCACACTATCGCTATTTTGAAAGAACTATTTCAAAATAAGCATTATTCCTCATGGAAAGCAGGAGTTGTTATTTCAAAATAACCAGCCCCTTATTTTGAAATAACGGGCTTGGTAGTGTAGATTGTCTGCTTGTTAGTTTGAAATAAGGGGAGTTATTTCCAAATAATTCCCTGCTGTAGACCAGAGCAAGGGGAGAAGGCTGGGTGCACAGAAAGCTGCTCAGAGCTTGTGTCCCTGGGCAGAGCTCCATCCTGACGCAACCTACTTCATGCCTACTGGCAGCGCTAGGCTCTTTGCAGAAAGGCCACTGGAGAGGGCCAAGGGCCAGGCAAACACTCCCCACAAGTGTTGAGAGTTGGCAGCCCTGCCATTGCAAAGTGCCCGCCCTGGTATTATTATCTAACTGTGCCAGGATGGCAGATTCCTCCTGTGACTCCCTGTGGAGTCAGCTCATCCACCATTTCTCCAGAGCAGCATGTGGCTCAAACACAAACTAGCCCACCCTGAACAGCACTGGTATTTCCTTTTGTTTTTAATTCTGATTCCACTTTATTTGCCCTCTTCCTATATCCCCAGAGAGCCAAGTCCCATCAGCCATTACATCTGTCACCAAAGAAGAGGGCGATAAGCAGGGAGCGCTCTTTGGCATCTTCAGGCAAGAGCAAGATAATGGAAGCCACAAACACATTGCTTGCCAAGCCCAGTGCTGCTCCCTGTGGATCAACACCGACAAAGAGTGTCCTTGGGACAATGTCCATTTGTGTACCTGCCCAAACATCCCCCAGTGGGCTAGGAACAATGGAAACGTGGGCACTGAGCTGTCAACTAATCTCTTGTTGAGGTTTTTAGACTGCATCTATCACAAGGGTTTTCAAGGGACTGTGAATGGAGCACCGACTTGATAACAAGGGGACTGCCAGGGCTAAAGCATGTGACCGAGTCCTGCTCTAAGCACTCTTGCATTTCTACACCTTGGTCCAATACTTCTCCTGTGAAGTCTGCAAAGCCTGGGTGGAAGAAAGCACTGATCCCAGCGTTCTTTCTCTTCACAAACCAACACTAGGCACTTCTGCCTCCATCCAAGGGCCCCCTTGCTGCAGTGCGAGGAAGTGAAAACCACAACCCAAGGAAATTCAGAGCCTGGCAGCTGGGTATTAAGAAGATGCGTTGGGACTTGGATTTGTTGTTTCCTTTGGCATAGTCTGCCTGCAGCTGTGATAGGCAGAGTGAACTGCCTGGGGCTTTGGTGGTATAGTCCCACACCAGCCTGGTTTGAATGGCAGGTCTGATTCTGTCTCCGGTGAAATGCAAGCAGGTGGGAAGAAAAATAGGTGATGCACCCGCAGACTTTCCCTGCAAAGACAAATGCTCTTGTATGAGTTTTTATTCTGCTGCTTTTGCTATTCAATTAGAATTCAGAGAACATCAGCAGTGGCAAATGGCAGGAAGATTATGAACAATTATTGTTTTACCACGAGTCTGATTGAAGCTGCCATGTATGATAAAATGACAGTGTTTTTACAGCCACAGCCAAGAAACCAAATAACAATTTCTAGAGTGAACATAGTGGATAAGAGATAATTTAATCTTATGCTTCATTAGTTCATCCATTGTATGAAACAGAGAGCATATGCATGAGAAAAGACAAATCGTGATCTTTTGTTTCTGGTCACCTGTTTAAATAAATGTGGGGCCAGTGGGAGGGAGGACAGAAAGGAGGCGTTGTAACTTTACCACACAATTAAGTCTATGGAAATTCATTATAAAGCATTGGTGCCTTGTCAGCTCAGCTGTTTCCATCATATTGAAGTCTCCTATGCAGCATTCTCCCTTTGCATTGCTTTTCTATGGGGGCGATGCCAGATTGGCTGGACTGCTCAGTAGTGCTGAAGTCCCATTCCTCCCAATGACCTATTCCACTGAAATAGCTACAGCAGGTAGTTCTGTAATTTGCCAACATCAGCGAGTGGCGGCATTGCCAAGGTGGAAAACAGGCTTTGACACAGGTGGCACTGTGCTTCAGGTTGTGGCCAGGAGCTAGGAGCTTTCATAAAGCAGGCCACTTTTTCAGTTCATACCACAGGCTCTTTCATTTACACTAAGTTACATTGGAGTTTTCACCGACTGCACTAAAGAACATTCCACGCATACCAGACTCTGTATACCCGTGGTCACCAACAGGTCGATCGCGAGCTACTGGTCGATCGCGAGGCCTCG
>JANRFK010004149.1:19970410-19987671 GCA_030068395.1 Apalone spinifera
CTGGCCCCAGCCACAGAACTCTGTCCCCATTCCTGTCCCCACTCTCCTGTCCCTGGCTACAGAAATCTGTCCCCATTCCCGTCCTCAGTCCCCGAACTCTGTCCTCACTGGCACCCTGTCCCCAGCTGCAGTACCCTGTCCCCACTGGCACTCTGTCCCCTGCTCAGAACCCTGTCCTCTGACCTCCTAGCACCCTGTTCCCTCTCCCCTGCCCCTAGGCACAGAACTCTGTCCCCACAAAATGTATAATTATAACTGCTTCATTTTAGATTTAAATAGCACGAATAAAAACCAGACCATTTATTTCATAACTATTAACACCTGATTTTAATTTTATGTATTGCATAATTTAAAAATAAACTGTTTATCAGCATGTGTAAGAAAGGGCTGGGGATAGCAAGTGATGGACAGGAGGAGAATAGAGAAGGCGGGGCTTCAAGGAAGGGGCGGGACTTCAAGGAAGGGGCGGGGCGGTAGATCTTCGCCTGTTCTGAGATTTAAAAAGTGATTTTGGGTGTAAAAAGGTTAGAGACCACTGCTGTATACCTTGGAACTGCATCAGTGATGAGCTGTCAGTTCCTTTCCCCACTCCCCAACCAGTTTCCTAGCTAATCATGCCCTGAGGCAGTTGCAGCCTGTTCTTTCCCCAGCTTACTCTCCCTTTTCTGCTCTGTCATTTCTTTCTCAAGCTCACTCTCTTTTTTTCTGCAAAAAACTAGGGAGAGGCCTCAGAAGACCTGGGTTCTATTTCTGGAACTGCCAAGGATTCATTGTGTTGCCTTGATCAAGGCACCTGCACCAAAATCTTCAAGTCTGGATGCTCAAAATTAGGCATCTAGGTAAAATCCAATTTTTTTCAGGTTTGACCTTAAACTCTTGGTACCTCAGTTTCCTTATCTGGACCATGGGGGATGACAACCTTTGCCACCCCTTTTACAGCTCAGAATAAAAAGCTACGGGCAAAGCTAGTGCTATGTATTAATTATTACTATTAACATGCTTCTCCTGTCTCTGTCCCACACTGTTCCTCTTAGTGTGCTCTCCCCCAGTTTGTTTTCTCTCTCCTCCCCCAACTTCTGTGTCTCAGAGAAAGATCGCAGATGGAAACAAGCAGCTGTAGCTCCACTCTGCTCGGGGAGATGATCTGCTCTTTTTTTTTTTCATGCACTTGCTATACTACCCTAGATTAAATGACCAGCTTGTTAGACCCTGTGTTACCTGGGGGATTCATTCACTGGTTCACTGCTATGGCTCTAAAACATACAGGCAGCTCTAAGAGGTGGAGGAGATGGAATTAAAATTAAATAAACAGCTTCCAAAATCCTGGAGAAAATCTCTGAGTTCTGCTGCTAGTGCCTCAGGGGAGGAGCTGACTCACTGGAGCTCTCCTGCTGCTGGGTTTTTTAGGCCCACTAAGGGCTGTATTTCAGTCAGCTCAGTGTGTGATATCAGCTTGCCCTGAGAAGTTTACTTGCATATAAAATGAAGGCATCTGAAGAGAGAACTGATACCAGATTTGGGACCCAGTCTGTGATATATATCCTCACTACACTCCTGCAAGATAGGGAAATGTTGTTATCTCCATTTTACAGATGGGAATGGAGGCACAGAGAGACTAAGGGCAAGATTTTTAAAGGTGTTTGGGTGCCCAAAAATGCAGCTAACCTCCAAAAGGGATTTTTCAAAAGCACTAGATGACAAATTCCTACTGGGGCATGTCTTTAAAATCTGACCGTAAATGATTTACCCAAGAAACTGAGCTGAAGAAAGTACTTGAACCCTGGTCCTAGGCTAGTAGCTTATCTTCTGGGCCATCCACTTCATTTTCTAAGACACAGGACAAAATTGTTCAGATATTTAAGAGCAAGAATAAAATATAAAAATGTTTCTGGAGATAACAAATGAGATTGGGATTGGAATTACCATGCAATTTCCAGCTTCTGTGTAATTAACTCTGGAAAACCAAACAAAAATAAAAGGTTCCTGATACTTGGCATTAAAGAAGACATTTCTGCTATAGAAACAACACATGGGAGGCCATAAGTGACATGGGGTACATTTTAAGTCTGTGGGGCATATGACAGCTGAGAAGGGCTGAGCAACCCGGAAACGTGCTGGGTGAGGCAGGGGAATAGCTTGAGAAGGACAGAACCCACCTTGTGGCAAGCTGAGCAGAGTGGAAGTGGCTGGCTGAATAGCAACGAAGGGCCGGGCGTTGGAAAGGAAGCAGCGCTGGGTGCTCCCAGCCATTGGAGCCACGGGCTTTTCATGGGGTGCAGGGTCTCTTCACATTGAGCCCAGCAAGGGCAGCTTAGCATTTGCAGAATTTGGGGGGAGATGTGATCCCTGTGTTCCCCTCTCATTATTATAATAATAAAGGCACATGGAATCTTTTTCAGGGGACAAGGCAATACCCCACATTTATTTAAAGTACAACACAGCCATGCAAAATCAGCATATGCAAACAATCACACCATACTCCCTCCCCTGCCCAAGCTTCTGCAGTTGGTGTTATAGCAGGGGTGGAGAATAACTTTGGAAGAGGGGGCCACTTCACAAATTTTGGAAGTGGCCGCAGACCGACCCGGAAGGGGTGGGGCCTTGGGTAAAAGGGTTGACAACTACACTCCCAGGAGCTTTGCTTGGCCTCGGGTCCCTGTCCCCCTAACTTTTGGGCAGTGGAAGAGAGCTGGAGCAGATGAGAGGATGCTGGGGGACTAGCCGCCATTAGAGCTTTCTGGGGTGGAGGCTTAGAATTCACATAACATGGCGGACAGCCCCTGGCCCTGCTGCTAACTGTTGCCTGGCAGCTGCTCGCCCTTGGAATAGAAACAGTTGAAAGGGATCGCGCCTCCTGGGCAGCTTCCAGTCCACGGGCCAATGGGACTGAGAGCTGCAAGCTCTTATTGCTTCTGTTTAAAGGGCTTGTGACTGCCGGGTGGCTGCCAGGCAACACGCTAGGGCAGGGGTCAGCAACTTTTCAGAGGTGGAGTGCTGAGATTTGACTTATTTGCCCTCTATGTCTGGGTCTGAGTGCCAGTGATACTGTTCAAAGTCAGTAATAGTCCTACTTACAGCAGCTTCATTAATAAATAAATTAAGATGCACATCCTGCCTTTTAGTGCAGGGGTTAGCAACCTTTCAGAAGTGGCGTACAGAGATTTAACTTATTCATGGATCTGTGTACCGGGGGGAGGAAAGGCAAGGGCAGGCTGGGTACGGTGACCTTATTTTCTGTACCAGCTGCAGCTAGTGAGAACGATTTAATTTAAATTATGAATCTGATAGACTAACTTGAGAAAGTTAAAACGCTTAATCTAACTTCAGTTTAAATAAAGTAAAATATTATGTCCAACACAAAAAGGTTCTACGTTTTCTTTATTTATGGCAGGGGTCACTGATCCACAGACAAATCAGTTGGGACCACGCAAGTGAGAAGCAAAAAAACTCCTCTAAAAAACCCCAATGCTCACTGATGTGGCCTCAACTGAGACTCCTCTGGTGCCCCAGCCTCACAGGGTGAGGGGAAGGAAAGGAGAGGACTGAGATTCAGGGCTTCCCATAGACCATATTTACTTTTCTGGGATTCCAGAGTTACTGGATTGTATGGACCTCCTTAGGCTCTGGGATAAGGACAAAAATGAGGGGTACAATGCATGAGACAGGACTGCCAGCAAGTAGAATAAGGGTGGGGTGCAGGCTCTGGGTGAGAGGTGGAGTGCAGCAGCAGGTTGGGAGCGTCTGGCCAGGTGGAGGGAACAGAAACAAGGGAGGGTGCAGTGTGTGGCCGGAAAAGAAGATGCAGAAGCAATGTGGATGAAAGAGTGGGGTGGGGTTTTGGCCAGGAGAGAGGGTGCAGGATCAAGGGAGGGTGTCAGCGCAAGCTGTGGGTGCTGGGTCTTGGGAGGGAGGGAGTGAGGAGATTGGGCTATGGGGGGTCTGGGCATGAGGGGGGACCTTACCTGGCTTTGTGTCCCTTTGCAGCAATGGCTGTAGCCACGCTGTCCCAGCCACCCTGGAGGGAGGCCCTGCTGCCACAGTGGCCGTGCAGTCTGGGGCTGGCTCCAGAGGCTGGAGAGCAGCGGAGCCTCTGGGACCGGCCCCCGATTGCATAGCCATGGCAGCAGCACCTCCAGCCTCTAGGGCTGGCCCCAGCCTGCTGGCCGTGGTGCCTCTGGTCCCAGCAAAGGTGCTGCTGAGGAGCCTTCTCCCACCACAGCCTAACCTGCTGCAGGGAGGAGGAAGTGCTCTCCAGCAGCCATGCAGGGGATGAGGGGTGGGGCAGAACTACCTCCCCCGTACTGCTGAAAATCGGTACGTGTGGCACGTGTCCCATAGGTTGCCGACCCCTGAGCTAAGGGGCGGGGCCTGGAACTGCCTCACGGGCCGGATCAAAGCCCTAGATGCTTTTGCCCACCCCTGTGTTCTAGTTCCCAATCCTTATTGTGCTCCAATCCGTCTAGTAGCCAGCTAGCCTAAGCACAAGTGGGGGAGCTGAGCCATAGCTGGAAACGTTCCCATTCTCCATGGTTGCAGAATGGCTCAAAGCCCTTAGGCCCTTGCCCATCTTTTATTCTAACAGATCTTTATGTAAGCCTGGGGACTGTGCTGTGTCATATTTGGAGGGTTCATTACAAGCAGGTTGTTTTTGCTTTTCTCTTTCATCAGCAGCATTTTGTTTTCAGAGCTATCCTTCAGTTCCTTATTTTGTATTTTGGTTTTCATTTAGGGTGAATACCTTTTGCTCGTTAGGGTCGTCAATCTGCACGCTCTGTCTGGCCATCAAGTCTCAGGATGGTGATACTGATGTCTTGTTTCTTCACTTTCTTTTTTGTAATTTGCTGGTGTTTTTTTCTCTTATCTACTCACATTCCACACATGCCTTATTCACACACTGAATGGTACAACGATTTCAAAAGCAAAGTTCTAAGAGAACAGCATTACTAAATCAGTAACATAAATCAACATGATTTCATTATACTAAAAGACCAGCCAATTTAATCCCAACCAAATCAATTTCATCATATTCCACACCACCTCTGTGGGGAGCAGCCTTTTTGTTTAGCCAGGTTTTAGTTTTTAAGTTTAATGGCTTTTAATAAGTGATAACAAAGTGTCAGGTTCCTGGTTAATTCCCAATAGCTACCCCAAGATCAAACCCCCTGGTGTCCTCTAAAAATGTTACTTGGGGTTCCTCCTGTATTTTTGGCATGGAAGCTCCGATAGGCTATGTCTAGACTACAGGGGTTTTCTGGGATACCTCCAGGATCCTGGAAAAACTCTGTCACATCCAGAGAATGCATCTGCTCTTCTGCTTTTTTTTGCGGAAGAGTAGACGCACTCTTTCAGAAATCCTGTCTTCCTCCTTCCACGAGGAAGAAGGGCTCTTCCGAAAGCAAGTTTTTTGTGAAATTTGGCCCATTGTAAATGGGCCAAATTTCAGAAAAGCCTCTTCTGAAAAAACTCCCAGAAAAAGGTACGCAAATTGCAAAGTGTGATTTGCATATCTTTTTCCAATAAAGCCTCGTAGTGACATAGCCATATTATCATACATGTCAACTCACTGTTTAACAACTAACTCTAAAGAACATGGTCTTTTATCTGAAGCAGTAAGCACAGGTTTTTTAATAAAGTGCCTCTAACCAAAGACTAGTACAACGGCATTTTTTTTTTTCATTCTGAACTCTCTCAAATCACTGCCTATGCGGCTGTCTTCATTTCCAGCAAATCTCTGTGTGGTTTTTGAATGGATTAAATAACTTTGCTCTGACTCTTATAAAGCCAAAAGATTTTTTTCATTCCAAATTATACTCTTGGCAGAGTTGAATACGTCCATTGAGGATAATATAACTTTTTGTATAATAAGCTAATCTGTTTGAGGATAGATAGCTTTTCTGTGAGCATTAAATGATTTGTATTTAGATATGTTCTCCTACTGTTTAGGCTTTTTCTGTTTGAAGAGGTAAAATAATTCAATTTCACAGACTAACCTTATTTGACTTTTATGATTGCTCTAATGCCAATAATAGCTGTGTAGTTAAACACTGGCAATTACTGCCTGAATCTCTCTCCTCCTCCAGCTGAGGGTTTGCTAAGGGTGTCCAACATCTTTTTTCTTTTCTTAAGTTTCTTTCTTCCTTTTTAAACAGAACACAGTATAGAATTGGCAGCCCAGTGATAGAACTGGGCATAGAAGCATTTGCTTAAGGACAAGAGAATTTCATTTTCCAGTGCTATCTTTCCAGTTCAGCTTCACTGAACCAGTGTTTCTGCAATAGTCCATGAGTTTTGTTAAAGAATTTACAATGTGGGTGTGGCTGGGATTACCGTAGCAAAGACCATTGCCTGGCTAAGCAAGTAACAACAAAGGACAGCAAAAGAAAATCTAAGTAACAGTTACAATTCAGAAATAATGTTAGGAAATGGGTTACAGGATTTTGTTAAGCAAGAGGCAAAAGGCCTTTGGAAGGAAGATGATTTTATAGGATTTAGTGCTTATATATATATGTGTGTAAGCAATAGGAACAGTGGATTAAGCCTAAGGGAAAAAACAAAAGGAAAAAAACAGGCTACATTGCAGGGATTACAAATGATGGCTCCCTTACAAATAAGTTAAAAGCAGAGGTACAGAATGTAATAGAGGAGAAAGAAGAAAGGAAAAAGGAGTTAATATGAAAGTAGCCACAGACACTTTGAGAGCTGTTAATTTGACACAGGCTGCTCAAATCCTCGCCTCACAGAAGGAGGTAGATAAAGGAAAAAGTGAAAGAGAGCAGCTAACTCAAGAAGTAGCAGAATGGAATCAAAAGCCATGAGATGGGTGAGCTGCAGGAAGAGCTGTACTTAACAATGCAGGGAATCTATACTATTACAAAAGGAGAGGTGTCCATCATGCCATCTGTCACAGAGAATATTTGAGAAGACTTGAGAAGTTTCTAGCCCCCAGCTCCACCTACAGCACCACCCCCTCCTTGGAGGCCCCACTCCCACCATGGGGTTGGGAAGAGCCTGCATATGCCTCAGCATCCTGAGAGCAGTGGGGAGGGAAGAGGCCACACAACCCAAGTTGGCCCAAGCCTCCCGATCCCCAGGAGCAACAGGGAGGAAGGAGGCCACATGAGCGCGGCCCTGCCATGGGGAGGGGAAGAGTGCGTGCCCCAGCATCCAGGATGCACAGCCCCAACCCTTCCCCCGGCCCCTGGGGGCAGTGGGGAGGGAAGAGGCGGCATGGCCTGAGCACTCCCCATCCACAGGAGCAGCGGGAAGGGAGGAGGCCCCATGGCAGGAGCTGGCCCAAGCCTCCTTGGCCCCAGGATCAGTGGGGAGAGAGGAGGCCATGTGGCTCCAGCCTTCCCAGCCCTGGAGCAGTGGGAAGGGAGGTGGCCATGTGGCCCAAGCTTCTTTGCCCCTGTGAACAGCAGGGAGGGAAGAGGCCATGTGTATGTCTACCGTCACAAGGGGACGGGTAATGCTAGTAAGAATAAAGAAGCAGGGAATTAAACATGTGGACATATGTATCTTTAAAAAACTGAGTTAAAAGTAAGCAAGGGAATAATATAAGCAGTAAAATCTGGAAAAAGTAATTGGATGAGTGTAGAAGTAGAAACATAGGATGATAATCCACCAGGTTTGTATCTCCCTTGCTATGAGTATTCTGAGGCATTTCCTTTAGGTCTGTATGGCCCACTTGGGCTATTGCTACACAGCCGCGTTATTTTGGAATAACATAGTGCATGTCTACACAGCAAACCATTATTTCAAAATAATGTTGAGCTGGAGGATTTCTTACTCTGACTCGTGTAACCCTCATTTCACGAGGAATAAGGGAAGTCGAAGGAAGAGTGTTCTGAAGCTGTGTAGGTTCATTCAACTTTTGCCCTGATGTGTAGATGTACCCTTAGAGAGCAATTAGAGGAGATGCAGTGACCACTTCCTAAAGCTCCAATAATTACTACCACAGTAACTAAGACAGCTGTGCTTGGAAATCAGAGTAGACAGTAGGAAAAACCAGAGGAGATACTATGTACCTCAGACCAGATTAGAGTATTGGCTAAATCTATGGGTATTTTAAAGAAGGATACAGCAATTGAGTGCTTAGCTAAGTATCCAGCATATTAGGTCTAACAGTGTCAGCAATGAAAAAATAATTCATAAACTCAGAGAATTTTGCAGGACTCTCTTACGAAATTCAGATTGGGCAAGAAAGAGATAGAAATATTGTAGAAAGGAAGTTAGGAAAATAAGCTTTACCAATAAGGATCTCATAAAATGGGCCTTTGGGGAAAAACAACAACCAGGGGAGACACTGGAGCCATATACATCTAGGAAAAAGTTAATACAGGCTGAACCTCTCTAGTCCGTCATTCTCTGGTCCGGCATGATTTTAGTTAGCTGTAGGTTCATTTATCATGGGCATGGCCAAATTTTCCATGGTTCCGTAAAGTTTGTTTATAGTCACAAGTCCTGCTTCTCAGTGTTCTGTGCTGTTATTTAGCTTATTTACCTTTAAATGTCTTCTAAGAACCCAGTAAGCAGTGGAAGTGTTGCTAGTGCTGCTAGACAATATTGACCTCTGGTAGTTTGGCAAATTCTCTGGTTTGGCACCGGTCAGGTCCTGAGGGTGCCAGACTAGAGAGGTTCAACCTGTATACAACATTCTGGATTAATTCAAGTGCATGCAGCAATATATAATGCACCATAGTTTAAAGGGGTATTATTGTTAGGATTAAACCCAGTAATAAGCAGTTTTTGGATTATCCCTCCTACTCTTTAAAATATCCCATCATCCAGTAAAATATGTACTGACAGGAAAAATTAACGAGGGTCATTCTTCTAGTCCCTAGTGAGCTAAATGGTCATTGGCATTGTAAAACAAACATGTAAATATGGAAACATTTTATCTCCTATCCTGTACAGCCTCATGATGGATGGCGAACAGCGTGAGTATATCCTGCCAAAATCCCTCCAGAGGAACTTCTATTGTTTCAAGGTGGAGCAGTATTGGGGAGCGGGGGGAGATATAAAGGAAAAAACAAGTGATGTTTCTTTTGTGGATGGATCTAGCTCGGGGTGGACAATAAAAAAGTGGCCGTCTGCAGGATTAGTCCATGGCGGGCCACCACCACATATTTACCTGTGACTCCACAGGATTACAGCTCTGACTGTCTGCAAATCACCATTCACGGCCAATGCAAGCAGCATTGTCGTGGACCAGGATGACACTTCCCACCACTTGCATTGGCTGCGAATGCGATTTGCGGCCAATGAGAGCTACAATACTCCAACACATGGGGAGGTGCAATTAAACATAGTGGCGATGGCCCGCCAGGTTTAACTGCAGACAGGATCTGGTCCGTGGGTCAGAATTTACGCACCCCTTGTTCTTGCTACTATAGTGAGGAAAAGTCCTGCACTGGACATGCCACGGTGAGAATTTTGGATGGAATGTTTTCAAGGAACAGTGCATACCTCATTCCGCACAAGCAACTAAAATCATAGCAATAGCAGTAGCATTGGAAAACACACAGGTAGATAAGGAAGTAGCTATTTTTACAGATTCAGGGTGGGGGTACTAAGAACAGTGGTAAATTGGATGTTCCAGGCAAAGAACAGAGGGATGAGCTCAGCAGACAATAAGCCTATTGCACATGCCAAAAATTGTCTTATCTTTAGAGTCTAGTATTGCAAAGAGAACAGCTGGTGCAAATGGGAAAAGTTAAAGCTCACCAGAAGTACACTGAGGAATCTCGGGGAAGTTAAAATAAAAGCAAAAGAGTGGTCTCTGTGACAGTCAAAATTCCAACAAGCTCCACTAGTGAAACTAGGAGGGGATAAAATAGAACAGGCAAAGCTAATATCCCTACAGAAAAAAGGATCCAGAAATAAAGTCTTGTAACAAAACAAGAATCTCAATAGTGGAAAATGTGGTAGTCTGTCATAGGATTAATTTTAGTCACTAAAATGTGAGAAAATGTGCCAGTATTGGTAGTCCCAGCAGAAATTGGTAGTCCCAGCAGAAATAAAGTCAGAAATGTTAGCTAACCCATATTAATGATCTTTAGGTGTAGAGAAAACTCAGTAGACTTCAAGCAATAGGATGGTGGCTGAGTATGATAACCAATATAGATATGATAACAACAAGTAAATAATTGTTTGTCTTGTGCTGCCAATAATGTAGATTCTAAAGTGGTAAAAGACCCTGGGGTCATCAAAGAATAGAGGGTTCCTGGGCTAGAATACAAATTGGATATATAGAGCCTCTAGCTAAAACTACAAAAGGAAATCCATATTGTTTGGTAATAGTAGATGCTTTCACAAAATGAGCAGAAGCAATATGTACAACAGTCAGTGCTACTCTGTCTATGGCTTGTGTCTAAGCTGAGCAGGTACATGAAGGAATATTCCCCAAGAAATTGGTTCTCATGGGGGGGGTGACAATTTGTGGGAGAAATCACAAAAGAACTTTGTCAGGCATTTGGTATTAAGCAAAGATTGCATGTAGCAGGACATCCCCAAAGTTCAGAAGACGTTGCAGGAATAAATAGAACCATAAAGACTGCCCTATGGAAAGTGATGTTTGCAGAGAAAGGACCGACACCAGAAACTCTCACTGTTTTTAATGGCCCTTAGGGGAACTGTAGCATCACATGGAATAACCCCATTTAAAGCCATGAACAGGAGAGATATAAAACTGCCCAGTGATGGGTGACCGGAGTGCCTTCAAATGAGCTGCAGCCTAGAATATTATTGGATCAGCAGCTCTTGAAATCCATTGCAGATATCCACAGGGAGGCAGCTATCGCATTTAAAGCAAATGTTAAGCAAAGAGATAAAAAGATGGGACTGATCCTGCCTCCACAGGAGTAGCAACTAGGGGACATAGTGATGTGTAGGTAGGCAAAGGAAAAAGCCCTTTTCCTCATCTCAGTGTGGATTAGACCTGTTAGAATTGAAAATAAAGCCCTGTATAACTGTTGGACATGCATCAAGAGAAAGGCAAATGTCAAAATGATTTCATTCTTCTCAGCTAAAGTGCTGGAAGGCAAATTCTGGAAAGGAGCTGTCAGCGGGGGGTGGGGGGGAGGGAGGGAGGGGAGTATACTGTACACATAGATCACTGTGTGACATAGATTAGAAATTAGAACATTATTTTTGTTATTGTAAGATTAGTGTAATAAGTAGTGTTAACTGTAATTTTTTTTAATTTAAAATATAAACCAGGGGGTTTTGCCTCCTGTTTTGCCTCCTGCTTGCTATGCTCACCAACCCCCTGTCTCTGGGGGCGGGGGGGAGGGGAAGGGGGAGAACGGATGGAGATAGGTGGCTTGCCAGGTGAGGGTATAGGAGCAGGTTGGGGGGCAGGGTGTCTTCCTGGGGTGGGGGAGGGGGCAGGAGCAGGCTGGAGTTCAGGGTCTCGGTGGAGGAGGTGTGTGAGGGGGTTGGGGGTGTGAGGTCTTAACAGATTGGTGAGTGAGGGGGCTGGGATTGTGGGGTCTCAGCTTAGAGGGTATGAGTGAGTGGGCTGGGAGTGTCTCCTCGGTGGTGGGAAACTAAACAGTTTTTTGCTCCTCTTTTATTACCCAAAGCCCATTGTCTTTGTCTCAAGAACCAGAAAGGTTTTGCGAGAGTAGGTGTGCAAATTCTGTCACCTATTGTAGTCACCAAGCTGCTACTTGTTTGTGTGATTGCTTTGTTCACCTTATATGCAAATGCACTTTCACTGTCCTCTGACTTACAAAATGCGTCCTAGACAAGTAAACCCACATTCTTTTGTCTAATGTGAGCTGTTTTATAACATATTTGGAAATATGGAAATAACATATTTCTAGTGTGCGCGTGCGCATACACACACACACCTATTTATACACTGCCAATATATACCAGGGAATGATATTTATGACCAGTATGTCACCAGCTTTCATAAAAGCCCTTAGTCTATGGTCTTTTACATTACACAAATATTGTGTACAATGAGTTGATTCAGTTGCTTCTTCTTTGGGGTTTGACCCCCTATTTTCGCCTTAGGGCAGCATTTCTCAAACTTTGGGTCCCGACTCCCTAGGCAGTCATGAACAACTTAGAGGGGGGTCGTGAACAACTTAGAGGCGGGTCACGAGCAACTGAGAGGCTGGTTGCAGCAATGGAGAGGGGGGTCACGAGCAACTGAGGGGGGATTGTGGTATCACAAGTTTGAGAACCCCTGCCTTAGGGTATCCGGACCCCCTTGAGAGTATGCTGCTGGAGTTTTGCCCACTGACCAAGATTGTTTCATCACTGTTCCTTTCTTTTCAGGACACTACAAAAGGCATGACATTTATGGGTCGTGGATGGCATTATGTACTGGAGAATGTTGCATGCAAACCACTTTATTTCTGGCTCCCAGAGATCATTTCCATGGCATAACGCATTGTGAAAAGTTCCCAAAAGGCACTGTTCCGAAAGGCAGCACATGGTAAAGTGGGATACCTACCTACCTCTAGTGCAGCGCACTTTACACTGTCTTAAGAACTCCTGCTGAGTAGACGCAGCACTGACACAAAAAGCCTAGTGTACTCACACCCAACTGATAGACACATTTTGGCAGATGTATGCTGAAATAACTCGCATCAATCAGAGCTTGCAGTGTTGACATGGCCTTATCCTGCATGCTGAGATGTGATTGCAATTGAAGGAGCCTCCTTAGCAGCTTTTAACTTTGATAAACATGAAAGTAAAAAGAAAATCCAGGAACAGGTAACAGCCTCTCTATAATCACTTCCAATAACCCTCTATATCCTGGGCAAAAACTTTGCTTACTTTGATTTAGAAACAGCTACATCTAAGAGCATATAATGAGAATACTGAACCAATAACAGCCCTTTGAAATCTTGACAAACTTTCCCTTTGATCACACCTTTCAAATAGGATCTGATGATGACGTTGCTTCTTTAACATGCCCTCTTACTTTTATGGGGCTGTCTGCTCACAGCATACTGGAAATTTAAATCAGGTAAGAAAAAAAATTTGCATGCCATCATTTGTTTTTTGTCCTTAAAGATGTGTTGAAATTAGAAACCTCTAACCATGTCTCACCAGGGGAATTTTTAGTTCAGCCATTCACAGCAAACAGTCCTTGTTCTCTGAAATTCCTAGCCAGAAATGTAATTGCTGAGATTTCCTTCTTTACATCAGAGATGGATTTTCGATTGCATCTCTCAACCTGCTGAAGCAGTAGGTAGAACAAGACCCCAAATTAGGATTGTTGGAAAAAACTGCAGAAAAAGCTTTAAAGAGGTGGGATTATTTTCTGTAAGCATATTATAAAACTTATCTTTCAAAAGGGAAACAAAGAAGAACCAGGAAATATATAGAAAAGTCAGCTTAATTCTGATATCTGGAAAGATACTGGAACAAATTTTAAAACAGTTAATTTGTAAGCACCCAGTGGATAATAAATAGGGTTATAAGGGATAGCCAGCATGAATTATTCAAGGAAAATCATGCCAAGCCAACTTAATTTCCTTCTTTTATAGGACTACAACAGGTTTGGGGTGAGCAGTGGATGTGATTTAGCTTGATTTTAGGAAGGCTTTCGACACAGTCCAATATGACATTCTCATAAGCAAACTAGGGCAATATCATCCAGATGAAATTACAATAAGGATGCACTGTTTTAAAGACCTTACTCAAAGAATAGTTTTCAGTGCATCACTGCCTAACTGGGATCCCACAGGAATCAGTCTTGAGTAAGGTACTAGTAAAATATTGTCAATAATGTCTTGGATAACAGATTGCAGAATACACTTACAAAATTTATGGATCATACCAACCTGAGAAGGGTAACAATTAGTATGAAGGACAGCATTAGAATTCAAAACTACCTTGTTAAATTTGAAAACTGGTCTGAAAGCAACAAGATGAAATTAGAAGTGCAAAGTATTTCACATAGGAAGGACAAATCACATGCACAACTACAAAAAGAGGGAAAACTGTCTAGATGATAATGCTGATCAAAAGGAGCTAAGGGGAGTTATTGTAAGTAAATAATAAATTGAATATGAATTAACAATGTGATTCAGTTGCAGAAAAGGCTCATAATCTGGGATATTTTAACAGGAGTGTCATACGTAAGACATGGCGGGTAATTCTTGCTGTACACAGCAATGGCAAGAGCTCAGATGAACAACTGTGTCCAGTTGCCACAGTGCAGTACTTTATGAACCATATGAATAAAGTGGAGCACCCAGAAGATAAAAGGTTTAGCAAACCTATCCTATTAGGTAAGCTTAAAGGTTAAAATAAAAAACAACAATGTTTACCCTTGAGAAAAGAAGACTGTGGGAGGACCTGATATCTGTCTTCAAATATGTAAAGGGCTAGCAGTGTGATCAGTTGTTTGCCATGACAACTGAAGGTAGGACAAGAAATAATGGACTTACTGTGGATCAAGGAAGATTTATGGTAGGATAAGTGTAACTAAACACTGGCATTGGCTTTCAAGGGAGGTTATGGAATCCCCATTACTGGCGGATTTTAAGAACAGATTAGACAAGCACCTGATAGACATGGTCTAGATTTTCTTGGTTCTCCTTGAGTGAAGGGGGCTGGACTAAAAGAACTCACAGTCCCTTCCAGCACTACATTGCCATGAGTCTATAACTATTGTCTGTAAATTCAACATTTATATTAATCCATGTTAGGTATCTATATGACATCAAATATTGTACACTGGTGCCAATTTCTAATAATCAGTACTTTTGCATTACTGAAAGTGAGCTATTCTCCTACAAACGCTGTATGGCAAAGGGGCTGACTTGGGGGTAAAAAGGAAGGCTATTGCAGAGCATGTTGTCCTCTGAATAACAATGCTTTGCAAAAGAAACCCCACTTATTAATGCCTAGTAATTCCTATCATGTCACAAGTTCCTTCTGGATCAACCGAATCAACACATATCGCAGTTTCCTGTGATCAGCTAACTCTTTCTGCTGAATTTCAGTTCTCTGTCTCCTGGCAGCTCCCATGTTTGCAAGAACAGACTCGGACTACTTGCCAACATTCAGCAGTACTTGCAAGCTCACCATTCTTTACAGTTTTCTTGGCACTTGCTTGGTCACCTGCATTGACACAAATGAATGAGGCATAGATGCACACAATATGCTTTCATGGGGGTTAATTAATTAGACCCAACTCTGCAAGGTTGTCTTAGGCACTGCAGCGCCTAACTTTTAGTTGCCTAGAAAAATCACAATCACAACAATGCTACTCACAGACCTTGAGTTAGGAACCTAGACTCTGTAAATAATTAATGGGGAAAGAGAAGTGCTCTGGAATGTGATGCTCAAAAGCTAGCAACCTAAGTGGGCCACGACCTAAGGAGATGGTAATGCTGGTGAGAAGAAGGTTTTGTAAACCCCGCTCCTTTCATGAAGGCACATTGATCTAAGTTTTAAGAGTAAACCAGGCCTTAGGCACCTACCTACAGTGTTCAGGAATGGGAAAAAATTCATCCCTGTGAGTGCCATAAGTACAGAAACCTTACTCCCAGTGTAGGCACAGCTAGTCAATAGAAGGAATACTTATGGAGAGAGTTCCTACAGATACTTCTAAGAATCTGACTCTATCTAACTTAACCAAGATCAATGAGAAGTCTCAAGCAGTGCAGGGAATTTAACACAGGTTACCTTATTCCCAGACTTGTCCCCTACCCACTAAGTAGGCCTTTATCCACAGTGAGCAGATACAAAGGGGGATGCTTGGCAGGGGAGGGATCATCTGGTGAGGTTCCCCACTGAGGTCACCCAAAAAAACCTCTCTTACAAACTTCGGAGAATGGTAAGTAATGAAGAGGACAGGTCACTGATATAGCTTGATCTGGATCACTCGGTAAGTTGAGTGCAAGCAAACAACATTTTAATACAGTTCAGTAAATATATACAACTAGGAACAAAAAAATTCAGGCCATACTTACAGGATGGAGGACTCTATTCTGGGAGGCAGTGCTGCTGAAAAAGCTTTGTGTGTGGGGGGGGAGGGGGAGACATGGTGGATAATCATCTAAACAGATGATCCTAGTGCAATCATAGAATACTAGGACTGGAAGGGACCTCGAGAGGTCATTGAGTCCAGTTCCCGGCCCTCATGGCAGGACCAAATACTGTCTAGACCATCCCTGATAGACATTTATCTAACCTACTCTTAAATATCTCTACAGATATTCCACAACCTCCCTGGGCAATTTATTCCAGTGTTTAACCACCCTGACAGTTAGGAACTTTTTCCTAACGTCCAACCTAAACCTCTCCTGCTGCAGTTTAAGCCCGTTGCTTCTTGTTCTATCCTCAGGGGCCAAGGTGAACAAAATTTTCTCCCTCCGCCTTATGACAACCTATTAGATACCTGAAAACTGCTATCATGTCCCCCCTCAATCTTCTCTTTTCTAAACTAAACCAACCCAATTATTTCAGTCTTCCTTCATAGGTCGTGTTCTCTAGACCTTTAATCATTCTTGTTGCT
Source organism: Apalone spinifera (assembly GCA_030068395.1). Lineage (NCBI taxonomy): Eukaryota > Metazoa > Chordata > Testudines > Trionychidae > Apalone > Apalone spinifera. Next base: position 19,986,903 of record JANRFK010004149.1, read on the forward strand.
CTTCTCTCGACCCTCTCCAATTTCTCCACATCTTTCTTGAAATGTGGTGCCCAGAACTGGACACAATACTCCAACTGAGGTCTAACCAGCACAGAGTAGAGCGGAAGAATGACTTCTTGTGTCTTGCTCACAACACACCTGTTAATGCATCCCAGAATCATGTTTGCTTTTTTTTCAACAGCATGACACTGTTGACTCATATTTAGCTTGTGGTCTACTATAACCTCTAGATCCCTTTCTGCCGTACTCCTTCCTAGACAATTGCTTCCCATTCTTAATGGCTACATCTACACTGGAGGCTTCTTGAGGAAGAACAGCCGTTCTTCCGCAAAAACTTGCTGTCTGTCTACACTGCATGAGCATTCTTCCAGAAGTAAATTTACAGTATAGAATTGTAAAACAGGGCTTCTTCCAGAAGAGTTATTCCTCTCCCCATGAGGAATAAGCCCTCTTGCACAAGAGCTCCTCCAGAAGAGGCCAGTGTAGACAGGCAACATTAATTTATTGCGCAAGAAGCCCCTATGGTTAAAATGGCCATCAGAGCTTTCTTGCGCAAGAGAGCATCTACACTGCCATGGATGCTCTTGCGCAAAAGCTCATCTCTTGCGCAAAAGCACATGCCAGTGTAGACGCTCTCTTATGGAAGAGTTTTTGCACAAGAACTCTTCCACAAAAGAGTTCTTGCGCAAAGAAGCTGCCAGTGTAGATGTAGCCAATGTGTGAAACTGATTGTTCCTTCCTAAGTGGAGCACTTTGCTTTTGTCTTTAT
>JANRFK010004149.1:19993276-20008899 GCA_030068395.1 Apalone spinifera
AGTTGCACAAAAGGGCTTATTCCTGAGTGGGAGCATCAGAGTTCTGGCACAAGACACCCTGATTTCATACATTTGAACGTCAGTTTACTTGTGCAAGAACACGCGGCCAGTGTAGACAGGCAGCAAGTTTTTGCGCAAGAGCCGCTGCTTTTGCGGAAGATCACGCCAGTGTAGACTCAGAAAAGAGTATTAGATGGGTCTGTGTTTGGCCCTCAAAACAGTCTCTGCTTGAAATAATGGAGTTCTATGACCAAATCTTTGCACTTGTTTTGCTGCTTCAGAGAGGATACATACTGGTCCTTTCATCTTATTTAATCACTTTATATCCAAACTGTATATAATGGTCTCATTTTTATTCCTTCTCCAGGCTATTAAACATTCAGGAAACATTCAAATAATCAACAGCAAGTATCTTTTTTATTTTTATGTATCTTGTCATGTTTAAAGGCAATAGAACTGGTATTGACCAGCAACACCATAGGTGTGTATAACTTTAGAACATGCATGTGCATATAGACTATGTATGCATACGTACACAGACATCTGATACATCATTTTAGCTTCTATTCAAATATTAGCACCTTTTTATAGCAGCAACATATCTTTAACAGCTGATTTAAAGCAGCATATGAAGTAACTGTAATTGTGATTAAATTGTCATCCCAGACACATTAAGAGGCCTGATCATGTGATGGTTCACCTGCAGAACTTTCCATTAACTTCAAGAGAAGAAGTGAGCCGGAAGGCACAGATCTAGCAAATACCACCATGTCAGGGTACGTGGGTGTGTGTGCGTTCTTGAGGGATGGACCACTATGCTCACCTACATGGATGCCTTCTAGGATGAGGTAACTGGCTCTGTGGACATGGGGAAATTGATGAATGTGATATACCTTGACTTTAGCAAAGCTTTTGATAAGGTCTTCCACAGTATTCTTGCCAACAAGTTAAGGAAGTATGGATTTAATAAATGGCCTTTGAGGTGGATAGAAAGCTGGTTACATTGTTGGGCTCAGCGGGTAGTGATCAACAGCTCAATATCTGGTTGGCAGTCAGTATCAAGTGGAGTGCCTCAAGGGTCGGTTCAAGGTCTATTTTTGTTCAACATCTTTATTAATGACCTGGATGAGGGGATGGATTGCACCCACAGCAAGTCTGCAGATGACACTAAGCTAGGGGGAGAGGTAGATACATTGGAGGGTAGGGATAGGGTTCAGAGTGACCTAGACAAATTGGAGGATTGGGCCAAAAGAAATCTCAGGAGGTTCAATAAGGACTCTGCACTTGGGACGGAAGAATCCCAAGCACTGTTACAGGCTGGGGATCAACTAGTTAAGCAGCAGTTCAGCAGAAAAGGATCTGGGGATTACAGTGGATGAGAAGCTGGATCTGAGTGAACAGTGTGCCCAGGTAGCCAAGAAGCCTAATGGCATGTTAGGGTGCATTAGGAGGAGCATTTCCAGCAGCTCTAGAAAAGTGATTATTCCCATTTGGCACTGGTGAGACCACATCTAGAGTATTGTGTCCAGTTCTGGGGCCCCCACTACAGAAAGGATGTGGACGCGTTGGAGAGGGTCCAGCGGATAGCCACCAAAATTATTAGGGGGCTGGAGCACATGACCTACAAGGAGAGACTGAGGGATTTGGGCTTATTTAGTTTGCAGAAGAGAAGTGTGAGGGGGGATTTGATAGCAGCCTTCAACTACTTGAAGGGAGGTTCCAAAGAGGATGGAGAGAGGCTTTTCTCATTAGTGACAGATGGCAGAACAAGGAGCAATGGTCTCAAGTTACAGTGGGGGAGGTCTAGGTTGGCTATTAGGAAAAACTGTTTTACGAGGAGGGTGATAAGCACTGGAATGGGTTACCTAAGGAGGTGATAGAATCTCCATCCCTAGAGGTTTTTAAGTCCTGGCTTGACAAAGTCATGGCTGGGATGATTTAGTTAGAGTTGATCCTGCATTGGGCAGGGTGTTAGACTCGATGACCTCCTAAAGTCTCTCCAGCCCTGTGATTCTATGATGCAGGTGCTGGACTGAGGTCTTAATTAATACAGTATAAGTCAGGTCTAAACATATTTCTAGTATGTTTTATGTTAGTCTGGAAACATGGCTATTAACAGTCAAACCTCTTTAGTCACTGCAATACATTTATGACTTCACATGGTATAAAACCAAGAAGACTGTAAGTAGCACAACCTTAGTAGTCTATAAAGTGCTGCCAGACCATTTGTTGTTGTTTTTTCTGTACAGACTAACTCAGCTACCCCCTGAAGTCTTAGAACAGTTAAGAAGCTGCAGGTTATAACTAGGATTTTTCAAATGTTAGCCAATATATATGTTAGGCACAATACATTACTACATATTTAATGAATGGTATTAATATACAATACATGATACAGCCAAGTGTCAGGAAGTTAGGTTAACAGATTATATTATGCTTTTCCCACAGTTCTGTGCACCCATGTTGAACATTCCCCAACACTTCGCAAAGCTGAAGTCAGCTCTGGCATTAGAAAATAGAAAACCTGTCAAAGCAAAGAGGCATACATACGCTGCTATAAGTCTGGGTAAGATGTACTTTCAGGGCCCATCCACATTTAGAACATAGTATTCTAAAGAAGGCCTAGGAAAGTATAGGGAAGTATCAAAAACTGAGCTGTCACAAACTAGTGGAACACCCACCGGAGTATGCTCTTGTTATAGGTGATATAGGCACTGCCTAGGGAGGTACACTGGGACCAGCTACCCCTCCATCATGGGCAACTGGACCAAGTTTGAGTAGAGTTGCAATCTCATGTGCCAGGCCACAATGCTACTTAAATTTAGCCCAGCCTCTTCTCTGTCATAATGGAGGGCAGCTGAACCAAATCAGCCCTTCTAGGCCAATGAGGAGGGGGATAGAACACTGAAGGTTTGCTTAAGATGGCAGATTGTCCTGAGAGGCCTCTGCATCCAACTTCCATTGAATTTCAGTGGACCTTAAGCACCAAACTCCTTTCATCTTCTTTAAAATTCCCATCCTTGAGTGTTTTAAAAGCCAATCAGCTCCCATTGAGAATAGTTACATCATCACCCATGGAGCTGAGTAATTATTGGGGTCCTCTACAGCTAGCACCAATAAGGCCTAGCTGCTGCAGCACATACAGAGCATGCCTCCAAGTTGCAGTACGGCAGACACACTACCGACATCCCAGGAGGTTGTGTAGAGAAAAGTCCCAGTAATTACAAGAAACAGGAGAGATTAACTTTGTACTTTGAGATCTGGGACAAAATGGTGCTCTGTACAAGTGCCAGTTATTTTAATACTGTTTTGGGGGCAACCACAGTTTGTTCTTCCACTGTAAATGTAGACAACGAAAAGCACAACATTCTAAAGACCCGTATGCATGCCGCTAACCTGTATTCCATGCACACATAAGTACCAGGAACAAGTGTACATTGCAAATCACAATTACAAATTTGTAGCTGTCTTAAAAAGAGGGCTGGAGAAGCATATTGGGATTCATTGCCCTAAAGGATATATTTCCCCAATTTTGATCTGTTCTTTACATTTCCATCTATATAGAATGGCTCCTTACAAAAGAGAAAATGGAACTGCTGCTTAAATTAACCAGAGAGCAAAAAACCCTAGTGCTCAGCACGTTGGCTGTTGCTCTTTTTGATTGGAGGCAATTTTCTTCTGGATTTGGTGTAATTTTGTTCTTTGAAGGTCTGTTGATTTCCAGATCTTGTTTTGTTAGGAATTCGGGGCCTATTACACGTGAAGCAGCACTGAGTCCGTATTGATGGCACCAAACATTTGCCAATCCATTTCAGCCTCTGGCAGAAATTAAATGACAGCTTGTCCTTGTGGCACGGCAGGCCTATAGTGAAAAACAGGATGAAAGTTAGTTATAGTCTCAGCATCTAGAGGAGAATAACCTATAGCCAGGTTTAGAACTGTGCAAATGCATGGTCAGAATAGGAGAGAAGCAGAGTGTCTGAGCTCCAAGGCAGCAGATGCACCAAGGGGGTTTGGCAATGGCATAGTCAGAAGGGCCCACTTGGGTAGGCAATGATAGGGAGTAGGGTTAAGCCCCAGTACCCAACCCCACTCTCCAGCTGCAACAGCAAATGGGCTGGCAGTGGGTGGGTGGGCCTAGATGCAGAGTGGGTGGGCCATGCTGTACCCATGGCTATGCCCCTGGAACAAGGCCCAAGCCATAGTGTGTCACACTATTCTCACAAGTACTGCATTTACAATACGCATTGCCACTGGCTATCTAAGGGATGGGACTCCTACAGAAGCTATGGGAACGTACTTTTCTAAGAGGCCGTATTGACTATGAGGAGCAGTGGGAGCTTTCAAGAAAGGCAGGAGGGAGCAGATAGAGTGCAGCAGTTCTGCACCTCCTTCCCCTCCCCCCCAGCACTGTCTGTAAAACATACACTGATTCATTACTGTAGATTATCTTTCCATCTACCTGTGTTCTGCTCAGCATTCTCAGTCCCACACTACCTGTGGCTACTTCATCTTACCCATATCCGTTGTTTTATACAGAAGAACAATGCCTAGCAGCCACCTGATTGGAGGAGCATACCCAGAATCCGATGAAGTTTTGGGCCGTTGCAAGCAAAACTCCCAGTAGCACCTCAAAGAGGAGCCTCAATCTGTACCATTTTTAACTAAGCAGCTGCTGGTCAGTCGTGGGATCAATCAAATTGGGCAGTAGTGTGGGGAGAAGATAAAGGAGCTCAAAGAAATGTACAAAAGATCAAAGCTAAGAATTCCAGATAGGGTGCTGCCCCAGCCACCTGTTTGTTTTATGGTGAACTAGATTATGTTTTATATAGTACCCCAAGGACAGAGTTGTAAAGCAGAGGCACTGAACGCAGCCCAGAGAGGGTTATCCCTCAGCTTTGGAGAGGATGAATCATAGGATCTTTTCCTTGATCTGTGTCAGTAAGAGCACAGTATGACTAGACCTATACTACATGCTTCTTGTGCAAGAAGCCTTTTGCGCAAGAGTTTTTGCACGAAAACTTCTTGCGCAAGAGCACGTCCACACCTCAAAGCACATGGCAAAAGCAATGTGCTTTCTTGCACAAGAAAGCTCTGATGGCCATTCGCAGAATGGCCATCAGAGCACCTGTGCTTTTTCCCATAGGGTTTTCTTCCACAGAAACCCCTCTGGAGCTTCCACACTTGCCTTTTTGTGCAATAGCTGTAGTGCTAAAAGCAGTTATGTCTCAGAAAAGGAGGTTTACTTACGGCGGAAAAAATCCTCTGTTCTGCCATTTAATTGCACAAGAGCTCATTTGAGATGTGGACGCTCTGCAGGTTTTTGTGCAAAAACAGTTGTTTTTGAGCAAAAACCTCATAGTGTAGATGTAGCCTATGTGGAGAAGAAACAGGGAAGGGCACAATATCTGAACTGGTTAATGCTGGCGTAGTCCTCTCTGTTGCTATTATGAAAGATAACATTCAAAGTATAGGCAGGCCCAGCTCCATTGTTCAAGGGTTGGTGTATTGGTCTTGTAAATCAACAATTATGAGTTCATATCTCAACGAGGCCTGAGCCTTACACTCTTACTTGCTTCCATAAGAACTAGGGGTCACCAAATGACATTAATAGGTAGCAGGTTTCAAACAAAAGAGAGTTTTTCTTCACACAACACATAGTCAACCTGTGAGATTCCTTGCCAAAGAATGTTGTAAAGACCAGGACTTTAATGGGGTTCAGAAAAGAACTAGATAAATTCATGGAGGTTAGGTCCATCAATACTTATTAGCCAGGAGGGTAGGAATGGTGTCCATAGCCTCTGTCTGTCAGGGGCTGGAAATGGATGACAGGGGTGGGATCACTTGATGATTACCTGTTGTGATCCCTCCCTCTGGGGCATCTTGTATTGGCCACTGTCGGCAGACAGGATCCTGGGCTTGACAGACCTTTTGTCTGACCCAGTTTGGTCATTCTTACGTTCTATAATCCTACCTGCTACTTCCATTATGAGTGGATCCTGTGCCATCACACACATCTAATTCACCTCAGTTCCCTTATCCTTCATCCTGGCTCTTTCCCTGACAGACTATTTAAAATGGCAGACAAGCCGAGTCCTAATGGATGAGTGATTGTAGGACTGCCTAGACTAGAGTCTGACTTGGAGCTGTTTATCAGAGAACAGTGAGGCTACGGCTACACTGTAACCTTCTTCTGGAAAAGCTTATGCAAATGTAGCGCGGCGTGGAATATCGTCGCACTTCATTTACATAATTAATTAGCAGCCACTTTTGCGCAAGAGGCTTTTGTGCAAAAAGGAGTTATGTGTCTCTGATGGTGCAGAGAAAAAAGCCTTTCAATAGAGGGAGAGATCCGTCTGATTTTCAAGAGAGCTAGCACATTGTGCATTAACTTACTGGCACTTTTCTTGCACTCTTGCATATTGCATTTCTGAGATTCTGGAGGCTTGGGCTCATGCTCACACAGAGTTTGGTTTTTGGCTTCATTATCTTCTGTACTGATGCATGTTACTGTTCTTTGCTGAATGCCCCCTCCACATGAAGCAGTGCACTGGAAGAGATACAATAAATTTATCCCAAAGCTTCTGAATGGGGATTGTGTAGTATGCTTTTAGCATGTTCATCAATCAGAGCAAAGCACCTCCAATCTTTGCTAAGCAAGGGATGCATGACCAAGATCTAATGTGCTATGTACCTTTCAAGGATTGCTAAAGAATTGGCAATATTTTCTACTTGTATTATATAAGAGCAATGACGACACGGGAAGCTTTTTTATTGGCATAGGCACGTCTTCATTTAAGTGCAACAGTATTTTAAGTGTGCACATGTCTTACATCTCCCACATTGTGCTATGACCAAGAACTTCCTCGTTGGCTCAATAACAAGAGGAATGGTGGTGCATGATGGGAGATGTTAATCTTGCTGGGGAACCTGGGTTCTAGAAGAGAATCTACTCCCATGAGTGGATGAGGCATCTACTCCCATGAGGCCATGAGGCATGGCAATGGCACTTCCGAATCATTATCTTTTTTCAATTTCAATTTTTTAATAAAAAGTCAAAATTTTCAAGAGGGGAAAAATAACCATTTTCCACCCAGCCATGCTAAACAGAACTGAGTCCACTCTGATCACACCACTATGGAAAGGACTTGCTTTAACAAATTTGGAAAAGCTCAATGAGAGGCTTCTTTGAAGATATTTGGGCTGCCAAGATCTTTCTTTGCTCCAGGACAACAGCAGCACAACTGTTTCTCCCTAATACAGATGCCAATACAGAAAAATGTCTTCAAGAGAGAATTCTCCAAGTAACTGCGATATAAAGTAATCTAGAACTATTCATCCAGTAAGGGGTTTTGTGTGAATTCTGATAAATTGCAGAGGTGTTTCTCCCCTCTCTTCTCTTTGAATAGGTAATACATAGCAAGATAAATCACAGAACTTGAAAATTACCACCCCGGGTCTTTTCTCTAAAACTTACAGAGCTATAGAATGCCTGCCAAGGCTGCACAATTAAGTGGAATGTGCGCCTGCATTCAATTCTGCAAAGTAGTCTCTTTCTAGTCTCTCTCTCTCTGTCCATAAAGGAGTTTATTGTAATTAGAATAAATTATATAACTGAGGTCCTAGATATTCAGTGGCAGCTTTGAAAATGTTTAAATTTCAGGTTTTTAATGAATTAAATAAAATGAAATTTAAAAATATCAGTACAGTAGCCTGTATTATTTTTATATTAAATTACATGTATTTTATCCTCTTACCCACATTTCCATCATAATTCATATATCATCTTTACATATTAGCATTAAATGCATTTTAAATAATAGAGTAATTGATACTTCTCAGCTATTGTTTCCAGGGGGTTGCGCACACAGGACGATATCACTTGTCTATTACGTTCAGGGTTTGTCTACACTTTAAACATCCCAGTGGTGCAATCGCAGAGGCTCTCCTGCTGGCACAGGTAATTTACCTTCCCAAGAGGTGACAGTTAATGCTCCCATCGACCTAGTGCTGTCTACACTGGGGGGACATAACCGGAGACAAGGCCTCAGTTATGTTCACAGTCATGGAACTAGAAATATAGAAAATGAAAAGCTGAGGTTCTGGATCTCAATTCTGCAGCAAGGGCTGACTTTCCTACAGCAAAATCCTGTAACATGTGAGAACAGTTATGTATGCTGCAGAGACCACCCCCTCACTGAAAAAATAATCTACTTGGCATTCTCCATCTCTAATATTTTTATCAATCTGTGAAGGCTTCTGTTTTATCCCCCCCAAAATACCCTTATTATTCTGATCATCATTTAAAACTTATACCAGCTTGAAGCCATCTGACATTTCCAGAAGAAGTTCCTAAATCAGGGGCAAGTAAGATACAGCACGTGTGCCAGATCTGGCCTGCCAAGACACTGGATCTGGCCCATGGGCTGCCCTGCCAAGACCCTCAAGCACAGAGCAGCTGGCTGCTCCCTATTTGGCTCTCTCATCCAGGCACTGGGAGGAGAGTGAGAGGCTTCATAGAAACTGTCCAGTGGGGGCTGAGAGATTTTGCTGGGGGCTGGGGAAGTACACGAAGCCTCCCCCTTCCCTCAGCCTCCAGAGAAGAGAGCAACAGGAAGCAAACAGCCATTTGAGCAGCCTGGGGCTATGGCAGGCAGGGAACTTGCCTCAGGGTCCTGCAGAGCTACTGTCTAGGGGACTGCCTTGATTAACACCTCCCAGCCAGAGCCTGCCTCTGGCACCCAACCCTTCTCTCCCCACCACAATTTCCTGCCCCAGGTCATCATCCATCTCCTGGCCCAGGTCACCATCCAAACCCTCTGTACCCTCCCTTCCCCCTCTGATCCAGGTCACAACTCCTTCGCACACCCTGTATCTCCTCCTATACCTCTCACCCAAGCCAGAATCCTTTTCTGTGCCCATATCCTCTCCTGGACCCTGCACCCCAAGCCCCTGCCCCAGATTTCAATCCCCTCTTTCACCCAAACTTCCTCTCAGACTCCTTGCTTTCTTCTGCACCCCAAGCCTCTGACCCGAGCTCCCTTCTGCACCCAACCTCAGTCACACATCCCGCACTCCCTCCAGAGAAAAATGTAGCCCTTGACCTCTTACCAAAATTATTGTTTACCCCTGCCCTATATTAAAGTCAGGAAACATCATTTCAATTGCTAGAATTTTTCTAAATAGTAGAAAGTGGTCCTACTTTCTCTACTGTAAGATTTCACTTCAGAAGTACAGGTTGGACCTCCCTTGTCCAGCACTCTTGAAATCTGACCGGTCCCAAATGAGGGGATCTGCCGAACCAGGGAGGTCCCTCACAACATGACCCATGCTGAACTCCTGCCCCCCTGCTAGGGTTCAGCCCAGCACTGCTGCCTGCCAGCCGCAGCTCCTCAGGCTGGAGCTCTCTAGCTGCCGCTGCCAGACCCTGAACTCTGCGGCTGCTGCTGACCACTGCTACCTTCCGGCTATAGGGAACAGTCCTCTCCGCTGCGCTGCCCACCCCTCCACTTTGCTCCCTACCATGGGGTTCCCCTTGCTCCCTCCCACTGCACCTGCCCCATGGCCCGATCTCCCTATACCCGGGCTCTGTGGTCCAGGACCATCCCTGGTCCTGCCAGACCCTGGATGTTGCCGGACCAGAGAGTCCCAGTCAAAGGAGGTACAACCTGTACAAATATTTATGTGGTTGATTGCTTTGTATATCTTCTCCCATACCAAGAATGCTTCATCTCAGCTCTGTAAGATTTCATGGTCATGTAGCAGAAAACTTAAAAGTGGAACAAAAACAGAATATACCCTAAGCTGACTTTAATAAACCAATTACTAGCTTTTACATGAATTATATGCTTAGAGCAATGTTAATGGGAAAAAAATCAATAAATAAGGCTCTCAGAATATTCAAGTTCCATTTTATGGTTGCCTTCTGCTGAAAAATTAATGTATCATTTGCTTTTTTTTCCTCATAGCATCAATAAAACATCAGTTGGAGAATTGTATTGCACATTTCTTGCCATGGCTTACCATTTACTATTGTAATTTATATTTAAGATTGTTTTCAAAATGTTAAAACAATTGGTGAGATGTTTATGAAACATACCTTCTACTATGAAAAAAAATTTAATAGTGTTAGGTTATAATAAAATTGGAGAGAAAATATTATTACGTATATAGCTTTTCTCCAGACATACATACATAATATCACTAAATAGACAGATTAAAGAAGCCAAGTTAGAACTTGATCCAACAAGCATTTACGCACATCAGTCACATATTGAAGACAGTTAGAAAAAACTTAAGAATACTTCACAGTACTGAAGAAGGAGTTTATAAAAAATGTTCTCCATCCTATTTAATCTGATTCTTTTGCTATTTCACAAATTATTTTCATAGCACTGAATAAATGGTGGCATTTGCCCAAAACATTATTTAAGAGAGCAGAAGGAGAAACTTGAACAACATATTGCATTTACTATTTCTCATCTCATCAAAGACTACTCAAGGATAATATTTAGCCCTGCCATCAGTGTAGGGAACTGGACTAGTGATCTCTTGAGGTCCCTTCCAGCTCTATGATTGTTCAGCTGGAAGACTCTGATTTAAATCCTTTCTTGAAAACTCCCATTGATTTCTGTGGGGCCAGGATTTTACCCCTTCAGTAAGAACAGCACATAAGCTTCAATGAAACTTAAGCACTTTCCAGAGTCAGGGTCATTAAGAAACATAAGTAGATAGCCAGTGTCATGATAATTAATCATTCTTTGTCTCACTTCTCCATGGCTGTTCCTTAGATACTTGCTTTATTTTCTTTGTGCTCTCTCTCTCTCTCATATTCTATTCCCAGAAGTGACTGCAATAGATTGGTGTATGTCTGTAGCAAACTGTGACCCTCACTTGACATAACTATAATTTTGAAGGTGATTTGCATTTTAGTATGTAGGGATTACTAGCTAGAGAGGTCCAGGACAAAGGCATCTTATTGCCATCCTTGATATTTCCTCTAAAAAATTAAATGCTCTTTATATGTGAGCATCTTCTAATCACCCCTAAAACAAAAGAAGTGGATGGCTGAATGTGTAGTAAAAGGGCCTGAAACAAGCTCCCGTATCACTGGCCTGGTGGCTAGGTAAAAGTGAGTAAGACTTTGCTAATATACAGTAAAGTTGAACTGTGAGCAAAAGGCAGGCCCTCCACTCACAGATTCTGGCAAGCTATTACAGAAACACATATATCTAAGAGGCAACAGGCACAAGTCGTAAACACATTCCAGAAAGGTGATACCAGAACACCCTGTTAGGAAACATGTTGGTAGCAACACACTGCCCATAGATAACAAGAACATACTGACCCAAGTTCAAGATAGGGTTCAGGATGACAGTAGAATAGTTATGCTTTGACTGAACCACCATATACAAGGTGGTATCTACGTATATTAGAAGGCGGCACCCTGATATGTCAGGAGTGACATGTAACTTGTTTGTATCTGTGTATAAAAATGTATCTTAGCATGGGTGTCCATGTCTGGCCTAGGAGTAATGAAGAGCTCTGCCACTCACTGATCTGGTCCATTGTACTAGCAGAACTGTAGACTTCTGCTCCAGGGAGCTGGAGACCGTGCTTTGACAATAAACCTGGAGTAGCTCCTTCACTCCTTATCTGATTGTGTGGTCCCTCGGGGTTCTCTCAGAATCTGCTGTACTAGCTACCTGTGCAGAGCCAGGGCAGCACATGGAAAACACACATGCTGTTTTCATCTATGTGTCTGATCATTCAATTCTGTATTACAGTTTCAACCAATTTGCCTGGCACTGAAATTAAGCTTACTGTATAATTGCCAGGATCGCCTGTGGAGCCTTTAAAAAAAAATAACTGCTATATTAGCTACCCTCCAGTAATCTGGCAGACTGATTTAAAAAAATAGGTTACATACCAATGTTAATAATTCTGCAATTTCACATATGAGTTCTTTCTGAACGCTTGAGTGAATATCATCTGGTCTTGGTGACTCATTGTTATTTAATTTATCATTTTGTTCCAAAATCTTCTTTATTGACACCTCAAAACCTGTGCTCATTTGATCAGATTTATGGTTCACAAGGAGTTAAATTATAAGTCAGAGCATCCACAGATATGGTGCTCTAGGGGAGAATGCATAAATACCTGGGGAGACTTGGAAGGTCTGAGCCGCTGACTTAGCAGTTGAATGGCAGAATTTCACATCCCAGGGAAAGGGGCTTGACAGGGTATCTGCACCCATGACTGTGCCCGTAGACCCAGAGCTAGAAACAGTGACCAGATGCTGCCTAGACCCAGGAGGCTTGGAAACACATGGGATCCAAATACTGTGTCTAATTACAACAGAATGATGACTGCCCACTAAGGGAACTCTGCCAGGTCTGTAACAGAGTGTGTTTTGCACAAAGCAGCAACACTCTTTTTTCCCTCTCTCCAGCTTTGCTCTTCTCTTGAGACAACCTGAATTCATGTCTAGATTTATTGTTTCTACCACCCATGTAGCTTCCCTATATAGTTAATTCAATGCATACTGTTGTTCACAAACACTGCATAATAATAGTAATAGTTCCTTACTCTTCGAGCAGTACTACTGATTTTCATGTGAACAAGAGGAGCAGAATTAGGCTTCAATTTATCAATAGATTCTTATTAATTCATTTAAAATCAGAAAAACATTTGAGAATTGGAATTAGTTAGCCCAATCGGGTCCTGTGTCTGAATGGATGACTTTTTTATTTGTGGTGGATGCCTATGTCTGTTATTACGCATTTTTCAAAAGCCAAAAGAACAAGGATTGTTGTATCCTACCAAACTCCATGTCCCATTTTTCCACCAAGTACAAGGCTGCCCATTGCAGCGTGCTGTGGAGTTAGGCCTTTTTGTCCAATCACAATAGTCCAGTTCTGGGCAGTAGACATGTCTTTCTTGCAGACCTCCACCACATGTTCTTGAACACTGAAATAGAGCAGCACACAAGAAAAGAGTAGCAAGAAAGCCATTTTGGGTGGTCAAGAAAAGTACAAAGAGGTGGCAGAGAAATCAGAAAAACATATTTATTTGAGAATTTCAAGATCATTGAACAGGTAGCAAGGAACATTTATCTGAAATAATTTATGGCATTATCAAGTATAATTTAGCGCACACATCAAGTCTGATGACTCAAAGATGAAGATAACTACTGCAGTAATATATTTATCTGATCTTTTTATAAATGATATAGACAGGGAAGGTGCTGTTATTAATCTGGAGTAGGAGGCAGAATTTTATTAATAAGTTCACTCCTGATATTTATAATGAAAATGGCATAAGATCACTCAAATTTAGCAGAGGGACCATGACTCGTGTCATAATATCAGAAAGTAAGTCATGGTTCTTCTGGCTTAATCTGCAATATTAATGTAAGACTTTTGCTCTCTGGGACAAAATTTACAAGATGCAACTTCCCACTTTCAAGAGGATGCTTGGAATCCACAAAGCACATTCTAAACATTTAGCTACAAAAATGACAACAAATGCACACCACACAGACACATGGACTGAGGTTATTTTAAAACCATCCTTTCCAAATCTGTTTTTAAATGTGATCGTGGTTGTGGATGGGCATATTGAAATGCACCAAATGCTTGATACAAAGCTGGGAATATAAGGAGCCAAAAATACTTTGGATACAAATTTGTTTTTGGACTTTTGTGAAACTTCCTATATCTGAAGGCCTGCTTTCTGTAAATGCAGCTGTTCTCTCCCTTTATGGTGAACAGGATATCAGAGTTGAAGGACAACTTGCAGGACTGATATCTGAGTTTTATCCTTAAATCACAATTTGGAATGGAGTGTCACAATATCCTCAGCATGAAAAGAGCAGCCATGGACAAACAAGAGAGTTTAGTAGATTTATTACACAGGCTAATGTTGAAAACTTTTGGCCAATCCCTCCACATCCCTCCACTCCCCCCACTAGGAAAAAACCAAATAGAACATACAACTTTGGGGGCATAAATAAAACAGAACTTTTATGTAAACAACACATTAGATTTGGTTCTGCAAAGCTAAATCCAGCAAATGAAATTTTTACAAAACTAAAAGCAAACCTCTACCACCCCTCTCTTATTTTAGGCTTGGATTTTCAGTAGAACTAAGGCATCTAGGTACTCACCTCCATTTAATTTCAATGTTCTTCTCTCCATGTTGGTCCCAGGATATTAGGGACAGCTGGTGAGTTAATATCCTTTATGGAGGCAACTTCTGTTGCTGAAAGAGAAAAGCTTTCAAAGAAAACTTGTCTCTTTTGCCAACAGACGTCAGTCTAATAATAGATATCTCAAAGATATCCACCTTTTCTCATTGCATTTCAATTGAACATAGATAAGTTAAGTCCCATATATATGTTTAAAAATCTCAGTATTGACACTAAAAGGAAATTCTAAAGTGGTCATGGCAGGAAGGATGGTAAAACAGAATGGTAGGAGAAGGTAAGAAATTCTATGAGTTTTATTTTCTGGTCCAATACGGTAAGCAAAACAAACTCTTCTGAGGTTCCTCTAAGATGAGTGTCTTCTGATATATATCAGGGTGTGGAAAGTTAGGGTATTTGGCATTGCATAACATGCAGGTCGATGTAACCTATGTCTGCACACCTGTTCTTCCCATGCTCATGCTTGAGTGCTCAGGCTGCATTGCTTTGTCAACCTCATATCTGGGCCAACATGTCCACACTGCACTATGTAGACATGAGTCAGGTGCTTTGGCTTTTTGGTGAAGGGGTATCCTAGGACTCATAGCAGCCTTGATGCCTGTAGCAGCTCTGGGGCTTACTTGGTTCATGATGTATTGAATGAGAATGTGTCTGTCCAACCCATTGCACTTGACCAGGAATGCACTTGGCCCACCAACACATCCAGCTGAACCATTTTGGGGGTTGGCAGGCTCTCTGTAACTGGAGTCAGCAACAGTGTGTAAGATCATTTCCTGCTCCTGCTTTTACTGCTATTTTGGGACTCAATCGGGGCCTATGTTAAAATGCTGGGGGACATTTTGCTGGCAGTATCTATCCTGTTGGAGACACTCTCACAGTTCAGGACAACTGCACTCGTATTTCCCCTCAATGGCAGAGCGAGAGTATCCACTCTTGTCATTCAGCTCCCCTGCAGTTGCATCTCTTGAGTAGAGCTATGACTCTCTCTCCTTTATGAATGGAACAAAAGACAGGACTATGCAGCACTTTAAAGACTAACAGGATGGTTTATTAGATGATGAGCTTTCGTGGGCCAGACCCACTTCCTCAGATCAAATTGTGGAAGAAAATTGGCATGACCTTATATACCAAAGGGATACAATACAAAAAAGTGAACACATATAAAATTGACAAATCAGATTTTAGAACAGAGGGGGAGGGAAGGGGGTGGGAGGTTAGTGTCTATGAGATAATGATATTAGAGGTGATAATTGGGGAAGCTATCTTTGTAATGGGTAAGATAATTAACATCTTTGTTAGGCCCATTCGTAAAGTATCAAATTTAAGCATGAATGACAGTTCTGAGGCTTCCCTTTGTAGACTGATGTTAAAGTCTCTTTGAAGCAGGATGCATGTAGTAAGGTCATTGAGACAATGC
>JANRFK010004149.1:20008999-20031537 GCA_030068395.1 Apalone spinifera
TTCCCCAAACCTCTCTCCCACAAGTGACATGACCCAGGAGATTACCAGGGGGCTGGCTGTGGGGTAGCAGCAGGGGTTGGGCCCCCCTTATTATGGCAGTAAGAACTGCAGGAAGCTGAGAAACCCATTAACTTTGTCCAGTACGCTCCGCTCTGCTGCCATCTACCAGGTAGGTTGCTCCATTTCACCACAGCAGTGGGCTGTGGTGCACCACTTCCACTTCCTGCACCATTCTGCTTCCCCGAACCCACTCCCTCCCAGAACAGGGAATCAGGTGCTTCCTAAGGTGCTCCCTAAGGTGTGGTTTCACGAGGCATACCGGAGCGGTTGACAAAGGCTTCCCTTGTCGACCGTGCCGCGTCTAGACTGCCGCACTGTGCCAGATCAGCTGATTGTCGGCACAGTGCAGCGGCCATTTTTATTTTAATGAAGCGGGGATTATTTAAATCCCCACTTCATTGACTATGTCGAGTAAACTACTTTACATAGCTCCATCGACGGAGCCATGTAGTCTAGATACACCCTTCCATACACATGCTCATTTCTTGTGCAAGTCATAGGTCCTGCTCTCCTGAAACCATACATGTACCAGAATCCAGCTGTGTTCCTCTGGCCAGCTAGCAGCATGCTGGCTATGGGTTTTCTTAGTGATGGGCATAGACAATACAAGATAGAGTGAATTGTGTTTACACTTGAGCAGTCCATTGTGGAAAGGAAAGGTTAATTGCCAAGTAACTGCCTTGACCCCTAGGAGGTTGCTTCCCATTCCTGGGAAGTTTGGGTAAAGAAGGGTAGGTCACACAACTCTAGGTAATTATTGGCAGACTCTCCAAACATTGGCAGACTCTCCAAACATGAGCCTGGCAACCCGGACATCCACTACAGTCAGGCTGCTAAAGTACTGGGTTTGGACCAGAACCAGAGTGGGACACAGGCTCAGACCCATAGCCTGGGATTAGTCTACAGACCTACATCCTGAGGTTTCTGATGTGGGTCAAAAAGCCTTGTGTGTGGATGGTGGGAGCTTGTGCTTAAACTTAAATATAAGCCAGGGTTTACTATACAATGTAAACATGTCCTTACAGGATGAAGCTGTATATTGAATGCAAACCTATGAGTGGCTCTGATGTGGTTTACTGTTAGTATAAGTGATCTCCAACCATAAGCAGAAGCTGCAGGTCCTATGATTAGGTAATAGCTTAATCTCTTCCTTTGAGAGCAAGTTCACATAATAGCATGAGCCATAATAATCACTTTAGTAATTGACAGTTATTGGCTAACTCTAATTGCTTGTTTTATAGGCCAATACCTCATTCCAAGGCGCCACACGCCATTCCAAGCAGGGCTCTGTATTACAGCTAATGTTCAGTTGTGGTTTATGTTCTAATAATTGGCAGTGAAAAGGCCGCAGAACTCGCTTATCATGAACATCAGTACAGTGAACATCTCGGGTCTTGAAACCACCACCACAGTTTGTAGAGCACTGTACACAGAACAGAAAGAAGCACATCTTTAAATCACAAATCTCTGACAGGCTAACATTTCCACATTCAGAGGATCAATGCAAATATTTGCCTTGTGAAACATGCCTGGAATTTCCTGTCTTCTTAGGAGCCAAGTAGGATTAGGATGAAAAATTGTTTCACATTGCAGCAGATCCAAATATGCCAAGATTATTTCTCTACCATCACTGGCATGTTTGAAACATCCATCAGTGATAAAAATGCCTTGTTAATTAGGAAGCCCTGACAGCTGGTTCCAAATAGTCTCATAGTAAGAGAGTAATAATACATCATAAAAAAACCCCTACAATAAAACATGCAGGAGATTCTAAACTGCTTGATTTGTCAAGTAAGAAATAAGCCAATCACCATTCAGGGTTTAGAGGATATTTCCATCATTGTGTAATGAAAAACAAGGGTTTTATGGGTATTTCACGTGTTCCTCTGAAGCAGTAGTGGGCAATCTGCAGTCCATGAACCCCTGGCTGACCTCATCCACCATGTGCCTCTCACAAACGGGGGCACCAGATCCCCGCACTTCCTGCTTCTCTCTCTCCTTCTCAGCACTTTCAGAGGAGCTATGAATAGCCTGATTCATGCTCTGTCTCTGATCCTCCCCCTCCACCCAAGGCTATAACACCATGAATTAGCTGTTCACGGTATTCAAGTTCTGGGAGGGAAGGGGAGGAGCAGGGATGGAGTGTGAATCAGGTGATACATGTGTTCTGAGAGTGCTGGGAGGAAGAGGGAGGAGCGGGTAAGTGTGGGGCTCTGGTGCCCCAATGTGCACGGGGGGGGGGGGGACAGACTGGGGACCATGGGACTGCAGATGGACCTGCAGGAGGCTGCTGGCTGCTGCAGCCCACTGAGGTGAAAGAGGGAGTGGCCCACCCACCATTCCTGATGGCCCATCCCTGCTCTGAAGTGACTGGTAACATTGGTCAATGCTGAAGGCAGGATGGACCACTGTTCTGGTAACTTGTATTGTACTCCTAGGCTATGTCTACACTGGCGGCTTCTTGCACAAAAACTTGCCATGTGTCTACATTACACGTGCGTTCTTGCGCAAGTACATTTACAGTCTAGCGTCAGAAAACAGGGCTTCTTCTGGAAGAGTTATTCCTCGCCCCATGAGGAATAAGTGCTCTTGTGCAAGAGGGCAGTGTAGACAGGCAACATGAATTTCTTGTGCAAGAAACCCCTATGGCTAAAATGGCCATCAGAGCTTTCTTGTGCAAGAGAGCATCCACACTGCCCTAGATGCCCTTGCACAAAAGCACATCTCTTCCACAAAACAGTTCTTGTGCAAGAAGTTGCCAGTGTAGATGTAGCGTAGCTAGAAACTTGTAGGATCATATTCCAAAACAATGAAGCATAAAAACCAACCAATTGAATCCAGACTTCTTCACATTGGCCTGCAGTGGGGGTGCAGCAATATTACTGTCATTGGTGCTTTATAAATGTTTGTAATAATAATAATGACAACAATGAGTAATGAGCATAATAACTGCCATGATTAAAAATCCACATAGCAAACAAATAGCACCCTCTGTCCCCAAAATATATTTTTATATGTGAGAGAATAATTTGGTTTGTAGCACTAGGTTCCAGGGAAATAACAGGTGGCTAATATGGCAGGAAATTTTATTACAAAGAGATTATTTACCTCAAATTAGCCACATAACTAGACTCATAATCCCTAAAACATCTTTTGTTTACAGGACTTTCTTACTAGCCATGATTTGTAATTTCTTTCTGTAATATAAACATCTTTTACTTGTCACAGAA
Source organism: Apalone spinifera (assembly GCA_030068395.1). Taxonomy (NCBI): domain Eukaryota; kingdom Metazoa; phylum Chordata; order Testudines; family Trionychidae; genus Apalone; species Apalone spinifera. The sequence goes on from JANRFK010004149.1 coordinate 20,012,290, forward strand.
ACAGTGACATTTATGGAGAAAAGAGAGGGCAACATTCACCCCTCCGCAGAGGGCTTGAAGGCTCTAGTAAGACTGAGGCCATGTCTACATTACTGCCCTAAATCAACCTATGTTAGATTGATTTACAGCAACCACAGTAATTATTGTGGTGGCTGAGATCCCACCACCCTCCTCTAGAGCACATCGAAGGACTAAAGAGGGACCATATGGGTGGCTGAGAGCACACCTGGGAGCCATGGCCAGCTGCCCAACCTCTCTCACCTTCCTGAGTGGGGAGCCTCCAAACAGCCCAGCTGGGAGTAGGGAGCTGGGGCAGATGGGCTCTAGCTACCCAGCTTTCTTGTCAATTTCACGGCTCCCCTGGAGCTGTGAAACTGACAAGAGAGTGAACAGCTGATGTAAGTAATACAGTGTCTAAATACAGACATAAGTCCTCATGAGAAGGAGTTATTGTGCCACTATAGAAGGGCAGTTGTATTGACAGGACAAGGAAGTAGTGTGTGTGCTGACTCCAGCACAATTAGGTCAATGTAAGCTACCTTACATTGGCCTTACTGTGTCATGTGGCCCAGGCATAAGTGGTGTAGTAGCCTTCCATGGGTTTTCTACACAGGGTGAATGTGACACACCAGCCACTCATTAGTTGAGGTTCTCACTGAGAAGGTACAATTTTCATATTGTACTAACAATAGGGACTCAACCTTTCTGGAGACCATCCTGTCCAGGGACTCATCCCTGCTACATTGGCAGTGTCGCTTTCTGCAGACTAGAACAGAGGGAAAGAATTTGGGATAGCTTTCTCTTGTTTTAAGTGGTATCATTGCATATTGTGATTCAACACATTGTTCAGGTTTAGAGAATAGCATGAGAGTTATGGTGGCATGTTTTGATTGACTAGGAGACAAAATAATGAGTTTTTATACTATCACCAAAACATTTCAAGCCTTCTTCAGACATCTTAAAGCTGCAAAACAGGATAGATCCCAATCATTTTAATTTGGATATTGCCTTTAAAACTCATGTGTAATCTGACAAAGGATGACGTGTATAACAGGAACTGGCTATTGGTCTACAAAATACAATGGATAATCATTCTCTCAGCTACATTTTTCTTCAGTTCTTGAAATAAGGCAATGATTTCTCTGAACTTCAGGAAGCAAGGTTACAAGTATTGTAGGGCTTATTCCTATATCCACTTTAATCACCTCCATTAGTTCATGACAATAGTGATATTTGTAGCAAGGTAATAACAAGATTATATTAGTTGGGAAATGTTCCTGCAAACACACACACACAAATGAGAGAAAGCATGCACACAGCAGGGGGAAGCTTTCCCCCATGAGATCGCTGTAAAATACTATGTGAAACACAAGGAGTAATCATTGCTACATTTCTACATGCAAGATGTAACAAACATGACTCCCCCAGTTCTGCAATTAAGGGAGAACAGAATTTGTAACATATGTTTAACAAAGATTACCCAGAAACAAAATGAAATTACATGTAAATAAGCTAGGCAGGAAATTATCAAATGAATGCTGAAAGATCAACTGGGAATCGTGTGCATTCACTCAGAAAATTATTATTTTAGTGAGCCATTTTAAATCTAAGTATAAAACTGCCTGGTTTCTAAAGTTAGTGAGTTTACTGCTAACCCACTGTATGTAGAGCTGACAGATGTTACCTTGCTCCAGGATCCAGTTTTCCAGTTAGCACATGGACGGAGATGACATCTTCTTGCAGGGTCAGGTTTTTTAATGTGCTGACAGTCAGATTCATTCTTACTGTTACATTCCACATGTCTCCAAAATGCTCCTACACCACAGGTGGTAGAACACTACAGAGGAGAGAGGAAAGGTAGAAATCAGTTGCAGTTAATAAATCATTTGATAACTCTGGGAGCAGGAAATGAATGAAAAAAGAGTTGAATATATTTTGAAACATCAGTCATATTCAGTACAGAGCACAATTAGCAAATGGGAATGCTCAGAGATGGATATGGATTGATGTACCAGCTGCCCTGCCACAAGCGCCATTAAACTTCCAGTCATGGCAAATAGTGCAGTGGTTTTCCACCTTTTTCATATTTTGCTCAACAAAAATATCCTCTTGCGGATGACTTTTTCCATAATCCTGATTTCATAATGATTGGCCTGCCTTGCAAAAGGTCAAGACATTAAAGATTTCAAGTTAAAGAAGCTGCCTCAATTAACAGTACATGCCATTCTTCTGCCTAACTATGAAAATGAAAAGGAACAATCTTCTGATTTATAGTAAGATCTCTTCTTCTCTGGCAACTTCTTCCACTTAACATGATGCATCTGTAATGGCAGCCCTGCATTTCTTTAGTAATTATTCAGCCCTTCATTGGTCCTCCAACTTCTGTTTTTCTAGGATAAGTTGTCAATATGTCTATTTTCCACTCTGTCTCTCCTGTCTATTGCCAATATTGCTGGTGACTAAGGAGATAATTAACTATTAGAATTGACTGTGCAATGCTGAAACATCAGAATATATTTAAAACACTACTAAATAACCAATGGGAAGAGGAGGCTGATTAGGAGACAAATTTTAATAGCGGCCAAAAATCTCCATCATCTTGTATTTGGTGTCCTATGTGGAGTGAATTTCGTCATCCTAGTCTAGTTTCTAGGGCCCATGAGTCCACATCTACTACCAAAAAGCCTAATTTTGCACCTTGCAGAGAATTCTAAGACTGAGTTGACAAGAAGACAAATTCCTTTCTCACCTCTAAAAGTGTTCCCTCTGCATCAAGGCTGAAGCACAATGGCAGGCCAACATGAAGAGGTTTCCATTGTTACTACATAAACTGTACCTGATGCCTGCTAAAAATAATCAGTGAGAGATGTGGGTTCAGCAATCTTTGTTCAGGTACCTAAATCTTAATGTAGGTGATTAACTTCAGGTGTCATGGTTTGAAAATGTTGCTGTCAACTGATTAAAAATACCACTGCTGAGGCAGGTCCCATTTACAAACAAGCAAAATCTTCTGGCAAAATGATGAAAAAGGGACTAAATAAAAGCACATAGCATTTATGTGGGATTTTGTTGCTTATATTCTATTATTACATTTGCTTGAATGTGGTGATTGTTTCTCAGCCCTGACTTCTTGAATAACTACCATCTTAGAATTCTGTGAGTTGACCATGTTGAAACCAATTTGTCGAATAGAATAAATGACCTCAATAAATGGGGAAGCAAATAAACAGCAACATCAAAATATCATTAAAATGTTTCAGAGGCCACAGAAAAATTTGACTGATGCTAGCTATCTGCATTGCTGCCATACTTTGTTTACATTTAAGTAGAATATTCAAACAGGCTGGAGATTGTAATTTTTGCTTATGGTACTATCGGAAAACTAAAAAACCTGAATATCCATTCACGGTGGTGTGGCTTCTTATCTGTTCTATTCATCTTGTGGAGTCCTTGTGAAATAAGCAATGTCTTTATAGAGTTATTTCATTATATTACTGGTCTCCATGGGACATCTTTTGGTCTCTGTATATTTTTTTCTGACAAGATGTGATATATGGCATCATTTTGAAGGCATGTGGGCCAATCATCATGTTCAAGCCCACTTGCCTTCAAAATGATATTTTTTTTCTCAGAAGAGTTTTCAGACTCACTGGGATACATGACTGGTTTCATACAGTCATTCTAGACAATTTCACATAAACCACAAAATGACTGCTGATAGACTCAAAAAGTGAGCCATTATTTTTTGTAACACTCAGACGACTATTACAGGATATTAACACCGCCCTCCCTTTTACAACTACTGAGAGATAAAATTCTTAGTTTTGGTGAAAGCCTTAATGCAGGGAAAAGAGAACACTGGCTCCTTTTTCTAACTGAGAAGATAAGGGTTAATAATAAGACAAATGGGTTAATGACACAATTATGGCTCCTGTTACTCTTCCATGTTCAGAAGCAGAGTAACTGAGGGTATGTCTAGATTACATGCTTCTGCCAACAGAAACATGTAAAATAGGCTACCCGACATAGTCAATGAAGCGGGGATTTAAATATCCCCGGCTTCATTAAAACAAAAATGGCCACTGCGCTGTGCCAGCTCAGCTGATCATTGGCACAGCACGTGAGTCAAGACTTGGATCAGTCGACAAGGGAAGCCCTTGTCGACCGCTCCTGTAAACCTCGTTTCATGAGGCATAAGGGAGCGGTCAACAAAGGTTTCCCTTGTTGACCGATCTGCATCTTGACTCGTGCGCTGTGCTGACAATCAGCTGAGCCGGCACAGCGTGGCGGCCATTTTTATTTTAATGAAGCTGGGGATATTTAAATCCCCACTTCATTGACTATGTTGGGTAGCCTATTTTACATGCCTCTGTCAACAGAGGCATATAATCTAGACGTACCCTGAGTGTCTTATACAGGTAGCTGGTCAGTCTTCTCTCCTGAAACAACTTTTGCTCACACTACCCCCCTTGGAAGGCTGTTCCAGAACCTCACTGATCTCATGGTTCAAAATCTTCAACTAATTTCAAACCTAAACATATTAATGACCAGTTTATATCCATTTGTCCTTCTACCAGCACTAGGCCTTAACTTAAATAACTCCTCTACCGCCCTAGTGTATTTCCTTCTGATGTATTTATAGAGAAGAATCATACGTCCCTTTCACCATTCATTTGACCACACTAAAAAGGCTAGCTCCTTAAATCCCTTCTCATAAGGTAGGTTCTTCAGTCCTCTGATCATCCTAGTAGCTCTTCTCTATATCTGTTGCAGTTTGAATACATCTTTCTGAAACATGGGAGACCAGAGTATCAGACTGATGAGTTAAGTCTCCACATATAAATTACAAATCACTTACCTCACTCCAGTTCCCCACTATCCAGTACACATCACCATGTGAATTATTGGACATTCTTGCATAGTCCCATTCTGTGGCATTGGATAATTTTCCCTCAGAAGCTGTACTGTGGTCCTTTGGAGCATCTTCAAAACTTGGAGATTTTGTGCTTTGGGTATAATCTGTCTTGTCAGAGGGTTCCATTTCTGCTCCATTTCCAAACTGGCCTCTTGATACATTATCAAACATTGCTGGTCCTTCTGTGGTGACCTTTTCAGTGATAGGTGTATCTATTTGCACACTGATACCCTTTTGGTTCACTGTGGTTGAAGATGACAGTTTTTCTGCTGCTGTGCTACTTGCAGACAGTGTAGAAAATTCATGATGAGATAATGTTGGTGAGATTTTTGGAGTCTTAATTACATGAGATCTGATGTTTGGTGTTTTGCTCCTGGTTTTGATTGCAGCGCTGCTTTTGGCTCTGTAATGGATGTCAGTAGGTTTTTCACTGCCTTCTGTTGGCCAATCAGTATTGCCAGACTCTTCAGTTAAATAATCGTAGCCTGGAGTGACTGCTGGATTTTTGGCTAATGAAGTGGTGTAATGAACTTCTGTCTGAATGAGATCCTCTTCTGAAGCAAAATCTGGATATGTGTTAGAGATATTCTGGATGTTTCTTATATTTTCAGTACTTGAACTATTACTTACAGTACTCTCATGGTGTGACCTGCTTCCATTAAATATAAAGGGATTATAATCATCATTTGTTCTGGTAGAATTATTCTGTAATGTTCCTATTTCCAGGTTGTCCTTCTTGGAAGAGTGGACAGAAGTGGAGTCAATAGAAACCAAATCAGTTGTGCTTTGGAACTCGGGCATTTTTGTTGTGGTCTGGTCTCTTTTGGGATTAATTACTGTCTTCCTTATTATGATCTTTCCTCTGTTGGGTTTCAGTTGGGGTATCAATAGTCGTCTGGTGGAAGGACACTGCTGGAGGCCACATAGCGCTTTAGAGTTTGGTCTCTTGGACATATCACACAGTTCATTATTGTTTTTGGCACAAGTGATTTTACGAGTCCGTACCCCACCACCACACGTAACTGTGCACTGCAAAATAAATAGACAATTTTCAGTTCCTATTTCTTGGTTCTCCTGCACATATTCATACAATCATTACATTAATCTATAAAATCAATGCATCAATCTATAAAATCACCTTGCACCACCTTGCATCACCTATAAATCACCTTGCATCAATCTATAAAATCAATATACTTATCAAAATCAATAACAAAGTTTTCCCCTATAAATTAGCATTTTGATTCATGCGAGGAGGGAGTTCTTCATGGGAGGGAGACTTGTAATACATTCCTACCTACTGTACATAGTGAATGTCATCTAAGAAGGATAGAAATGATTCAGATTAAATGATAAAGGCAGAATCTCAGAGTGGGATCATTCTATTGCACAGAGGATCTTAGAGCACTCCATTTTCACTTCCTGTTTGCACAATTTCTTTCCCCACATGAAGGTTAAGAAATGTCAGAGACTTTAAAGGACACCACCTAAAACATGCTTGGCCTGTTCACTTTTGATTGCTGTCAGTCTCCCAGGGGTGCATTTTCATGTACTGCCCTTCAGGCTTCTACAACTCCAGAAGCTAACATGTTTTTCAAAATTCCCCTGTGTATACTCCTTGCTTCAGTCACCATCAGTCAGAATATTTTGTAAAGGTTCTGCCTAAATTCTACCTTATTCTTAGGGTATGTCTACACTTGCCAGTAGATTGGTACTTCTGCAATCAATGCAGCAAGTGTTAATTTGACAGTTCTGGTGAAGACACACTAAATTGATGGGAGAGCGCTCTCCCATTGATTTGTGTACTCAACCTCCCTGAGAAGCATAAGGGAAGTCAATGAGAGACACTCTCCCATCTGCACAGCACAGTAAAGACACCGTGGTTACTAGATTGTAGTATGTCAGCTTCAGCTACTCTATTTACATAGCTGAAGTTGTGTAACTTAGCTTGATCTGCCCCCATCGTGCAGACTAAGTCTTAGTTTCCGAGATTCTTCTGCTCTCTTCAGCTCTATGAGGGAAACCAAAAGGGGAAGGAGAAGTGTAAAGAATTCCCTAAAACCTGCTGAATATTACATGGAGTCAAACTGCATTCTCTCAGTTTCCCAGTAACTGCCCCATTAGTGAGCTGAGCTAGCCCTCTTGCTCTGTTTTCTGCAGCATGGATTCATGGAGAACTGATGATAAATTAATGAAGTTCTGTGACTACTCTGTTAAAACTTTATGAGGAAGCCTGTGTAAGTTGTAATTTATTTTCACTGTGAAGGCACACTCTTTAGTCTAGAAAGACCTATGGAAAGACCATGGGCCTGCCTCCTTTTTGACTCTTTCAGTTCCTTGGATACTCTGTCCCATTCCATCCAGCAGATTGAATGGGGAGCAGTCCTTGTGTTCTAATGGGTTCAGGGTCCACAATTGTGCAAAGAGAGAAGAATGCTCCTTCGACTTTTCTTCCACACCCACAAGCACAATCTGGTCTTCAGTGGTTGAGATTTTTCTGAATTTTTCACACATTTCTTTAGCTGCTAGCAATAGTGCTAGTGAAGATGAACAGATGGCACTTTAACTACAGGGTCATTTAACCCTGCTCAAAGCAGGTTTAAGTGACACGCTGGTAGAAACACCAGTGGCCAGGTTACAAAATCACAGAAATGTAGATTGGGCAGGCACATTGAAAATTCATCAATTCCAGCCCCATTCACTAAGGCAGGACTAAGTAAGACTAGATCAATCCTAACAGGTGTTTGTCTAAACTGTCCTTAAAAATCTCCTGGTATGGGGACCCAACAAGCTCTCTAGGTAATCTATTGTAGAGCTTAACTAACCTTATATTTAGAAGGTTTGCAGCAAATTAGCCCATTACATCTTGTCCTACCTTCAGTGGATAACATGGAGAACAGTTGATCAATATCTACTTTCCAGCCCTTGTGTTTTGGATATTTCTATTGTTTTATCTAGAAATGCCCCATTCACCCTTTCTTGCAGATTTGGTGGTCTATAGTGGCCCTCTATCATGATGTCACCCCTATTTTGCTCCCTTTTGTCTTTTCCCAGAGACTTTCAATTAGTCTGCCCCTCACCTCTTTCAAGACCTCAGAATCTGCATATACATTTGTGATTTATAATATAACACCTTTTTTTCCTGCCTGTCCTTCCTAAATAAGTTATACTCCTCTTTACCAATTAAGCTTATATACTAATACTTCCCCTTCTATCCTGTTTATTATCCACACCTCTTGTATTTTGGGGTAAACTGCTGGCAGGTCATTGGTCCTGATGGATTTACAGGGCAGAGATCTGACCTGCCAAGTATGGTGGGGGCAGTTCCAGGCTACCCTGTTATAACACAGCTGCAACAACACATTCAATCTATGGTTCCTTTCTTTGAAGATTATGTTTGGGATTATATCCTGAGCCATGTTAGTTTACTTCAGATCAGGCTCTCCCCCTTTGAATTAATTATAGGAGGGAATACTAATCTCAGAGCAGGAAGGGACCTGAGAAGTTGTTGAATCCAGTCCCCCACCCTCATAGCAGGACCAAATACCACCCCTGACAGATTTGCCTCAGATCCCTACATGGCCCCCTCAAGGATTGAACTCACAACCCTGGGTTTAGCACAGCAATGCTCAAATCACTGATCTAGCCTGTGCCTCCTTGCCACTAGTAGATTTGAACTATTGACTTCTTGCTCAAGAGGCAGATACCTTACCCACTGTGCCACTGGAGGAGCCATTCAAATGGCTAGGACAAAATTTTGATTAATAATGGGGATGACAACTATTGCCATTGTAATTCTGGTTTCTGAAGTGACTAACCAGACTCATCCTGAGCTTCCTAGCAGGCTTGCCAATGGGGGAGGCAAAAGGGGCAGCTGCCATGGAGCCCAATGACTCAAACTATTTTAAACAGTGACTTTACTATTTTAAAACACTTTTGATAAAGTTATATTTTTATTACTTCATTCTGTAGTTCAATGGCCACCACTAAAATAACTGTGCATTATTTGCTGACCATATTAAGGATATGCAGAGGGTCTGGAGTGCTGACAAACAATCGTAGTCAAGGGAAACACAACAAGGTCACATGTTATTGCAATATAGGAGATATGGCTTAGAAAATAGAATGAGGGCTTTAGGGCTTCATGTGCCAATATAAAATGCTGCAAAATCTCCCAGATCTGCTCCATAGCAGAGCTGATGTTTGGCCTCTGAAAGGTTTGAACAGGCAAGCAGCTGTTTCCTATATCACATGCTCTGCAAGCCACTTGGAAGACTTTTTCTAGTAAGCCAGTTAATGATTGTTAAGCACGGTAAATATGAAAAGCATAATGTAAATGCTAAAGTTGAAATAAGAGCCTCAAAGTCAAGAACTGGATTGGATTGAGAGTTTGACATGTCTATATCAGGTATTAGGTCAAGCTCCTTTTTGTAAGTGGTATTGTTATTGTTGTTATGGTGGACGTTGCTATTTAGCTCTTTTACTCATAGATATGTCTACATTGTGATTAAACAACTGCAGCTAGCCACTACCAGTTGACTCTGACTTACGAGGCTCATGATTTGAGGCTGTTTAATTGCAATGTAGACATCTTGGCTTGAGCTGGATCCCAGGGTCTGAGACCTGGGAGTTAAGAGGGAAGGTCCCACCCAAGCCCAAAATTCTATACTGTAGCTAAACAGCCCTGCAGCCCATGCCTGAGTAAATAGCACAGGCCAGCTTCAGGTTTTTAACCACAGTGTAGACTTACTCAGTCGTTGAGGTCTTTTTCCTCAGCATGTGAGTAAATATTACGCTTGGGAGGTCATGCTCTGGTGTTTGGTTTTTCTATGCAAGATTTTGTGGAGAGGCAGTAGTCCTTGAAGAGAGGGATCTGAGAGAGCAATGTCTCTGATTGCCTCAAGAACTGGGTCTATAGTTGTTCTCTGGGAATGAGGCCAGAACCATCCTTACCCATACACAGACTACACAGTTGCGTAAGGCACCTGAAAAGTAGGGAGCATGACTGGGTCTTAATATCCACCTACTCAACTCTTCCTATCTCTGTTGTGTAGCTCTGCTTCCTCCAGAGGGGAGCTAGCTAACTTCAAAGTGAAAAAGCCTGCCAGACCTATTGGTAGATGATCGAACCAGTGAAAGGGTCATTCAAGTGGTAATGTTAGTCTACAGGAACCTTAGTTTAAAATTTATTTTAAAAATATTTTATTTGTGTGTTGCTGAAGATTATAAAATATCATCCCTAAAAAATCTGGGTGACAGGAGAGGGATCACGTGAGGATTACCCGTTGTGTTCACTCCCTCTGGGGTAACTGGTATTGACCGCTGTTGGCAGACAGGATACTGGGGTAGATGGTCCTTTGGTCTGACCCAGTATGGCTATTCTTATGTTCTTATCTCCATCCTTCCTGTCTGCCATCAGGCACGGGGCACCTGTTAAATAGGCATTGACATTGGACTGAGATTCTAGGAAGAAGAGATTATCTGTATACTGCGACACCAGACATGTTCCAGGACTGGTGTACATAAGTAAGGAGAGTTACATAAAGAATTTGTCCAGACTCTGCATCACTGATTTTGTCTTCATTAAGAAGCCAGCCTGCAAGACCCTAGAGATTTCTGCTACTGCTCAGGACAGGGCTGACATTAGTGTCTGAATAGCAACCTGGTGTAAGAAGAAGGGGCACCATTACCCTTGCTTTTACCCATTATTTCTTTCTTGTAGAGAAGAGCCTGAAACAAATATGTAGAAGGACTCTGGAGCTAGCTTCGTGTCTCTAGGCAGAACCAACCCCCCATCATACTACTGCTGAATTTGAAATTCAAATTCCAAATGTTTGGCCAAGATTAAGATGTTCAGATTTTGAGTTTGAATTTGCCCCACTGTTGACAGATTTGAGCTCAGAACTAGTAACTGAACCTGGCTATACAACAGAGCTTTGATTTAGGTGTACAGATGGGTACATAGGTTCATTATTATTTCTGGAGGGATGGGAGCATTGATAGCATGCTTCTCTTTATTGAATTTCCCCATGATTCCTTCTGAAAAGACTTTCCACCTTGAAGTTTGAAGTCAGATGGAGACAGAACAGAAGCATTAGTTCTATCAACTATCATGCGTTTACCTCTGTCCAGTTGCTCACTGTCCAATCGGATGGGCACAGAACGTCCCTGTTGCAGGAAAGGTGAGTCTTTGGTTTAAGCAGATGCCGACAGTCTTTATCAGCCAGTGCCTGCTCATCAGATCCCACTGTTTGGATGCAAAGGACAGTTCGTTTTTTCTCTCCTGTTGGACCACAGGTGGTTGAACACGTCTGCCATTCTCCTGTCCACCACCTGCAATCCAAGTCAAAGGGAATGCAGACCATCAGGAGGACAAGAACATTAATCCGTTGCAGGCACACTAGATAACAGTAGCTTTGGGGAGGCTCAGACAATAAAGAAGAAGTAACATAATCAAGAGTTCTGGGCTTGTATTTAAGTTCTTCATAAAAAAACACTAAACACCTGACAATGGCCCAGTATCAGCAGCAGACTCTGAAGATTACATTTCTAGAATACTAAAGGAACATAAGCCATATTAACTGCGACTGATATCTATACTGTCCAGAAAGTTTTGTATTTTGTTTATTTGGTCCTATGGTTCACTTGCTTATTATGACCTTAGTATCAAAAGCAAATGAAATCAAATAACTATGCCAATTATTAGAACTGGAAGAAACTGAACAGGTCATTTCATTTGTCCCTCTGTCAGTAAAAAATTGTTCACAACAGCACATTCTACTGGGCTTTGTCTGGTTTAAAAGGATGTTTGGGCAACCACTGCTTTCTTTAGGGCAATATTTCACATTGTAATAAACATCATTATTAGATTTGTCTTTAGATTTTTCTTTAAAAAAAAGCCTTCTTTATGCTTTCCTTAATTTCACCCAGTTATTTTCTGTTACGTTTTCTTGGACCACTGTATGCATTCGGATATCTGCATGGCAGCCTTGCATGATAAAAAAGGTCAAAAGCCATCTGAGAAGCATTAATATCTTGTGGTCTCACTATTTGCAGAGAAGGGGGCCATAATCTTCTTAAATGGGAGTTTGGCTTAACTGTGAACTACAAGTCTGTGAAGGAATCACAAAAAATGGCATGTGCTTCTTGGCCTTCAGGCATGTCCTCTGAAAACTTGCACTGTCAACAGATGCTTGCAAAGTCACAGGTGCTGATTCAGAGGTGTAAGTAGGTACAACTCTACTGGAGTCGGTAGACGTCCATGAGCCCTAGTTTTGACCTAAAATCTGGATTCTTTAGTCTCTAGGATTATGAGGACTGGTGATGATACAAGTATGCTATACTGCCTGCATTTCAAAACACCCATGTCCTGAGTCCCCAAAATATTCAAACCAGACTCGATAGAGAGAGGTAAGCTCTGGCTACCTCTGAGGGAGCTCTCATTGACCTTCTGGGTAAAACATAAAAGGTTTCAAACTCATGGATACAACTCTATAGGCTTCAATGGATATGCATATGCTTATATAAGTTCTGAATTTTCAATAAGAGTGCATTATAGCCAGAAAGTAATATGGCTAGGCTCATATGAAATGGAATCCAAATGTGCACTGAAATCTTTGAGAACAGCTAATGGGAGTGAATCACTAAATACCAACATTAATTGTTTGGGACAGTATTCAACGTGTGCTAAAACAGTGGACTCATCCCATTTCCAGCATACTGATAAAACAAAATTACTCAAAAGAAGTTTAAAAGTACTTTAAATAAGATCATTAGATGCACTCTTCCACTTTAAGAAAAAGTTCCTACGATTCCATAATTAATCTGGTCTCTCAGCAAATACAAAATAAAACTAACCATCCCCACTCTTCTTTCCACTACATGGGAAGGCTGAAGTAAAATATGCAACCCTAGCTGTGTAAATTATGTAGCTGGAGTCAATGTATTTTAAATCCCCATCCACACAATGGGAGGTTGATGGGAGTAAATACCCCTGTTGCCTTCCCTTACTCCTTGCGAGGAGTAGGAGTACTGATGCTGATGGGGACGCCCTTTGAGTTTGATCTAGCAAGTCTATACTATATCAGCTAAATTGAACCCTGGAAGATCAACTATGGCAGCATTGAACTTCTGTGCAGTATAGACATGCCCAAAGAGACCTCCCCCAACTAAACCATGCTGCTGCATATGGACAAAGAATTAATATTTTAAATTCTAGTGTATAATATAAAACAAAACCAGTGCCTACTATGCTAATTGAATTACCGTGTTCTACCTTTGACATTTTCTGTATTCAATATTGACTGTATTAACTGTCATTCTGAAAGCACTTCAATTCATGCTGACTGAACATTGGACTTATTCAGTTACCTCATCAGGGGACTTCAGCCGTGTTACCAAAAAGCGACAATGTACCTCTTTGCTGACACTTCTTACCATTTCCTCTGTTAGCCTCATGGCAAATATTTGTATCAGTTCATTACCTCTGGGAAACTAGCTATTACTTTCTACCTCACTGTGGGTAAAATACTGCTTAATACAGAAGCAAAGTAAAAGTAAAAAAAAAAAAACTGCCAATCTAATAAATGCATAGGTATCAGGTTTCATTTTCTCTTTTCCCATGCATCCTATTACTCAATACATCACTCTTTGCACTTCTTGCCACTCACTATTACTTTTTATCTCCCCCGTCCCAATCTTTTTTTTCAAATTTGGCTTCCCAGTTTCCTCCTCCATTCTCTGCCCTCAGGAAGTTTCACTCCAAGTGCCACAGGGCTGTCACTGGAAATTAGCCCAAACTGCTACAGCCCCCAGGAGGCTAGACCATTATGTATCAGGGGGGATAATAAGAGGGACTGAGGCATACCATTGCTGTGTCCCTTGCAATCGAAGGGAAATGATTTAATGAGATACTCCTAGATAATGCTGGCAAGTAACCAACACATGCATGCTTCAGAGGAACATGAAACTAGCCCCCAAAGACAGGACCAGTCTGATAGGGAGGAAAATTGCTTCCTGACTCCACATATGATGATCAAATAGATCCCGAGCATGTGAGCAAGAACCTGCCAGCCACGCAGCTGGAAGGGAAAATTCTTGGTGAGACCAAGGGGCCTGGCCCATACTGCCCAGAGTCCCAGCTCCACCTAAGGCCATCCCAGATACTTTAGAGGAAGGAAATAAACTCAGAATATGTTTGGGAGAAGGGGGAAATTGCTCTTTGACCTCTCCCTGTGGCTGACTGAAACCTTGAAAGATGAGCTTTTAGAAACACAAAATATAAACCAGAAGGAAGGCCCAGGGCTGCTAGGCTCTGTCCACGCCATCACAAGCAACCTCAGTACGCAATACCACTCATACACCCTGGTTGCAGTTCCAGTCCTGGGGAAGCTGGTGGCTGCCTGGCTGTTCCCGGGGCAGGTAGCTTGTTTTGGGGCTGCACTGCAGCCTGGCTCCAGCTCCAGCACATGGCTGGGAGGAAGCAGCACTGTGGCCTAGGCAGTGCTAAGGACCAACTGCCCTTGGCCCTGCCTCTTCTGGGGATGTGGAGCTGTTCCCCCCTTCCACCTTGCCCTAGGGTCTGTAGTGGTTGGTGGCACTGCTGGGCGCAGAGATGGGCTGGAGGTGGGGGGTCTGGTGAGGAGGGAGGGTGCAGACCTCTCATTACAAAGTAGTTGTTCAATAGTATATTATTTTTCCTGTCCTTTCATTTAAATGACTTTGCTGCCATCACACAGGAACTCTGTGGCAGAGCCATAGACAGAATCCAGCTCTTCAGTGCTTTAGTCTTGAGACTCACCCTTTCTTTTCCAGCAATCCCCTGCCTCATTCACTACATACCCTCCAAATTTTGCAAGAAATGAGACAAGAGTCCTGTCAACAGCTGCCTCATTCACTGCACAGCCCTGATTCACCCCTAGAGCAGTTCCATCCAGTGCACTGAGTGAGGCAGGGGTCCTGTGGAACAACAATATTTGGTCAGGTAACTATAGCCTGTATTTCATGTATTATAATGGATATGCACCAGAGGGCCAAATTAAGGTTGCACAGGCGATATTTGCTTCTCCCAACATGGACACTGGGACTTGGGAGATCTGAGTTCAATCCTTGTGTGACTGAGAAATCTTTTAAATTTCTCTGTGCCTCATTCTCCCCTGATAAAAAGATGGAAATATAAATGATTCCTTTATTTCAACATGTGTCTGTCTCATGGTTTTAGACTGTAAGCCCCATGAGGGAGGGCTTGTCACACAAGACAAGAATCCAAGAGGTTCAATTCACATTGATATTGGATAAGTCATTTCCCTCCCTGTGCTGTAGGGATACTATCCTCCTTTGTAAAGCATTTTGAGAGCTACTGATGAAAAGACTTAGGTATTATTTTTGTCATATTTCTCTACAGCTCCCAGGACAATAGGGCTCGAATCTTGGCTGGGACCTCTGAGTATTAATGTAATATAAATACTAATCATACTTTCTGTCCTTGTAGGATTGCTGGAATTTGCTAAGGAAACCATTAGAGGTGCTTTAAAAAGTTTGTCTCCTAAAAACAGCAGTAAGCTTACACTAGAATGTGAGAACACTGCTGAGATGGCAGGAGATTGAAGACTTTTCAAATTATCTATTTATGGGCATTCTGTTTGAGCAGTTATTCATGTCAAAAAAGGCCAGGGCAATTTTCTTTAGAGGGAAGGAAGAAAATTTCTATTCACTGGGTAGGAACAGAAGAGTGTAAGTAAAGAAAAAAACATCACTCTTTCCTTTTAGGACAATACAATGAATTTTATATTGAGCATCTATAAACAACTGCTTACCAGCCAAACAATATAATTGTAAATTACATTGGCTCATACCAGCATCTTTCTGTGTTGCTGCCTGTCAATACCACTCTAGTTAATGGGTCTGTCATATCTGAATTTTCATCAAATGCTAGCTTCCCATGTAGGAGTCAGCCATTTCCATTCTACTCTGGGTTGACACTTTACATATTTATGTTAAATACAATATTTTAGAAATGTCTTATGTAACTCCAGATTATTTAACTAGTGAATGGGCAAAAGAGTTTTATCACTTGCCCCTAATCACTTAAACATCAGTGTTAGGACTCTGACTTCTCAGAAACTGGAAGTCTACTACTTAAGAAGGTGGAAGTGAAGATATGCCCCTGAGTGACTTACAGCCATACAGGTGATTATGTAGATTTTATCAAAAGTAAATCCACAGTGATAGAATTGAATGTCTTCTAGTGACTGTATGACTTGGTTTGAATTCATAGTCTGATGGCTAATCTTGTGGTCAAATGTTTTCAGTCCATCAGATCCAATAGATGGTAAGGAAGCTATCTGAGAAAACTTCCTCATGACTGTTTTTGATCATATATTTCTGCTGAGAAACTGATCTGCATATTGGAAGGTAGATGACTGGCTACTAAGTGCATTGCCTTTGATGGCAATATAGCTCCTGAGACCAGGAAACTCCATGGATGTTGTTAGGTACCCAACCATCCATCAGTGATTGTGTTGTGTTTGACCCTCCAAATCCCCTCTCAGTTCTTCAAAGCATTGAATATAGTCAATACGTAGCCTGTATCCCTTGAACCTACAACAGATTTAGCAAGAGATGTGCCCTGTTTTCAAGGGAATAAATGGCAATTTTCTGTCTGTCTTTCTGACTTTCTTCAAAACAAAGGAAGTGCTTTACTACTACTGTACTTTCTTACTGTGACAGTGCCTGCCATCAGGGATTCCAGTTCCTCACTTTTCAGAGAGGAAGTTTAGCTCTCCTTCTGGATTGTATACGACACAGCTGTGGGAGTCTAGTTGTGGATTTCATAACATTAGAAAATAATTGCAATAGCTCACTATGAATCTATGGCTGTAGTGTGGATATGTGCATGTACACTAGCCTCTGGGGAACAGACTAAATTAGTCTGTGTTTGTATTGCCTTTACAATAACCAGTTTACAAAGAGAATGTATTGCTATAAGGCTCAATAAGGAACTATAATCCTCCATCAGCTCAGTAGCAGAGCCCTGTATTTTTAGAAGAGGGCTCCTACGTTCCATGCTTCATGTGGCATAGTGTGTGCTTTAAATGCAGTTAGATTCATTATCTGGTTTCCTTCTTATTCTTTTTTTAATTATCAGAAAACATGGCTACCCTATGATTTTGTGCTGCTACAGGTAGTAGCTATGCTGTCCAGCAGCTCATATACATCACAGGGAACACATTATCACAACTAAAAAGAGATAAACAACCAAATCCTTATGAGTATGTTTTATGAAACTCCTACATTGCACATTATCAATATTTTACTATTGCCACTAGTACTCTATAAAGGACATTTATCAAAGCAGAGAGAAAGAATTATTAATGGTTTTACAATTGTCAGTCAGACTGGGATTAAGCTAGAGCATCTCTTCAGCAGAGTACAGAAAACTAGGCACAAGAAGTCATGTTTAACATAATTCTATAATTGCTAAGAGATGATTTACAGCAATCTAATTTTCTGCAGCAGGCTCTGACTGCTATTGAAGAGAAACAGCGATTTCAAAATATAAGCAGCAGAAGCTAGATAATATTGCACTTGAAGATCTTTTAACTTATGAAAAACCCAGTCATTTCTCTTTAGAACTTTGGACTAAAGAGCTTAATTTATATTTTTATAAATATAAAAATGTTCCTGTGTATTCAGTTTAGGTTCAGCTATTATGGAAGTCATTAGTTAATATGTTTGATTTTACTGTCAATTGACTTCCTTGGCAATTTGTGCAGATTTACTACCAAGCTGTGTACTTTATATGTTTAAAATGATTTACATAGGCTGTAACAGCATTTCTAGATATTTCCCCAAAGAGACATCAGATATAATTGTGAATGTTGCAGGAACAAGTAATAAAACCATTAATTCCCCTAATGTCTTCACATTTTAAGCAGCAATATCCATCATGCAATTCAGTGTCGACAAATGCAAAGTTATACATAGCAATAGGAATAATTTTAACTACTCCGCCCATTGACGGGGTTTAAAATCACTGGAACTTCTAAGGAAAAAGCCTTAAAAATCATTGTGGACAGCTCAATGAAAACATCTGCTTAGTGACAGACACTTGTCAAAAATAAAGAAAGCAAAAAATATTTGGGTATGTAAGCAGTGAAATAGAAAACAGTTCTAAAAATAGTGCATCACATATAAGTCAGTAATCTGCTCTGACTTAGAATACTTTCTTCAATTCTGGTTGTTCCATTCCACAAAGAGATGTATCAGAAAGAGGTGTCCAGAGATAAATACAACCACGATGAGTAAAAATTAACATCATGCAACACAGACAGACATATTGGAAAACTTTCATTTAAATAGAATGTGAAAATGTCAGGACTGTTTAGTTTAGACAGAGCAGACAGTTAGGTAGGGACATGAGAAGAGTATTAAATAATAAATAGTTCAGAGAAAGTAAATTTGGCATTCCTATTTACTCTCCCTTATGTTAGCAGAACAAGGGAACATCCAATATAACTGAACAGCGGAAGATGTAAAACTGTTGAAAAGAAAAAACTGCTCCAAACAATTTCAAGATAGCCTATTTCAAAATTTGGCACTGTCTACACCATGCCAAATTTCAAAATACAGCACTATTTCAATGAGTCCCTTAATCCTCATGCAACGAGATGTAAGGGACCTTAGAATAACAAGCCCGTTATTTCAAATGCATTTTGAAGTCCTCTATGGGACTGCAGGAAACTTGGCCACACCCACGATAAGTGACCATCCGATCAGAGAGTGCTGGATTATAGAGACTCAACCTGTACAGCATGCTGAATAGTGCTCCTGTAGAATATCCTTTTAGTATTCACAGCATTTGTTACCTGGGTAGGCAATCCTTTTCATTGCATTTCTTTTGTCGTCCATTTGGCTGCATTTCTGGGTCACAGAAGGAGTTTTTGATCACACTTCCTCCCCTTTTCACACAACTGGCTGTCTGTCGCTGAATACCTGTGAAAATAATATTAAATCCTTAAACTTTTGTTCTCGGTTTCAAATGGACATTGATCATGTTGGCTTACCAGACCCATCTCACAATGTGGTTTTCTGTCTGTGGTTTTCAAAACAAAAAGGAAAAGGCATTAGCGACTATTTGAAAAGCAACAATTGTGCTGTACTAGTTTTGTTTTCAAAAGGAGAGGACTATTCCCTGCTAATTTATTATGCTTGGTCATATTAGAAGAATAGAAAGCATATCACAGCACTTGGAATATCTTAGCCCAGTGTTTTCCAATTTCATTTGGCCACGGAACCCTTTTAAACTCGAAAGAATTTTGCGGAACCCCTAATAA
>JANRFK010004149.1:20036276-20053816 GCA_030068395.1 Apalone spinifera
CCTGCCTAATCTGCATCCCTCTGCCGACAGAGGGATGCAGTCTAGACATACCATAGGGACATCGATATCCAACATTCGCACAAACTGAATGTGTCTACACCAATGCTCATGAAAAAGCAAACAAAAAGCATCAAACATGATCAGATCAAATCGTGATTTTTTTTTTCCACAAAATTTTTCCTGCTCTTTGCCTATGTCAGGTCAACTATGAGCTGGAAGGACTATTTTTGACTGGAAAGTCCAGCTCACCTTTCATGTCCGCTCAATGTTTAATTCCTCTGTTAAATTTACCAGCAAAAATGCTGATGAAGCATGGCTGATTGGGCTTTTTCTGATGTACACAAAGATCTGAACACTTCCCTTGAAAATGTTATAAAAAGTATTGAACATGTAGATAAGAAGGGTCAGTGTTGGAAAAAGTCAGAAAGTACAAAGTGCGTGTGTAAAAGCATGTGAGTGATTGCATGCTTATTTGCAATGAGCATGAAATTGATTGTATGCATGAATGTGTGCTCATGCATATACACACACAGTGTTTTACCTTGCCCTTTGAATGCACAAATAATCACACAGATTGTATGCACAAATTATTGTCACAACCTTACATCCCTAACTTTTTGAAAATCAGCACCTAAATGCAGAAAGAAAACATAGTGACCACTGATTTGTAAAATTAACACCACAATTTTTGGATTAAACTTCACTGCTGAACTAAACATGTATATCTGGAGTTATATTTGCAAAGCTGAAGCTGAGAAGGGATTTAGTGGGTGTACATTAATTAACCCCAATAGGCATCTTGTGGTTAAATCCCTTTATAAGCTTTGAAAATTTACCACATGCTTACTATTTCTATAGAGAGATAAACTTTTGCATTCTGCTTAATGCTATCTTTCAACCAAGAGGCTGTCCTCTATTAGAAAGATTATGCTCAAGGCCAGTTCAGTTTAATTCTAAGAAACACGTTTATGGCCTTTAGGAAGGACTAAATGTATCTGCAATTTTTTATCAACAATTATTTAAAGAATAATGTGCAAAAAAAAAGCAAAGTAAAGGTTTTATATAAATCAAATAATATATTATGTAAGGGATTTATGTGCTATCTTGACCCTCGGTGTCTAGAATAATATTGGAGAGCATTTGGATACAGATTGGCTAATCTAATGAGGAGGGTTGAATGGGTGGGGGGGGGAGGGGCAGATGACCAAAGCCCACAGGAAGTCAAAAACATGGAGACTTGGGAAACACGACAGAAATTGGGAGGACTGTAATAGCAGGGATAAAGGAGAAAAAAGACAGAACTGGGTGGGGTGTGTGTAAACAAAGCAGTATCTTAGTAGTGTGCATACTAATGTAAGAAGTATGAGGAATAATCAGGAAGAACGTGAAATACTAGTAAATAAACACAATTATGACATAGTTGGCAACACAGAAACTTGTGGGATAATAGCATGACTGGTGCAGAAGGGTACCACTTGCTCAAAAAGGACAGGCAGGGAAAACAATATTTTATATACATTATCTAATGTAATATGAATAATATTTATAATGCACAGTGAAAATGAAAAAAAAATTGCACCAGACAATCTTTATCTCTCAGATGTACAAATAAACCTTCATTTTAAATGTAACATTTATTGCCATCTCAGAATCTCTTTGGGGATAAACGCTGCATGGAAGTCTCTCAAATGGCATCAAGTGTTGTAGCTCCTGAATTTGTCATACTTGCATGTATCCCAGAATTTGACAGGACTGCAGTCAGCTATATTGTGTGTTCAGCCATTAGCAACTGAAAATCAAACACGCAACTAGGAATAATCCATGCAGCTGCATGTTTGCAGCCCTGCTAATCAGAATAGAAGGTTGAGACAGGAAGTTAATGTTCCATGAAAATAGAAGCAATGTTTGGACAGCCAACCTTGTTTTCAGGTGCCTCTGAGGTATAAGTTTTATTGTTGTTATGACTATAAATACAAGAAGGCGAACTAGGCCATCGCCTAGGGCGCCAAGTTAAATGAGGCACCAAATGGTAGCGCAATATCATTGAGGGGTTTGGAGGTGGGGGCGCCGATTGCATGGTTTGCTTAGGGCGCCAGTTGCTGGCAGCTAGTCTAGGGCCGCCCCTGACAAGAAGGAAGAAGAAAGAACAATACATTAATATTGGCTGTTGCTAGGAAAATTGATATACTATTAGGCATTTATGAATTATGGGATTTGTCCAAAGAAAATGTATACAAAGTTTTATTTAAAAGTGTGCTTTAAAGCAGTCTGAGAAAGCTTTTCTTTGAGCAAGAATCTGACACACAAAATTCCTCATAAGCTGGATGGAAGGCCCCCAGAAGTCCAGATGGTAATAACTCAAAACCATTTCAAAGTTTAGTAAATACATTAATGTTTTGAACACTCTGAACCAACTACTACAACATGTGTGTGTGACACAGCACTTAAGATCTAATGAAAAAGTAGTTTTATGTCAGTCATGTATCAGATACAGGACCTTTGCGTTCATTGATTTATTCCTGACACCAGCTGTTACCACAGCTTTGGGTGCTGAAAACCCTGGGTAACAGGTTTGGTGAGCCAGCCAGGAGAGAGGAAGGGAGTGATTGTTAAAATGGTTTGATGTGATATGCAAGAGAAGAGGATTATGGGGCAGAGTAGAACCCTGGAATTTCCTTGTGTTGTGGTCTGACAGCCTATTTATGGATACATTCTGTTACTGGGACTCAGAGCTCAGGATGGAAACCTGATTGACTTAGAAAATGTCAGAAAGAAAGGAAACATCTGGGAAAGAAGAACAGTTGAAAATTATTTTGGAAAACAGCTTGATTGATTTTGTAAAGAACCTTGCTAATCGTTTTTTGGAAGCCTGAAAACTTTACCAGTCCCGGTGAGTTCCTGTAGCTCTGTAAGCAGATGGCAGTGATGATAGCAAATGAAAATAGATGAGATGAAGAGAAACATTTTTCTGCACCAGCCCTGGCCTCTTGCCACCCCATCCTAGGTACCAGGGAAGGGAGCACTGGGACCGTGCTAGCCCTGTCCCCAGCCGCTGAAGCTGCAGCCAGCCCTAACCTCTTGCCCCCCCCCAGCCTATTGACTTCCTCTATCTCTCACCCCCCTCCATCACCTCTACTTCCCTCCCTAGTTGTAGCCCTGGCTTTCCTCCCCTCCCTTCTGGCCTCCTTGGTCACAACCTCAGTCTCTCAGCCTGCCTCTGGCTGCCAAGGAGGGGAGGGCCAGGACCACTCCAGCCCTAGCCTCTTTCCCCCCTACAGCCTCTCAGCTTCCCTCCCCCTCACCCCTGGCTCCTCTACTTGCCCCCCAGCCTCAGCCAGTCCCAGCCTCTCAGCCCAAAACCATCACCCTTCCCCCCAGCCAGACAGCCCTGGCCTCTCCCCCACCCCCGGACCTTGAATT
Organism: Apalone spinifera; assembly: GCA_030068395.1. Taxonomy (NCBI): domain Eukaryota; kingdom Metazoa; phylum Chordata; order Testudines; family Trionychidae; genus Apalone; species Apalone spinifera. The sequence continues at coordinate 20,039,697 of JANRFK010004149.1, forward strand.
ACTTGAATGACAAGCCATTTGTTATCTTAATCACCCTGCTTCCCTCTGCTTATTAACAAACTCTCTGTTCAAACTTTGGCAGGGGACTACAGACACCCCAGTGCTCCTAAATGGTGCCTCTGTGCCTATGAACCCTAGCTTCTCCTCCTTGGCTCCAGAAAACACTTGACTGGAGTGCTCTGATTTTCCCTCTGACCCAGCTGTAGAGGGCAAAATAGATTACGGCCATTTGATGTTGATCAACTGTGATGATTATTATTATGTGTCTGATCTAACACCCACTGAAGTAAATTGAAGTCTTTCCGCTAACTTTAGATGGGCATTGAATGAGGTCACATGTTACTAATTGTTCCCAGGAAAGAAAATATTCATAAATTGTAGCAAGCTTATCCAGTGGATATGCCAATCTGATAATATGATAGTGTTGATAAAATAATTGTCATTTTCTCTTATTTTATGGAACAACTAGTCCTTTATTAAAAGAAATTATGATCACAAAGTCCTTGAAGGTAATTTTACTTTAATTGAAACAAAAGTATCTCACATCATATCTTTGATTCCATTTTGTATTTATATTCAACAAAGCTTGTTATATATTTATTAATATAAAAAGTTCTTATAGTCAACTTTAACCCACATCACTTTAGCAACACCCAATGCAAAAATACTAAGATGGTTTGGACTAGGTACAACAGCTATGCTATTGCCAATGACATTCAATACTGAGTCTAAAATACCCTGTACTGAATTACAAATTAATCATTGACTAAACCAAGAAACTAGTTTTATGGAGAGAACTGTGGTATTTAACACAGTTTGGAAATGGTTCTTCATACTTGCTTCTTGTAATTAACTTAAGCCACTGATGGGGGGAAAACAGAGTGTCATTTCAGTTTAGTGTGGCAATACTTTTTGGTTCTAGATGGTCAACAGTTAATATAATTCCTATTCCTTATTGAATCATAGAATATTAGCACTGGAAGGGACCTCGAGAGGTCATCATTGAGTCCAGTCCCCTGCCCTCATGACAGGACCCAGTAACATCTAGACCATCCCAGATAGATGTCTATCTAATCATATATACATACATAATACATGTTTAGTGTAACAATTTCTCAAATACGCCAACCATGTTGCTGCTGTCTAATCCTAGAAAACAACATCACAATCTGCTCTAAATATGGGGTCAGTGCAGAGTAGTCTGATGACAGGAGCAGAGGAGGATTCATGTTGGAATTCTCATATTCCCCTTACTTCAGGGGTGCAGCCGTCAGAACAATTTGTTTCTGGCATAGATAAGCAGCTGTTTACTTCCCCCTTTGCGCCTAGACTCCATGGCCGCAGGATATACACCTGGAATGAACCTGCTCCAAGTTTCTTTCCTCACTATTATGATTCACCCCCAGTTGCCTTAAGGTGCCCTCAGAAACCATACAGTGGCAGAATATACCCTATATTTCAATTTCCCTTTACAGAGAACTAGACATGAACTCAAATGAATTCCAGTAGTTGAAGAAACATAAATAATAGCGGGGGTGGGGAGTTGTTTGTTAGAAATCAGCAACCAAAAGTAGGCTTGGGTTCATCTATTTGATGAATCCAAAAAACAAACCCAAAGAGCACAGGAATTATCCCACCAACTTTTCAACCAGAAGATTTTTTCCGGGGTTATATATTTGAGTGGCAATCACTTAAGAAAATAGTGCTGCTGTTATTAAATATTAAACAAAACAAGCAGTTCAATAAAAATTAATCACATTTCATTGTCATGCTATTCATTAAATTAAACATCAAACATGATCAGCATTTATATATTATGGTGATTGATGGGGTTTATATACATATACTGTATAACATTTAATCTGAGGAATTTAATTGTTTCAGATACTTAATTAAATTTGAAGGCAGGGTGGGGGGCTTCTTCCTATCAGAAAAAGCATACTATGATTTATTGACTGACAATACACCAGTGTTCTCAGAAAAATAGGAACACATAATTAGTAGGGCTTTCAATTAGTGGGCGTTAACGCCTGCAATTAACACAGGGAAGAATTAACGCATTTTTAAAAACTAATGCGTTAATTGCAGAGATCAGCAAACCAGGATGAGCTATTCCAGAAGCCCTCTCTGGTAAGGCGCAGTAACACAAACTGCCACCAGAGGGTGCGTGGAAAAATGAAGCAGCCAGAAAGGAGGGAAAAAAACCTGAAGACTTGGTTCCAGCTCCAATGGAAAAGTAAACAAGAAAAGTAAAGACCCTGACACCCATCCCTCTCCCCTCCCAGGTGATCTTTTTTTTTTAAATAAAACAGCCTGGGGAGGGAGCTTGCCCAAGCTGTTCCCCCACCCCCGGCAGGGCTCACCCAAGCTACCCTCTCTTCGCCTCTTGGGGCTGGGACTGACCTTCCCCCCACATCTGATTCAGAGGCTGAGTCCCCCCTCCCAAACTCTGTACTGTCCATGGTGGGGTCTACCTCCCCACCCCCAGCCCAGGGGTTGATCCCCTCCCCTGAGCTTGGGGGCTGACCCCCACCCCTGAGCCCTATGCCACCTGCAGTTGGGGGCTGAGCCCCCCCCCCAACTCTGCACTGCCCATGTCAGAGTTTACCCCCGCAGCTACCCTGGGGCTGAGCTAAAAAATCAATATGAAAATGAATAAGATACAAATATATTGATTATATAGAAGAATTTAAGTTCAGTTTTCATGATAGAATTTACACTACAACACTTCAGGGAGGTGAACTGAAGTTTTTTTCTACAGTGTAAATGTTTTGTAATAAAAAAATTAATATAAAGTGAGCACTATACACTTTGTATTCTGTGTTGTAATTTAAGTCAAAATATTTAAATATGTAGCATTCTTATTGTTTTACAATGAGATTAATTGCGTGATTAATAGCGATTAATTTTTTTAATCACATGATTAATCACAGACCTAATAACTAGCATGAAAAAGAAATCACACTGACCCCAGGCATTAATTTCCTAAAATGAAAGCTGTAACAAGACAGTTCTTCAAATAATGGAAAATAAATAACCATAGTTGTTTTCCTCGTGGAGAAGATTTAAACACCAGCACTAATATTTTCCTTTGCTGTCTTAATACACTTGACTTCACACTTAATTTGTTTTATGATTTTTTGTTTGTCCCTTTAATACTAAAATCTCATGGAATGTAATTGAAGTAACCGATAATTATCTTCCAACACTCACAAAAATGTTAACAATTAGAAATGGAAAAGACTAATGTTCTCTTAGCCATCCCCTTGCAGGGGCAAGTTTGTTCCCCCTCTATTTTATGCAGTCTAGCTATAAATGGCTCAGGCAATGGGATTCCTACTATCTTGCTTAGACTTTCCTGCTATCTAATAGCTCTTATTGAAATCAACAAACTTCTCTGAAGAACAATCTTACTCACAGCTGAAAGTCACCAATCTATTGAAAAAGCAACTTACTTTTTACTATTTGTAACATTCTTCTCCAAAAATATATTTTGTGTTTTAAAGAAACGACTTGAAGCCTCTGTTTTGCAGAAACACCTCTGGGATTGTCATTATTTTATTCTCCCTTTCAATTATCACTGACTTCACTTCATTAATTTGTTTAAGATAATATTCCTAATGCTTTAGTTTTATTATCAAAGACATTTCTGCACAATTTCTGGTTGTTTTCTTCCACCTCATGTTTCTTATTCTGCTTTCTACATAAAACAATTATGTCTGATTTACAATTCTAAACTGAACTGCAATTTTAATATTTTTGATATTTTAAAGTCACCATAATGTACAAAGAATTAAACAGATACAAATTCTCCAAAATATTACATTAGCTGATTACAAAGAAATGTTTGGGAAAATACTGATTCCAATTAGTGCAGAACAAAACTGAAATTTAAAAAAATCTAGTTAAATGTATTAAAAAAACCAATCCGTTCTGGTCATACAAAAGACACCAGACACTTTAATAGCTTCAGTTGGTGATATACAGGATTACTACAAGTGTTAACAATTGCTCCAACAGAAAACACTGTAAAATGCATTTTTTAGCTTGGTTTGTAGAAAAGGATGAAATTCAGGCTAGATCTGCAGGACTCTACTCCCCAGAGCCATTGTGGCCAACGGAAAGTAGTGTTACTCCATTGTGCCTTGGAATCAGCATCCCATGCTGGCAGCTTCTCTTGGCAGCATGGCTGCACCATCCCCAGGCCAGGAGTCTCCTGTCCAGGGTTGTACAGCCCCGCTGGTGGTGAAGCAGGGGCAGTGCAGTCATGTTGTGGGAGGAGCTGCTGGTGTGGGGTGCTGGCTCCCGGGTGCAACAGGGCAACTGTCCTCTCCATTGGTTGTAGTGGCTCTTGGGAGTACCACTGAGGATCTGCAGTTCACAGTGTCTGTCTGTAGAGATCTACATCTGTGGATAGACATTTCTAATCATGCAGGGTTCTACCCTAAGCAATTTTAATAGATTTTAAGGGCACAATGGACCATTGTCTTTATCTAGTCCTACTGCCTAAGCAAAAGTGACTAAAGAACCTCATCTAAATTTGGTTCTTCAATAATTAGAATGTTGTTAGTGTAACATCCTTGGAATTTCTAAATATTATAGATGGAAATTTCCTAACAGTCTTGGGGGTAACCATGTTACTCTGTACCTGCAAAATCGAGGAGTCTTGTAGCACTTTAGAGACTAACAGATTTATTAGGATGTAAGCTTTTGTGTGTAAAACCCACTTCATCAGATAAAGTGGGTTTTACTCACAAAAGCTTACATCCTAATAAATCTGTTAGTCTCTAAGGCTATGTCTACACTGCACAGTTATTTCAGAATAAGCTATTCCGGAATAGTTTTTCCAAAATAGCTTATTTCAAAATAGCATGTCTACACTGCAGGGATGCCTCAAAATTAGTCTGCGACAGGCTTCCCTAGTGTAGATAGCTACCTCGATTAAGAGCCCCAGGAAGAATAACTTAGAATGGCTCTGGGAGGGGCTATTTCGAAATAGCAGAAGTGGAGCATCTACAAACGCCTTATTTCGAAATAGCTATTTTGGATTCTTCATAGAATGAGGTTTACAGACGTTGAAATAAGCCATCCATTATTTCAGAATTATTTTGAAATAACGGAATTGCTGTGTAGACGCTTACATTTAGTTATTTCGGAATAACAGCCGTTATTCCAAAATAACTTTGCTGTGTAGACGCACCTTTGCTGTGAGTCTACACAGCAGGGCTTAACTCAAAATAAGCTACACAAATTAAGCTATGTCAATTGCGTAACTTATTTCAAAATAGCTTATTTTGAAATTGGGAGCATCTACACAGCACTTATTTTAAAATAGAGCATTCTTCCTCCGACTTTCCTTACTCCTCGTACAATGAGGGTTACAGGAGTTGGAGTAAGAAGTCCTCCAGCTTGAGTGTATTTCAATATTATTTTAAAATATCTGCCTGCTGTGTAGATGCGGACTGTTATTTCAAAATAACACTAGTTACTTTATTTCTAAATAATGTTTCTGTGTAGACATACCCTAAGGTGCCACAGGACTCCTCGTTGAATTTTCTAACAATTCAACAGCAAAGTGATAGGAGTCCGATTGCTTCAGTCATTTATAATTAGACTACATAAACTAGGAGAGAACAAAACTACAGCAGCCAAAGGACTACAGTGACATTTTGCACTTTTACTTGTTATGATTTCATGAGTGCACTGTAATAATTATTAGTTATTTTAATTATATTTCAACAGAGAAATTCTATATTAACTGTCCTCTCAACAGTTTAAGAGGAACTGATCACAGACCTAAGAATTAATGGTTTCATTTACAAGTTTGACACCTGGAACTGAAGTCTGAACAAAGAACTGAACTGGATGGGCTGCTATATTTCATACCCTAATGACATAAACAGCTAAGCACCAGGTACTTAGAAACCACTCAATTAGCCTCATTTAGCATGGACTCTCTAACTGACAATATTTGTTCCCCATTTTTTCCCCTTCTCTTTCACTCCCCATCCCCACTCTTTCTCTGTTGTTTATTTGTACCCTGGACCTCTTAATTCATTCATCTAAAGAAGTAGGTTGCGCCCACAAAAGCTCATACTACTATCTACATTTTTATTGACCTCTTAAGGGCATGTCTACACAGCTACTTCCCTTACTCCTTGTAAAATGAGGGTTAGAGGAGTCGGAGTAAGTCGTCCTCCAGCTTGCCATTGTTTCGAAATAATGGCTTGCCGTGTAGACACGCTCTTTGTTATTTCTGACTAACATCAGTTATTCCAAAATAAAGCTGCTGTGTAGATGTGCCCTAAGTTGCTGCAGGACTATTTTTTGTTTTTACAATTTTTTTAATTGACAGGGTTTTTTTTTCCTTTTCCCCCTTTCTTTCTCTTCCCCCATGCCCTCTTTTTCTGCTTTATATTTCAAACTTTATATTTCAAGCTTCATATTTCACCATACTTGTCATGTGAAGAACTGGGTTGCACCCACAAAAGCTCATGATACTATTTCTATATTTTTGTTAGTCTCTAAGGTGCTACAGGTGCTACCTTGTTATTTTTTAAATGATAACTGTAATTGAAAACAGTGAATCATAATTCAGCCAATGTGTTTTTAGTGAAGTTCTGCAGGGACCAGCACTTAGCCAATGCTATTTAGCATTTTTATCAATGACTTGGAAGAAAAAATAAAATCACTGATAAAACTTGAGGATGACACAAAGATTGGCGTAGTGATATATAATGGAGATAACACATCAGTGATGTGGAACAATCTGTATCTCTTAGTAAGCCAAGTGTAATGCACTTGATATGGCCACAGGCAAAGCTATACATCTAGAAGCAAAGAGTATGGGACATTCTTGGTGCACCAGGGAGAACCAGCTTACTTTCAGCTTTAGGTAAGGAGTGATTGGATCACAGTTTCTAAGTACCTACATTTGGGAACAAAAATGGGCTCTTTAGCCTAGCAGACACAGGACTAACAAGACTGAATGGCTGAAAGTTGAAACTAGACAAGTACAGACAGGAAATAATGTGCACCATTGAGTACCCTCAGTGTTAAACTAATTTTTTCAGGTAGGTTTGTAAAAGAGAATGAAATTCAGGTGAGATGTTATAAAAAACCATTTGCCAGCTTAAGAAATTTTAACAAAGAATTATGGTGGAGTCTCCATCATTAGCAATTTTTAAATTCATCATTACATTTAGATATGTTCTAGTTCAACAGGAATTAATTCAAGGAGTTGTATTACCTGTGTTATATACTGGGGCTTAGAAGATTAGAATTATATTAGTAAACAATGACCTCCTCATACAAACAACACACCTATGAAAAAATGTTTCCATTGATGATAAACTAAATCTATGAATAGGCAAAGTAAGCAAATGCTATTTGTGAACTTATTTTGGTCCCGTCTTAATGTATGTAAAACATGCAATGAATATAGCATAAAATGTATTGACAGCTCTGGTAAAAAAGCCATCTTATAAATCTTTTCACTTTTTTAATCTTAAGTATATGGTCATTATATACCTACTGTGTCACACTCCCCCGGAACCAATTATTTCCCACAACTGTGAAAATGAACGCAATATAAATAGGGGGCAAAATGCTTAAACACATCAATATTATCTGTCAGAATTGGGAGTTTTTAAGACAAATTCTACCAAACCTAGTTGTGTATGAAGCATACTAGATGACCCTTCTAGCTTCATACTCTATTAATCTATAATGAGAGGTGAATGGGTGAGGAGGTACCTGGGGGCCACTGACCACATGCTCCTCCCACCCTCTGGGGAAGGGCTGAAACAACTCTTTTCCACCCCAGGAACTCCCCTACCCTTCCCTGCCATTGCTTTGCTCCACCCCTGCCTCTTCCCTGCCCTGCAACACTCTCTCCCCACCTCCCCCCAGCCTTGCCCTGCCTCTTCCCCCAACTAAGGTGGCCAAGGGACTAGCACCCTGGGTAAAGGAAGGATAAGGGGGGTGTAGAATGTAGGGAGGCTGGGGGGCTCACACAGTGGTTAAGGTACCCACCACCAGAGGTCAAGGAGTGGAGACCCACCCTCTGGGGACTGGCAACCTTGGGACAAAGGCTCACTTTGCTCCTTCAGCTGCATTTCTCTGTTACCCACCAGGGCGTGTGGGATAGTCCAGAGCAGAGCTGCTTTGCTCAGCTGCTGCTGGTGAGTGTGGGGTGGAGGGACTCCAGTACAAGGTTAGACTTCCCCTGCCAGCTGCTGGCCAACCCCTCACACCTACAGCATGTGGGGCATGTGATTCCTCATGCCCCCCTATGCATCTCCCTTGTCTGTAAGAAACAGAGTAAATCGGTTGTCAGTGAATTAAAAAGATAATAGAAAAAAAAGGTATTTTCAACCTCTTCCACACGTTACACTGCAATCCGACCAGCCTCCATATTGCCAGAAATATTCTGGGTCCCCTACTTCATTCTCCAGGCTTCCTTCTTTACGTATAGTGTATTCATACTTTATTCCAGGGTTATTTTCCTGAAAGAGTAGCTAAAAAAAGAAATATGATTTAATTATATTCTGTCTCTAATAATAACACATTGGACCACAATAACACACGGGTGAGCAAGATACACATGGGGGGAGGGATGGCTCAGTGGTTTGAGCATTGGCCTGCTAAACCCAGGGTTGTGAGTTCAATCCTTGTGGAGGCCGTTTAGGGATGTGGGGCAAAAAATTGTAAGGGATGGTACTTGGTCCTGCTGTGAAGGCAGGGGACTGGACTCGATGACCTTTCGAGGTCCCTTCCAGTTCTAGGAGATAGGCAATCTCCATTATTTAAATACAGCTCGCCATGCCGTTTGATCTGGCCTGCCCTGCTGAGACCATGAGGCAGCCTGTGGCTCCTTCCATCCTCCCCACCCATCAGGGTCACCAGGGGTAGGGGAGCATGCAAAGTCTTTCCCCCTTTCCCTTCTGCCATGCCCTCTAAGCACCACACAAATCTGGCAGGGGTGAGAGAGGTTGCATGTTCCGCGGTCCCCACTACCAGCTGTGATGATTGGCTTGCAGAAGGGAACCTGTCTCAGGGACCCTGTTGGGCTGCTGGCCAGGAGCTGTCTTAGGTAAGTGTCTCCCTGCCAGAGCCTGCCTCTTCTGAACTCTCTGCCCCAGGTCACCACCCCCTCCTATCCTAGGTCACACACATCTTACACCAGGTCACAATTCCCTCCTGTACTCCTACTCCCTCATGGACTCTGCACCCCAATCCCCTGCCCCAGGTCACAACCCCCTGCCCCAGGCCCAGGTCACAACCCCCTGCCCCAGGTCACAACCCAACCCCAAACTCCCTCTCAGACCCCACACCCTTTCCTGCACCCCAATCACCTACTCCAAGATCCCTTCTGCACCCAACATCCATCTCAAACCATCTCAAACCACACACCCTCCACCAAAAAGTGCAGCCTTTGACCACTTTCCAGAATCTTGGAGTGCCCCCCCATAAAAATTATTTCCCACCCGTGTTCAATAGTATAGTTCCAAAGTGTCAGCAAATATTTATAGGCACCCAGCCTGGAAACACTTGACTCTTAAAGCCTGCCTGCACTTGAGAAACGTCTATAATATCAAAACCTCACTTGTTCACAGGTGTTTAGGGGGGATAAGTTGGATTTAAATGTGGGGTGCACTAAACCAAGCATGTACTTTTGCAAGCATACTTGTGAAAATTCGCATTAGAGTATATTCTGCCCTTATAACTACAAGACAAGGCTAAGCAAAATAAACACATTGAGATAACTGAAAATGGACATTTTATTAATACCTATATTTATATGCTAATTTCATTTTAAATGACAGTATCTCAACTGTATGAAACAATTCCATCTGATATCACAGCAGACAGCAGCATATTTATCAAAACGTAGCTTTAATGTTGTTTTCTAACATGTCTCCTTAAATAAAGAGGAAAATTCTTAGCTGCAACAGGCAGTGAGCAAGTCAAACAAATTGTTCATTTACTTTTGGCAGATAACAGAGGCAAGGAAGGAGATAATCTTTAGGGAATAAAATACTGAAACACTTCCATAAAATGGTTTACTCCCACCTAACCAGGCAACACTGAACACAAAACACAGACAAAAATCTTTATTTTCCTGCTCTAAGTCTGTTTCTCTGCACACTGAACATGGATCTCCAATGAACTCTCTTGGATACATCCTTCCCATAAAAAGATGTGGGAATGGTGCACTAGTAGGTTCCATTCCTTCCTCCCTTCTTTTTCTATGGTTTTATGTTTAATACATATCTGTGGCATACTAAGTAAACGAGGGAAAAGAGAGGATAGATACATTCCAGACAGCAAAAGGGAATCTACAAGTACCTTCCCAAAGGCAAATATTAGTCTGATCTATTTAAAGTTAGACTGGATAAATCAACAGACATATATTTTAAGGAGCACTCTTAGGCAGTGAGCATTAAATGATTGAATAGATCTTTCTTCCTTTGGATTTTTGGTACCAGTTCATCAAGGTACTCAAGCACATTTTTAAGCAAAGTCATTGGAGTACTTATATTCTTAAACGTAGGTATGTGCTTAAGTAACTCTTGAATAAAGGCCTTCACTCATATGACTACATTGAAAGCCAAATAGATAATGAAGGAACTTTTGCTGGAGTACTAATGGAATTAATTATAAAAGCTATTTTTCCTGACTTGTTTTAAAAGCTCGAGATCATTCTGCTTCCGGTCAGAGTTACCAGCTTCTGTTGCTGACCCTTTACTATACCTGTATCCAGACTGACTCATTAGTGGGTCCAGATGCTGTCAGATTTTCGAGATCTCCTTTTCTCTCATATTGAAATGTTGTCCCAGCCACTTTGTATTCTCCATTCCACTGGATAATAAACCCCCCATTTAGGTAATACTTCTCTGGGTCTTCACTCCGCACCGCAAGGAAATTTCCTGCTTCTGCCATTTCTACTACTCTGATGTTCCTTGCTCCTTTTGGAATCAGTCCAATGTCAACATAACCTAAGGAGAAAAGAGAAGTTCATTTAGATAATCATTATTGTAATAGAAAATGATTATATGTTACTTACTAGGGATGTTAGATATCAGGTAACTGAATAGTCAAGTAACCGCATGAATTCTTCTCAGTTACTTGACTGTTCTACAGTCCCCAGGGGTGGGGCCGGCAATCAGTGTTCTCTGATCCCACTACATGGAGCTCCCTGCCATCTGACTGTATCCCACTGATGGGGCCAGCCTCTGTCCCTGGCAAGCCAAGGCTTACCATGGACAGAGGCTGCTTTTTGGGAGGTGGAGCATCCATTGTCCATCAGGAGCTTGGGGCTGCTGCAGACAGAGGCTGCTTTGCGGCAGTCTCCCCTGCCCTTCCCCATGCTGATAGAGGCAACAAGGGGGGTGGGAATGCTTGTAATCAGCAAGATTAACTGATAATCTAAACTTATCGGTTAATTGTATAGTCGACTACACATTGACATCCTGATTACTTACCTCTATAAAATACAAATGTTGGTCCAAGGGGAATTCTGTAATTGTTACATTTGGTGCTATAATAAAATTGTAGAATTCCCCCAGGACTGAAATGTCAGCCACTCTTGCAATATGTAAGAGTGAACATTCTATCTGGTTTAAATTTCAGTGTCTCCTTTTAAATCTAGCTAACAGTGCCTTTCACTACAAACTTTTCCTGGGTTTCAAACATTAGTTAGAGGACCAGAACACAATTATTATTTATGCTGTTAGAAGACATATTGAGATTAATTTTTCTCTGAGATACACTAGAGTAAATTTTTCTCTGAGATACACTAGAGGAACTCTACTGAAGATGGACAGGTGGCACCCTCTACAATATATATACTGTGACATGTGGAATGGGTCACTGTATATTTCAGGGTGTGATTAGTCTGGAGAAAATCTATGGCAGCTGCATTAATTTATGATGCCACCTATGGGGAAAGATTTTTGAAATTGCAGGGAATGTTATCAGATGTCACCAATGTATGAGAAGAAGGGCACTAGCCTGGAATTTGAGTGTTCTGGATTCAAGTCCTTGTTGTACCACAGACTTCTTGTGTGGTCTTGTGAAAGTGACTTAGCTTCTCTGTCCTTTAGTTCCCCATCTACCAAATAGGGGTAACACTTTCCTGACTCATAGGGGTGTTGTGAGGGAAAATTCATGAAAGGCTGACCTAATAAAGGGGAGGGGGGTGTTTTCAGCCACCAGAAATTCCAGATTTTACTGACAGAACTCAAAATTGAGCATGGTCAGAGTGTGCTGAAATAAAGCAAGTTTTACTAGTTAAAATTCCTAGGGTACAGCAGGATTTACAATTAAATTCTACTTGTCTTACACAAATGGGGTCTACTCATGTGAGTAAGGCAAGGAGGATTTTATATTTAGCTATACTGAACCATCTTTACTATCTTAAATAAGTACCTAATACTCGTTACCATGGTATCCGAGCACTTCAGTCTCTAGTATATTTATCCCTTGAGGTATGCAAGTGCTTTATTATTCCAATGTTTGTATGTAATTACAGCATTCCACAATAAGTTTGGATTCAAGCTTCTTTAGACAAATGTTTGCTAAAATTAGTGTTAAAATACAAATTTAACAAAAATCTGTTAAGCAACAACTCAGATACAATAAGTTTGGCACAGTTCTTCCATTGTAGCTCAAAAACTTGATTTCAAAGTGTACCAGGACAGCTTGATAATACATTTTTGCATTCTGGTCTTTGTACTACATTCATTTTCTTTTGACCCGCTGGATTATTTCCTGATTTCCCAGATGCCTAAACTAATTCCCAGGGAATACTGTGCTGATTCTGAAAGCAAAGCTAAACAAGCTGCAGATTATTCGGTAATTCAGTTGTCCTGCTTAAGATGCTGAGAGCTGTTTTTACGTAGCCATCCAGTTTCCACAGCTTAGAGTGCACAGCTCAGACCGACAAGGATTTGGAGATTTGAGACTCAGCATCTCAGTCAACATGTCATAGCCATCTAGGCCACAGATTGGATTTATTTAATCCTAGAGTATTAATGTTGTTGGCATTATAATACATCTTTGAACCGAGCAACTCACTGAGGCTATTAACCTTTCTCCCTTCAACTCTTTTTTTGAAAAGTTAAGTGTATGTATCATAACCACTGAGGGGAATGGAAATGTTATAAGTAGGATATGAAGAAATTTATGCTCTAACTAAATGTATGTCAAGAGCCTAATCCTGTGAAGCCAAAACTCCCACTAGAATTTAAAGGCTTGCATGCCTTTTTATACTAGACGCACAAAGCAGATGAGATAATAGCTTTTACCTTCTGTTGGTGAGAGAGATGAGTTTTCAAGCTACACAGAACTCTTCTCTGGGTAAAAAGGGCTTCTTGCAAGCTCAAAGGCTTGTCTCCCTCTCTAATAGATGATGGTCAATAAAAGATACTATCCCACTCCCCTTGCCTCTAATATCCTGGGACAGATCTGGCTACAATAACACTGCATATTTTCCATATTAGCTCATGATACTGTATATATATATTTTGTTAGTCTCTGGAGGTATGTCTACTCAGCAAATTTATTCCAAAATAACAGCCGTTATTCCGAAATAATTTTACTAGTGTCTACACAGCCAAACCACTATTTCAAAATTAATTCAGAATAGCAGAGCGCTTATTTCGAATTTGGTAAACCTCATTCCACAAGGAACAACACCAAATTTGAAATAGCTATTTCAAAAAAAGTGCTGTGTAGACACCTATTTAGAAAGAGGGGGCCTCCAGCCTTTCCAGGGTGCCCTGATGGCCACTACAGCCTCAACCAAGAACACTCCTTTCCCTTCTCCCTCCCCGGAGCCCTTAAAGGGGTAGACTTTGGCCACAGTGCCTGTGCCAGCTCCAAGCCTGCCAGCCCAGAGCCAGCAGTCACTGCCCCTGACCCAGTGGTCCCAAACCATGAGCCAGCAAGCCACTGGCAGCCAGCCTTCCACTGCTCCCCAGGAGCAGTCTGCCAGTTCCCAGGAGCCTGCCAGGGCCCGGAGAAGGCAGACGCCTTCTTGGTCCAGGGTGGAGATCATGGAACTTATTCAGGTTTGGAGGGGATGCCCCCAACATCCATGATCTCCACACTAGATG
>JANRFK010004149.1:20070568-20095487 GCA_030068395.1 Apalone spinifera
TTTGTCCCAGTTTTTGTAAGGAGGTTAATTACATACCTTTCAAAAAAATAGCCTGCTGGCTATTTATTATCTGAGTAATTTACAGTGGAGGCTGTTGATATCCAACAGCAAGGAGACAAATTGGCATTTAATTGGCTACGGGGCACTCAAAGCCATTTCACAGTACAGGCTAAAGAATCGTCTCCAATTCAAACAGACTAGGAACCTCCACTGGTAATTTACCATTCAGTTTACTCACCAACATAAAATGAAAAGAAATTTTCAAGCCTTGTTATTTGCAGAAGCAGTGTTAGCAAGAGAAGGGGGTGGGGGAAAGCCCTCTTTACCTAATCCTTCACTTTGATTGAACACCATCTTCACTGTCTGACAAGCAGATCCATCTCCTAGGCAAACTCCACATCGATCTTCAGTTGCATTGGAATTTATTTCGTAATCACAGCCAACAGCCTAAAGGGAAAGATATTTTTAACATAAATATTCTATCTATAATTAATTGCTCCAAACTCAATATGCCACTGACTCTGGTGCTGTGGTCTAATCTGCTGCTTCAGAAGGGGAAGTGAACTAATTTCATAGAATGCAAATATATTGTGTGTAAACATTTAGTACCAGAGACTGTCACGTTTATTTTAAGTACATATTGTATTGTACAAGAGTGACAGCCATAATTTGCACAATACATGCTATGAACCATGCAATGGTAAACAGAAGCCACTTCGTTGACAGAAACAAATCTTTCAATTAACCTGAATTGTCCAGACTATCTTGGATTTTTTCCTCTACTGTTGTACTGCATACAGATATCCTAGGTTTCTGAAGCAACTGCTTTGCCAATTGAACTAAAAAGTAACAGTGTTAGTGCACCAATATCATATCTATTAACCTTTGCAAGCATATTACTGACATGCACATTTTTTGACAGACCTGAAAGACAGTCTCTGATGGCATAAAACTTTACACCAATGAAGCCAGCTTCTGCAGTTCCCCAACACAGGGGAACATGTCAGAGGGTAAGAGGGTGAGGTATAGTGGAACTACACTTAGCAATCTTCCATCCATATATGGCCTATTAGGAGTTGGATCATATTCCAGTGTCAGAAGACAGAACAATCCAATTTGTTTTAGATGAGCTTTGAGATTGAGCCTATGATCTACTCTGAACTAAGAGCTGGAACTTCTTTCTCTTGCACAGAGCCAAGCTCAGATGCAAAGGAAACTCTGACCCCAGATTATCTCAGAAAGAAACGAATACAGTACTAAAGAAAAGCTAGAATGTAATATACAATATATGCAATGCTTTGGAAACATGAACTATTCAAACACCTATGTTGAGATATGGCATCTACTAAGGACCCAGTGTATCAAATTTATAAGGGTTATGTGCAATTTTATAGGCTGGCTAGTGACTGTAGCATGGCTCAATAGATCAACTAAAACATATTTTGGAACTAAATCCCCAGGGGCAACAAGTCTGGAATGTTCATACTCTGAGGGAAATAGCATTGAGTAGTTTAATCTGGTTTAAGAAGTCTCACAGGCAAAAAACTGGAAACTGTATAGAGACAGCCATGATCTGGAAGACAGGATATTCACGGTAGATCTAAGAATTGATGTAAACCTAGGACCAAGACAGAGACCCTGAAGAAAGAACCTGTCGTACTTTAACCTTATGAGGGTCTCTATGTGGAAGATGAGTGTTGCATGATATATTAGAGTTGCATGTAAATGATTTATTGTTTTCTAAAATAAGTTCTCTCTGTAATTTAGTTTATTCTGAATAGATCATACTTTGCTTTATGAAAGCTGGCTGGTCACTGGTTAACCCAGTCATTGCCCCTGGGAGAAAAAGACTGTAGGTCCGACCCTGTATCTAATCAGACCTGCTAAATAATCACAGCCCAAATCCTCTCTAGAGGGAGTAGATTGCAAGCTCCTTGGCATAGAAATTATAGTTAGAGGCCCAAGACTTGAGCATTATGCCCATCCAAAGGCCACAAAAGGCTCAAACCTGTGGTTACCTTAATCTTTAATATTTTCTGTACCAAACAAAGTTTGTCAAAAAGCTCTGCAGTAAGCTTGGTTCCTTTCTCTCTCTTTGGAGAAGGTGAAATTTTAAAAAAGTAAAATTTTTCTTCACTGCTATTTAAGGCCTTTTAACACAAAAATACCTTAATATTCAATGTGCCAGTCTTAAGTTTATTAGCAGTATAGTATGTTGCAGAGAGATAAGCAAATACAGTGGGTAGCTCATGACCCTATTCTTGCCTCCACTACTATCAAAGGTAGTGCTAATAAGGTCTACATGAACTGGCAGCAAAGGGCGAGGAGGATTCTCAGTACTTCATTTTTAGCATACCTTAAATAGATAGGTGCACGGGATGACTAAGTCTGTCAGATAACAGATGTATCATTTATTGAATTCTAAGCACATTGAATAAACATCTATTCAAAGTTACCAAGTTCATCAGTAGAGCTAGGCTAAAACCAGATTTTACATTTTGTAGGGATTGCCACGAGTTCCCAATTTTACTTACTGTTCCAAACCTGAGGAAAGGCAATGGAAATTGAGATTTCCTGCTACACAAATTTATTAACTGAATTTCAATTTAATTAGAATGTTTTACTTTATAAAAAGAAACATTTCATTCCAATTTTGACCTTCAATTTAAAAAAAATAAATTATATTCTATTTTATGAATTTTTGGAAATGAAAATGAATTTCAAAAAGGAAAACTGAAATGTTCTTCCTGGAAAGGTTATCAAAACATTTAGGTTTCTTTTTAAACCAACTTTTGTCAAAAGCTGCATACTTCCACAAAATTTGTCATTTGAGAAATCAGCATTTTCTGACATTGCATCCCAATATTTTCAAGCATACCTAATTGCTATTCACTGTACAACTAAAGGGAATAGGTTTCTCATTTTGCCATTTCAGCTGCTGTTGCTCCCACCCAGACAGGATTTATATGGGGGGGAGTGAATACCTCATTTGTTTGAGCATTGCCCTACTAACCCCAGGGTTGTGAGTTCAATTCTTGAGGGGGACATTTAGGGATCAGGGCAAATCTGACAGGGATGATACTTGGTCCTGCCATGAGGGCAGGGGACTGGACTCAATGACTTCTCAAGGTCCCTTCCAACTCTATGAGATATATCTATCTCCATATATTTAATCAGCAGCCTGAAATCAGACATTGCTGTTATAACACTAATGGAACCTCTTTGGGAGTTGTCAGGCTAGAAGCCCATATTCCAGTTTTCCCAAAGTCACTGAAAATGCAGGTCATAGCTCCAGATTGGCCACTTTAGCATAACTATCATCAGTCTTTCATTAAATAAAATCATTATTTTCTCCTCTTCCCATGCCTAGCCCCTTCAGATTCTTCCAGACTGATATCTTCATGACAGCTTTTGAAATTTCAGCTATCAAAGCTACAGCTTCCTTTATATCTGCCTCTAAGCTGCTCTGTTAGAATGGATACACTCCTATGTCTATACTACGTGTTTTGTCAGAAGAGATAATGCAAATGAAGTGCTGATTAGCATTTCCTCACTTCATTTGCATAATCTATTCCAATCTGTTTTTGCACAAGTGGACGTGTCCATTTTGAGCAAAAACCCCTTTTTGTGCAACATCCTCATGCCACTCCGGGACAGGAAGACAGGCATATGCCTGAGGCAAACGGGACAGACCTCAGACAGGCATATAAGGGTTCTTTCACCTTAGTGGAATACTTTGCCAAATGTCACCCCATGTAAGAGGAGTACCAAAGATGAATGGGAATATGACCAGAAGGCTCTGGGCTCCAACAATCCCTCAACTGGCATAAAAGTGCATAGAGGGCCACAACACAGCAGTGTAATTCCAAGCAGTCTTGACATTGCTCTAAATTTCATGGCTAGGCAAACTAGCTCTCAGCCAGCCCCAGCAAACAGGACGAGGACAAAATTGCAGGAAGCCTTCCTTGTCTGCAATAGCAAGTGCTACTGGGACATGTCAGGATTTAGCCCTTGAGGTTTAATTTCACTGTTTGATTATGTACTTCACCACATGGCATAATGAATGTATTCATATGGGCATGTGACTAATTTGAAAGCCTTTCTACAAGAAAAAACAATTGATTTCCTGCCTCTCAGCTTTGAAAAGGAAAACAACCTGGAGGTGTTTCCCTTTTGTCTCCTGCTACCATTTTCACAAGGAGAAACCTGGATGTCACGTCAGCGCAGTTAGCAGGAGGCCAAAATGAAAAAAAAAATCCCTCCTTCAGCTGTGAGATATGGTCACAAAAGCAAAATGAATTTCAACATTGCTAGGGCGGTACACTGTACCTTTAAAAGCTTCTCCTTTCACTTGTGTCTCTCTCTGCTGCTTCAACGGGGAAAGTGACACATCCCGGTGTATCTATTTATCGTGATACGTGTTTAGCTGGGAAGGGGTGTGGGAGAGCAGAAAATTGATGTCCTATTGGACTGACAGTGGAAGGGTAAAAAGTGGAGGCCACAGCATTAAAGAACTGTGCTGTTTCCGCAAGATTGAAACATGCACTTTGATATCTTACAAGTTAAAACCCAAACACCACAAAACAAAAACTCCCAAAAGCGCAATTTAACTTCCCTTTTCCTCTCCATATGGTATTATTACCCTCCACAAGGTGATATTAATAATACATCTTACATCATGATATTAAAAAAAAAGAACAGCCTATTCTCCTGGCTGATTGAATATGATTTGAAGGGAGACAGAACATTTTTGCTGAACCTATGTAGACTAAATCTATGTAGACTAAATTTAATTTTCTGTAAGGAGAGAAGCAAAATCCCCACCTATCAGTTTTTATAGTGAATCACACACAGACATATGCCAACCAAACTCTTAGTTACAGATAATGACACACACTAGATTAAGTCAACTCCCTTTTTGTTACCCTAGTCCAGGAAACTCATATCTGTCCCTCTCATATAAACGTACTATGATGGCGATGCCTCTTTATTAGTGGTAATAAATGTTTATGTTCTGGTAGTACCCACATGTTCCAATAAAGATCAGAGATCATTGCAAAATGCACTTTAGTACTACATTTGCCTATCTCACAAGAGTATGAGGATTAAAAACTGTTTTCATATCTGATAAAAGCACTATGTATGTGTTATGTTTAATTATACAGTAAAAGAGGAGTTATCCGACATGTTACCAGCCCTATAAACTGCCATTTCTGATGCTCATTGAAAGTGTGGTTTAGTGTCCAGCTGGCACTGGGCCAGCAGGTTTCCTATCTGGCGCCATGTGGCTCCCTGGAAGCAGCTACAGGTCCCTAAGCTCTTAGGCAGAGAAACAGACACAGAAGCTCCGCCCCACTAGCTCTGCAGCTCCCATTGGCCATGAACCATGGTTAACGAGAGCTGTTGGGGCAGTGCCTTCAGGTGAAGGAAACACTCAGAGCCACCTAAGCACTCCTCTACTTGCAGGCAAACAAACATGTCCCTGCTTGCAGGGAGTCACCCAAGGTGAGCACCACCCAGATCCAGCATCCCGAAACCTGCCCCCCCATCTCTGTCCTACGCCCTCCCACACCTAAACTTCATCCCAGAGCTTGCACCCTGCACCTTTGCCTGTGCGCTGATCCCCAACACTGAGCCCCTCTCCAGCACTCCCTCCTAGAGCCTGAACCTTGCACTCCTTCCCACAATATGATCCACCTTGGCCCCAGCCTGGATCCCCCTCCTGTACTCCCAACCATTCAGTTCTGGCCCCACCCTCAGCTAGAGCCCTCACCGCTTCCTGCGCCCAAACCTCTACTGACGGATCCCCCTCCCACACTCTGAACCCTCATATCTGGCCCCACACTTTTAGTTAACCAGAATATTTGATTTACTCATTCCCCCCTCCCCCATCCCTAACATGATGTATAACATCATATATGAATAAATGGGAAGCTCCATACAGTTTATAATCTGTAAAATGGCAGTAGGTGGACACAGTCAAATATATAGAACAGATACATTCTCCAGTCCAGTCCTCATTCACTTTTTCAAGCCCCAAGAATCCATCAGCACACCAAGTACAGCTCCAGCACCTCTCGCCACACGGCAGCTCTCAAGTATGATGCTCAAGGCCTCTCACCACACACCTCCCCTCTGCTTTCAGAGCTGGGGTGCTTTCCCACCCCATTTCATTCTCAGGTCTCGTTGTAGTTCTTGCCTGGAAATACCAATGAACTCACCCTCTCTTTCATTCTCCTGCTTTCAGCCCTTTCTAGCCATCCAGCTTCCCACCTCAGACAGCTGGCAGGCATCCCACTGCTGCTCTCAGCCTTCAGCCCTATCTGGCTGAAGCTCTTTGGCCTGCGGACAAACCTCTCAACTACCTTCCACTTTCACCAGCTTGATCTGGCTCCACTGGGGAATGCTCATTGTTCCCTCCTTCAGTGACATCCTCTCCTTACAGTTCTCAGCCCAGCTCTGTTTCTTTTCTGAGTTCTCTGCATACTCTGGACTCCAGACTCGTTCAGTTGCCTTTGGGCTGTTTCTCCCTGGGACCGCCCCACCCTCTTCATTACACCCAAACTAGGGCAACACCTGGAGGGCAACAGTTACCTTCTTACAAATTGTCTGCCCTTTGGTGCCTATGCTTGAAAGCATTGGCTTTGGTCTTTGTGCCTCAGGACACACCAAATACACATGGGTAGCAGATATAAGATTATATAGTACCCTGCCATTGTTACCTCTTATTTGACTTTAGGCCAGTATGAGACATTATTTTAGCCAAAGGAAACATTCTGAGAGAAATTCAGTACCTAGAATGTCTGATTAAAAACCACGATCAGGGCTTACTACTTACATGTCACGATCAAGGACTCCCTTTTCAGATTAGAAATCTCAATATTCACCTATTATTCCAGTACCAGAATTAGCCCTGCATGAACAAATGTATTTTCAAATACAACATGCATTGCATTCACTTGAATTGAACTAATATTGTACCAAATTATTCTGAGATGTTTGAAAAGGTTTTTCCTCAAGTGCACAAGTTGGATACACATTTTATATAAAACGTGTGCTACCATTCAGAGAAGAGGCCTACATTAGTTACCTATTAATCATTTCTTCCAATCCTTGGAAATTGATGGACTGCATATTTCATCACATGATCCTGGCTCTGATTCATTCTGTTTGTTGGGTGAACTAAAACTATAGCTTGAATGTAAATGGGCTGTTAACTTATAGCACAAGTACACCAATTCAAAAAGCAGCCTCAATTTTCCCAAATCATTTATGATAATACATGACTAATATTTACAAAATGTCCCTTGAAAACAATCATTATCTGTGAACTCAAAATTTGATAGGTTCATGTACCATCTTCAGAAAAAAAAAAGATGCTTGAAATACCATATGCAAATTTCTACTGTTTACACACATTTATTTTAGGCCTTGATAGACTAAGCATTGAATTGTCTGGCAGACATTTGCCTGGGGAATTTGGACGAAGAGTCGGGAGGGGAAGGGTTGGAGGAAAGGAAGTTAAGAACTGACTGGGATGTTAAACAAAATACATTTTTGATCAGAAAATGCCAATATGTCCAAACTGAAATCTTATGAGAACCTGCTGATTTTGATGAAACTTTTACTAGGAAATGTTCTTAGATGCAAGATGGACTTTCTGGTCAAGGCCAGAGAAATCAGTCTGGTGGCCAGGGCACTCACCAGGGTTGTGAGAAACTCACATTCAGGTCCTCGAAGCAGTGTTCTGTGTAGCCTCTCTCTAGTCCAATATAAGTTATTACCTCATCCACCTAGTCTCTTATTCAAGTTCTTCCTCTGCCTGATTCAGTTAAGTGCACTGACCAGACTGATATTGAATATGTTGGGCATGCTGGGCCTCTCTTGCTAGGTTGTTGTGAAAATTGAGTGATCTCCCTTTTGTCTGGTAGCACAAAGGGAATTTTTTTCAAATTACAAGAAGTTTCACAAGAAGGGAAAATGGATTTTGTCTCACCATTCATGAGGTTAGACTAAGAATACAGATTATGGATGGAGAACGGGGTGGCTTGCGGAGTCTGCAGGAATATAAGTAAAAGGAAGGGAAAGGAAAGAGTGGAGAAGGCAGGTGTATAAGGGCAAAGAGAGCCCTGCTGTGCATGTGGGGAGAAAGGAGAAAGGCAAAAAGGGCCCTGGTGTGCATGTTGCGGGGGAGAAGAACAGGGAGGGTCCTTGTGTGCATGCGGGTTGGGGGGGAGAGAAAGGCAAAAAGGGTCTTGGTGGTGTGCGTGGGTGGAGGAGGGGAGAACAGCACTCTGGTGGTGTGTGGAGAGTAAAGAAGGAGAGTTTCTGCTAGCGATAGCGACTGTGTGTGGAAAAGAAGCCAGAGGCAGTTCAGAGGGGAGAGGCAGAGTGCTAAGGTGCCTTGACTGGAATTTCACAGCTGTGGGTAATAGACATATTCTATTACAATTCACCTTGCTTCAGGTTTCTGAATCTCTAGCTCCCTTTGAACCAGGGTGCTTCACTCATCCCAGTGCAACCTCTGACCTCTCTAAAAAGTCTTTTCTGTAGATCTCCTCTTGCCCTGGTCTCCAGACTCACAACTATGGTCCCTCAAATTAAGGGATTCCACAGCTTTCCTCCCTAGAGCTATGATGTGGTTTAAGCAGGGCCCCTTGGACCACCAGAATTTGCATTGCAGTTCCATTGCACAGTCTCCCTTGGTCCTGGACCACAACACTCCTTCCTCTTGGTGACTCCTTTTTGAGGCTGGGCTGTGGTTCAAGTAGGCTCCCCAGCCCAGCTGTCTCCCTTCTGGTTCCGGTCTCACGTAACTGCTCTTCTGACTCAATGCTTCTCTGCAATCATCCTATAATCTTAACCTTCCTGTAAGCTACCACACAATTGGGTTTTCAACTGAAGGAATCAATGACCGGGTTAACATCTGGATCCCATTCCTCTGCTCAACTGCTGCTGTCCTCCCTTTCTTTTTGAAGGATTGTGTCATGGAACAGGGGTTGGCAGGGTCCACTGTCCCTTCAAGAGAACAATCCAACCTTTTGCCATAGATCACTAACATGCTCATGTACCAGTTTGGGAACCTCTAATATACATGCTAGAGCTTGCGTTTAACAGAGTTGCATCTGTTCATCCTCACTGATTCAAATGAATTTTAAAAGAACCAGCTTTGGATAAAATAGGCATATATCTGTAATGTGTGAACTGCCAAAGCTTGTAGGAATGGATATGAATAAATACCCAAAAGCCTGATGCTTAGTCATGCTGATCTCAATCCCTTTTGCTTAGAAACCAGAGTGAAAGTCTCATGAGAGGGGTGCTCTTATAAAATTTCAGATACTATTGGAGCTGCATCAAATATATTATGAAAATAGCCCTCGTAGAAGGCTGGAGTCAGGAGGCATAGAGATGAGCAAAAAAGAGGATGATCACTCATCCTATTTTGTTTAGCACAGTTCCTTTGGGACAAATCCCCACTGTTATAAAGCAGGGTGCACAGGAACATGCGGGCAGGTGGGAGTTGGCAGGGGGGAGGGGCAGGGCGAAAAGAGGAGCAAGTGGTGATGCCAGCCCCATGGGAGGGGGGAGGAAGACCTAGAGCTAGGGTGAGCAATCGTGCCAGCTCCAACCTTTGGGAAATATGGGTATCCTATCACAGCTTGCTCCAACCCTGTCTCCCCTCCTCCTGCTGTATATAAAAGGGGGACTCTGGTGCATGGTTTTGATCAGCCCCACACAGAGGAGTACGAGGTGGGTTGGGTGAGCAGCCTTGACCACCCTGGCACAGATGGAGGAGGGCTCAGGCCCAGCCCCACACAGTGTCCTGTTTTCCCTTTGGGAAACATGATCACCCTAGCAAAAAATACACATTTGAGAAAAAAAAATGTACCAAATATTTTCATATGTTAAAAAAAAGATTTGTTTCAGCACATCTTCAAGTATGACTTCAGAAAAGTCCCTCCTGCCCATCCCAGCTCTCTCTGAAGGCAAGAGGAATCTTTGCAATGACTCCCATGGGAGTTGGATCAGGAAGTCCATCTTGTCCAAAGAATACACTAGTACAAGTGTAAGTACTGTATAAAATATTAAGAATTAACCCTTTTGTTGCTCAAAAATTTGCTGTTTTCATCCTCTAACAATTCCACCTAGCAGAGTGGACACACAGCAAATACATGACTTGGTATTCAGTTGCTTAAGACATGCAAATATTCCTCCAGGAAGATGCTAAAATGAATTTCCACCAGCAACTAACTGTTTTCTAGAGACCTTAGTCCTTCTTTTGCTCCCAACAATGTCACTGGCCAAATCTTCTTTGGGTTTCAATAAAAACAGGTTCTCCACCTCATATTTAAAAAAAAAACACCTACAGCTAGAACTCTGCCATAACACAAAAATATATTCCAATATATTGCTCTCCTATTAAAAAAACCCTCAATTTCTAAGACAATGGGATTACCTTATCTTCTGTATAACCATTACCCCGTATCACAGGAATTGCATGTATTTTTAGAACACACCAACATAAAATTGTGGCTATTGTGCACCAGTAGGCTTAGTGGAGAATTATGTCAAAAGAGTAATGTGGCTACAATTGAAAACAAAAAACAAAAAAACCACACACCACACACTTTGGTACATACACTCATTTGTTTGTTTTGGTTACCTTTGTAATTAGTCTGGCATTAGAACATTACAGAAGCACACATTCAGTGTTCTGCCAGTTACCTTATTCTATAAAAACTACTTGTAAATGTCATGCAATTTCACTGTTTCTAAGCCTGAAAGTCCTTCAGTGTGTGATTAAATACTGCAAGTAAAATGGATTTAATTCTAAGCTGATGAATAACACATGATTTCATACAATTAGGATCATGTTTTCAAAATGAAGCTATATGTAAATGGTTAAAACTAATTGTGTCTCCAAAATGTATAAACCTCTGTGAAAACAATATCTCCATAAGAACAGAACAAACAGACATTCTTAAACTGATTCTGATAACAGAAGAAACTCCCAGGGCAATCTATTGAGTAGAAAAGGTCAAGATTACTCTAATGTCCATTAACTTGTTTCTATTATAATTTAAAATACAATGATATCAAATACCCCATGCTGGTAGCCTCTTAAATTATTTGGGAAATAGTTTCCCATGAAATTTTAGAGAAGGAAACATACAAACATACCCAATACCTTACACATGCCATTTATACAGATATCTCGGGTGTTGCTTCTTTCAGAGCAAGGAGTACCATCACTCACTGCATCCAGCATTTTCTCAGAAAACTGGCGATCTATGGGGCGGCAGTGGAGTTCACAAGGATTAGCTGAAGGAAGAAAAAAACATACTTTCTCAGTGTAGCAATTACTGGATGCAGTAACCATGTTCTGAAATAAAATATGCAGCATTCTGATAATCTCTGGTACCTCAAGGTATCTGGAAGATGAAACATATGGAGAACCTCTCATCTCAAAAATGTATTAGAGTCAGATACAGGACTGAAAATATTTAAAATGAATTTAGTAGTCATTAAAAATATTCAAATGGCAGTCCCACTGTTGAACAACTATGTTCTTCATAGTGGATCTATGGCCCCCAATCAAGAAAGCTTCAGCTTCCAGATATTGGATCATGTTATGGCTCCTTGACTGAAGAGCCCATTATTAACTGTTCCCTGTATAGATACTTATAGGCTGATGAAGTTACTTCTTAATCTCTTTATTAAACGACATAGATTGAGCTCCTATAGTCTGTTACCATAAGATTCTGGTGGACAACCTGCAGCTTGCAGACCGCTCATGAGAGTAAGCTGCTGGTGGGTCACCAGACAGATAGTTTGTTTCCTGGCATCCACAGGTATTGGTGCCCATAGCTCGAATTGGTTGCGATTGGTCCTTACCCTGACAAGCTGCAGGTTGCCCACTGCAGCCATCAGACTTAATTTCTAATCCTTTAATCATCTTTGTGGCTCTTCCTGGAATGAGTTTATAAAATTTCTTGCGGGTACCAGAGCTGGCTAGACAGAGCATTCCAGCTGCCATTGCACTAGTGCCAAGTATGGAGGTAAAAATCACCTCTTTACCCGTATTTGAGTTCCCTTGTTTCTACAGCCATGGAGCATTTTAGCCCTCTTGGCAATAGTGTTGCAGCTGGAGCTTTGCTGGATTGAGGGTTTAAATCTATTACTACTGACAGGCCCATAAGAAGCAAGTCAACCAACAAACGAAGGCATTTGTGCAGTTTAGATAGGCATTTATTAAACATTTCAAAAAATATTCAACTGTCTGTACATGCATCTCTGCTGAGAGCCTGAACCAAAGCCTAACGACGTGAATATTGTGACTGCTCTCCCTTTCCCACATCACTGCTTTGTTGCACTTTCATCATCTAATGGGGCAGCAATATTCAAACATGTTATGGCAGGGCCCATGTCCAGTGCAATTTTTGGCACTGTTTAAAAACAAAAACAAACTTATACGTGATAGACGAGCAAGAGGGTAGCTCAGTCTCTATTTCGTGTTTGAACAGCATGAGCAATATGTTCAGCTCTGTGTAGCCAGGCCTGATTATGGGGTGAGGGAGGGAGCAGAGGAAACAGCGACTGCCCCAGAATCTGGTGATTCAAAAGGGCCTGCGAATCCCAGCCACTGCCACTGAGGTAGCAGTGGTGGCTGGAGCCCCAGACCCTTTCAAATCACCACTGGAACCCTGTGCAGAGCTGAAGTGTTAGATGGGGAAAGCTAACTCCCAGCTCTGCCCCTTTCCCACCCTTTGTAGCACACAATAAAAGCTGTCCCTTCCCTCAAAGAACTGGAAGGTCCTATTCTTGCAAAGTCTCAACTTAGAGTATGCAAGAAATCCCACTCAAGTCAATACAGATTTTGGAGAATTGGGGGTCTCAAAGACAAAATCAAATGAGACATTCCAGGAAACTCAGAAATATAGCTGGTTTTGGCTAACTGTACACAATGGTAAAAGTTTTTTTTGTTTTGTTTTGTTTTTTAAAGCGGGACTTGATTGAAAAGAAGGTCATGGCTTGACAAATGGAATGAAGAGGAGCATTCCACTTATCATCGGCATGATTGAGATAGGAGTGTGTAGAGGGTGGATGGAATTGAGCTTTGAACCTGGCATCATTCCAGGAGGCAAGTGGCAGGAGTTAAGGTCTGAGATGTAGTTGGGGTAGAATTATGTAAGGCTTTGAAGGCTTGGATGAAAAAATTAATTCCTGTTCAATCCTTAATCTGTGAAGTTTGCTAACTGGGGCAACCAAATAATCTTCATTTTAATTCTGTTCTTTGAGATGCACAAAAGAGGTCTGATTTTTGTTTTTTTCTATTTAAATTCATGTAGGAGCTTTCTGCCTGCTGTGGTTAATTTCAGTACCTGGTGCTAAGATTGATTTAGTATTATTTCTGCTACTGTCAAAAGCACCATTTTTAATTTAAAAACACCATGTTTTCTAGGAAACAAGGATTCTGGAATCCCACCTCATCTTTGTTTCCTACTCTAAACTGATCTTGACTGACCTGGAAATTGTGCAAAACCATTTTTCTACTTTCAAGCCATTCCTAAAGTGTAGCATAGAAGTTTGACTTCTCAATGGAGAAGTGTATAGAATTGTGTAAAAATCACCAGGTGTCTAATTTCATTTCTGGAAGTGCTGAGCAAGAAAGAAGAGCACAGCAGCAACTGCTGAAAAATTAAACAGACTTATTGGGCATGAACAAAATAATTGTGTTCCCCACTGAAAATAAGTAGTTCCTGTTCCTACACTACAATGTCAATTCATTATTCAACAGACGGGCACTTTAACTCCAGCAATGATGTAAGAATTAAGGTTCGGTCTTTCACATTCAGACACAATTGACTATGGACCGACCACTGCAGCCATTGGAGAAATTGCCTATTATCCCAGCCACCTTAATAGCCATTTATTTTCCAGATTATTATGTATATTACTGTAGTGTCCACAGGCTCTAACTAAGATGAGGGCCCCCATTATGCTAGACTTGGTACACAACCTCCTTTTTTAGATGGAGAACTGAGGCACAAGAAGATTAAGAGACTGCCTGGGTCATACTGAAAATGCACAGAAAAGCCAGATATTGAACCAACATTTCTTAAGGCTCTATCCACTGATTTAACCACAAGATCATTTTTTTGCTCAGTAAGAACATGAGCATTGTTCAAAAGGGTATTTTTGTTTAAAGCAATTTTCTGCCCAAGTGAATTTCATGAAATAATGACACTTGACCAAAGAAGCTGCCATCTTTAGTATTGACAGATGTTATATAAAGAGATTCTTATAATCCAAAATATTCATAAAATAGATCTGATCCTAAAACATAGACCTTGATTTTCCGAAATACCTTTCCTTTAACTTTCTGTAGGAGTTTTCCTTAAGAAAGAACTGAAGGATCAGCCCTTAAATGATTCCCCCAAACTAAATGCAGATTATACAGGTTAGACCTCCCTGGTCCAGTTTCTTTGGGACCTAACTGGTCCCACACAAGGGAGTTTTCCGGACCAGGGAAGGTCGGGGGTGGGAGGAAGGCTCTCTGCTGGGCTTCTCTTCCCAGCTACCTGCTACCGCTACCTTGGCCCCCTGCCTGCAGCAGCCCCGCAGGCTCTACGGCCCCATGAGTTCCAGCAGTTCCAGCAATCCCTCTGCACCCAGCAGCTCCAGTGGCAGCCCTGTGGATGCTTGTGGCCCTGCCAGCTGTAAGCTCTGTAGCCTTCCCCCCTTTTTGGCCCTGCCAACTGCACCCTGCTGCCCCCATGTTCCTGCTGGCTTCCTAGCCCGGCTGGCTGCCAGCTCCAAGGCCCATGGGCTCCGCTGCACCACTGGCTGGCTCTGCTCCCCGCTGCTGGTAAGCTCTGTGTTGGGGCCAGACCATAGAGTCCTGGACCACGGAGGTTCAAGCTGTATCACTGGCTTCAGTGGAAACAAGACTGAGTCCTGCATACAGAGGCAGAATGGATGTAATGGAATCTCTTAAGAAAAGTACCTATTTTAAGCAACTGGTTAGCAATGAATTAAAAAAAAATCAAGAGCTTTCAAAATATGAAGTCTATAAGCAGAAGAGAAGCAGAAAATACTGAGCTATAGCCCAGCCAATATTCCTATTTCAGGTCATAAAAAAACCCCACACATTAGAGAGCCTGATTCTCCCTTTCATACAGAAAACACACAAAGAGGCAGCCCTTGTGGTAGGAAAATGTCATAAAATTTTCTTCAAATTGGAAAAATCCTCTCTCTCCTAAAACATTCTCAGAACCTATGGATCTCAGGGGTCTACATATGGAATGAGTTATCTTCAGGGAGATTCAACTTTCATTCCTGTAGCACAGTACCCCATTCCAACTTAGCTCTGCGGCAGATTGCCTTCAATTGGCACCCAATGAGAGTGAAGTTTCTCTGTATAGCAAAAATATTAATAAAGTGGTTTAAATTATTTCCTTAAAAATTTACTCCTATTAATTCACACCTATCCTTTTCAGGTGAAGGTGCACATCTACCCAAGTGGCAAATTACATGTCCTAGTTTTGATCAAATCAGTGTGCCCAAGAAAGAAGAAGAAAAAAATCAGTGTAGTTATAGTGGCACAATCTATGGGACCAGCCAGATACCTGAGGCCACAGGTGTGCTATTACTCAGGACAGCTAGCCTATTCTGCCTCCCTTACAAGGGCTCTAGTTGTATTTTGAGTGCTTTAGCTTGATCAAAGGTAGCACATGTGGGTCTACCTGAGCAAGAAATTATACCTTTAAGAAAAGGGATCCACTCTTACCTGATTAACTAGGTCTTTGACCAATGTGTGCTGCTGCCTAAAAACAGGATTGCAATATTTTTTTCCCCTACAATACAAGGAGTGACTGTGCATTTCTGTTGAAATTCTGGCCCTACTGAACTCAATAGGACTGGGACTTGGCTAAGGGAAGGTTGCAAGAGAAAAAAAAACAAAAAACAAAAAAACACCAAGCACACAACTTCTACTCCTACTGCAAATACACTGGTCATCAGAAGGGGGCAACAAAGGACGAGAGTAAGGCGGCATGCAGGTGCTTTAGAACATCAAGCCATCCTTGCAACATTAGTTTCTGCCTGATTACAAAACTAATGGCGACTGGAGATCCGGAGAAAGAAGCTGTATAGAGCTGATATGAAACAGACATATTGCCTTCTGAAGTCCTATGAGATCCATCACAGTTTAGTTATGTAACCCCTATCCTCCAATATATGAGAGGAGGCTAAATAGACAGGTGAGCCCATCACTGTCACAGACTGATTAAATATAATGTATCCATATAGGATTTCTCTTTCTAGCCTTTATTTCATAACTTCAGTGTAGCCCTTACATTGAAATACAGTTCTCCAAGAAACTAGCAGATTTAGATAAGCTTAACTGTACTCCCCTGAATAAAATAAAGCAATAAAGTAAGCTAACCTGCGTATCACTTCCTTATCAGAGATAGGTGTATTTAATACCCTGAGGATAAACATTGTATCCTGGTTTAATTACCTCTGTCACAGTGGCACTAGTCTGCCAGTTTCCAAGAGAATTATCTGGGGAAAATGAATAAGACTTTTTCTTCTTCGGTGTAAAACCAGATATTTCTGTATTTATGCTTTATATATATATATAAAAAATGCTGGAGAAACTGTAACTGCATATCCAGTATTAAGAGAAACAACCTCTGCTGGGTTTCTCATCTCTTCAAATCTTGGAGTTGTCTGAGCACTGAACTGAGGAAAGAATGGGATGAATTTGCTCTTAAAAAGTGAAGGTATAAGACTACTGAACAATTTAACAACTAGACGAGTGGTCTCCAAACTTGTTCGCGCATCCCATCAGTAAAAAAATTGAGCACGCACCCCTAATATATGTAAATTTATAAATTATATATGTGTACTAATGTACTAATATATTATAAAACACAAAAAATATAAATTAAAAAAGGATGAGATAAAGATGAAATAAAATAAGTTTTAAAAATATTGTTTTATTGGTTAACGGTACAGAAAACTTTGCTCTCACTAAAAAAAACATGTATTAATAATAATATTGTTTACTGAGAGCAATGTGATTGAATATGCTTCATTATTTTTGAAAATCTTGGTTTAACACTTTGTGATACAGTGATTCGAAGGTCTGGTTCTAAGGTCGGTTAATTTTGATACTTTGTTTTAATGGCTGTCATAGCTGAAAGAGGCACCTTACAAAGATATGTAGATCCAAATGGAAGAAGTCCATCATTGGCTGCGCTTACTAATTCATGGTACTCCTTTTTCTATCCCATCCACCAATTAGGCAAAGGTTTTTGTTGAAATTCGGCTAGTACATTTCCATCTTCCCTAATGTCAATCAGTTGTTCTTGCAAACTAACAGGGTGTTGCATTTTTATGTTTTTAACAAATGGGTTCAAAACCTTCTGAAACTCTTCATTTGGAAGATTTTTAAACAGGTTAAAAAATTCTGTTTCCAAGTTTAAGTGTACAGATATGAGAGTTTATAGGTGACAACATATGATGGAAAACTTTCCAAACATCCATTTTCAAAATGCTCTCTCCATAGCACGAGCTTCTTTCGAAAAGCAGTTACTTTCTCACTCATTGTTAAAGTGTCACCTTTACCTGGAAGGGACAGATTAAGTGTGTTTATTTTTTCAAAAATATCTGCTAAGTAGCATACTACTGATAGACACTCGTCATCACAGAAAAGGTCAGCAAATTTGGAACACTTGTCTTTTTGTAAAAGAAATGCATAACTCATCTTTAAATTCGACAACTCTTCTAAGCACTTTGCCATGACAGACACAGAGAACCTCTGTGTGGTACAAAAGATTTTCATGGTTACTCCCCATCTCATTACAAAGTATTGTAAAGATCCTACTATTTAAAGGTCTTGCTTTTATAACATTAACCACATCGATGACATCCTGTAGCACTTTGTGCACTTCTAGTTCCAACTTCTTTGCTGCAATAGCTTGCCTATAAAGGATGCAGTGAACGAATTTCACGTGTGGTGCTCTCTCTCTGTAACCTTACCCCGGAATCCTTTTTTTACTCCAGTCAAAGCAGCCGCTCCATCAGGGGTTACATTTACACAGTTTTTCAACAGAACATTGTTTTTATTAAAGTCATTTACTGTTGAGAATATATCTTCTCCGGTACATCTTTCCTTTAGTGGCACATAAAAAAGTAGTTTTGTGTATTTAATTATTGAAACAGAATCTAGCAAATACGATAAGCTGATACATGTTAGAAACATCTGTACTTTCATCCAACTGTATAGCAAACCTCCGACACTGTGTAATTTGTTCTTGTTTCTTCAAATCTTCAGTGTTTTCTATGTGTCTTCCAACAGTATTTGCTGACAAAGGAATGCATTTTAGTTTGTTGCCATATTGTTTTCAGTGTACTATTTCAACCATTTTTACTGCGGCAGGAAGAACAAGTGTTTCCCCAATGGTATGTGTTTTTTTGTCTTTTGCTATTCAGAAAGAAACCTCAAAAGAGGCTTCTAAACATCATTAAGTTTAGTGAAATTTTGTAAAGTACTGGATTGAGTATCACATGACTTTAAACATCGTTGAAAAAACTGTAGAGGTTTGTCTTCATGTTCTGGATGCTTAGTTTTTAAATGTCTTGCTAATCAGGACGGCTTCATACGATCATTAGCTAATATCTCAAGGCACAATATACATTTAGGGCGAGGTTCATCTTTAATGCTAGTGGATGTAAATCCATATTTCAAATAGTCTTCTTGATAACTGATTTTTTTGGCTGAATTCTGTCAGATCTGATTAGATCGTCATTGTTTTTACCTTGTAAAGCGGCTGACGATGAGCTCGTACTAGGAGTAGGAGAAGTGTCAGCTCTGCCATTTTCTTATTGTTCACTTGTGCTTGCATTATTAGTATTATCTTCAATCCGCGGTTTCTTTGCAGGAATCTTTTTAAGCCACTTGTCCATTTTGTGAGGGTTAGTTTAGTTAAAACTAGATAATATAACCCATAAATCCACTTAGCTGGGCACACGTAAACTGCAATGTCGCAATACACTGAAAGTGAACGAACAAGTGAGGGCACCACTGTCAATCCTTCCGCGTTGTGGAACTCCCACTCTTCCCTCAAGATACCTCGCGTACTGTACGTGACACGTGACCGTCTGACATACGGACTGAGTGAGGGCACCAGTGTCAATCCGTATATTGAATATTAGTAGAGCCTAATTTCTTTATTTTTTTAGATAAAATATAAATAAAAATTCTAATATTTTCTTTCTGCACCCCAATGGATCGTCTTGCTCACCCCCTGGGGTGCATGCACCCCACTTTGGAGACCACTGGTCTGGACGATTTCTTTCGAAAGAAGCTTTTTCGAAAGGTTTTCAAAAAAGCCTCTTTCGAAAGAGGCTTATAGTCTAGATGTAGCCTCAGACCACAGGTTTTTCAAACTAGACTACCTAAAGTCTATCATTTACTACTTATCTTTCAGAGATGTTGAACCCCCCCAAAATCCATTGAAGTCAACAAGAGCTACTGCAGCTCAGTGCTTTATAATATCAGGTTACAGTTTAGTGTGACTTCTGTTCCTAATTATTGATTTGGGTGCTTATTTTAGGCTTCCATAATTAGAAAATGTTGGTTTCAAATCCTCTTTCAGATGCTCCAGGCTCAGTTATTCTTCCTGTAACTTACCCATTATATCTTTTTCTCTCTTCTGCCTAAACCCAGCTGCCACAAAATTAATCTGGATCATACGATAAACACTATATAGTGGGTTGTATTGATAGACTGGAACTGAGTATGAAGCATTTGGTTTAAAAGATGCAATTCAAAAATAAATCATAGCATTATTTTCCTCATCAGTGTTCACGCCTGAAGAAATGTTCATATTGTTCAACATCTCTTTTCACAGTAACTCTGATTTATAAAATTATACCCAATAGAGAGTTTGGTTCTATCAGTTCTATCCGCAAGCATTCTAGGCAGAATCCTCTGGAGTTGTAGAAGGACACTGCAGGTGGGTAGGAAGACCTAGCAGCAAGGAACTGCTTCAGGCACAGCAGCACTAGTCTGCCAGTTTCTGTATTTCATTCAAGTGTTGTTTTTCGAGCAGCAGCTACATTCATCCCATGATGATGCCACTTCTTGCCCAGTCCCGGTAATGTGGGGCAGGGACACTCCATAAGCATACCACTACTATATTCCCGAACTTCCTCCCTGGCTCATGAAGATATTGGTTGGATTTTGCATTTTGTCACCCATTGTTTCTCTTCGGTTCCCCTTCCACCTGCTGTCCAGAATAGCTGCCCCTTCTTTCCTTTTCCTATTTCCTTCCTCATGTTAACTCCCCTCCCTTCCTGCTTTTTCCAAAACTTTCCACTTTGAGCGCCATCATTCAATTTAAAATCTGTGTGTGTTGAGGGAAGAGGGGAGCAAAATGATTTGGATCAATCAAGTTATACATACAAGCATTTGTAGCCACAAGATCTTATTACCACTGCTCCCCTCTTCTTTTCCCTTCTATTTATGTTCATTATTTTAAATTAGATTGCAAACTCTTTAAGGCAGAGTTTGTGCTTTCCTCTGAATTTGTTTAGTGCCTTGCACAATGGGGCCTCTAACCTAATTAGAACCTGTAGGTGTTAAATTATTTTTTATTATTAATCAGCACAGGTATCCAGAAGCATTAAACAGCTTGGTTTTTCCCCCCACAGATTTAAGGTCAGAAAGGATCATTAGGATCACCTCATCTCCTTGCAACATTTAAAATGCTTCCTTCACAGTGAAGCCTAAAGATGACACAGAAAAAAATCCACAATGATTATGGCTTTGGATTTCATCTCACTGACAAAGGATTTCCACAGTAAAGAAGTTGGCTGCATTTAGTATTTGGGAAAGCTTCATGCTAGGAAATGGGGACTTTTTAACCTAAGCCGTATACATAAATGGAGAGCTTTGAAATACCTGTTGATAAAACAATAAACCAAACTCTTAAGGACAATCCTCTTGACAGCAAACTAAAATGAGGCTGAAATTCCTTTGAAATGAAAAGACAATCTGAACTGGATTAGTCTCAGAGTTCTGTAAGAAAAATAAGGGATCAGACACTCATCTGGTGTAAAGTGAGACAGTTCCTTAAACTTCAGTGGATCTACACCAATCTACACCAGCTGAGGAACTGGTCCAAGAATCCTTGTAACTGTTCCTTTGTTTAGAATTTTGTTTTGTTCCAAACCAGGCTCTGATTTGGAAGATAAGTGGTTATCAAACTGCCTCACTATTTACAGAAGGTGAGGATTCTTCTTCTCCTCCTCATCTGATTATGCACACAACTCATGAAAGAAATACATGAAATTACCCAGAGAATTGTTTCACAAGCCATAGGAGAGCTGACAAATACTCTTGTTTAATGCACAAAGGTGAGTGCTTGTGACTGTCTCAAAGTTTTTTAGCTGCTATCGTGGTACTTGGTATGTAGCTCCAGACTGAGAAGCTAATCGCAGGTCAAATTGTTAGTAAACAGGGCAGGAATAGAGAGATGTAACAAGTGGTGTCCCCCAAAGGTCCATACTGGGACCAACCCTATTCAACATATTTATAAGTCATCTGGAGAAAGGGGTGACAAAATTTGCAGATGATAGTAAACTGCTCCAAATAGTGAAGACCAAAGCAGACTGAAGAGCTTCAAAAGGATTTCACAAAACTAAGTGATGAGGCAACAAAATGGCAAATAAATGTTAATGTTGATAAAGGCAAAGTAATGTCCTTAGCTCAGGGGAATCTGTCACAGAGGTCTGTGTCAATAGGGATACCCTCTCTTGCAGGGGTATGTGGCTTAGGGGCAGGCTCCAGCAGCTCCCAAGTAAGAGTCTGCAGCTTCACCTGATCTTGCCCAGCACTACTCTGTCCAGGGTGCTTCCATCTTGGGAGCACTTGGCACTTCCATCTTGGGAGCTCAAGGAGGAAGAACTGAGTCCTTGAAGGGCCTGAGGGAACTGATTCCTCTGCCCTCCTTATATACGGGCCTGCTCTGCCATGACTAGCTGTACCCTGCAGCCCTCCCCCATTCTGATTGGTTGCCTACTGCATAGCCTCCCAGGGCAACTTTTAACCCTTTCTCCACCAGAATGGGGTCGATGCCCCATTACCGCTCCCTTGAGGTTAACAAAGTTGGGGTTAGGTTTATTCTTAAATCCTACCTCCTTTATGAGTCAGAGTTCACATCCCTCGAGCCCTGAATTCAACATAATCAGCAATTTCTGCTGACATCAAAACTGTGGAAGTTTTTTTTGCCACAAATGGCTGCTTTGACATGATCAGGAACCACTGAGGTGTAACAACTGCTTTTGCATCACCAAATGTAACAGCTTATCAAAGCTGCCTTCAACACCTCCCCCACATAAAGTGGCTTATGCACATGTTCTGTATGAGTTGTATTGTCAGACTTTAAGCAATAAGACTCAGGGATGACTGTAATCCTTTTCAGTACAGCTTCCTTTAAGCTCTCATACACCATAGCATCACCCTTCATTTCATTAAATACCTGACTGGCTTTTCCAGTCAATCCGGCTAACAAGATAGGCATCCGATTATTCTCTGAAATCTTGCAGATTTCGCAGATTC
Organism: Apalone spinifera; assembly: GCA_030068395.1. Lineage (NCBI taxonomy): Eukaryota > Metazoa > Chordata > Testudines > Trionychidae > Apalone > Apalone spinifera. The sequence continues at coordinate 20,093,202 of JANRFK010004149.1, forward strand.
TCTCAAAGGTGGATAGGAATTCCTCTGTACAGTCAGCCTGAGTCAGCTATTTTTTGTGCTTGTCCAGGATATGTGTGAGCTCCTGCCTCTCTCTGGTGTGCTTCTTTCACACCATCCAGCTGCGCCATGCACCTCATTTGGGCTTCCCTGGATCTCTCCTCAGCTTCCTTCTCCGTCTCAGTCTGGCTTCCTTCTCTCCATCTCATCAACTAATTTTTCCTCCCTCATTCAGAGTTTCATCATTTTAATTTGATGTTCATGTTGTGGCTCAGATGCCAGCAAATGAATATGGATCACTCTTGCATCCAGGGCATGAGGATGCTCAGGGACTGCTTTTTGGCCATAGCCCAGGAGCATAGCTCTCAGCTCCTGATCTGGGGTATACGTCTTAATGATCATCTGCTTTCTGTACATAACTTTTTAAGCTCCCTTGGTGTCAAGACTTTCATATGATTGTAAATCATCCATTGTAACTAAGCTTTAAACCTTAAAACTCTCAATGTCAAATTTAAACTTTAGGGCTATGTGTACACTGCAGGCTTCTTGTGCAAGAACTGTTTTGCGCAAGAGTATGTCCACACTGCCATGTGCATTTGCACAAGAGCATCCGTGGCAGTGTGGATTCTCTCTTGCACAAGAAAGCTCTGATGGCCATTTTAGCAAGAAACCCTAGTTGCCTGTCCACACTGCCTTCTTGCGCAAGAAGCCTCTTTTCTGATGCTTTACTGTAAATTTACTTGCACAAGAATGCACGTGCAGTGTAGATGCTCCACATGTTTTTGCTCAAGAACAGCCATTCTTGCACAAGAAGCCTGCAGTGTAAGTGTAGCCTAGTAGTTTGGGGTTATGACCCTAAAGCCCAAGTGACTTGTGGCAACTGTATCCTGATGGGTACATCAGATTGTCACATTGCCTGGCATATTGCTCACAACTTAGAGGCCAATCTCAGTTCAGACTATCATTAAACAGGACAGACTCCCCAAACTGATGGTATACTCTATGATGATATTTAACCAAACCAGCAGCAAATGTTTACTCCTAGATCACTATTCTAGCTTACCATGGAGCCATAGACTGTCCCCTTAGAGACACTTCTGTCTGGATGGCAGTATAGACTAACTGGACTTCAGTGATGACAGCTTAACACCCAAACCCACCACATTAGGTACTTCCTGCCACAAAGAGCTAGTCATTTACCCCACCCCCCCAGGTTAATGGATGCTTTTTTCTTTCTGTCCTTCCAGCCCCACTATCCCTTACTAATCCTGATACATACTTATCCAGAAAACAGTAAGTCTAATTTTTTACACTGGTTTTCACCCATTTTTAAATAGTTGAGAAACACTGATACTTTCTCAGAAAAGTAAATAAACAGAAATAAAAGCCCTTATTTATTCAGACCACCAGTCCACATGGCCTACAAAGTGATATTTTTCCTAGGCAAGACAAAGACTTGTATTCGTTTACATCCCTTTCACACATTATCAATTTGTAAGTACTATGATTTTGACTGTTACATCTTACCTGTGTTATAAACTGGAATCCACTGGTAGAATTCATTCTTATAGGGAACTGTGTCAAATTCACTGCATTGCATCTGACGAAAGGTTGGTGTGTCTCGTCGACATGGCAGAATGTTACACATGCGGTAGCGTTTCCGTTCTCCAGTGCAATACCTTCCTCCAAACTGTGGCCTAGAAGTAAAGTGTGAAGTTTTGGGGCTGCTGTAGTATGATAATGAAGATGCTCTATGCCAATGGGAGAGCTCTCTCCCATCAAAATAGCTAATCCACCTTCTTAGAGGCAGCACCCCTTCTGCTCACACAGCTATATACAGCAGAGGCTTCTTAGAGGCAGCACCCCTTCTGCTCACACAGCTATATACAGCAGAGGCTGGCAGGGTAGGTCAGTATTACTACATCGCTGAAGGGTATGTATTTTTCAAACTCCCAAGTGATGTAACTATACCAATATAGGTCTGCAGTATAGACCAGACTTTTGGCACTTTAGAAAATGTTACATGTAGTGTTATTTAAGAGAGTAACATAGATAGTTCATCATGAACTCACCCATGTCAGGAGCTGATCACTCCTTGGAGTCAAGTGCCTAACTACCTTTGAAGATCTGGGCCCTAAATGTTTCTATCTTTTTTTTTAAATTGTCCCATTTCAAAAAGTCAAAACATACCTATGTCTCTAGATTCTTAAAAATCCATCTCCAGAATCCCTCAGACTTCAAGGCTGTGTCTAGACTGGCCCCCTTTGCCGGAAAAGTCATGCAAAGGAG
>JANRFK010004149.1:20103364-20123219 GCA_030068395.1 Apalone spinifera
TTAGGAATTTTGTAGTTACAAGTGATTACATTAAAGTGAAGAGGAAACTTACATTGTTTATTTATAGTTTGTTTTGTGGCAAGGACCCCTCTTTCCCTTGCCAGCCTCTGAACTTCTCCCCTTGGTAGGAAGGGCATTGGGTAAAACACCCTTCTCCCATCTGCAGTGTCTGGGCAATCAGCCTTCCCCTTAGCAAGGTTTGGGCTGGTAATCTTTTCCTGGGGTAGGAAATCCAGCTACTCACTCACCACTTGTCTGCTGTTGGTACTTCTGTCTACCTGTCATTCCTATCCTCACCACCCAACAGGAGAGGCTTTTAAAGGTCTCAAGCAGGTCTGAAGTGGAATCAGCTGATCCTAATTGTTCTAAGAGCGCTGAGAAGGGGTTGTCTCAGCTGGGACAGGGCTTCTAGCTTGCCCTGGAGTAATCCACTTCTAATTAACAGAGGAGTTGTCTTTCTACCCAGCTAGGGCTGCCTTTTCCCACTCTATTGCAGCCCTCAGGTTTGACTTTGTCACACTATGTAATCATTAAAATTAATATTTTTTCTAAAGTGTTAACTGTGGAATGCAGCACCAATTGCAGCTAAACAGGTGGGTCTCGGGGGGGGGGGAATCTGGGAACCCCAGTTTAGGGGACAGTTGGAGATACTACATTTTGGGGGATGTAATCACAGATTTAACATCTGTTCTGGATGTCTGGTCTACCAGAGTGCATGGAATTTTTGTTTTTCATGAAATATATTTTGTTCTCTGTGTAAAAGGTACTCTGCTACTATATACGCAAGAAGAAATACAATCAGTAAGTGTACTTTTTATCTTTCATCCACTAGAATAGCTTGCTGGATTACTAGAAATGGGCTTTAAAATGAGTACATCCTGCTGCTGGCAGTTACATTTTCACACTAGGCTAAAATCCATAGATTTTTATAGACAAATATTTTCTTCCAAAAGTTAGGGATTTAGGAAGGAAACTCATTAGCTTTCATAGAAGCTTTCCAAATAAGTCACCATGCATATGAATTTTCCCCATCATTAATAATGCTAGGCATATCACATATACTATAGAAGATACAGCACAGACAAACAAATAAACGCTCCCAAATATATAGTGGATCATATATCCGCTAGCAACCTAAATGACTTCTAATTTCAGAGGTTAAGCACCAAATTCCAATCTATGGGCATTTTGGAGATAAAGATTCAGTGACAAGGCATTAACTACCAGATTTTCCGAGGTGCAGATTGCCTGCAGCTCTCATTGTTTTAAAGGGAATGGTGGGGTGCTCTGCTTGTTGGAAAAAAAGGCAGCCCATTAATGTTTCATTTTCTTCCTCAGTAAAGTGGGGTTACTGTCTACCCACTTCACCTGGTGCTGAGTATAAACTCTGCTCAAAGTGTACATGTCAATATAGAAAGAAAATTCTTGGCCAAATTCAGGTAAATGCAGCTAAGTGTAAGCAGACACATAGGAATTTGCTAGACCTGTAAACAATAGGGTAAGCTACACGCTGAGTGCAAGTTGGTCAGAAAGCTGGCATAAAAGCAGGAGTGGCAAAAGCTCCCTGAAAGTGGGGGGCATAGATGCCCAAACCACAGCCACATCTCCCTAACTGCCCCTTTCTGCTGAGGCCCCACCTTCTCACCTAGGTGAGTAAAGACATGCCTGAGGGGTGTGGATATGTACTTGAGTACCTACCCAACGGGGCTCTCTTTCAGCCTAAGCTCAGCTGACTACATTGCTATTTTTAGCACAGTAGTATCCTACTACCTCCCTGCCACAGGGAAAGTTTCCAGCAGCGGGGAAAGGATACAGCAGCAGAGAGTTGCTGAAGCCTTTCCCAACAGCTTCCCCTCTGCCAGAGCCTTTCATTGCCACAAGTGGTTGCACATCATAGCATGGATCATTGTGGCATGCAGCTACACGTGCCTTGCAAGTCAACTAGAGTGCTGTGTAGGGTAGACATAGCCTAAGTTAATTTTACATGCCCTTGACTCTTCAATCTGTGCCAACATAATGGTAAATTATCCTTTCATATAGGCTTGCATCTCCAGGACACAAAACCATTTCAAGATAATCAATGCAAAATGCCCACTTTTTGCTGATTTCACTGTAGGATTGAGCAGAATATGCAATTCTTTGCTCTTTTGTTACCTGAAAAATAGAGGCCTTGCAGTAAAAACATTACAAATTAATTTACTGACATATATTTATTTATAAATCAACTAGTCGAGAGATACCAGATGCAAAGGCCTATTTGTTCACATTTAAGCAGAGACACAATTGACAATGTAAAATACTTTAATTTCTGATCTGTACAAAAAGAAATTATAGCAGCAAAGAACAGCTGTGAAACATGTAATGAATACATTATTTCAATTGGTGCAATTCAATTGGTGCAGCTTCAGTTGGTGCAATTCAGCACTGTAACCCACCCTGCTCATGATGACTAAGAAAATTAATCAGCAAAGTATAATACTGCCAATAATAGTGAGTAGATGAGGATAAATATAGTGATCATAATAAAAAAAAGTAATCAAGATGATTTTTGCAAACCACTGTTTGTAGGTTAAGGAGTGATACTGGATGCCTTACTTGGTAATTCACCTATTGCCTTCAATTGTCCACACAAGTGACTTCCTGATGCATATGCAAATGAGATTTTTATAAGCATACCTAGTGCACCTCTTTCCTAAAAAATTTAGTCCATAACAAAAATGGGCAAAAGTAAAGAATACAAAGCCAAATACTACTCTGAGATTTGTTCAAGTGATTCTCACAGAAGTTGAGCAAGTCTATCCAATTAATGAATTTGGCCAAATGATTGCTAGCCAATGGGACAGATATGCCAAAATGCTTAAGCTACTTTTGAATATGGGACTTAGATTTCTAAGTCATAAAGACACTGTTTATAAGTTTACCCAAGAGCTATAATGTATATTTACCAATTACACCACTTTACCATTGAAATGTAGTCACATCTGCACAGAACATAGTAACCATTCAATAATACTCTAAGAAAACTACAAAACAATATGGGACAGCTATATTCATTTGAAACTGGAGAAGAACTTTAGGTAGGCAGAATAGAACATCCCCAAACTACAATTTAGTTAGTTCACAATAAGAAGTAAAAACTTGAATTCTTGCTAGTAGAATAGATGAAAACAAAAAGAACTCACATCCACTTCTTCACAGAAAGTAGCCGTGGGGCCGTACTGCAGCTGGCATTGGTGATGTATGTCATAAATTACTCCTGGGGCAATGAGTGTTGACTTTAAATCTTTCTTTTTTGGGATATCATCTAGACAGAATCCCCATCCTCGGCTAAAGATCAAATTGGAAATTAAATGAAACCAAACAATCATGTGCTTGTAATTTTAATTATAAATTTTAAAAAATAATTCAACTTTAAATTTCTAATCACGAATAGCATTTTTCCATGTGGTCTTTCAGAAACAAGACTTCTAGATTCCAAGTCAGGCCTGGGGAATTTTGCAAATAACTTCTTATTTTCAATAATGTTTTAGGAACCTCAGATAAAAGCAAAGAACTTGAAAAAACCTGGGAGGACCTGCCATTGAGGAGCAACCTGGGTATTAATATCTTCACCCACCCATGGCATACAGAGGGGACACTGAAGTCTGCAAAGGCAACAGAACTGGTGTGGTTCTCATTGGTGGGGTATCGTAGCTCTTGTGTAACCTTCCCAGCAGCTCTTTCCTTCTCTGAATTATGGAGAAGGGCTCTGCCATAGCTCTCCCCAGTTCACCTTGCAGAGGAATGTTATGGAGGCAGAATGTAGTCTGTCAAATTGGAAATCGCTTCAATCATTGGATGACTTCAGGGAGAGCTGCAGCCACATTCAAAAGTCACACCAGAGGTGTCCGTACTTGGGTATTCAAAATGTGAGGCTCCTCTAATAAGAGGTCACTTTTGAAAATGTGAGCATAAGTGATTTCTCCAAGATCTCATCACCATATATCTTAGCTGTAAGACCATCTTTTCTCCCAATAACTGATAGCTGCAGGTTACACCCATTTTTAACTTAGGTTGTTGAAATCTACAGCATACATTGCACAATGTAACAATTCTTCCATTATCCATTGACCACTATTTGGTCAGATTAGGGTGTGGCATGACATGGGAACCATCAACATATCTCAAAAGGATAAAAATAATTAAGAATTCTTCCTGAACTCTTTGTTACCTTACACAGCATTCCGTTATTCCAGGTAGACATAGTATTCTAATCACTCACTCGAGGAAACGTGTGATGTATTCCTTGCTGCAGGGTGACCAAGTTAGTGGAGAAGAATCATACTGCAGCTGTCGGGACATAATGTATGGATGTCTTCCGACAGGCTCACAGTCATTCTCTTTTCCATCATGCTGGATACCAAAACTATAAGACATATTACCAAGCATATGAAATAGTTATTATAGCTAAAATTTACATAGCAACTTTCTTCCAAAATGCTTAGGAAAATATACAGGTATCACTTCATCCATGGAATAAAAGTAGACAAAGCCAACAGAAGTCAAGACTCTTGTTAACTTCAGTGGGCTTTAGATCAGGTACACAGTGCACAACAATGTTCCATGCAGAAAGCAAAGAATAAAACTTCCTGAGTTGAAATTGTGGGAGAATGTTAGGAAGTCCATTTGACTTTTGCCGGGCCCCATAGTTTAATTTGTAATGAAAGAGATGTCAAGGATCAAGCAATTGGGTGCTGGGGCCCAAGCAATTTTTAAAAAACTTTTATAATGGATACAGCAAGCCCAGAGGCAGACAATGCACTGCCAAGTCTAGAGATACTGGGGCTCAGCCCTGGCAAAAATTAACCTGTTTATATCCTGAATCTAGCTAACAGATCCAGGGGATTTTTAAGAACCATAGGTCTCGTGCTTTTTCCTTCATCCACTTGGCAGTGCCCATTAATACCCTGCAGTCAGGGTCACTGGGGGGGGGGCAATACCCTGCAGTCAGGGTCACGGGGGGGGGCATATGGGGCAATTGCCCCAGGGTTCTGGGCAATTCTTAGGGCTGTTTGGGGAGGTGTGGCATATTCTGTGAAGCACTGAGGCTGGCTGTCTCCAGCCCCTCCCCTTCTGCCCATGGCCCCACCCCTTCTGCAAGAGCAGAGCTGGCCCCCACCTTGCTCAGGGGCCCGGAAGTCGGCCCCTCACTCTCACAATGAAGTTAATTTGGTAATGATTTGGAGAGAAGAATGTCACTTGGAGAACATGTCTAACACTTCCTGCAGAACTTTGTTCTTAAGGCCAAAACCCAGCATAATCTATTAAATTGGATGAGCTCACAGCACTGAGCAGCTTGGCTACAGGTTTGGGGTTTGCTGTGAGAGACTTTCCAAAGACAAGACTGCAAGTGTAGGGAGTCTGGAATAATACTGAAAACAAATCTCACAAAAATTACAGGCAAAATTTTGCTCAATGATTGTGTTGCAAATGAAAATAACCCCATTCACTTCAGAATAGTTATATCTGACTCACATTAGAATTTGACCCATGAATTTTTCTCGTAATAATTTCTCTGGTTACAAAACTCTTTCTTTCCTTCCTTCTTTCTCAAATAACTTCAAGGATGTCACTCTAAATTGATTTAACAGAGGTGTATTGTAACAGACCATCCCCAAAGCAGGTCCTCCCACAGATGTTCATAACTCAGTCTTGTCTAACCTCAGCAAAGCTTTTGTCAATCCTTGTAAGAGATTTACTACTCAATAACTTTTAACAATAATAAACAAGCACCCCGCTGGAAGAGCAACGTGAGCAAACTGGCACTGTAGCTCAGTATAGCCCCAGACATGGCAACCGTCCAAGGAATTAAAAACCCCAATAACTTTAGACATGTTTATTTTTTGAAGACATCACATTTAAATGACTCCAGAGCTTGGGTGGCTCTTTTCCTCTTCCACAACCTTGGAACTTTTTTTCTTACTTTTTTTTCTGTGGGTGTATGCAAAATGAAGGCTGAGACAATACAGGCAAAGCTGTAAATCTCTGCCTAAAATAAATTCATAGGGCACCAATTAAGGATTATGACTGTGAGGCTAGAAAGCTAGAGCTGGTCATGAAGCTTCCATCTGAAGGATTTTTTACAAAAAATGCAATTTTCTGCAAAACTGAAATTTTCCACAGACTAATTTTGATTTGCCAATTTTGCATCAATTTTTCATTTTCCCAAAAGGGGGAAAAAGAATAAAAATGCTATGGCCCCTGCTATTCCAGATTATTACAATGGTCCCTTTGAATCTATGAAGGAAATACCATTTTAAGATAAACATATAAAACATTAAATTTGCCCTGGCTAGACTCTGCATTTCAGATCCTACTATACCTGTGTCCAAGCTCATGTGCAATAGTGAATGCCAAAGACAGCCCAGAATCTTCATTAATATTACAGCTGTGGTGAGGTTGGCACATACCAGATAGATGAGACAAGCCTAAGGTTTCACAGGGCCGATTCATGCCAGCACAAATGTCCTTTCTGTAAGCACAGCAAAGACTTGTAGGTAAGTGAGTCTGAAACTGTATTTAGTGCTCCTTACTATAACCAATAAACCTCTGTATCATCATGCATTGGCGTCAATTTGAATTTTAAGCAAAAACGGTATAGCTGCTATTTATACCAGTATAAATAGGACAACTTCTAAGTAAATATTAGTGGTAGTGCCCAAAGATTGGGGTCCACTTGTGACGGGCACTATACAAATAACGAAAAGAGACATCACTCTCACAACCTCAGCAGATGGACAAAAAGAAAGGGATGAGGATACAATAGACATGCAAATGAATAAGGTAAAGAATCAAATTTGCATAATTAGTTGCATGGATTGCAATTGTTTCACTGGGTTTTAACTGGGGCAGGAACTAAGAAGGAAGGGAGTAGGAAAAGGAAAGAAGGGGGAAATGGCTGTAGTCTATATATGATCATTAGGCTGGCATTTGTAGGGCTCATTGCAGAGTCGATTCTTACGGAGGGATCTGAAGGAGGATAAAGTGGTGGTTGTATAGATTTTATCACAGTTTTCCCATGGCTGAAAGGGCAGGCAGCATCAGATACAGCATGGTGGTATTTTAGAAGCTGACTGGTGGTAGCCAAGGCAGGAAATGAAGCAGGGAGCAGACTGGGTGCAAATTGGCATCATTTTAAGTTGCTTTCTCAGCTTGGTGGCAGGAAGTTACATTACAAAGGGACTTGAATGTAAAGGCTTGATTAATTAGAAATTACACTTTTTTTCCAGGCAAGTGGCATTGCAATCCCTGCTGTTGGCTCAAAAAGTTCAGCTATTGTGGAGCAGAATCTTTCATTTGATGCTCAGGATAACGTTAGAATGTGCACATCTGAGATTCAAAACAGTTAGGAACAGTTACTTTGGATATGGCTATACAGCAAACAAAAACCCCCAACCAAATAAAAAACCCTATTGGCAGCAAGTCACAAGGCCTAGGTCAACTAACCGTGGCTTATGCTGCAGGTCTAAAAATAGCAGTCTAAATGTTCAAGCTCAGGCTGGAGTGTGAAATCCTCCTTCCCCTCCCCACTGGGATTAATAGCCCAGGTACCAGCATGAGTTTGAATGTCAACTATTTTTAGCACAGCAGCAGGGAGTCCTGTGAGCCTCAGTCAGTTGAGCCAGGCTCTGAGACTCATTGCTGTAAGACTGGGTTTTTGTTTTGTTTTTGTTGTTTTGCTGTATAGACATACCTCTTTTGTCTGGACTGATTAAGCTAAGCGTGAGTGGTTTTGCTTCTACGTCAAATACTTTTATTTCAATTGATGGACAATGTAGGCTGACTAGAACTGTAATTTTCCTTTGGAAGTTTTGCACTGGCCTTATGGTGTGGAGTTTAGGGGCCAAATCAAATAAAATATATTAAGTAAATGAAGCAAGTGATGTGCTAGTAGCACACATGCATGCACACGCACACATACACACACACATGTAATATATAGAGACCTGCAAACAGCATCAGATTGCTAATAATTACAGTAGTAGTCAAGAAACTCCAATTACCAAAACTTACATTGTTGTTATAAAAGTTCCAGACAAGAACATCCTGAAACTTTATAACAAACAGTAATCTGCAGCATCAAAAGTGTTTCCTTTGAGTTTGTTTATATTGAAGGAAGGCTGGCCATAAAATTGTTTTGACAGACAAAGGATGCTTACTTTTGTACAACTGAGAAACTAAGGCCCCCATCTCTCAAACACACCTAAACACTTTTATCTTTAGACAGAGGAGCAATTCTGCCAAGTTTACAAGATTAGAGTCTATGTGCTTTAAAAGGTTGGACAGTTTTGTTTATAAGGCACTAGAATGGGCCTCAAGAAGGCTGGAGTTGGTTCCTTGTTCAAATGCAGACTTCTTATAGAATCTTGGGCAACTCATTTTATCTCTCTGTAGCCCTGTTTCCCATCACTGAAGGCAGAGTGGGGGGAATACCTTTTCCCCTACTCCAACCCTTTGTCTGTCTTGTTTCTTTAAACTGTGAAATCTTAGGGCAGAGACTGTTTTTTACTATTTGTAACGTGTCTAGCACAATGGGGCCCAGATCTTGGGCTATAGGTATTACTGTATTACAAATAAAACATCATGATAATATATCCAATTTACTAAGAAATACTCATGGTAAGCAAATTTCAAAGCCATGTGCATAAATATTTGCATCAGTTTAAAATCATGTGTGAGAATTTGTGCCAGAAGTGGTTATCCAACTGAAACAATACTACACTAGCCTCCTAGTCCTTAGTTCAAGTTAACTGTTACACCAGATATCCTTTGGAAGATCATGCTTACCTCAAACATATTTACCATTCAAAAGTACTCAATTTTTTTCACAGTTCGTACAGATTAAAAAAAATCTTTTTAGTTTTTTAACATTCGAGTTAATGTTTGACTGCTGTGTGTAGCCGCGGGCAGTTAGTTTGGACTAGGGGGATTTAAAAATGGTGCCCGGATGGGAAGATGCAAATAAAGCCCGGGATATTTAAATCCTGGGCTTCATTTGCAACTTTGAATGCCTACATTAGCCTCCCGAGTTCGAACTAGGGACTAGTGTAGACATACCCAGAGAGACTAAATCTGTCAGACCAGTAATGGACAAACTGCGCTTGCTGATCTCTGGTTTGCCCCTTTCTCATGCACCTCTCGCACACTGGGGCACTGGAGCCCCACACTTCCTACTCCTTCTCTTCCTTCCCAGCACTTTCAGAGCACCACAAATCACCTGATTCACATTTGATCCCAGCTCTTCCCCCTCCTTCCCAGAATTGGAATGCCATGAATCAGCTGTTCCAGCCTGTTCAAGCTCTGGAATGGAGGGGAGGAGGGAATGAGGATGGAGCACGAATCAGGTAATTTGTGGTGCTGCAAAAGTGCTAGGAGGAGGAGGAGGATGAAGTGTGGCACTCCAGTGCATGCATGAGAGATGCATGGGGGAGGGGTCCGACAGGCAGCCACATACCTGCTTACAGATCTGAATCTCCTGGCGAGGACCTACGTTTATAAAACACCCAGAGGCATGAATACATTTCCAAACAGATATAAGCAACCCACTATTAAGATACAGTGGGTCAGCTTTGGCACCTTCCAACCATGACACTGTGCTTTTATATAACAGCTCATAAACTCCGCCTGTACTACTAGCATCTGATGCACTCATCAAGCAAACTTATTTTTGTACTAAAATGGGCACAACAGTTCACAAGGAAGTGTGTGTTTTGAGAGGGGGGGGCAAAAGGAGTCTATTATCCTGTAAACATGTCCTCGGTGAAAGAAATATGAATAAAACAATAGCTGACAGCTTTTCTCCAGGGCTGTGACCATACCTTGTTAGAAGTACAGCTACATCATGATGTATAGGGTTATTATCATTTTTGGGATTAATGCTTTTTTGCCACTTACAGAAGCTAGATAAAGTCTTATCTGCATGATGAACGATTTTCAAGCCTTGCTAAAGCAAAAAAAAAAAAAGAAGAAAATATTATTATAAAGACTGCTTTATATTGCCAGAGCAGAGCAGAAACGTTAATTATCATGCTTACTACTGTCACTGCAGTGTGACTGGTTACCCTTTTGCCCAAAGCTAGAAACATCATTAGGAGCAATGGCAGCTATTTGTCTAATGCCCCAAATCTTAAGTTAAAACTTTGTCATTTTTGCAGCTAGTGTATCTAGAGAGAGAAAAAAAGAGGTATATCAAAGAAGGAAAGTAGTGTTTTGAAAGTAAACAAAATCAATAATTGCATTTTTTCGAGCAATGATATTTTGTTTCCCTCTTGGAAAGTAATATTCCTCCTGACACCAAAAAGATTAAGATTAATTAGCAAGTAACTTGGAGAAAGCCATTTTCCATCATGCTTATTACCATTAATGCAATATGAACAATCTCATTTTATGCTCCTGCACTCCATTTTTTAAGCTGAAAAAAATTATCAACAGTAGTCTTATGATCAGATAGAACAAACACAAGTTAAAGAAGAAAAATATGTTTTGCAAATATGCTCTACCAACAACCTGTTTCCTTCTTTATTGGTTTTGCCACCTACTCTGTCTCACTCCCAGTATATTATTACATAGATAAACATTTTCGAAAGCACTAGTGTGCCATAAGCACCTAAGTCCCATTTTCAAAGGTGCATTAGGCACACAGGAGCCTAAGTCTCATTGAAAGTCAATGAGGATTAAAACTTTGAAGTGTTTATGTCCATATTGAAAATGAAACTTAGGTGCTTTTGAAAATGTTACCTTGATATCCTAACCCATAGGATTAGCTGAATAAAATTAGGCCCCTATCCTCCAAATTATTTTCATTTGTGCAGGTTTCAACTTTTACATAGACACCAACTGATTTCAACAGCCCAGGCTTCCACCTGGTTTAGGATTAGGTTGTTTGATCATAAGGCCTTCCGAACAGAGACCTTATTTTAAGGCTATACTGAAAGCTTTGCGTAATTATGATGCTTTGAAATCATCCATTAAAATTATAATAATCAGCATTCATTTAGCGGGTGGTTACAGCATTTATGAGACATGAAGCATGCAATCACCTGTGTGTGGTTAGTTCACAACAATGAACATTTTATAGGTCACTGTTTCTTTGAGTTTTATAAAAGGAGCTTGTAGAGAAAATAATCTATCTTGCAGGTGTACGATAGAGCTGCTTCTTCAGAGCACTCCACAGGCAGCTGCACTGTACTTTAAGAATGTGCTATGTGATTAGACTGAGGATGATTCATTTGAATTTCTGTTCCATAGCAAGCCACCTCAATCTTTAGAAGTCCTCTCCCAGTGCTGAAAAGTTTCCCCCTCATGCACAATTATCCTAATATTTGAACTTTTTAACTGAATTTTATTTTGGGAGTTGATGTGCAAACACCTGCAGTGATGAGTTAAACGATGTGCCATCTCGAACAGCAGTTAACCATAAACTAGCTGTGCCAGAGTCAAGAGATTAACAGAGGAGTGGAACAAACAAAACATTTTAAACAAGCAACCCTTTGTCTACATAAAGTAGGTGCATTCATTGCTTTCAATCAGTGCGGATCTAAATATCTTCTGCAATGCCCTGTGTTCCCAACCCTTCGTTGTAATTTTTGGGGGAAACAGTATCTCACCTCTTCCTCTTCAAGAAGAATAAGACGGACGAGCACAATGTGGATTGCATTGCCAATACTTGGATCATGGAACAATCCTGTAACCTGTTTCAGAGCCAGGAGGTATGAAATTAATAACTCCTCTACATCAAGGCAGAGATTTAAAGAGAAAATATGCAGGTTATTTCAAGCAAAGTTCCCTCTTTGTTTTCCCCACCCCCATACACAGTACTTACAGAAGGTTCACTTTACATTCTGAAACGTAATAACCATGATGAACTAAAACAGTCCAGTCAAATGATAAAAAAACAGTAATTAAAGAAGTTATTAAAATGTTAAGCAGAAAAATGTATGACCCATTAGAAAAAATATTTTAAGTTTACTTTTCTCACTTAGGATACAATCCACTATTATGCTACTTTCAGCATAGTTGTTTACATCAGTGCAAGTTGATTGTAAAACACTACATCTGTGTCTAGATTACATCCCTCTTTTGTCAGAGGGATGTAAATTAGACATGTCAAAATTGTAAATGAAGCAGGGATTTAAATATCCCATGCTTCACTTGCATAATCACATAATGGTGCTCTTTCAAAAAAGAGCGATTTCAAAAGTAAAACCGCAGTCTAGATGTGGTTCTTTCAAAAACGGCAGGCTTTTTCGAAAGATCCTATAAACCTCATTTTTTGAGGAGTATAGGATCTTTCAAAAAAGCCTGCCGTTTTTTAAAGAACCGTGTCTAGACGGCTTACTTTCGAAATGGTGCTTTTCTGAAAGAGCGCCATTACATGATTATGCAAATGAAGCATGGGATATTTAAATCCCCGCTTCATTTGCAATTTTGACATGTCTAACTGTTGAAAGAGGGATGTAGTCTACCAGTGCACAATGATAACATTTTACATCAACTTTGTACTGATGCAAATGATGACCAAAGATTCAGGGCAAGAGCAAATGAGGTATTAACAGTTGGGTTCTGTAGAAACTCCATGAGGACTCTGCTAGAAGAAGGGAAAAAAGAAGAAGTAAATATTAGGCAAATAGAAGGGCAATAAAAATATATACAGTAATATCAGTGGAAAAGTGGGGATTTCTCTTCACTATTGGCTAAATTGGCACTCAATGCAGAAGGCATTGATTTAGTGGGTTCACTGAAGATACGGTATCTTGATGGCAAGGGACTCTCCCATCAACTTTAGCACTTCACCTTCCCTAGCTGCAGAAGCTATGTTGATGAGAGTGGTGTAAAACAATCTAAGCTACTGTAATTTAAGTTATGTAACTTACGCGACTTAACTAATGTATCTTAAATTGCCTTATCTCGTTAGTGTAGACCAGATCTGAAACTAAAGATAAAATGATGGTGCAGTTAGCCTTAAAAATAACCAAGGAGCCGGTATTGATCTCTTGAGTCCTCCTGGACCAAATGATAATGTTAGAAAGTGTGATTAGACAGGTGGAAATAGAACCAGGAAAAGGATGGAGACGAAGGAGTTATTGAGATTTTTGGTTTGGGAGCCAAACTGAAAGTCAAAACACAAACTAGATCTGTTTGAATGGAAACTGAATTGTTACAGCTTTTCTGTACCAGAAATGAATTTTGTTGTTTTGGGTTTCATTTTGGGTCATTTTGGCGGGGGAAGGGGTGTTCCTTTTCTGTTTTTGTTTGTTTGTTTGTTTTTGTTTTGTTTTTGTTTTTATCAATTAGATAAATTTAAAAATTAAATGCTGCTTTGAAACAAAAGGTTAAAACTTTTATTTTGAAATGGTGGAAATAGGTCACATCACTTTTTTTGGCTGAAACTACTTGCAGAATTTAAGCAAAATTTACAAAGACTTTTGATTCCCCTAAAATGCATTATTTTGTGAATTTATTATTAGCTGAAAAAAATGCCCAGCTCTAGACAGGAAGGAACTAGAAATGCTTGCATACAAGAAGTGTGGATAGGACCTAATACAACGGAATGTTGCTTGGAGAGAATGAGGAGGGGAAAAGGAGCCATCAGCAAGAGGAAAACTGTATTTAGGCAGAACTAAACCCAGATGGAAGCTGGTCAAGCATATTGTTGTTTGAAAGAAAATGAGAGAAGGCTGCTTCCAGAGCATTACTAATAAAAGGAAGAAATAGGGTGCAGCAGGAACAGTGCTGACATTTAAACATAGTCTACACCTAACAATTTAGGTTGACCAAGAAAAATTTCACACCCTGCGCACCATAGTTAGATTGACCTAAACCTGTCTGTAGCTCTGGCTAAATCAATGGAGGAATTCTTTGTCAATCTAGCCACTGTTGGTTTGGGAGATGGATAATCTACATTGAAAGGAAAACCCTTTCTATCAATCTAGGAGTCACAATCTGGCAGAGGAAGTAATTTTTCCCCATCAGCTGGGAAGGGTGGCATGTATGGTTTCAAATGAGCTTCACTGTGAGTACAAAAATTGATCAGTTACACTGTGCTTTGTAAACAGTTACTCAAAAACAATATGGTGTTGATGGCTACAATGAAAGATAATTTCTAAGACTTTCTGTGTGACTCCATTGCAGATGTGTCTCATTGGTGCAAATTATATAAACAAAAATCTAGGAGTCATCTGAATGGCATTCGCTGAATACTGTAGGGTGGAAAAAAATATATTGTGCTAGCTCTTAATTCTTCAAAAATCTCTCAAATGAAAGATAATTGTTTAAATAGTTTGCACTCATTAGCAGCTGGCAAAAAGGCTGTTCCTAGTGGGGGCTGGTTGATCTAAAAAAATCTGTCACACAAAGGAATATTGAAATATTATGTACTTATTTCTTTTAGTACACATCAGATGTTTTCGGGGGTTATTAATACACTTCAGTACACAAATATTGATGAAAGAGAAGGATTTTGAAGGGGGAGGAGGAGAGATCTGATTATTTAAGTTATTTAATTTTAATTAAGAATCAAAACCTCAGCTCCATCACCCATGGCATTACTAAGACTCCCATTAACTGTGAGACAAGGATACAAACATCTGATGACAAAAACTGACATTGGGAAGCACCCTCATTAAGAACTGAAATTAAAACAGATGTTTCAGACATAGGCATGGTCCATACTACAAAATTAGATTAGTTTAAATACATTGATTAATGATGTGAAAAATCCCATTAAGTCCCCATGTATAGTCTGACAAAGCAAGTCTGACAGAAGAATTCTTCTGGCAACCTATCTATTACCTCTTGCAGAGGTGGATTACTTTCACTAATGGGAGAACTCTTCTTGTTGGTATAGGCAGTGTCCCCAATGAATGATACAGCAGAGTAGCTGTGCTGCTAAAGTATTTTAAGTAGCAACAAGCCCTAAAAGAGAGCTTGCACCTTGCTTATGAGGAATATAGCCATAGGTCTTTTCTCATGACTAAGGTTGTCAACTTTCTAATTCCACTGCCCACTCCCTTTCGTGAGGCCCCACCCGTTTCAGAAGCCCCATCCTCCACTCACTCTCTCTCCCTTCCTTCCATTGCTTTTTTGCTTGTTTTCTCCCACCTTCTCTCATGTGCTCATTTTCACTGCAAGGCCCAAGCAGGCACGTTTATTGAATAATTACCATACATGGCACATTTGAATCAGAAACTCGGAAAGCTTCCATTATTCTTTTCGTAATTAATTTGAATTATTTTGTGATTTGTAACGGTAAAAATTTTCTTTGCACTAAAAAGACAGTTGAATAGGTGACTGGAATTTAATTTTGTTAGCAAATATTTGTTATGAACTCTAGTCATAATAGTCATGATTTTCTTCCCAATGAAAAATATAAATAATTATGGTATCATGAGCTTTCATGGGCATAACCCACTTCTTCAGATGACTAAAGTATTAAAAGTCCTTGGATCTGGACTTTTAATACTCCGGTCATCTGAAGAAGTAGGTTATGCCCACGAAATCTTATGATACCATCCACATGTTTTATTAGTCTTTAAGGTGTTACTAAACTATTCATTGTTTCAGTTTTCTAGTTATAGACTAACTCGACTACCCCGCTGAAGGTTTTAAAAATAATTATTTAAACCTTTCATCCAGCATATTCTGGTATAAAAAGTAGTGCATTCCGCTAATTTAAGTGGCAGGATTGTTTATGCAAAATTTGGTATCTGTAGCTAATTGGAAAGTATGACTTTATTTTGCACAAGCCAATCCACAAACAAACTCTTCAAAATATATAACAGATTGCAACTGTTTAGTGCGTAGGTACCCCAACCAAAATCATGGCTCTAGGTATGGTAGGTGCTGGACAGTCACATAAAAAAGAGCCTACAACAGAGTTTATAATACAGCTAGACGAAGGTTGGTAGAAATGTACGATGCATTCCTACAAGCAGGAACCGGTTGCACTGTGCAGGAAAGAGAACAACAGCTTCAGATAGCTGACATTTGCCCATACTTGGTGTATAATACTGGACATATTCACTTTCATAGCCCTCTTCTTGTCCCATACTGAACTCAATGGAGCAGTCTGTCAAGGTGTGAGAGATTCCAGCTTGTAATAGCAAGTGTGAAAAATTGGATAAAGACACAAATATCAGAACTGTCCCTAGAAAATCAGGCTATCTGGTCACTTTAGTCTAGGCTATAAACACTGGAGAATCAAAACACCAGGAAAGCAAGAAAAAAGACATCTGAAGGGATAAAAAGGGACATTCTCAAGGACTGGGTTGCTGGGAGTTGCTGATGAGAAATGGTTCTTGTGTAGCTCGAGAGGTCAGGTGTCTGGAACAGAGGGATGGCAAGCCCCCAGGTAAGATAAACATTTAGATAGGCCTCATATTGTTTTAAACTCTTTTTTTCTGATGCTTTTCTGGGTTCCTTCTGTTAAGTTTAAAAAACTTTTTTTTAAGAAAGCTGCCTGGTCACAGCTCCCCAGACTCAGTCGGGCCTGAGACAAACTGGTAGCCAGGCTGTCATAGCTTGGGCACTGCATAAATTGTGGAATTCCACCTTCAGAAACATAAAGCGGTAAGGCCCAACAGTGAGGGGATGTACTCAGAGAGACCAGACAAGGATCCTGTAACTGTGATAAATAATATGGGTAAATTTTTAGACTCTGCCAAACACCAGTGATGAACAGTGCCCATCAACAACCTCCCCAGATTTCCTTCCTCAAATACTGTGTAAAAAATTATTTACTATTATGGTTGGGCTGCCGATGGGGGGAGCGAAGGGAACAGTTGCCTCAGGGCCCAGCAATTTAAAAGGGCCTAGAGTTCCCAGCCATCACGATTCATACAGCAGCAGCCAGAAACCTGGGCCTCATAAATTGTGGCCGGAGTCCATTGTGGCATGGTCCGGACAATGCTGATGGCTGTCTAGGGGAGGCTAGCTTTTTGACAGTCTGTCATGAGGCTGGTACTCAGAGCCATGAGCAACTCCAAACAGCATGACAAATATCACAAGCCAGTATTATATTTTTTAAGTGAGATTACTTTTTGAAATTTACTCATTTGGGAATGTATTTAAACTGAGACACATTTTACATTTTTAATTTAGATTTCATAATCCATGGGGAAAAAGCACAATTGTCTGAAAGAAATTACTGTCCATTCTAAAACCAGAAATGATGGAGAAAGAAAACATATTTAACCATCAGCCTCAGTAACAGAAGCCTCTGTAATACAACTGATTGAACCTTTTCCTCTGAGTGTAAAAAAAATAATTGTTTGACTGGGTTTCCATAAAAGTTAGTAAAACTGCTGCACAACTTTCACAATATCAAAAGTGTAAATCAGGAGTAAACCATTTATATAAGAACAGCCATACTGGATCAGACTAAATGTCCATCTAGCCCAGTATCCTGTCTTCCAATAGTGGCCAATGCCAGGTGCCCCAGAGGAAATTAATATAACAGGTAATCATCTAGTGATCCCACCCCTGTCACCCATTCCCAGCCTCTGACAAACAGAGACTAGGGACACCATTCCTGCCCATCATGGCTAATAGCTATTGATGGACCTGTCCTCCATGAATTAATCTAGCTCTTTTTAAAATTCTATTATAGTCTTGACTTTATAATATCCTCTGGCAAGAAGTTTTACGGGTTGACTCTGCACTGTGTGAAGAAATATTTCCTTTGTATGTTTAAACCTGCTACTTATTAATTTCATATGGTGACTCCTAGTTTTCTGTTATGGGAAGGAGTAAATATCTCTTTTTTATTTACTTTTACCACAGCAGTCATGATTTCACTAGGAGGGTGGTGAAGCACTGGAATGGGTTACTGAGGGAGGTGGTAGAATCTCCACCTCTAGAGGTTTTAAAGTCCCGGCTTGATAAAGCCCTAGCTGGGATGATTTAGTTAGGGTTGGTCCTGCTTTTGGGGCGGGGGGAGCTGAACTCGATGACCTCCTGAGTACTCTCGCCTCATATGGCAGGCATTCCAAACCCCTACTCATGTTTGTTGTCCTTTTCTGAACTTTTTCCAATGCCAAGATATATTTTTTAGATGAGGCAAATACATCTGCACACAATATTCAAGAGATATATAGAAGCAATAAGATAAGATCTCTCTTGAATTGTAATAGCCAATTTAGTCCCTATCGTTTTATATATATAGTTGGGATTATATTTTCCAATATGCATTACTTTGCATTTATCAACATGCAAATTCATCTACCAATTTGTTACCCAGTCACCTAGTTTTGTGAGAGCCTTTTGAAGCTCTTTACAGTTTACTCTGGACTTAACTATCTTGAGAAGTATTGTATCATCTGCAAATTTCGCCACCTCACTGTTTACCCCTTTCTCCATATCATTTATGAATATGTTGAATAGAACTAGGCCCAGTATGGACCCAGGCGGGACATCACTAATTACCTCTCTCCATTTCTCTCAATAGGGGTTCAATTGTGTAAAGGAGATCAGAATCAGACCCAATATCTATGAAATTGATGAACAAGAATTGGGACACACCAAATTGTTTATTGTTTAGGTAAGGGACTTATGTCTAATTCAATAGGGGAATCCCTAAACATTTTAAATAAGAACATAAGAACAGCCATACTAGGTTGTTCTTGACTAAGTGCCTGACCCTTTGTTCCCTCAATTGCTCTCTTGATTGCATCTGGTCAGCCTTCCCCTGTGTGACTCACGAGGGGGAAGGCCTGGCCTAGGCAAGCAGGCTTAAAAACCAGAGGCAGAGCAACCAGGAAGCGAAGCGGACAGGAGCTGCAGGCAGGGGAGTTTGAGAGGGAGTTTGGCAGAGGGAGGCCTACGATGGTCAGGAAGACCTGCAACACCTGTGCCAGCACTGCTTCCATCTCTTCCACCGATGCCTGTAGCCAGACAGAGCACCTGAGCATGGACACCAGATTCTGGTGTGGTTTTGCAGGGACTGTGGACAGCAATTTCCACTTATTGATATCCAGGCTGGGGATATCATCCAATGCGAAAGGTGCCTGCTGGTGGAATCTCTCAGGCAGCAGGTGGCAGAGCTGCAGGAGGAGGTGGCTAGGTTGAGGAGCACCCGCATCCATGAGGAATTCCTGGACCGTGTTCCTGAGGAGACAACTATGGTAGCTGTCCCGGCACACAGGACTGGGAACACACCACTGGTGGAGGAGGAGACGACTCAGGGTGGACAGTGGCAGCTGGTTACTTCTGGCAGCAGGCACTGCTCCACCCCTGCTCCGAACCCTCCCGCCGTGGTACTAGGAAACCGTTATGCTCTTCTTTATACAGGAGATACGCAATCACCCCCTACACCGGAGGAGGAGAAACCCCGTACCCCTAAGGCTGGGAGGTCTGCTGCCACCACTGCGAATAGGAAACGTAGGATAGTGGTGGTCGAAGACTCTCTTCTGAGGGGGACGGAGGCACCCATCTGTCGCCCTGACATTTCATCTCGGGAGGTATGCTGTCTACTTGGGGCCTGTATCCGAGATGTTACGGAGGCATTGTCGAGGATTATCCGGCCCTCTGACTACTACCCCATGCTACTCATCCATGTGGGCACTAATGATACTGTGAGGTGTGACAATAAGCAGATCAAGAGTGACTACAGGGCTCTGGGGGTACGGGTGAAGGAGTCTGGAGTGCAGGTGGTATTCTCATCGATCCTTCCTGTCGAAGGTAGGGGCCCGGGCAGAGACAGGTGCATCCTGGAGGTGAATGCCTAGCTGCAAGGATGGTGTTGCCAGGAGGCCTTTGGCTTCCTCGGCCATGGGATGCTATTCCAGAAAGGACTGCTAAGCAAGGATGGCGTCCACCTTAC
>JANRFK010004149.1:20148109-20163336 GCA_030068395.1 Apalone spinifera
GCAGCTCCGCACAGAGGCCAGGGTCAGCTGGGGACTCCCCAGCTGATCCGAGGCTCCAAGCAGTGCTGCTGCTTTGAAATGCTGCAAGGAGCCCAACGCCAGGCTCCCCGTGGCATTTCAAAGCGTCAGCGCTGCACGAAGCCCAGGGTCAGTAGGAGAACCCCCAGCTGATCCTGGGCTCCATGTGACAGTGAAAGATTCCGGGGAGGCCTGGGGACACTATGCTCCTAAAAATACCATGGTAGACATGGGAAGCACTGCTTAGGTATGCAGAGAGCCTATTCAGGAATCCACTGCGTGTTCAGCCAGTGTAGGACCCTCAGTTTATTCTACTCACTTAAGCCATGCTACACTGCTATTTATAGCAAGGGCATGCAGCAACTGTACTCTACACTCCAGCGAAGTGTAGACAGAGCCAGATAGAGGCATACACTAATCCATCAGAACCAGAAAACCTAATATTTTTAAAAAATCCGTATCTGACATTGTCCCAATATATTTCTATGTTCATTCTTCTAAAAAAAAGCCACCATAAGAAGTTTAAACAATTTATGAAAAGGAGAATTTTTTTAAAGTCATCTAGGAATGATTACGATTTTTAATACAAACACACAAAAACTTTTCTAGAAATGTATTGTGCCTGAAACTTACTACAGTAAAGTTAGTCAGGCTTAAAATGGCTCAGCATTAAATATTGCTTTCCACAAACAAGCATCTCCATGATTATTTATTTCTCAAGTCTGTACAGAGAAGCAGAAAGCCCTCTTCTACAGAGAAGCTACTGGACATACTGAAATATTAGTGCCATAGGGGACTAAACCAACTCCTATTGCTGTCAGTGGAAAAATATCCATAGACTCCCATAGGAGTTGGATCAGGCCTAACTATAGGGCTCCTACAGTAACTGCTCTTGGTCTCTAAGAGAAGATTAATATTACATTTCCTCTTTCTTGAGAGAGACTTCACATTCATTGCAAACTAACTCATGCTCTTTGAAAAAAGTGTGCGCCTATCAAGCAATCCGCCAGTGTAAGAAACTTTGCTCAGCTAAATCACAGACATAGGTGCTGGAGTTTGGGGTACTACCACACCTCTTCACTTGAAGTGGGTTCCATCATATACAGGGTTTGCAGTTTGATTCAAAGGCTTTCAGCACCCTCCATCATACGAATTGTTCCAGCCCCCCGACCACAGGTAGAAAAAGCAACTTCCATTTCTAAAGTCAGCTATAAAACAATCAGAAAGCAACAGCTAGTTTAGTGAATCCCCACAATGACTAAATTCAGAATCTGAGATAAAGGAGATTGGGAAGCTCAGTGGAAGAATTATTTTTCCCTCTTTACAATACAGATGACCCAAGTCCAACCCCAGTTTTAACTAGTTTGAAGGAGAGTTTTGGACAGAGGAAAATAAACAAAACACACCTCCTCTGCACATTCCATCACTTAGAATACGAGAAAAAAAGATGTAGCAGGCTTCAGGCTTCTGGTGCTACAATATAGTGAACTCAGCAGCAATTCCTAAGTACTATTTTGATGTGAAATTAGCTTATGTGGAAGGTGACTGGGAAGAAAAGAGTGGGAGAGAAAAGATTTTCAGCAGTATACTAATGCATTAGAACTATGTGTTATCTAATGTTACACATAAAAAGCTTTGTTAAAAGAAATTAAGGTTGCAGAGTCAAGCCCTCCAAAGTTAGTAAATGCTAGAATTAAGGTTGTCTGTGCAGCCTTAATTTGGTCCCCTTCTGTGCATCCATTTTGAGATAGTCTTTCATAACATGATTCCATACTATTTTTTATACAGGACCCCCACCTCCTTCAGGGCACAGAATGAACAGTGCTAACTTCATGTGAACTATTCAGTATTTCTTTCTCTTCGCATTGTTCAATGGATTGCCTTTGGCTGTAGTTACTGCACACTATTCAAACCCTGCTCTGAAGACAGAATTATTAAATTTCCTCAAGGGCATTCTATGCCTATATACTATCCAAGTGCTTCACAAACATTAATTAACTTTCATACAACCAGTGAGAGCTTAGAAGGTACTATCCCCATATTATATATGGGCAGCCGAGGTACAAAGAGATTAAGGTCCAAAGTAGCCATTCATTTTGAGTGCTCAACCTGAATTGCCTAGGAATCTGAATTTTCATAATACATTGTACTTAGCAATGTAGGGCATGTTATATATTCAAGCACAGCTCTCATTGACTGACTGTTCGTGTCAGCAAATAGCAAATATTACTCAAGGTTTACAGCTGTAGAGGCATGTATGAGGGAAGAGGGAGAGACTGTCTGCTCCTTTTACTCCTCAATTAGCAGTACATATAATAAAACTTCAGCAGTAGACATGGCTCAGAAAGACAGGAGCCTAATTATTAATCTGTTTTCATCCCTGGAAAAGAATTAGCCTTTTTAACCATTATAATTTCAAACATATTCTCAAGCTGAATTCACTGCAACTCCACTTCTAGAAATTTGTGATTAACCTAGGCACAATCCCCTCATCAGTCTTCCTGCCAATGAAGGTTTTTTTCCTATAGTATGTTTACTAATGTTGTGTCCAGGCTAGACTGAAAATTTTCCACTAGTAAGGAACAAATGGAGGTGGTGGAAGTAGAACAGTCAACATCCTAATCAGCAGTGTATTAAATACTGCAATTAGGAGAGAACAGGAGCATTCTGTGGATAGGTTCCATTATTCCAGGGTCTTCTAATCAACAAGAGTTATATTCCAAAGCAGTGGCAAATTTAGAATTAGCGAGGTCCTATGCTCAGCTTCATTTTTTGGGTCCTCCTGGGGACACCGTCAAGAAAAAAAACATTCCCTCTTCCTGCCCCTCACATTTTATATTCTTTTTTCTTCCTCCTCCTCCTATATTATAAGTAATAAGAAGTAAATGAAAATAAAGTGAGGTACTTGATTGTTTTTGTAGTCTTATTTGTTTTTCCACAGACCACTAGAAAATTGCTAAAGGTCTTGGTGGACCACTTAATGATCTTTCCAAGTATTGTTTGTACCATTAGCTAACTATTGTAAAGTGCTTTGGGTAAGAGCGCTTTATTTTAAAAAAAAAAACATCATAACTTTTCCTCAATCCACCTGAACAGAATTCTCAGAGAACAGTTTGAGAACTTCTGGTCTAGATGAAAGCTTGAATTTGCATTAAGCTAATGCAAAAAAGAGTAAAAATAAAATGTATAGATGACACATGAATGGAAAAATAAAAGTTAACTTCCTCTGAAAAAACTTATTCAATTTGAAAAAAATATATATTTATTCAGATAGCTTTTTTTCTACACTTTTTCTTTATAAAATTGTCAATTAAGTCCTCATAAGTAATATTTTGTAAAAAAAACACTTTCAGTTTCAGTATTGCTGAACTGTCAAATGTTTCTGACTCATATTTTGTAAATAATTTTAAACTCATTTCAATACAGAAAAAAATGTTCATCAGAAGCATTTGTGACAGGTATTAGTAAAAAATATTTTCAAAATAGTTTCTACATTTGGAAATGTTCTCTGAAAATTATGTACAAGTCTATACAAATCAATTGGTGATCTCGAAGCACAGATCTCATCATTTCTGATAAAATGAATGAAATGTTTCTATTCATTTTCAAAACATTTGTGTCTATGTCCTCTCAGGAGAATTCACTTAATTTCTTACTGTAGTGGCTTTTAGCATCTTCATCTTTATTTCTGTCAAAAAATACGTAAAATAAATACTTTTCTTTAGAGAGTTACCTCCACTCTGCAATTGCACTATTATTGTGTCACAAATAACACTGATGGTCTCAACGATGATCTTCTCTTTCCCTATCAAATTGATTTCATTGTCGCTAGTTGCAACAAAAAATAGCTTCCTGGTTTTTTATGCTTCTCATCAGATATCTCAGAGGAACCTATATTTTCTGGTAATGTGAGCATGTCTGCTTCCTTGGATCTATAATCATTTCAAATTTCCATGACAAAACTTGTAACTGAAGCTAATAATTGTGCAGCATTCAATAAATTTGTATAAACTTTTTGCAGTAATTTGCTGACAACATTAATTCTTTGAAGTAAATAGTTCCACAAAATAGCAAAAATAGCAGTATCATACTTTTCAAACTTTTCTAAGGATTTTGCTTCAGTTTTTGCACGTGGTTTTTCAGAATTTGAAGTGCCTTTGTCTAATAAGGTTCTCTTTATAACATTACAGTTCATTTTCAAAGTCAAAACAACATCTGCATGAGCAGACCTCCTAGAGTCACAAATTCTTTTGACTGTCAAATGTTTTCCCTTTTCCTGCTCCAAACATGATTGTAGCATACTCTACCGATATGTGAAAACCGAAAGAAAAAAAAGCATACGTGTGGCTTTTAAGGAACTTAACCACAGAGATGATCATATATAGAACCAATAGTTAAAACATGTTTAAAAGTCTCAGAAGGGAGCCATGCTAGTCTGCAACTGAAAAAACAAGAAATAGTTCTGCAGCACCTTAGAGACTAACAAAAAATGTAGATGGTATCATGAGCTTTTGTGGGCACAACCCACTTCTACAGAACGAATGGAGTAACAGGACCAGGGTACAAATAAATAGCAATAGCATAGTCACTTTTAGAGTCTTTAGTGAGTGGATCTGAAAGTGACTATATTTTTACAAAACAATTTCAAAAACGAGCTTGAGGGAGAAGCTGCAGAACTTGGTTTCATTTACAAGACTGACACCTGTAATCAAGATTTGAACAAAGACTTGCCCTGGATGGGTGGCTACATTCCACACCCTAATGACATAAAAAGCTAAGCATCAGGGTATTTATAGCCCACTTAATCAGCCTAATTTAGCACAGACATTCTAATTGACAATATTTTTCCTATTTTTTTCCTTCTCTTTCCCTGCTATTTATTTGTATCCTGGAGCCCTTACTTCATTCATCTGAAGAAGTGGGTTGTGCTCATGATACCATCTACATGTTTTGTTAGTCTCTAAAGTACTGCAGAACTATTTGTTGTTTTTAAGCTAAAACGTGGTATGATTTTGTTTATTTTTTTTCTGATAGTGTGAATGTGAAGATGGTATAATTGAAGTCAGAGTGTAAGTGCACCTAGATACACTGAAATCAGTGGGATTCTGCTGATTTACAACAGTTGAAGATTTGTCTGCAAGCATCTGGACCTATTTGAGTACTGCCTGGGTGTGACTGCCAAAGGGCTGCAGCAGGAATGGATCAGATGGATACTCACAAGCTTTACCTCTAATGAAATATAAAGTTGAAATCACACTAAGCTTAAAAAGCATACATGAAACTCTAAAAATCAGATACAATAAGCCACAAAACTGTATTTATGGCATACCTTTCAGTGTAATGCACTTGAACAAGAAGGGTGTAAATATCTAGGCAGGAAAGGTTAGATTAGGTTAAATAAGTCGGCAACAAAAAAGCAAAAAGCTCTAACAAAATTCATACCAGTCAATCCACAAACTTGTGTCTTGCCTGTTGTGGTCTCCCGCCTCTGCCTTAAAGCATTTTGAAGGATATTTGTCCTGTAGATTATGTGTGGGTGTGGTGTTCCATCTTCCATTGGATGCTTTTTAATAGGCTCAATGAAGTAGTCTCCATGAGGCAGATGGAAATATCCAGTCTGAAAATAAATACAGAAATGTTAATTTCAACTGCATCTGTCCAGCACTGGGATTCAAACATGACTGAAACTAGATGAACATGGCTTTAAACATGTTAGTCTGTAGTCCTAGGACCTTAGAGGTAGGGTGTGTGTGTGTGTGTGTGTGTGTGTGTGTGTGTGTGTGAGAGAGAGAGAGAGAGAGAAAGAAAGAGAGAGAGAGAGAGAGAGAGGTGTGTGTGTGTGTGTGAGTGAGTGAGTGAGTGAGTGAGAGAGAGACCCACTGCCTGAGATGAGCTCTCTCATGATGGTATATATATTTTTAGCAGATGTTCCCTCATATCAGCAGCTTTGGGCTTTTCTGATAAGTTAGCAATGTTTAACTCAACAGTTTTATACAAAAACATTAGCTGGATTTTTACTCCTTTTTTTCTCTTTGTAACATAGCATCCAAAAAGGGGAACTTTGAAGTCTTGCTAGCAATTCTTGCTAGGAACTCAGTACCTGAGGGTAATAAAATTGGAGGACACTGCTTTGGCAGCTCGCTAGCATCATAGTTCTGATATGCCCAGCATACAAGAGTTGTTCAGATAAACACCTAAGAATCTCTGCCCTTCTTCATCAAGGCAAAGTTATTCAGTCTCCAAACACTGCCAAAAGAGCAAAGTTAATCAGTCAAAATGCTGCATTCATCATACAGTAGAATAGTCTCCTTTTGTTTTTCTAGGACTGTGCATCTAAACAACATAACTTATATAGTAGAGAGGCCATTGCATAATGGGGAAGAATAATTCCCTCCACTGTAGGCATTACGGGATGAAATTCCACGACCTATGTTATACTGAAGCTCAGACTAGATGATCCTGGTGGTCACTTACAAAAGCTTTACTCCCCTCAGAAATAGTGAAACAGAGGTGTTTATTCCTGTAGGGTATGTCCACACAGCAGTGTTATTTCAGAATAACTGACGTTATTTCAAAATAACAAAATGCGTGTCTACACAGCAAGCCATTATTTTGAAATCATGTCAACATGGAGGACTTCTTACTCCACCTCCATGAGGAATGAGGAATGTCAAACCAAGAGTATTCTTCCTTCAACTTCCTGCTGTGTAGACAGCGCCAAAAGCCAAATTAAGCTATTTTGACTTCTGCTACACAATTGATGTAGCTGAAGTTGTGTATCTTAATTCGACATTTGCCCTGCTGTGTAGACAAGCCTGTAGATTTTAAGGCCAGAAGGAGCTATTATGATCACAATCTGCACAGCACAGACTAAAATTTCCCCAGTTTCTCCATCAAGCGCATAACTTCTGGAGCTACAGCATCTTCAAATAAAGACACGCAATCTTGATTTCTTAGGTTTGTTTTAAAAATCCCAGCCCTGATGTTCTATGGGCTGCACTGGGAATTAGGCACTGTCCTGGAGAACTTGGTTCACTTTCTCCCGCGAGCCACATGGCATTCTGAACAATGCATTTACACAGGACAGAGCAGCTCTCGTCAGCATACCCATTGAATCAGACTTGCTTCAGATCCAACACCAAGCCACACATCACAATGCTTGTAGTATATTGAGAATTCTCCCTAGCTGTGCACTCTGGTCCCTAAACTCTCCTCCTTTCCTACTTTGATTTCAGGAAGGCAGAAAAGACTACCTGGCAGACACTCTCTAGCCCCGCTAGCCAAATTCACATGAAAGGAAAATCATCATATTCTCGAATCCCCATATCAGCAAAAAAGGGAGGGGGATGAATAATTAATAGCATACTCTGAGTATTAGCAGCCCACAGCTAGCCCAAGTCCAAGATGTTCAGTAGAGACCTAACAAGTACTGTTCCTAGGTTCAATCTTCTCCAGGCCCTTGCCACTTATCTCTAGTATCATTATCAAGTGCCCACGCCACACCTCCTAATGTCCATATACAAATATACCCCTTGAGTTGAGGGATTGGAGTGCAGGTATTCACAGCATGGTTTTCCTTCTGCATTCTCCAAGATGGGAAGTGAATTAAATGTACTTTCCTCTGAGTTTCTGTTATTGGAATAATTAATTCCTTTATTGCAGAAATCCTTCCCATCCACCTCACTTTTCTTGCAAATAAAAAGACCAGAGTTGCCTTTATTTTTTAAAGCCTTGTGATTTTACTGACGTTTACACAAACGTCAAGACCTAGCCAAGGGTTACAGATTCTGGATTAGGATTCAAATCCACAAAGGTTTATTGATCTGGGTTTACATGAGAATATACATTTTTAAAAGAATTAGTCACAGTTTTTAGCACAAAAACAAAACATACAAATTGGGTACCACAAACCAAGGCTATTTTTTAAACAAGAATCTACACATGATATTAATGTACACAACTAGCATTAAAACTGTGGTCAGCATAGATAAAGATGATTCAGGGGATAGCCGAGTTAGTCTGTACAGGATAAACTTAAAAACAACGAATGGTCTGGTAGCACTTTGTTGACTAAAAAAACCACGTAGATGGTATCATGAGCTTTCGTGGGCACAGCCCATTTCTTTAGATGACCGGTCATCTGAAGAAGTGGGCTATGCCCACGAAAGCTCACGATACCATCTACATGTTTTGTTAGTCTATAAAGTGCTACCAGATCATTCGTTGTTTTTAAGTTTATAGATAAAGATGTCAAGCAAGCATGAGTCCAATAAATAAGACTGCAAAAGCAGAAAACTAGGAAGTTACACCAAGTTTGTATCACAGCTACTTACTTTGTAATAAGAGAGGCCAGACTTTTCTTTCATAGACTGGGTTATGATGATAACAATGACTCCAAAACCCTAGTTCCACACATCCCAAATTCTTGAGGAATACATATCTCTATCTGACCATACAAAACAACATTGCCTCCCCACCAAAAACAGCATATTTTTTTTACTATGGATGGAGAATTTGTTTTCAGAGTCATATAGCTTCTCACCATAGTAACTTTGTGCCAGGTCATCTTTGTTCTGAAACCTACAAAACTTGACAATGGCTGAACAGCTAGTGTGATATGGTCACTACTTATGAAGCTAATTGTAACAATCTTCTGCACACCCATATCATTTTGTTGTAATCACCTATTGTCTCTCATATACTGGTGTATAAAGCTTTATGAAACAGGGAGTCTTAGTTGTGTGCATCTATGCATGCATGCAATGCCTAGCAAAACCCATGAGAAGAACTTCTGGGAGCTATCACAAAAATAAAAAATGAAGGGGTCTCATGGCAAGAGCTGCACAAAACTTTAGTAAATGAAACCTGGGGGAACTTACTAGGTTTAGAAATTGGTTATTAACCTTGAATCTCAGAAGTTTGTAAACCTTTTTATAGGAACTGAGTTAGCAGGTAGCCCAGCAGCTACCCACCCTCTCTCTCTCCTGATCGCTTGTTTGCCAACAACTGTGCATTGTTGGCTCGTTCAGTCAAAACACTGCTGTACATCCTTGATCATTTTGCTTCTTTGGCTCACAGTTTTGTACTCACTGTGAGCCTCAAGATGACAGAGGTTATATCCCAGAGCATGTCTACACTAGGAAATTATTTTGAAATAATAACTCCCAAAATAATAATTTTGAATTAGCGCATCCACACTGATTGGAGCCTGCATTAGATTTAAAGCCCCTAGAAGCACTCCAGGGGGAGCACTAGGAGAGCGGACACTTCCTGTGGTTGCTTCCTGAGGCATTTCCTGGGGCTCCTCTCTATGGCCATGTCTCACATGCCGCTCCTCCATTGCCTCCTCCCTCCTGGGACACCAAACTCACGCTGTGTGCTCTGGTTACCCTTGCGGATGCCACAGCACTGACATTATGAAGCCAGAGCTGCTGCAAAGCAGTGCCAGTCTTACGGGCCTCGTGCTGCACCTCATGGCGCAGTTTATCCAAACTGCCCATGTGCTGCTTCAGCAGGACAATGACCAGCCCTAACCACTGGACACCGTCTACATAAGAAAGTACGAGCTCTCCGTTGTAGAGAAAAGCTTGAAAATATCAACACAGAAGGATCAATACACAGCAGCCAAACAAGAACTCAAATGTATTTTTCAATCATCGTAATTTATCAATGCCTGGATTTGTCATTATTGCTTATGTTATTCTGGATTGACAAACCTCAGAGACCAGTTGTCACTGAAAAGGACTCAAGAGAGCCACAATAAAACTAAGAAATATTGCAGCCATGTGAACGGAAATGACTTCTATATGAATGAATACTGCAGAAATCCAAGATTTCAGAGCACAGGAAAAATTATTTACTTACTATATGGTAACGACCTTACAGACACAAAGGGATGATTACTGTTTTTTCAGCACTCTGGGATTTAGAAAGCTTCAGTTCTGAGGCATTCATGTCAGTGGATGTATTCTCCCATTTGCTGTTGTCTTGCAGACTTACCCCCACCAGCCTTTGGACCATATTAACAGTTAGACATTATCGTGACTGCAGTGGAAAAAAATGGCTGGGATGAAACATCTACTGTTCTAATGTCAAGGGATTGAGGGAATATAACACATTCTACAACAAAGTGATTTTGTTTTTGCACAAGAAGGTCAACTTCTGTCTGCTGTAAAAAAAAATCAATTTGCTCCACAGCAAGTACTGTAAAGCTTATATTCTACTAACTTCTTGGACTTGTTTGAACCATCTTGCCCATTGGATGTCTAACATTTTTGCAAGGGAAAGTAAAAAGGGTTTATAAATGGTCTTTCCTTTCAATTGAACTTTGGGAGTTTTTGTCACAGTTGGAAATCTGGACAAGACCATAATCACTATAATATGGAGTAAGAGCAACATGTGTTATATGTAAAAGCTACTATCTGCATGCTTCTCCTTAAATGAGTAGCCTTTGGAGTGATCATTTTCCATACTCTTCCATTTACACCAGTTGCAGATGGGAAGCTATTAAATGAATGTACCTGATTCATACCCACAGACAGTTTCACAAAGATGTGTAGTTAATTTGCCCTTCCTAGAGTCTATCATATGCATGATGGTAAAATCCTCACTTGAATTTTGCTCAGTGAGGATTTAGATCAAGTCAGAGAACCAGAGACACAATTTTCACTGACACACAATTTCTGGAAAAATGCATAGGGAACAAGCAATCAAGCTCCAAGTTAAAAATAGGAAAAAAATCATTGTCATCAATTCCCTATTAACTTCTTTTCAATGTTATTTTCTGTGCTCATCAGTGTCGTTTGTGTAGAAGTTATTGTACAAACAGGCTTGAAGCTTCAATATCTACTGATGGCCCAGACAGCTCCCATAACACATTAATTAATTAATGCAATATTCTTTGGATATCTGTAGCATGTTACCTTTCCTGATTTATAATCTACATTAAATAGAAGAAAGTTTTAATTATTCTTCAACTTAACAACTTTAAAAGACTCAGAGGTATAGCCATGTTAGTCTGTAACTTTGAGCATGGCTTTAAACATATTAGTCTGTAGTCCTGTAGGACCTTAGAGACTAACGTGTGTGTGTGTGTGTGTGTGTGTGTGTGTGTGTGTGTGTGTGTAAACCCACTTCCTCAGATGAGCTCTCTCATGATGGTATATATATTTTTGTTAGTTTCAAAGGGTGCATCTACACAGCACCCTAAACTCGAGTGCACATTGCATATTTTATTTCAAATCTATCTTGAAATATCTTATTTGAAATTTGGCACTTCAACACAAAATTCAGAAATAATGGGCTATTTCAAGCCAACCCTTATCCCTAGTGCAATGAGGTTTACCGGGATGGCGAAATAGCACACATGTTATTTCAAAAAATATTTTGAAATAACAGACAGCTTGTGTAGACATGGGGTAGCTATTTCAGGATACCTCTGGTAACCCAAAATAGCCATGCAGCATAGACGTACCCTAAAGTGCTACAAGACTATTTGTTGTTTAAGAGCTTTAGTTTATCTTTTTAGTCAACATTGAGGAAAATGTCCTTTGTTATTATGAACCTTCAGTAACTGTTTCTGAAAGTCAGTTATTTCATACACTTTGTTGTCTTCAGAATCATGAACATAAAAGCAACTTAACTAAGGTAGGTGAAGAAACAATCTAGAAGCCCAGCAGAGCTCAAATTGGTAAGGAAAACTTCATGGCAAGAAAATGTGTGATATGCTGCTTGAACCACAGAGTTTGGATGACAGGATGATGAATCCTGATATCTGAAATGCATTCACACCGGAGGTGGCCTATTTGAGTTCATTGCCAAACATCTGTCTCAATCTTTTCCCAGGAAAAAGTGCTACTGCAGTAAAACCAGCATTTAACCCAAGCTTGTTTATGAAAACTACAGTCAGTAACGGAAAAAGAACTGGCTGGAAAACGGTTTCTGCCTTCCCCTCCTTCTCCCTCAACCCACTCAAGGAATATCTGCAAATTATTTTATTTTTCACCAAAAAAATGGCAGAGGTCAATCTAGGGAGCCCAGTACATGGAGGAGTAGGAGGGAAGTACAGGCTGCTAAAACTACAACTGCCACCAGACACTGCTATTGGCATATCTGAATCAATGATTCTGCCAAAAGTTTTTGGTATTTACTTTGACAACAAAAAGGACAAAATTTAAACATACACACACACACACACCACAGAGATTTTCCATGGAGAACAGACAACATTTCATGAAAATTTTCACTTAGTCAAAGACCCAATTTTCCATCAAAAATAGTTGTTACAAATTTTTGACTGACCCAGGATGGGAACCTAAAACAGACTTTCCTACTGGGAAAAAGAGTGGTAGGAGAGAGAACAACATCTACTGTATCAGCATTGCAATAACTACACTCAACTCTGTTTCTTCTTTTCACCAACCATGGATAAAACAGCTTCTCTTTCAGTGCCTGTCAGAGATAGGCAGAGAGTGCTTGGATGAAAGTTTAGTGGTTTACATTAATTCAAGTAAAGATGGATAAAAAGATCCTAATCCAGTTTATCTGCATTAAAATACACTATTAGAAAATGAAAGTGGAAAAAAGAAACAGACAAGATACATACTGTTCTCACTGATGCCCAGGCAATGCACAGGTGTTACAGGTTCATTAATATTGATAGCCAACACCATTTGGCTCTCATCTGTTCTAACCCACCAGAAAGCTTTCTGATGGGTTTTGCAAAGAGTTGAAAAAAAATATCTCCTTTAAATTCTCATCTTGTACAAGTTCAGAGGTTTTTTGTAAAAACGTGAATTTTGCTCACTCTTGAACCTATGATTTCCTCTTTTGTTAATTTTCACATATCTGGCTAGCAACAATGCCATCTTCCTTCTAATGCATTTGGGTATTACTGTTCCACTATGAGAGCTGTTCCATAAAATAGTCACTTAACTTATGTGGTTACGGTTGCCCAACAAATCATTGCATCAAGATCTGTATCAGTTTCACAAAACATATTGTCTTGCTCGTGGTAGAAAATTGTTGGTGGATAAAGTTATCCATTAAAAAAAGTAGATATGGTCATTCAGCCATGAAGCTGCTTGGAGTCACATTAATTTCTGCACAGACTTCTGCTTGTAAAGCCATAGGATTTTAAGGAGAGCACGCCATATGGAACAGCTGCTCCCCAGTTTGGTCTTTTCAGCTATGACATCTTTGACCACACACCGCCCCAGCTGTTCACAGTATCACATACCCATTACTCATCCCCTCCATTTCCCTCATTTTCTCTTTTTACTCTCTGAAAACTGCTAGTTCTTCTTCACTTGAGCCAGAACTGTCAGCCACAGGTATGACCACAATCAACTCTTGTTTCATCTAACAATCTATTTACTGCTGCACAGCTATCCTGAGCCTAGTTTTCAGATGCAGTAACACACTCTGAATGCAGAACAGAGCCCTGTTTGTATCGTTTGCTCTTTCTCCTTACAACAATTGCTATTGTTCTGCCATCTCTGTAGGACTTCTCGCTTTTTCTTCCCTACCAGTTCACAGTTTATGGATCAGAAGACGAGGAACTGTTGGCTCCACGAAAATGCAGGCCCCTTTTAAAGATGAGGGATGTTTGCTTTCTCCAAAGTACTAAGAGTGCCACATTCTTGCAAACTTAGCATACATTTGAAATTCCAAAATAACTTAGAAATAATAGTTCTGAAAATGAGAATTGTTTAGTTCCCCTCCAAAAAACGCCAGTTGGAAAAGAAGAATAGCACAGCAGATGCTCCATTTTAGGAAAATCCTCTTAAAATATCCAGAGTCTCTCTCTTTAATTAGGATTGCTCAGAGAAGCCTGTAAACCGAGGGAACAGCTTGTTCAAATATTTTTTTTTTTCTCATTAATTCCAAAACTGTCTCCGGTGCAAATAGAATAAATATAATAAAAATGGTTCTGTAGTCAGACTCATGGACTTTGAGGCCAGAAGAAACCAACAAGATCATCTATTCTGACATGCATATTACAGGCCACAGAACATTCCCCACCCATTCTTGAAGGAGTCCCATAACATCTGTCTGAGTTACTGACGTCCTCCAATCTTGATTTAAAGACTTGAAGTTTCAGAGAACCCACCATTTACTCTAATTCAAACCAGCAAGTGACCCATGCCCCATGCTGCAAAGGAAGGCAAAAAACCTACCCCAAAACCAAACAGGATCTCCTCCAGTCTGACCTGAGTGAAAATTCCTTCCCAGGCCCAAATATGGTGATCAGTCAGTTAGAACTGGAACATATACGAAAGACCCACCAGCCAGACAGCTGGGAAGAAATTCTGCAGAGCCTTCCCCAGTCTCGGTGTCCCATCACCAGTTATTGGAGATATTTGCTGCTAGCCATCACAGATGCCATCGTAGGCAGTTTCGTCATACCATCTCATCCATACATTTATCAGTCTACAAGCCAGTTATGGTTTTTGCCCCCCACTGCTCACCTTGGAGGGTTGTTCCAGAACTTTACTCCTGTGATGGTTATAAACCTTTGTCTAATTTCAAGCCTAAACTTGTTGATAGCCAGTTTATACCCATTTGTTCTAGTGGCACCTGTCAAGTCACAGGGGCAGGGCCCAACAGGGTTGTGGATTCGCTTCAAGACAGAGTCGATTAGGGATAGATAGTTGTTTTTATTAATCTCACTACAAAAACAAACTTAATACTGCCAAATGGTTACAGAGCTACTACAAAATACAAATCTCACTACATCACTACCATTACAGGCTTAATACTGCCAAATACACGACTACTGCAAACTAATCCAAAGAATTAGCATAGGCAAAACAATACATATAAATGAACAACAGGCACTTGGAAATGCTTATGCCCCTTAGGTCGCGGGGAGTTCCGTTCCGGTCACTTCACACCAGGCCGCAGTGGGGGGACCCAGGGCACCTTCCGAGGAAAAAGGTCTCTGGTGGAACTCCCAGAGGGGCGGAACCCCCGGCTGGTTTTACACTCTAGCTGTTTACCAGGTGTGCACGTACCTGGCTCAACGCCATTCTTATCACTCTTATGGGCTGAGACCGAGGTTAAACTTGTTTACTGCTCAGTAGTTTCCCAACTCAAGGCACGGGTTAGAGCTGATAAAGCCCAGCTCCGGTTTGGGCTTGCAGGGTCCCAGGCTCTGCTAAGCTGGGTACAGCAGGGATGGAAACTTCCATCCCAGGCCTGCTAAGCTG
>JANRFK010004149.1:20167693-20180238 GCA_030068395.1 Apalone spinifera
GAAAGTGAATAAGGAAAAGTTATTTATTTGTTCCCATAACATAAGAACTAGGGAACACCAAATGAAATTAATATGTAGCAGGTTTAAAACAAACTAAAGTTTTTCTTTATGTAGCACAGAATCAACCATGGAATTCCTTGCCAGAGGATATTGTGAAGACCAGGACTATAGCAGGGTTCAAAAAAGAACTAGATACATTCATGGAGGTTAGGTTCATCAATACTTATTAACCATACGGGTAGGAATGGTGTCCCTAGCATCTGTTTGTCAGAGACTGGAAATGGATGACAGGAGAGGGATCACATGATGATTCCTTGTTCTGTTCACGCCCTCTAGGGAATCTGGTCTTGGCAACTGTCTGTAGACAGGTTACTGGGTTAGATAGACCTTTGGTCTGACCCAGTATGGCTATTCTTATGTTCTTAATGGCTACATTCAGTTTTGGAGCCAGTGCACTTCAACTCTCCAGCCTGGGGGCAAGGTTTCTTCCCTCTTTCCTCTCAACTCCTCAAGTCCCTGTCTGTGTAAAGGGAAAGAGATTTGCCCACTAATGAAGACCACAATGATGAAGGTGGTGGGCCATTGTCTACTATAAAATTGCTGCCCCACAATGGTCTTCCATCCAAGCCTAGCAGCAGTGAACTCAGTCTGTTATTAGTTTATCAAACTCCCAACATTTCTGCATAAAACATCTTCCTAGCTCTTCCTACATTCTGAAGGTTAATGAGGGAGTAATGGTGATTCCAGCAAAAGACATCCATCATGCCTTGTCATCCCTGTGCCAGTGACAGTTTCTGCTCCGCACGAACAATAAAAACTGTGGCTTCTGCTTTCTAATTGCAGATTGCAAGATATTTTACTTGATTCCCCTGCTGCTACAAAGAAACAGCTGCTCTATTTATTCTGCATTACGTGTCCCTGGCATGCTGACAGAGCCATGCTGGAATTGCCACTTGCTTCATTGTTTGCCACTGGAGAGGAATAAAGTGAACAAATAACTTACAGAACTGAAGAATGTGCAGCTGGTCTCACCTGGGGAAGGCAATGTTAAGATATAAACCAAAGCATGTAAAGCAAACCATGTAAGATACAGCACATCCTATTTTGTATCACTTGCCACAGGAGATTTTTTTAAAGGATTTAAAATGAAATACTAATTGGGGAAATGAGAGAAATAATAAACTTGCAAGAGATAAAATAAAATGTAGTAACAAAATGTTGAGGACAAAGGAAAAGACGGCAAGACATAAAACTATAAGTTCGTGCCTCACAGATATTTTTTCATTATAGAACGTACAGCTCTATGTACGATAACACTCAAGGTACTAACACAATACAAATAATCCACAACAACAGAGACAGGTTTTAGGTAAACTTCTGTTTGTCTCAAGCAAGTAAAATGTCACTCATTTTACTTTTTCCCCAACTATTTTAGTTTGTTGTTCATTTGTGGTGTGATGTTATAGCAAACTAATTACAGTATATGCCATATATAGTCATTATAGGTAAAATGGGGTTAAATTGCAGGATTATAGAAGCATAAGATTGTTTAGTAGTTAGAAGTGATAATGTAATTAGGTAAGGGTATGTCTACACTGCATTCCTCTTTCGAGAAAGGAATGCAAATGCAGACAAATAAAATTGCAAATGAAACATGGATTTGAATTTCACGTTCTTCATTTACATAATCGTGTCCGGCTGCTATTTCGAAATACCCTATTTTGAGATATAAAATGCCGTGTAGATGCAGTTATTTTGAAAGAAACCCCTTCTTTTGAAATAACCGTTAAACCTCATTTTTTAAGGAGTAAGAGTTATTTCGGAAGAAGGTATTTCTTTCAAAATAACCGTGTCTACAAGGCATTTTTTATCTCGAAATAGGGCATTTCGAAATAGCGGCCGGACGTGATTATGCAAATGAAGTGCGGGAAATTCAAATCTGCACTTCATTTGCAATTTCATTTGTCTGCATTTGCATTCCTCTCTCGAAAGAGGAATGCAGTGTAGACATACCCTAGCAGGGCTGAAATGCAAGCCCAAAGGCTAATACCTGTAAGATATTAACTTAGCCATAGTAGGCCATAGATTTAAGAATTTCTTGACATAAGGTCATTCTTTAGTCACTTACTTATACCACAAGATTATGGAAAAGGAGGTTCCAATGGGTGCTATTACAAAAATTAACAGTAATGATCTTTTTTTTATTATAAGACACCTAATAATTACATTATTCTAATATATGCCCTAACTTCAGGGTGGTGCTGCATGTGGAAATGCTAATGGTATGGTCAGAATCACATTATAAAAAGAGGGTGCCCAGTTAGGAAAATTGGGCTCCCTATGGGAACTCCAACAGAAACCAACGCTCTCCTGATGATAAACTCACGGGAGACCCATCAAATCCTAACACTATCTAGGAGGATGAGAGTATAACTAGATTTGTTACTTATGCAAGGGTCTGTATAGAATTTCTATATGCTCAAGTAATCAGAACTTTAACTGTAACTTTAATAAAACCTGTAAAACAGACTAAACGTTGTACTTCTAAAATGCATGTGTGTTCCCTATCTCTAGATTTCTGTGTTGTTAGAGACACTCAATCTGAAGCAAGTAGCAGAAGTGACTTTCACTCTTAAGCTTGAAACTCTAGCCACTGTAGCATCGAACCAACTTTACAAAATTTCACTTAAAATAAAATAAAAGGTTATGAGCATGTGGGCTTGAATCATTTCAAAGATATAGATTGCTT
Organism: Apalone spinifera; assembly: GCA_030068395.1. Lineage (NCBI taxonomy): Eukaryota > Metazoa > Chordata > Testudines > Trionychidae > Apalone > Apalone spinifera. Next base: position 20,170,443 of record JANRFK010004149.1, read on the forward strand.
GAAAAAGTCTGGATCTAGCTTTGACCATGGATTTCTAAGTTCAGGCATGCTTGGATTGATGATTTTGGTTCTAATCCATTTCTATTGGTTTTGAGAGCTGTGAGAAACTTTATTACACATCCCTTGAAAAGACATCAAACTCATCTGGATTTGTGCATGCTGAGAGGCACCAAAATGATGACAAATCTCCCAGCTGAACCTCAGATCATTTATGCTTTTGCATCAAAGTCACAAAAAGCTCAGTCCATTCAAACTTAAGCCTTGCCTCAAAGCGTGGAGGGTATGAATAGGCGTGAACTGAAACAAATGAAACGTCGGCACAAACACTGTGAAATAAATAACTTTGTTTTGCTCAGATTAGCAAAATAGCTCTACCATTAATCATTGTCTGAAATCCTTTCTGCAAAGCTACTGGCTGATATGTTGAACTACTGAGTTCCAATTGTGAAGTGCTCAATGCCTTCAATTCCCACTGAAGTCAATAGGAGTTCAGAGCATGTGAAATCTTATGGAATTAGGCCCAGAGTAAATGTAATTCTTCCTGAGTCACCAGCCAGGCAGCAGCAGATGAGATCATGTGGGCGTATTGCCTGCTGTGCAAAAATGACAAGTGCAGCTGATCAAATATGAACTCCAATTATATAGAGAGAATAATAACATCTCAGATCCAATGATTTTCCTATTGTATGCATTATTGTCTTGTTGAGAAATAATATAGTGTTCTGAATGCAACATAGGGCAAGCACAGCAATTTCACTTAAATTTTGCCATTACATGGCCACTGGCAGTAGAGGATTTTTTTTTCCCCCAGGGCTAACTCATATAACTTTAGGATAAATTTGTGCTGTTGTGTGCATGTGTGAGAGATATTATGCATACTTTCCTCCCCGTGAAGTCTTGGCTATCCAAAACAATAGGGTATTCTTTTGCAAAATCATGTCATTTGGGAGAGATTTGAGAGTGGGGACATGTATTTTTCCTTAACATGATGATACAATTTCCTTCGGTTGAAGGAGTGTTTTCTCCTCCCCCGAGAAAAGTTCAGTTTTGCCTTCACAAGTGGCATGTTTTTTAAAATCACTGAGCCTGATTTTCAGAGGCACTGAGTTACTGCTGGTTGCACTGACTTCAAATGGAATTAGGGGTGCTCTGCACTGTTGAAAATCAGACCCTTTTTCTTTCCAGAAGACATGTTGCTCTTCATGAGAAATAGATTCCCTTGGCAGGGGGTGAACATATACAAAAGTACAGACTTCTGTCTTTGTACAGCTAACATGGGGGCTATACTAGATAAAAGCTGCCTTTATGAAGACATGATGGTACTTCCATAGGGAAAAAAATAGTGGATTTCATGGAAGATTAACTTACCAAAAGGTCCAATAAGCAAGATTCTCACTAAACTTTGCGTAGTGAAACAAAAACATCTCAGATCAAGAAAATTAAAAAGGCAGCCAGCCCTGCAACCCTTTCCACTGGAATAGTGCCATTGAAGTCAATGGCAAAGAATTACATCTGGGTAGAGGAGTGGTTTAGAGCTATCATTCCAGTTCAGCTCCTGCAAGGTGTGGGGAAGGGAGGGAATTCATGTGGTCAACTACCAGCTTTAGGGCCACCTGACACCGGTGATGGGAAAACATTGCTCTTTGGGACAGAGAATGTGCTTGGTTCTATGTTTGTACAGCATCTTGCAAAACAAGGCCCACTGATCCATGACTTACATGCCCCTATGTGTTACTGTAAGACAAATAATAATACAAGCCTAGTCAGAATGCTGTGTGTGATCTCTTAAAATGAGAAGAAATACTAGATGAGATCATCCTTGGTGTAACTTCATTGACAAGCAGAATTTAAAGTGGACTGTATGCTCCCAGCAATATTCTTGCTGGAAGGCACCAATGTAGGCCTTCATTTCTTAGAATCCAGAAACCTATCACACAAGAACCAAAAGCAGACAGAGAGAGAGAAATCTGGCAGACCATTAACTCCATGAGGCACAACTTACCCCACCTTGTTCCAGGATGACTTTTTGCAAACCAGCTGTTGAAGACTCATATCTCATGCCCTCCTATTGAGCTCCCTATTCTGCAAGCAGGACCAAGAGACCTTACACTTAAAGTGCAACTTATAATAGCTTGTCATTTTAGTACAGTTTTTACTAAAACTGTAAATTTTACACAGGGACAAATTTGACCACTTCACCTACACACAAGGCTTGTTAGGACAGCAGTGGAGAATTTGCAGACAAAACTGTTTGGTCAATGCTTATGAAAGCATTAGTAAATATCAGGATTAATTCACCAGTTATTTTCAATTCCTCCCCCTCAAAAAAGGGATACATTCACAACAAACATTATTGGCGATAAATAATTCATCCAGTACTAGTTGTTACTAAATGTTCAGAGGTTTCACTAAGAAATCAAAGTTTGATTTGCCATTACACCTATTACTTTTCAGGAAGAACGGCATTGCGCAAGAGGGTTTTTCTTGCGCAAGAAAGGGCAGTGTAGACGCTCCTTCTTGCGCAAGAGCCTCTTCTGAAAAACATGGTGGCTCATTAGGTATGCAAATAAGGCTCGGTGATATTCCACGCTTAGCCTCATTTGCATATTACTCACGCAAGAAGCCGTGAGTGTAGACATAGCCAAAACTGTGCTGTAACATTATTGAACTGCAGCCAACTTTTATGTGCCTTAGATGTGGTGTCAGCCTTAACAGAAGCCCATAGACCCAACATGGCATCATACTTTACAGAATCAGGACATCTCATTAACTGACAGGCAATACCACTCTCATCTCTACAGCATGTGCACATGGAGGGTCAGATTTCCCATTAGGCACAGGGGCCTGTGTGTACAGGCATTCTAGGGGCACCTAAAAAAATCAAATGTAGCTGATCCCAGTCCCCAGCAGGGGGCAGGGCCAACTGCACACAGCACTGGAGAGTTCCTTGTTCAGCCCAGCAGCCAGTCATGTCCCACATGGTCGGTGAGTGCTGTAAGAGGGCAGGGCATGGAAGAGTGGGTCTCTGAGAGCATGGGAGGGGCTCTCGGCAGTGAGGGAGGAGAAGTTGTGGTAGGTGATAAGCAATGAGGGCAGTCTGTGTTTGTTGGGGTGCTGAATATTGGGGGATCTGTATGGAGCACTGGCAAGCTGTGGTGGGGTTGTGCAGGGGGCACTGTGTCTAATGGGAAATCTGGCCCTGCATGTGCGCATGTTGTAGAGCTGTTGTGGTACTGGTAGTGAGTAGAAGGGCACTGGTTGTCTACAAGTTAAAAGTGGCAGGGTGCTCCCACTACCCATGGTGGTTGGGAGCTTTGAGCCACTGACCACTCCTGGAGCTCTGAACTACCATGGGTAGTGGGGTACCCCACATTTCCCATCTTCTATTTGGTGGCAGGGGCACCCCGGAGCTCCTGATCAGCATGTGCAGCAATGCGGGACTTCGAGTCCCTGCTGATGGTGTAAATCTGACGCTGTGCACATGGGGTGTTTCCTTCCTGAAAACACAAGGCATCTATGATTCAGAAGGCAATTTCCCTGCTCCCTCTTTCTATTAAAAATGAGACTTAACAAAGAACCAATACTAGTGGAAAAACTAGTCATAGCTGCTTCCCTTTCAGGTTGTGCAAATAAGGCAGAGCATTCAGAAATCAACAATACTTCATGCTTCCACTTTTTTTTCCCCCAAAAAAAGCAAAATGCTTCTGGTTTCTGACAACCAAAGCCTGATTTTTGTTTTTAAGTTTAGAAATCAAAATGTCAGTCACTGAAAACTGAAACATTTTTTTATTTTTTCATGTTTCCACAACAACATAAAAAATCTTGAAGAAAAAGGGAAACATTTTGGCTGACACTTCCATTTAACCAAAAAAAAAAAGACATTTTTGTCCAAGAGTTTCAACAGAAAATATTCAAATAGATCTACTTCCAATCCTTAGATCCACAACACCTTTCTTCCCTTCTTTTTCCCTCCTACTATTAAGGAAAAGAAGGGAAAACACTGAATCAAATTTATCCCTGATGTTATGTAACTTCCTTGATTTAAATAGATTCTTTTTTGTAATAGGCTCACATTTGACAACCTGTGTGCTTCATGCGGATTCAAACTGCAGTGCACAAGCCCCTGGAGACTCATGAAAAATACAGGCTTTAGCCACTTGTCTTCCTTTTATGTGACATTATTATGTGTGTGTTCTTCCTCTGAGGCTTCTATCCATATATGCCAAAATTGCTTGACAATTTTTTTCTGTGAAAACATTGTGACATTTGGGCAAAATGTGAAGAACTTGAATGCAGGGGACTTTACTGGTAGGATTTTATCCTCCAAAATAATCATTTCCTTTAAAACACAAAGGCCCTTTAGTTTTTCCTTTTAAAATATGCCCACTCCTGTCATAACTGCAACATCCCAACAGAGCCAAAACCTCCTGACGCATCATCAGAACAGGTGATATTTTATGGTGACAGCAGGTCCAATTTCTAAGCCTTGCCTTTGCCTTTTGTTTGTTATGAGAACAGCTCCCAAACTGTGAAAAAGCTGAGTCACTTTTGATTTGATGGATTTTAGTTCAGTGCTGCCTTTAAGTACCTTTGGGTTAAGAAGCACTCAGAAATACTTCTGAACATAAAATGTGTGCATTATAGCTACGCCACATTCTTCTTGGCTGTGAGCCATTGGAGAATTGTTCCTAAAATGCAGCCTCAAACTTCACAAACTATTTTCCAAGCCTTCAGCAAGTGGGGACGTTTATTGGACTGTGACTACAATGGTGACAATGATGACAATTATAAGGCACAATAGGTATGCAGAATTACCATTTGGTCCCACACTTTAAGTATTTGTGTGAGTGTAACTCTTGGCCCTGTAAAATACAGGAGCCAGAATTGATTTTCCAAAATTAGAGATACAAATTAGGTCTTGGAATAAAAGCCATAGTCATCTCCTTAAAAATCAGGGACAAAAGGACTGAGATACTACAAAATGATGGACAGAAAAAATATAAATCAGACAGACAGAACTCTTAAAAACTGGAAAATTATACATCAATTCAGCAAGTGTAGGTTTAGATTAACAGCTGTGAGCCTTGTTGGCCTCTTTCGATTGGTAGTTTATAAATATGGATTAGCAGTCATGCACGTAACATTTAATTCAAACTGTCCTACCTGAGAAGCAGTTGCTCTAAAGCATCTGTAAAATACCCCATCACGCACAGACACCTACAAACATGTCTCATTCGATTAATGGATAACAATCCCATCGCCTGCTGTGGAGCACTAATTGGTTTGTAGAACTGCATACAAAAAATTTGTATGAAGTTAAATTATATTCAAGTTTTAAATGTAGACTGTTTTTCTTTTCTAAGGCCGACATCCTGGAAATACTTAAATCCAATCAGAACTTCACTTCAATGGACTATTCCCATAATTAAAGTTACACACCGGCTTACCATATACTTGTAAAATCAGAACCTAGGTATGATATTTTACATAGACTTATAAAGTCACCACTATTTGAAATATTCTAAATTAAAGGCTTTCCCCCACTTCACATTCAAGTTATTTTAATTATTAGAAAAAGCAAGAAAGGAAAATTCTTTCCATTAACGTTACCAGGAAAATCCATTACATTCAACTTTTCCTATAACAGTCCATTTTACAATGTTATTTTCTCCAAATACTGTATACCATTATTCACATTTGTGTAGCATGCACAATATGCTAAACAGAAACCATGTCCACAGGGGGGGAAGAACAAACAGAAGAAAAAAGTATGAGAATGGATTTTAAAGAAAAAAATGTCAGGCCTGTAAAAAATGATAGAATGTTTAATTTGGAGGCAAAAAAAGAGCAGAAAAAAATCTCAGCTGAAGTGGGATTAAAGTAAAAGTGCAGAAAGCTGGTTGAAAGATGGGGTTATTCTGAATTTTCTCTCACTTCTTGTCAAAACGTTGACATTTTCTGACTGCCTCTACTAATGAATATGAGATTTTAAGCATGTAGATAGAGAGGAACTAGTTTCTTTTGAGTTCTGAGAGGTTTCGAATAAATATGGCTGGAGTGCTACCATGCTTTTCTGCTATAATAATACTGTTTATCTATCAATGTGGCAATCAGCTTTGTAGTATAGATAATTTGGCATAGTGTGTAACAGATGAAGCCAGCCAGAACTGACCTGCATTGCTTTCAATAACCAATAGCAGGTCATTAGAGGCCAGATTTCTGTACATCTGTTTGCACAGAGAGAGTCCAGAAATTCTGAGATCTGCCAGTTCTGAGATCTGCCAGTGCCTGCAAGTAAATATTTACCATACAGTACGAGAACAAATATATTGGATGAACTTTTGCTAGCTCTCTGCTGACAGAAATGACATTTAACCATTTTGTTAAATTAAGCTGAGGTGTGGAAGGCTTTAGAGTCAGAATAGATGAAACTACCATTATTTGAACTTATTGCTGTACAATACTGAAAATATCACAGATATTTTTAGCTTTAATAAGTTATTTTATTAAGTCAAAAACTGAAGAAACTAATGCCCAAAACAATCATGAATTCTATTTTTCTGTATCCAACACAGAAGTATCAGTCAAAAATTATGTATATTCTTGGAATATACTTTCCTGTTCTGTCCATACAGCAAGGATTTACCCACCGTCCTGTCTGCAATCAGGCTCTTACTTTAGTTAACATGAGTGAGATCCCACTTTCCAATCTTTTCTACCTTCTTTAAAAGCGTAAACCATTAATGCACATGAACCCATGCATCTGCAAAGAGGACTACTGAGGAAGATCAGGCATCCAAGAGTGCAAAGCAGCTTGTAGAAATGGCGCCAATATATATCTGATAGAAGCACAAGAGTTTGACCCTATTTTCTTTTTTAAAAAAACTGCCAATAACAACAGGAATATTAGATCAGAAAATATCATGGCTGTTATTTTCACTCTCTTATTGTTTGGTGGAAAGTCTGTTGGGATTTTTCTATTTTTGTTTTTTAAAGACTGATATCCAAGTGATAGAATGCAACCAAAACACAGAGGGACTCTTGATACACTATGCAAATAGCAATGATTGAGAACATGACAATAGCTCTGCTTCCGCTTTCACTGGCCTGTCCCAAAATACATGCCGACTTGACTTTGTTCAGGCTAATATCTAGAGAGACTTTTTTGCCTGTAAAAAAGATGATCCCAAGAAACTAACTACCCTTTTGATCCCCTAACTGCCCTTTTACTTCTCCCCCCTTTCCTACTGGAAAAAGAGGAAAAGGGGTTAAAAAGTATGGCAGAATGGAAAAAATGCCACTTTCTTTTACTTATTTTGTGGCAATTGTAAAGGTTGTGAAAAGTAGGGGGTTTCCAACTGTCTTGACTATTGCCTAAATTTTGCCAGTTGAAACACAATTTACTGTAAAGTGGAGGGAAAAAACAATAGTTTTAACATTAAAACAAATTTTGGTGGGGGAGGTAACAAATTTTAAAAATGAAAAATGTCAATAACAGAAAATAAATCCCACACAAATTCATTTTCAATGAAAATATTTTCTGATGGAAAACTTCGTCAGCAAAATTGTAAAGCTCTACTCTGCTGTTGTGAAACCCCCCACTTTTCATAAATTCAGATCTAGGTTATGAGGAAGATGAAAACCAGGGGATAAAAAAAAGAATCACTTTCCTGAAGTACAAAGAAACCACCAAACTGTAGAAGATGATAAATAATATCACTGCTTAGCTTTTTTAACCAAATCAACAAATAAAATAAAGACTATATTCTTATCTAAAGCTTATCAAGCTTCCTAGGACTACAGCTGTGTATTTAATCTGAGGGTTTCCACTATTTGTAGGAAAGAGAGAACATCACAAATTATCTAAAACAAAATTAAATTTAAAAAATAGCTAGGCTAATATCATTGTATTAAAATGACAAAGCTTCATAGTACTCAATTTCTATTGATAATGCTGAGGAAGATATTTATTTCAAATTATCTTTGAAAAAATGTTACATAAAAGACTTTCACTAACAATGGACAGGTCTGCACTATGAAACCAATTTGATCTAATTTACACATGAATACTATAGCTGGAGTTGACGTAACTTAGGTCAAGTCTCCACTATGAGGAGTTTCTCCCATTGATTTCCCTTATGCTTTTAATGCTTTTAATTCTGGTGGAGTACCAAAGTCAGCAAGAGAGTGAACAGCACAGCCCCATCCCTGAGTAAGTGTAGACAAGATCAGTGTCTGTTTTTCAAAGAAGAGATGATGCCATGAAATTCCTCTAAAGTAAATGGAGTTACTCAGCTGCAACTAGGTACAACTTAGCTTGGAATGACTTCCTCTGAGTAATCATTAGTGTGGAAGATTTGGAGCAGTGTGGATGGGAGTTCTTTCTCCTCCAATGCAATTAGGATTAGTGGAAATTCTATAATGTGTAGCAAAAAGAGACAAGTGAGTTAGGCAGAGGATGGGAGAGATCTGAAGCTCATTAGCAGTTGGATGCTGTAGGGTTGGTCTACACCGGAAACTTACATCAGCATTGCAGATCTCTCAGGAAAAAATCCACACCCTGATCGACATAGCCATACTGACTTAATCTCTGTGTTAGCCTGAATTGAAGCTGCCATCTTTAAATGAATGTTATTATTCACTATGTAAATCTTGTAATTATTTATGCCCATTATTTATGTGAATGAGGCTAAGTTATTTTGTGTTATGTATAGAGTTAATGTCTTTGTCAATCTACTGGTCAATGACTGTCAATCACTTGTGCTGTCAATCACTTGTGAGCTGTCAATCATATATTCTGTAAAATGGAGCCATTGTTGGTTTGGTGTTTGTCACGTACCTTACATAGTTATACCTGTCTGTTCATATTTGAAATGTGTCTGTTAAGCTCTATGTTAATTTGTTATGGTCTGATTGGCCAATAGCTTTGAAATCATGTAAATAAGTGTTCCGACTTGACCAATCATTTTAAAGCGGAACGCTCATGCATATTCATCAGCCTAGCCTATTAAAGACCACGCAGCGACAGTTGCAGTCGTTGCGTCAGGACGTCAGGCTGAGTTAGGTTAGACTCATCTTAGCCTAGGCTAGTCTTCTGGGAATAGACGAAAGGTCTATTCCTCATCTTAGGTTTAGTTAGGTGAGATAGCTTAGATATCGTCGTCATGTTTGTTCGGCAGGTTCGTGTCGGTCTACGCACGTCGGCCATCATCGAGCTTGTCCGACGGGCGCGTCGCGATTTAGATAGTTTTCTCTTTTAGTTAGGTTAGGTTAGTTTAGATAGCCATCCACCATCGTCTGTTCCAGCTGCGCCGAAGAGCAGGAAGAATCGTGCATCGCGGAAGGCGATGTCAACGATTCATCTCAGCTCTTCGTGGGATCGCCTGGCTGTTCCTCACCAGAGGCCCGGAAGGACCAAAGGCTTGAGGTTGCCAGCTTCGACCCAGAGACTACCACCGAGGCACTCCTGGCTGTTCCTCGCCCGAGGCCCGAAAGGACCAACGGCTTGTAGGTCGCCAGCACCTCACCCATTGTCTCTGCGCCATAAGACTGTGGTATTTCTTTTGTTTTTCGTTGGGACTTCCCTAACGAATGTTTGTTCATTTACTTACTTGTTTAATATAGTCCTGTGGTTTAAATCTATCTATATTGTAAGTCTTTATTCATAGACGCCACTTATCAGTTCCTAAGACTAAGCCGGTGATAGATAAGGTTGAGGGTCCGCATTTGCATTCTTCTTAAGTTAATTAGGCTAATTTGCATTAACATACGTTGAACTCGCGGGAGTTTAACAACT
>JANRFK010004149.1:20180338-20195384 GCA_030068395.1 Apalone spinifera
TCTCATTTGCATCCCTTTTCCGGAAAAGGGTGCCTGTGTAGACGTAGCCTGCGTGTAGACAGCCATAGGCCAATGGGAGTATTCTTCCATCGACTTACCTACCACCTCACAAGGAGGTGGCTTACCAATGCCAACAGGAGAAACTCTCCCATCAGTGTAGGTAACGTGTATACTGAAACATTACGGCAATACAGCTGTTCTTCTTTGTGCCTTTAAAAATTTCCTCTCAGAGCTCCTGGAGGCCTGGTCTACTCTAGAATATTAGGTCAGTTTAACTATGTTGATCCAGCTATGAAAAAATCCACATTCCTGAGCTGCATAGTTAAATGAACCCAGGTCCCCCAGTAGATAGCACATGGATGACAAAAGATTTTTTCTGTTGATCTAGCTACTACCTCTCCAGGAGGTGGATTATCTATGCCAGTGGGAGAATCAGGCCTGTCGGCATAGGTAGGTCTACGCTGAAGTTCTGCACGAGTGCGGCTTTGTGGTCATAGCATTTAAGTGTGGACAAGCCCTTGTTGTTTTGAATTAATTAACTGCACACTGAGTAGGAAAAGACAGTTGGATTGTTAAATAACAGGGTGTTGGTTCCCTGACATTTCTTAATTTGCATTTTGGGTTGTACATTTTTCTTTCTAATATTTGGATTCTACAGCAAATAACATACTACAAAAACAGCAATAAAGGCTGTCTGGCTTATGGCTAGAAAGAGTTACATGCACCAAACTATATTTATATTTCTAAGTTTCAAATTACTGTGCCAACAGTACAGGTTTATTAATCTTAACATTTTAACAGACTTAAAGGATTACATTTATCCTTTTTTGATTGCAAAATCACAACAGTGAAGGCTCTGCAGGGTGGGCAATAAGCCAGATGTGGCTTGCCAAAGTTAGCTCCTGGCAGGCTGCCAGTGCTTTATTTACCTGCACCTCTGCAGGTATGCCCACTTAAAGCTCACATAGGCCATGGATCACTGTTCCCAACCCATGGGAGCGGCCAGAAGTAGTGTCCTGGTCCACGCCATTTCCTGCAACTCCCATTGGCTGGGAACAGCGATCCGCAGCAAAGGAGAATTTCAAGCAGCCGTACCTGCGAAGAGCAAGTAAATAAAATTCTGGCAACCCGCCAGAGGCTAATCCCTAGTGACCTATGTTTGGCCCTTGGGCTAGTTATTGCCCACTGCTGGCTCAGTGTGATCAAAGTATCATGTATATAACATTTATGTTGTTCCTGAAAGCCAGTCCATCAATGGAAGTGACGGGGTTTGCTTTATTTCATCTGGCTACAGAATTAAAATGAGAAGATCCAGGCAGGAAATGCAACACTGAGCTAAATGTAGGAGTGATTTAATGTTACTGACTTGAAAGCAGCAATACAGGAATGAATTTGACTCATAATCTCTCGACATCTGGCACTGGGAGCAAAAAAAGGTCACAACACTGTTCTTATATTGCTTTATCTTATTTTCATTAGGGATTAGCACACTAGCCAGCATGTCTTCCTGTTTTTCCTCAGCAAATCCAGAGCAAACAAAAGGTACGAGATTGCCTTGGAAACAAAGGAAGCGTTTGTGGTGGATGTCTGATGTAGGGGGGTGAGGGTGTCGTTGGATTTTTTATTTATTTTTGGTTAGGGTTTTTTTTTGTATCCACAGAGTAGATGCAACAAGGATAGTGATAGTGACTGAGGAGTATGGAAGAAGTTGTAATGTACTTCGATCCTCTCCTAGAAGAACCACATCTATGGGAGAGAAAGTGCTTCAGTGTACAAGCCCTTCCAATACATGGCTTCTATACTGAGTACCAAAGGGTGCCGACTAACATTTTTGTGGCAAAGATGGGCATTTAGGATGTTCCATCAGAGGTCTCCACTGGTTCAGCTCTGGCAGGACAGAACCTGATACTACTGTCCAGCAACACTAGTTTCTACACATGGCTGCTTGCAAGTTTTCTTAATCCTCTCTCCTTTTTACATTAGTATCATGATCCAATCTACTGGGTGGCTACTAGTGAGGAATTTTCCTACACATTCCATTTTTATCTATCTCTCGTGTGATGTATGATTTTAGCTGTTACATGCTCGTTTATGCTATAAATACAATTCACTTTGACTACATTATACTCTAAAGATGTAGCCACCTCGGAGCATCTTCCAGAGGCAAACTGCCCTGAAAGAGAATCCATGTATGTGGTTTATAAAACCATTCATATGCTCAACTAATGGGGCAGAACTAGTGCCAGCAGGGAAACATATTAACAACAACCCTCCCGAGACACGTTGAAATCATTCTCATTCCCCACCACTCAGGGAGCTGTAACTCTTCAACAATGCACATTTACATCTTTTTAGAGAAAGTACAAGAATCAATGAGGACAACCAGTTTATTTAATTTAAATGCCCCTTCTCAGCTAACCCCACAAGGAGGCACCTGCTGTGCACCTTCCTCCCCCCCCCCCCCCCCATAGCTCCCTTCCAAAAAGGCTGCTCTGCCTCCTTCTTCCCCCAGCACACACAGGATCTGATCATTTACATTCTTTCCTTTGTGCTGCTATTTAAAAGGAGAAAACCCTGCTTTACTGCCAGAGGTGACAGTTTGTGGAATCTATGTATAGTTTATGAATTCTATTTCCCATTATGAACAGATATCTATATCAAATGCCATTTTGTTTGTGAGGTAGGTCTGTGCCTTCTTTTTTCCTCCATTTTGGACTGAATTTGCAAGGGGACATTGACACAATGCAGGGGAATTTAACCTTGATGGGGCCTCTCTTGAAATGATGGCATCCTAGGTCAGTGAGCTAGCTACCATCCAGAAGAGTTAGTCTATACAGATAGGCTAGGAACTAAGCAACTCATCACAAGATGGGGGTTTTGACCAGGTGGCTCACCTGACAATGGGAACTGGGAGTCTTTGAGAGGAAGATGCTCTTAGCTGCCGCCATTTTAACAATGGAGAAAGGAACAGAAGCCTGAGCTGAACAGGAGGAAAGAAAGCAGAGAGGGGCTTGTGCAGAATCACAGACTCCTGGAGCAAACCCTGACCAAATCCCAAGGGGCTCTGGGAAACTGATGAGGACATTTGCTTGCAGTTTGTGTTGTTTTCCCTCAGATTTGTACATCTCTTTTGGTGTCTATGACTAAAATGTGATTGGGTCAGAATTTCTTTTGCAAAATCAGCATTCCTGCTTCAACTACCATCAAGAAAGCAGAAGTGTTTTGCTTCTGTCTTCATTAAACACTTAACATGATCAGTACTAACGACAAGGGAAGGAACAAGTCAAAATACAGAAAGAATAGCTGAAAGAATATTTAGATTAGTTAGATGTATTCAAGTCAGCAGTCTCTAATGAAATTCAGCCTATGTATATTAAGGAAGTAGTGGAAGCAATCTCAGCACAATTAAAAACTATCTTTGAGAATTCATGGAGAACAGGTGAGGAGCCAGAACACCAAAGAGCAAACACAATCTCTGTCTTTGAAAAAGGAGAAGAAAGAGGACCTGGGAAATGATAGTGCAGTCTGCCTAACTTTGATATCTAAAAAGATCCTGGAACAAATGATTAAGCAATCAGTTTGCAAGCACTGTTGTGAGTAATAGCAGGCATGGATCTGTTGAGAACAAATCTTTCCAAACCAACCTAACTTCCTTCTTTTTCAGGGTTTCTGGCCTGGTGGATGGGGGTGTGGAGCTATATATGTGATATGTTTTAATTTTAGTAAGGCTTTTGATAGTCCCGTAAAACAGCCTCATGAGATAACTAGGGAAATATGGTGTAAATGAAATTACTATAATGTGGATGAAAGCTGTCTGAAAGACTACTCAAATACGGCAATTACCAGGAGTTTGCTATTGAACTCGTCATACGTATCCAGCAAGGGTCTGTCCTCTATCTGGAACTATCCAGTATTTTCATTAATGACTTGGATAATGGAGTAATGAGTATGCTTTTAAAACTTGCAGATGACACCAAGCTGAAAGGGTTGCTAGCACTTGGGAGGACAAGAGGAGAATTCAAAATGACCTTGACAAATTGGAGTACTCATCTGAAATCAACAAGATGAAATTCAATAAAGACAAGTACTACCCTTGGGAAGGAAAAATCAAATACACAACTCTACAAAATGGGAAGTGGCTAGGCATCAGTACTGCTGAAAAGGATTGGGGGGGGGGTTCTATAGATCACAAACTGAATACAAGCCAACGATATGAGGCAATTGTAAAAAAAATGGTAGCATTCAAGAGTATATTGAAAGAAAAAACTATCCCCCTCTATCTGGCACTGATGAGGCCTCAGCTGGATTACTGTGTCCAATTTTGGGTGCCATGCTTTAGGAAAGATGCGGACAAATTGCATAGTCCATAAGAGAGCAACAAAAGTGATCAAAAGATTAGAAAAACCTAACCTATAAAGAAAGTGTGAAAATACCAAGCATGTTGAGTCTTGAGAAAAAGAAGACTTGGGACTTGATTATAGTTTCAGCTCTGCAAAGGGCTGTTGTTATCAAGAGGAGAATAACTGCTCACTGTTCATGTCTGTGGACAGTAAGAGTGCATCTACCCTGCACCCGGAGCTCAAAATAAGCTATGCAATTTGAGCTATGCAAATTGTGTAGCTTATTTCGAGTTAATTTTGAAATTTTAAATTTGGCGCTGTCTACACAGCACTTATTTCAAAATAAATCTCTATTGTGAAATGTCCCTTACTCCTCATGGAATGAGGTTGACAGAGACATCAGAATAGCGAGCCTGTTATATTTTGAAATAACGGGCGTACTCAAAAGATGCGGAATAGCTATTTCAGGGTACCTCCAGTATCCCGAAATAGAGCTGCAGTGTAGATGTAGCCTAGGATGGGAAATGAGTTTAATCTGCAGCATGGGAGACTTAGGTTGGATGTTAGGAAAAACTATAAGGATCGTTAAGCCCTGCGATAGGCTTCTAAGAAAGGCTGTGGAATCTGTCACTAGAGGGTTTTAAGAACAGGTTGGATACACATCTGCCAGGGGTAGTCTAGGTTTACTTGGGCCTGCCTCAGCACTGTAGACTGGACTAGATGGCCTCTCAAGGTTTCTTTCAGCCCTGTGCTTTTATGATTCCAGGATCACGGATCCCTGAAGGATTAAACCATAAGCCAGTGTCCACAGAGTGGAGCCCTGAGAAAAGATGTTTTTAAGCGCCTAGGGTATCTTTGGAAGAGGTGGCGGGCAGGGGTGGGGGAGAGGTCAGAACTGATCCTGAGGCAGCTAGCCTTTTCCAGAAGGGGTACCAGGCAGGAACTGTAGCCAGGGAGTATGCCAGAGAACCAAAGAAAGTTTGTCTCGACAAAAGTGAGCTTAAAAGCAAATGGGTGTCTGTTGAGTGTTCAGTAGGGGGACTTTATTAGGCATGTGACACTGATGCCCTCAACTCAAGCACCAGTCACCTAAGAGCCATGACAGGCACAAAGTGCCACATGCACTTGTAACCCACGGCTGAGCGGGAGTTCCAGGTTCCTATCTGTGCCAGTTTCAGCACCAATGAGAGAGTACCACCTCTTTATATCAACAAGTAGCAGCTTATGGGATGGCTCTGAAGGTCCCCAATTCACTCTCTGGTGTATCAGCCAACACATAATCATACAACTTGCCCACCCCTAGGATGAGCTCTGCCACTGAAGTAGAATGCTGTGTCTGGCAGTTTCAGTCTGCATTGACCCAAGTGTGGAGAGTGAGGCATCACAGCACACAGTCTATTGATGTCTGTCTACTAGGATAAGGATTGAGTCCACCCCGTATTTTCAAGTACTCCCTCTCCAAACAGCCAGCAGCTTATTAGTCCTTCCTTATTTTTAAAATGCAGCAGATCTTTTAAGGCAACATTTATCACTTACACTATTTGCTTTTGCAATACTGTCAACTACAGTATTTGAAAACCTCGGAAAATGTAAACAATTATGCCCATTAGTAGATATGGACTGCTTTTTTCCTACTAATTTAAAGTCAAGCCTCTCTGTGAAGAGAGAAAAGGAGTCCCCTGCTACTAGGGAACAATCTAGGGGAAAAAAGCACAGATGACAACAGAATTCTGCAAGACAGAAATGTGCAGTGCAGACAGATTGTGTATTATGCTGATCTATAAGCATGTGAAAAGTGCACTTGACTTCATGTGTCTGAATTGCTGTCTAGTTGTTGTATGAATGGAACTTTTAGTTCCCAAGGCAGGCCATCCCAGAAGGCTTGAGAAGCTGAAAGCATCCTGGTCCAACTGGTAAATGAACTCCATTTTTGCTTTAAGGTATGGTCATTTATTAATCCCCAGGGTCAGAAACCAATACCATGCATACATTGTAAAGGGGAATGAGAAAATCTTGACACCCTTGAAATCAATGTGAATTCTGCTGTAAATTTCAGTGCAGTTAGGATTTCATTCAACAATTCCATCCTTCCGATGATGCATCATCAATTTTGCTACTTGTGCCCTCACAGTTCTTGATGTGCAGTTAAAAATCACAAACTTTCTGCTTGCCATCTTGCCTCCCTCTACTCTCTTCAATTCCAACATGATTTTGAGCTATTTTGAATTTTTTTTTCTATCCAACACCTTCTAATGCTAGCTGTCAGATGGTCCCAAACACAAATCCACTGCCACAGGAGTTCAGGAGATTATTGGCTGCTAACACAGGAATTTAAGCCAGTGGCAAGCAGTAATCAAAAGCCCCATATTAAAGCCCCAGTCACCTAATTTATTAGCCATGGAGTTTTATTTCCACATGTTACTGAATAATAACTTCACAAGTGTTTCACAAAACTTAAAGCCTTTTTATATTTGTACTTCACATTGTAATTCCCTCTCTACGTGAACAGCCAATTGAGCCCCACGTTTCTGCTGTTACCAGTCATTTTCTGTTACCACCTTCCACAAGAACTACTGAAGCTCCTCTTGAGCATGAGATGGGCACAGAGGACTCAAACAGGTCTCAGATTTTGTCTGAAACAGAAGAGAATCAAATATAGGTGAAGCTTTACAAGTTAACATTCGAAACTCAAAGGGACTGAGGAAAAAAATGACGAGACATCCACACATAAAGGTCTGTTATTTCCTGACTTGCCAAAACAGAAACACAGTTTTGAGGGCCAGTACAACTTCTCCCCACGGCCTGCTGTTTCCTGCACAAAAAGTGAATCTGAATACAGTTTAGGTTGAACAAAAGGAAACTTTATTAAACCTTATTCACTGATCTGTCCATGTGCTTCCAATCTTCCTCACCACATTCCTTGTTTTCTTGGTATCCCATCAACAACATTTCCTCCAAGGAACATAAGCCCTCAGATTCCAGTTCCACTGAATGATACATCATCCCTATTTTGCAAACAAAAAATTAATATAAACATTAAAACAAATAATTGACACCCAGACCCCATCACAGAGCCCTTTGGCGAGAGGTTGCTAGCACACAGATGAGTTCACGTCTCATCTATAGCAGACTCAGCAGGTTACATAGCCTTTAAGATGGCTTGGTTTTCTCAACACGCAACCATCTCTGGAGTGACCTCACTGTCTTCTTGCCACCTGTGCTTGAGTGGAGTAAACTCTTTCTCTGGGGTGTCTCATCCCTCCCCATGGGATTGGCCTCGGAACAGTTCTGTCTCTCCATTCTGTGATGACTGCTGTAGGCAATCTCTGAGTATCTCTGCTGGCTCATAAATGCTTCCGGTTCCTTCACATCATTTGCTCCTCTTGTACAGTCATTTTGTATGATGTGAGTGCCACTGCACCTCTCATGACACTCTGACTTCACTCCTCATGTTTGTCTAATGGCTGGATCTTCACACGAGCACCTGTCTCCAAAGACATCATGTATTTTTCATACTCTAGTGCCTGCTTCCTCTGATTATTGGGCATCCCCTCACAGCAATATCGCCATCCTTCTGGTTGTGACAGGCATTCCCTCACTGATCACAAGGTTTTAGTCCTTCATCATACCAGTGCCTCTGCTAGACTCCTTAACAAGGAGTCAGTGCTAAGAAAGAGACTTGTGTAACTGTCATAGATGTTTTCACAGCTGATTTCATCTTACCATTACTTTGTGGGTATATTGGCGAACTCCTTGAATTCTGGGGAAAATAGAGATCTGAGTCAGTGAACAGTGTCTGGAATTCCACTTCTCACAAAGTGGGCCTTCAATATGCCATCACTGATCCTGCTTCTTGTATCAGGCAGGGGATCAACCTCCCAAAAATTTGAAGTGTTCCACTGTAATCAAATGTTGATTTTCACTGAACAAAAATAGGTCCAGTCATACCTTTTCCCAGATAGGCAGCTCATGTCTCTTTCTGCTGGCAGTTATCACATGACTGGCAGGTATCACACCCTTCTATCAATGCTTGGAGTTAGGTATTCCCTCCCAGCCAGTAAATACACTATTGAGCTGATCTAACACAGATGCCAATGCCCAGGTCTGAGCCATATATTTTTTCCATGACAACCCTATGTAATGAAGTGTGGACAACAGCTTTCTGTCCTCAAAGTACAATTTTAACCTGTACACACAGTTCATCTTTAATTCTTCTCTTTCTGGTATTTGGTTTGATCTTCTTGCCAGCCTACTAATTTTGTTTTCTTCACTGCCTGTAGTTGTAGGTCTGTTTCCGCAGCCTCTTTGCTTTCCATCAGCTTCCCTTTGAAAATGGAGATTGAATCTATTAACATGCTGTACCATATCCTGATCCCCTTCCCCCAACTTGCTGATGCTGGGTATACATCCTTTGCTCGTGGCATCAACACATATCAGTAATCAACATAGACCATATCTGATATTTATCTGGTAATGCTGGAGGCACATCAACATGTGCTCCAATCTCTCTGGAGCACTGACAAGGGGCTTTGCCATGAATGTGTTTAGAGGCTTGTGTTCTGATTGCACTATTACAGGGTAGCCATAGGTGTGCAAGGAAATCACACTACTCCAGATAGCCATACAAAAGGTTTTTTCCTATTTGGGTGCACCTGTGTTCAGTTTCTTATTGTTTCGAATAAATGAACAGCTCTTTCGGCAAAAGAGTTATATGATGTGCCACAGTCTTTTCTCTGGCACATCATACTGCATTGTCAGTGACTTTCCGTGCTAGGACTACTTCAGGACAAGGGCATCCATTATGCTTTGTTTCAGCATATCCGCTGTTGGGGGGCTTCCTAGTCCCACTCAGCATCCTGCCTGTGAACGGTCATATGAGTTCCGCTAGAGCAGTCAAGTGTAGACAGAACTTGAACAGAAAAATATATCATTTCAATGAAGCAATCAGAGTCATAGAAATGTAGGATTTGAAAGGGCCTAAGCAGGTGATCCAGTCTCCTGCCCGGAGGCAGGAATAAATATTATTTACACCACCCTTGAAAAATGTTCATATAACTTGTTTTCAAAAGCCTCCAATGACAGATTTCTCAGCTTCCCTAAGTAATTTGTTCCAGTGCTTAAGTAGCTTTATACTTAGGAAGTTTTTCCTAACGTTTAATCTAAATCTCCCATGGTGCAGTTTATCCCTTTAACATTTACTGGAGCTGGCATATCTCTGACTGCCTTGATCTTGTTGAGATCTGTTTTCAGCCTCTCGGTGGTGAGCAGATGTCCTCATGCTGCTTCAGTGACTTTCTGTAGGTTGAATTTTATGTTCTTACCTAACTATACAAAAGCTTGTAATTTTCTGTCATTGTCACAGTCAGTTTCTGTGTCATTGCTCCCTTCACCTACAGTGAGGATATCATCTACCATTATTTTCACCCCACGCAGTCCTTTCAGACATATGTGCCAAAATGTGTTACTCAGACCATAAATCATAAAGATACTGGCTTTAGAAAATATGTAGGGTTGCAAGATGGTTTCCCAAAAATTACCGAACACATGTGCTAAAAATTTGTCGAGGAAAAAAAAAAACAAACCCACCACAATTGTCGGACAGGTGACTTTTTTTCCTCCTCAATAACTTTCCTCCGACCCTATTTTTCTTTCTTTTTTTTTTTTTTTGCTCAACAAAAAGTCCTTGGTGTTTCTCATAAGAAAAAAATATTGTTTGGTGTTCCTCCATCTTAAAAAACACTGCTCTAGTGTTATGATATCCATGCACTGTAGACTTTCAAGATCCTTCTATATTGGATTACATAGTGCCACTGCAATTTGCCTTCATGGTCACACATGGTTCCACTGAGGGGTCTACTTCTAGTTGCAGCTTTCCTTCAAGGCACCCATCTATGAAAGCATATAGGGATATCTTTGAAAATATCCCTATATGCTTTTAAAATTGTCTCCATTATCAAAGGGTCTCCTTTTACTTCTTGCATTGTGGTTATAAAATTCTGTCACTGCATCTTAATCAGAACCATGGCTTGTATGCTGTACTCCAAGAAGGGTCTGTGCCATCCACCACCACAAACTTTCTTTGGTACTATCTGGTATTTTGGGGGTTAGGTACTATGAAGTCATGCTTTCCCATGCCCAAGGTCTAAGCATCTGTTTCATTTGAGATGCCCTCCCAGAGCAGCCACTCCTGCAGAAGCTGATCCCAAGAGCCACAGACTATCCTATCAAAGTGCCCCAGATTGTTTATTTTTGTTGTTGGGGTTTTTGTTGTTATTGTTGTTGTTTGGGGTTTTTCTTGGGTGGGGAGCAGTAGATTCCCGGGGATCCTAGGACTGCTTGAGGCAGTGGTGAGTTTCAGAATGGTGCAAACCTATCTGTTTCGTTTCCCCAATAGGGCAAAGCAGTCATTTTACTTTCCTGATATTGTCTTCCTGCAAGGCCAGGTCCGTGTATAGCTTGAAATCCTGGGCTAGATTTGCGTCTGCAAAATCCATGGCCCCAGTTCAAACCAACTTTCATTGGCCGAGTCCCAGAGCAGCCGATTGGCCGGCCAACTGTCCATACTTAAGCCAGCAGAAGCAACAGCAAGCTATCTGAGTTACCTAGGGAAGTGGTGAAATCTCCATCCCTAGAGGTTTTTAAGTCTCGGCTTGACCAAGTCCTGGCTGGGTTGATTTAGTTGAGACTGGTCCTGCCTTGGGTAGGGGGCTGAACCTGATGACCTCCTGAGGTCTCTTCCAGCTCTATGATTCTATGAACACTCTCTGCTCTGGACTGCATCCCTTGTGCTTCCTGCTTCCCTAGCTTGGACTTCCTGCCACTGTGACCTGGCTTGGCTCCTGGCCCCTGACCTGTTGTTCTGATCTCCAATTTGTTTCCTGCTTCTGATCTCCTGGTATCCTGACCAAGCTGACTCTGACCTCTTGATTGTGGATCCTGGCTCTGACCACTAGCTCTGGTTGCCCATTACCCACCCTCAACACTTAAGCCATCCATGGACAGACTGATTAACTACAGATCTTAAATCTTCTGGCATTTAGTCTACAGGTTAGGTTTCCCCCACTTCTGTCCTTCCAAGTTAGCTAGTTTGTTAGCGTGTGCATTGTGAGCACATGTTCTCTGTGTTGAGGAAAATGCTGTTTGCTTTTGATCAAAACTATGCAAAGAGCAAAATATTTATTGTGATTTACAAAATGGGCCTAGCCCCACCTAGGTGCATATAAACATGTGCAACGAGAAACAACAATATAATGAACAGAAGTAGTCAATGGATCACAATATCCCTGTCCCAGTACTAGCCTATAACAAATGAAATACTTCAGAGAGATCTGAAAACCCCCAGTGCAGTGTGCAAAAGGAAACTGTGTAATGCCAAATCATGGTAGAGACTTATTTCCCAGCCCCAGTTGGCCATCAGTTTATGCCCTGATAACCCTTGAAATTTTTTTTATTGCAAGTAATAGTCTTGTCTATTCTGTGATTCAAACTCTGTACAAACCGTGTTTCATGAGATGCTTCCTGGATAGTCTATCTAAATCTAGTTTAATGCAAAATAATCATGTCAGTGAGAAATTTACTGTGAAGTGATGAATTCTTGAACAGATCCAACAGTTCAGTGACTACCATAAATTAAAATGAAGTTGTACAGGTGCTGCCAAAATGCTGTTAACCTTGGAGACACTAGTTAATTAGCAAGACATCCTGCTTCTGCATGTAAAGATTAGAGAGAGAGAGAAAGAGAGAGAGAGCAAATGCCATCAGATCACTGAGTGCAAAAGAAAAACGACACTGCTGCAATCTTCCACAGGAGCCTGCTATGACAGCAATAAATCTGTTAGTGTCTCCAAAGGTGATTATGTGCAGAAACTGGCAGCAGTAAGTCCCTCAGCTGTTCCTCTTCAGTTTCCTAACTGCCAAACAAGTCAGGTTAGTTGCCTGATGGGTACTCACAGTCAACTTCGTCCATATGCCTAATACATTTGCAGACTAACCTGGCTAGAACAGAATTATGATTAAGGCTAAGATTTAGACATAGGCTTTTTTAGTAAAAGCCAAGGACAAGTGACTGGCAATAAACAAAAAGTCATGGCACGGGACCTGCCCATTACCTTTGCTAAAAATCATCATCATCACCACCATCACCACTCCCATATCTGCATTGGTCATTGAGGCACCATCACTGATGAACAATCAGCCAATCGTCTCCACCCCGGATGATTGCGTGAAAGTGCTTGCATCTCTACAAAGTCCATTCTTATATTATCAATTCATCTCTTCTCTCTACCTCTTCTTCTCTTCCCCTGGTATTGTCCCTTGGATGCTGATCTTGGATAGGCCATATGATTTTGTTATATGGCTGTACCACATCAGCTTGCACTTCTTCATGGTCACCAGGAGGCTTTCATATGACCCAGCACACTTGGTGATCTCCTGCGCATCTACTTTCCAAAAATACCTGTGATTAAATCTTGCTGGGGAAGGAGGGGTGTAACCGAGCTCGCTGCTGAGGGGGCACCCAAGGCCATGGCACGAGCAGTCATTGCCAGGAGCTGTGGACTTTGGCTGCTTTAGCCAGCCAGAGCCCTAATGATATACCGAACAAGGGACAATTAGCTATTAAGGCAGCATTTGAAGAATGGTGTCACCTATTGGAGGTGACTAGGATCACAAAAACCTGGAAAATCTTCACCTCAACCAACAGTTGATCTGCTGGTCCCTTGTCTTTGCCTAATTTGATTTCATAGTCATCACTCACCCATTTAACAATATCTGCATCGTTTTTTAACTGTCTCTACTCCAATATGCCAAGTTTGCTTACAGAAATGCCATACCTGCATCTACCCAGCAATGCCCTTCTTTAAAAAACTACAGCTTTCATCCCTGCTTTCATTCAGACAGCCCTATACATTTCCCAATTGCTGCAGTCACAGATCTAGCTACCGACTTTGACTAGTAACTCGAGGAGCACTTACAAGCAGCTAAGGATCAGAGGGGTAGTGGAGTTAGTCTGCGTCGGCATAAACAACGAGAAGTCCTATGGCACCTTGTAGACTAACAGATTTATTGGAGCATAAGCTTTCATGGGCAAAAAGCCACTTCGTCGATGCATGTCTAAGGAAGCATGTAAACATCACTTGACTGGGATTACGAAGCCATTCCTGACCTTGCCATAGGAGACTAGGTCCAGCTGTCCACTCACAATCTTAAATCAATCTGCACTTCATGCATTGTGAACCATCAGGATCTGGGTTCTTTTAAAATTGAAATATGCATGTTACTGGGTCATGCCTCAGTTCTCTGAGCCCCTGAAGATCTATCCTATATTTCATAGTTCCCCTCTAAATCTGTACACAGAGAACCCCTTCCCACTCCACTCCAGTCCTCTTCCTCCACTTGTAACACTCCAACAGCACAGTGAGTATACAGTTCAGCACAACCTTGACGGCTGGTGAGTTAGACAACAACTCAAATAGTTGGTGGACTGGGAAAGTTATGATCTGGATGAATGTTCCTGGAACCAGCAAATCACAGCCATGCCCTGGATCTGTTACAGGCACTTAAAAACATGCAGTCCTACCACAGCTACAGATGATGTGCAAGGGAGGGAGGGCACACATTAAAGGTTCTGAGTAGGGATGTTAGTGTGTTGGTGCCTACACAATTAACTGAGGTAAGCCTGGGCTAATTGATAAATCCTAAAACTACATGCACACACATACCCCTGTGCTGCCTCTGTTTCCAAAACAGCAAGGGGAGGGGAGGAAACCAGAAAATTTGCCAGACCACAGGAGGTCAATGCAGGCCTTTCTGCTGCCACCAGATCAGGGCTCTGCTCTCAGCTGCCAGTCCCCAGGGGTCCATTCCCCCAGGGTGCCAGGACTCAGTTTTTCCCCATAAGGGCCCCAGTCCTGGAGCACCCACAGCAATTCCAGATTTATGCACAAGTTATGTCAGCTAGGGCCTCATAGTATGAGGGGACTCTAAATACAAAAAAGTTACTAATTTTTGGTTGCATCCTTACCTACGTACCAGTATATATGCAAATATAAAACTTTATTATTTTTATGTTCATTGTCCTTCTCTTAGAATAATACACATTGTTGGGAGCCTCTGACATTGTTTAGGGCCTCAGCAGGTCTTAATCTGGCCCTGACCCATGAGGTCGCTGATGATGCTGGTTCAGGGATGTTGCTGGACTAGGGAAGTCTGGATTACAGAAGTTCAACCTGTAGTATCCAACTTTTACCCTTCATTCAATTATATTCATGTAGGCAAACAATTAGTTGGTATTTGCATTATTTTCATTCTGATCCTCTAACTCAGACTGAGTAACACCTTCCTCTACAAGTAGGACTATAGTCTGAATAAGGGGGATCTGAACTGGAATTAAAATTAATGCTGCCCTGCCCAAAAAGAGTTAAGTGCTTCTAAACATGCTTGTGCTACAGATTCCTGTCCTCATGTGTAATCATTCCAGCGAACTTTTTCCTAATTGCTGTTATACCTAATATGGCATTAAGATCAAGGTTTTGCTTCATTGAACTGTGCTGAGGGCTATTACTGTATAAATGTTGCTTATGCAGCCAAGTTTTAAAAGCAATAAAACAATTTTTTGTTCCATTTAGAGATGTAAAAAATTATATTTTCCCCTAATTATCCAATTATATATATATATATATATATATATATATATATATATATATATA
>JANRFK010004149.1:20235306-20247336 GCA_030068395.1 Apalone spinifera
CACGCCCCCGGGTGGTGGCCCAACGACTGAGGGAGGCAGGGTGGCGCTGGCTCAAGCCAGATCAGCAAACGGGGCCCCAGGTGGCGGAGAAAGTAGTTCTGGAGCAATTTATCCACATTCTGCCGGGGGCAGGGCAGCATTGGGTCTGATGGCACCACCCCTTGATGCTGAGCGAGGCGGTGACACTGATGGAGGGCTATCTGGAGGCCGAAGTGGTGGGGGGGAGGGAAACGCGGTCCGGAGGGAAAATGTCCCCGGAATGAGTCGGGGGGTTCGCCCGGCGCAAACTGGGGAGAGTAGGGAGAAGGGGGCCCTAGTAGCCCCGGAAGGGGGGCAGGGAGACGGTTAGCCCCCGTGTGGACCCGGCACACGCGAGAAGGACTCGCGCCACGGGAGCCAGCCCAAGAAGCCCCGAGGGAAAGTTCACCCTCGCCGCAGCCGTCGACTGGAGGATGCTACCAATGTGGCCAGGAAGGACACTTTAAACGGGACTGTCCATACATGGACTGCTCGTATGGACAGGTAATGGCTGGGCAATGCACGCCGGGGATGCAGGGTCAGAGGAGGATATTAAGGGAAGTGGAGGTGGAAGACCAGGTGGTCACTGCCCTCGTAGACTCGGGGTGTGGGCAGACACTGGTGCGGGCCGAGTTAGTGGGGGCGGGAGGTCCCCAAGGGCCCCCAGTGCTCGTCCAGTGCGTGCACGGGCGGGTGGAATCGTACCCCACGGCATGGGTATGCATTATGGAAGGGGTCTGGGAGGGATGGTGTTATGTAGCCCTTGTCTCGGGGCTGGTCTATCCGGTCCTCCTCGGCCGGGATTGGAGGGGGTTTGAGCAAGCCCTCCAAGAATGGCCTGGGCGAGAACCAAGGGAGGGGGAGCCAGCCCTAGCCGCAGACCCTGCAGGAACCCTAGGACCACAGGACCCACTTTCATCAGGGCCCCATCAGGAGGGGACTGAAAGGGCGGAGGATCTGGGCATGGATGTGGGGGAAGAGGAGTGGTCCGCAGACTTCATGAGAGAGCAGAGAGAAGACCCCCTCCTCCACCAAGCCTAGTAGAGCACCGCCGGAAACATGGAAGCTGAGGACACCCCGAGAACGGCACTGTCCTACCCACATTTCGAGATCCAAGGGGACTGACTCTACAGGGTCAACGAGGAAAGAGAGGAAGGGGAAGTAACCTCTCAACTGTTGGTACCAGGCAAGTACCGCCAGCGACTGCTGGAGCTGGCACATAGTAACCCCTGGGCGGGGCACCTGGGGTACAAAAAGACTGTATGCCACCTGCTTCAAAGGTTTTACTGGCCGGGTATTTACCACACCGTAAAGAATTTCTGCGACTCATGCCTGGAGTGCCAGAAGACCGGGCCAGGGCAGGTACCCAAGGCTCCGCTCATGCTGCTGCCGGTGATAGATGTCCTGTTCCAATGGATAGCGATGGACCAGGTCGGCCTTCTAGAGCGGACCCGTAACCAGTACCAGTATATTCTCGTGGTGACTGACTACACGACCCGCTACCTGGAGGCTGTACCCTTGCAGGAACACCACGGCCCCCACATTGGCAGGGGAACTAGTCAAGATCTTTTCAAGGGTAGGCCTGCCAAGAGAGATTCTCACTGATCAAGGGACAAATATCACATTGACACTGATGAAGGAACTATGCCGCCTGCTCCAGGTAAACACACTAAGGACCTCAGTTTATCATCCGCAAGCAGCTGGGCTTGTCGAAAGGTTTAATCGGACACTGAAAGGTATGCTTAAAAAGTTTGTAGAGAAGGAGCCCAAGGAGTGGGATCGGGCCCTACCCACGCTGCTGTTTGCCGTGAGGGAAGTACCGCAAGCTTCAATGGGTTTTTCTCCCTTTGAGTTGCTGTATGGGTGGCAACCCCAGGGGATCCTGGACATTATTAGGGAGTCCTGGGAGGAGCAGTCTACTAGGGTCCAAGGGTCCGTGCCGTACATCCTCAGGCTGAGGGAAAGGTTACACCGGGTCGGGGAGTTCGCTAAGCAGAACCTAGGGGAAGCACAGGAGCGCCAAGCACAATATTACAATTGGAATGCTTGTGTCCAAACCATCCAGCCAGGGGATAGGGTCCTTCTGCTGCTACCCGAACAGTCATCCAAGCTGCTAGCCTGCTGGCAGGGCCCATTCCAAGTGTCCCGCCAGGTGGGAGAGATGAATTATGAGATTCGGATGCCCGGGAGAAGGAAACCCACGAATATTTACCATGTTAACCTCCTGAAGGCTTGGCGGGTAAGGGAAGGGCTAGCCAGATACGTGGAGGGGCAAAGAGAGGAAGGGGGAACCCGAGACCTACAGGTGGGGCGGGACCTTGCCCCGGAGCAACGGGATGAGCTCCTGGGCTCTCTGGGTAAATTTCCGCAGGTTTTGACGACGACCCCAGGCCGGACTAATGTGATGAGTCACCACATTGCGACAGAACCAGGGAGTAAGGTCCACAACGAAGTCACACCCCTCCCGTGAAGGCTATGAGAGACGGTGCGAGATGAAATAGAAAAAATGCTGCGATGGGGGGTGATCGAAGAATCACACAGTGAGTGGAGAAGCCCCATTGTATTGGTTCCCAAGGCAGATGGAACAACCCGGCTCTGCATTGACTTCCGGAAAGTTAACGTGGTGTCGCGGTTCGACGCGTACCCGATGCTGAGGGTGGATGAGTTGTTAGAGAGGTTGAGGGCCGCCCGTTACTTGTCCACCATCAATCTGTCCAAAGGGTACTGCCAGATCCCGTTAACAGCAGAATCCCGCGAGAAGACTGCATTTTCAACACCCTTCAGGCTGTACCAGTTTGTAAGGATGCCGTTCAGACTCCACGGGGCAGCCGCGACGTTCCAGCGACTGATGAACCAGGTGCTGCGACCTCACGAACGCTATGCGTCCGCGTACATAGATGATATAATTATCTATAGCACGACATGGCATGAGCACCTGCAATGGGTGGAGACAGTGTTATCCTCACTGAAAGAGGCTAGGCTGATCGCCAACCCTGCTAAATGCCACTTTGGCGAGCTGGAAGTGTCCTACTTGGGCTACACAGTAGGAGGAGGTAAGATCCAACCCCTGGTAGACAAGATCGAGGCCTTGTGAAACTACCCAACCCCGACAACAAAGCGACAGGTACAAGAGTTTCTGGGTCTGGCCAGCTACTATCAGTGGTTTGTCCTGGACTTCGCAACCATAGCCGCCCCATTAACGGATCTAACGCGGAACACGGCCCCAAAAAAGGTACAGTGGGACCAGGGGTGCGAAGAGGCCTTTAGGGCATTGAAGCAGCGACTGACGCAAGCACCAGTGCTAGCCCAGCAAGACTTTAGCAGGCCGTTCGTTCTGCAGACGGAGGCTTCCGAGCTGGGACTCAGGGCCGTGCTGTCCCAGGGGGAAGGGAGGGAGGCACACCCGATCGTATATGTTAGCCGGAAATTGCTGCCCCAAGAACTGAAGTACTCTACAATAGAGAAGGAGGCGCTGGAGGTGAAGTGGGCGATTGATATGTTGCGATATTATCTCCTAGGGAGCCCCTTCAAGGTGGTAACTGACCACGCCCCCCCTCCAGTGGCTCCTAGCCATGAAGGACTCCAACACACGAATCATGAGCTGGTACCTGGCATTACAACCATATCGATTTGAGGTCAGCCGTCAGGCCGGGAGGGCCCATGGGAATGCAGACTTTTTTTCAAGGTTCGCTGAAGAGGAGGAGGAGGACCAAACAGGGGGAGCAAGGAACTTAAGGGGAGAGGCGTGTGACGGGACAGGCCGCCTCCACCCCACGGAGACAGACCCGCCCTGCACTGACCCCACGGCCGCACTTGCGCTCCTGGGCATGGACCAGGAAGCGCGGGTGGCATTCGGCCCCTGTACGGCCGCCGCCGCTCAGCTGGGAGGCGGGGGCAGAGCCAGGGAGGCACGTGCCAGTCGGCATGCCGGGGCAGGACGGAGCTGCACGCTGGCTGCTGCGTGGGCGGCTGGTGACGTCACGTCAGCAGGACGCCAGCGCGGCGTTTAAAACCCGAAGGGAGGCACCCAGGAGGAAAAGCGCGCAGGAGGAGGAACACCCAGAAGGGGAGGCACCCGGGAGGAGAAACACCCAGGAAGGGAGGCATCCAGAGAGCCACGGGTCCCACAGGGACGGGAGCAGAACCCGAGTGGGACTGCGGGGTAGGAAGTAGCCCAGGGCGGAACTTGGAGCCGGTGAGCCGGTGAGTTGCGGGCATTACCCCCGCCAGCTGGACAGGTGCCAGCGAACCTGTCCTTAGGGCCCTGGGCTGAGAGAAGGTGGGCCCGGGTCCCCCTCGCCACGCGACCCGGCAATAACAGCCGAACCAAGCTCCAGACGCCAGGGAGAGTATGAGAGGGGTTGGCTGAGTCTGCATCTGACGGGAACGGGCCGGAACCCCACTCATACAGGGATGCTTATATGTTTTATTCATCTTCAGCTAGATATTTCTCAGATAGGGTGCTGTGGGACTTCCTGCCCATGTTCAATACATATATAAAGTCATTCAAGGAAATCATACAGAACCATGAGATGTAATATCTACTATATATTTTGAAAACTGTGGATTTGTTTGTGCAAAATAAAGTCATACTTCTCAATTACCTATAGATGCCAAATTTTGCGTAAATAATCCTACCACTTAAAATTAACGGAATACACTTTTTACACCAGAATATGCTGGGTGAAAGGTTTAAATAATTATTTTTTGAGTTCATCGGAAAAAAGTCATGACTATTATCATTAGAGTTCATAAAAATATTTGCTAACAAAATTAAAATCCAGTTGCCTATTCAACTGCCATTTTAATGCAAAGAACATGTTTACTGTTAGAAATCACAAAATAATTCAAATTAGTTACAGAAAAAGTAATGGAAGCTTTACGAGTTTCTGATTCAAATTTACTGTGTATGGTAATTATTCAATAAAATGATAATGTTTGAAGTTGAAATCCTACAAATGTAAAACTGCTCTTTTACTTCTCCTTTGCAAGCACATTAAACATATGTAATAGAATTTTTTATTAATGTTTTGAACTTGTCTATAAGTGTAATCTACGCAAAATTACTTTGCCCAGTCAGGGTATCTGTATACTAGAGTTTTTTCGGAAAAACGGTCGTTTTTCCGAAAAAACTTCCATTACGCCCACACTGTAATTGCGTACTTCCGAAAGAATATTGAAAGAACAGAGGGGGTTTTCTGACATTGGTAATCCTCATTCTGTGAGGAAGAAGGCTTTTTCTGAAAGAGCTCTTTCGGAAAAAGGCATGTGTGGATGGGGAAGAAGGAGTTCTTTTGAAAGAAGAGGAAAGAGGAAAAAATAAAGGTGCTGTGGTGGCCATTCTGTCCATAGCAATCACAGCTTACATGCGAAATAGCGTCCATTCAGTGCAGACCCTATCTTTTGAAAAAGCAAATAGCTTTTTCGATGCACTTTTGCAATGTGGATGCTCTCTTTGGGAAGAAGTATTTTTGGAAGAGCTCTTCTGGAAAAGCTTCTTCCGAAAGAAGCCTGAAGTCTAGACATAGCCTCAGTGATGATCCTCACATGCTAGTCATCTATATGTTAGAGACAAGGGCAAGGGATCTGGTTACATCTGCCCTCCATAGAGAGATTATTTTTTTAAAAACACTGGAAAGACCAGCCCCTGTGCTGAGGCAGGGCCAAGTAAACCTAGATAATCCCCGATTATTCAAAGCAAGAATGAGATCCCCCATATTCTAGGGGAGGGCTCCAACCACAGGGAGCCCTGAATCCCCCATATTCTAGGGGAGGGCTCCAACCACAGGGCTATGAAATACAAAAATGGTAACTGGCTTCATTGTCACAAGATGGCCTAGAGGGCAAGTTGTGGACTGACAGTCTCAGGATGGCCTTGCCAGGTCATCTCAAGGCAGGGCAGCTGAGCTACAGTCCACCATCCCCCAGTGTTCCTCTGCCCAACTGGAGGAATGTGGGGAGGAGGGAAAAAGGTGGAGAGGGGGGGGCTGGACTCTCCCTTTCCACCAGCTCCCAGGGTTGAGGAGCATCTTAGTTCCTTCTCAGTGGTACAACAGAGCAGCTCCCCCGGGCTACTTCCTACATCTCCCTGTTTGGGGTGTGGTTGTAGCACTTAGCCTGTGGGAATAACCCTCTGAGAGGGAAGCTATGTCTACACTGCACTGGTTTTGCACAAGAAATATGCAAATGAGGCTAAGTGTGGAATCATTTGCATAATTAATGAGTGGCCGCTTTTTGCGCAAGAGGCTTTTGCGCAAAAAGGAGCCGTCCACACATTTTTTTCAGGAAGAATGGCTCTTGTGCAAGAGGGGGTTTTTGCACAAGAAGGAGCTGGGTAGATGGCTCCTTTTTGTGCAAAAGCCTCTTGCGCAAAAAGCGGCCGCTCATTAATTATGCAAATGAGGCTCGGCAATATTCCACGCTTAGCCTCATTTGCATATTTCTTGCGCAAAACCAGCGCAATCTAGACATAGCCACAGTCTCAATAGTTCAGTCTTCCCAGATCACTTTCCAGTGTCTATATACTCCCCTTTGTCAGAGAAAAGGGTCAAGCCCTTGGCTTCCCAGTCTTACCCACAGTCCAGGCTCTTCCCAGAAGCTGCTTCCCTGCCTGTAATGACTTTCTCCTTCACACACCCCTATTTACCTGTCAGTGTCTCCCTTTTAAACAGGCCCTCCATTTGCAGCATGCTTTGCATCTGCTGATGGACAGGTCCTTCTTGGCCCAATACTGCTCCATTATGGCTTTAATCTTACTCACCACAGTGGCAACATTGCCTCCTCCTTCTGCTCTAATTTTGGGAAGGAAGTGTCCACATTTCCTTTATTTTTCATTTAAAAAGCAGCTAAAAGACTCAGAATGTAAACAAAACATTATGTTTTGGGTCATACAAACTGTTCCATTCAACCCAAAACCATTTGTATTGTTTTGGTATGAACATCAAAAATACATTGTTTCGGGAGATCCAAAATGAACTGTTTCAGTTCGGCTTGCCAATCAAAACAATTATTTGTATAGTACTAGCTATGACCGGCTCTCTGAGCTGAAGCTATCAAGTGGAGCTGAACCTAGTGAGATTCAAAACCTTAAAGGGGGCTGGGCCAGATGCAGAAGAGGAAGTGGCAGCAGTTTGTTAACCAAAAGCCACCATAGAGTGTTCCACAGTCATAAAAATGAATATTTCCCACGTTATGTTAGTTGAACAAGAACCCTTTAACTAAATTAGAAATCTGTAAGAGGTTTGGGGAGTTCCGAGGGGGAGGAGGGGTGCAGAAGAGAAAGTTAACTTGGCTCTTGGGTGACATTTCTTTCTAGTTGTTCAGAACCTGGCCCTGCATGGCTGGAGTAACTTTTTAGAGAAAACCCATTGTATTATCTCTAGAAAAGAAGGTATTATCTGTCAGGCCATGGATAGGCTAGAGTCAAGATATAAATAGTGGCAGCGTTGGTTTAAGTCACAGCTTGACAAAGCCCTGGCTGGGATGATTTAGTTGGAATTGGTCCTGCTTTTTGTAGGGGGTTGGACTCTATGATCTCCCGAGGTTTCCTTCAACCCTATGATTCTATGATTTCAATTAAAAATAAAAACAATTCTGGGATGATCAACTCATGAGAACACATGGGATTTCACTCAAAAGATGTTTCCCCCTAGCACAAACCTCTGTACTGTGAGTCTAGAAAATTTAGGATTATTATTTAGCCCATGCTTCCCATTCTCAAAAGTTTAGGAAATCATTTGATGAACATAAGATCTCAGAGATCAAGGAAGTCAAATTTGTATAACAAACCTAATGATGTGCAAGCCATCACAATTCGCTTACGCAAACAAGATCATGTCACACACACCTGCCTTCAGATGCTTCTACTTCCTCTCCCTTCATTGTTGCCAGTTCAGAAATCCCACACTAATTTTTAAGTGCCTCTGTGGATTTACTGCAGACTTTATCACTCTCTCCCCCTTCCCTCTCCAGTCAACATAAGTGGTAAGAAAATCTCTCTTCTTTCATTCCTGCCACCTGGAACAGTCTTCCAGGGAAAATCTTTGCCTCATCATCTCTAAGCTTCATCTGAAGGCTTTCTCCCCTGCTTATTAATCCTAAAACAATAAAGGGAAGAATTTACATCTGAGGGGGAGTTATTCCATTCTCTAAACCATCTTGGAATAAAGAATGTACAAAAATGCTATATAAGAAAATGGTAATGTAAACTATAACAAAATTCTTAAGACTTGCCACATTTCTACATTGGTATATAGTGTAAACAGAGAACGCATAGTGGAGTTATGGTTAAAAAAAACACCCATATATTGACATCCTGGGAGAACATAGCCAATAACAGGTAGAAAGTTGTTTCACATACACAGGTAATTAGAGAAGTCAGCTATCTTTACCAAGGATCTTAATGTGATTCACTCAATAGATGGCCAGTGCAAATTACTAGAAAATTGATCTCCCAGCAGCAGATGTTTTATGTCTATATCTGCTTTTTATGAAGCAATAAAAATGTAATGAATAAAAATGAATAGTAATAGTAAAGTCATGGTTACATGAAAGAGGGATGGGATACATCATATTAAATGGAAGCAGAAATAAGTTAAAAAAACCCACAGAGAATTGAAAATATGCTCCTTACATTTCTATATCTCCATCTATGCTGCATCTGTGTGATCTTTATGACAAGACATAAATCCAGGAACATCCGTGCTCAGCATGGTGAGGAACTGCTCTTACATTTCACTATTATCTGAAACTCGGAAAAACTGTAACTTGCAAACATGAACTAGAAGTTGAGAAAAACTTGATACAAAAGTAAGTTCTTCTAGAGAATGTTCATGAGTAAGAAACACTGCTGTTAGTTGGGTAGCAGTCAGGAGCTTCATTGTAGCTCTAGCATTGTAGCAGAATCGTGCCTTACTCCGTTTAATAAAGATTTTATTGTTTATATCCGTGGTAAGGAAATTACCTCTAGAATCAATAAAGCCAGCCAGTCCCTTGGACAACTTAGAACAAAAGCCCTTAACCAACACAACATTTGTCTTTCCACCAAATTGAAGAGTCTAGTGTAGTGGTCCTAACATTTCTCCAGCATGGTTCTGAGACATGGACTCTTTATAGATGGCATATTAAACAGATTCACATGCACTCCCTCCACTCAGTAATAAGCATTTGCTGGCAGGATGGAGTGGCTGTAGTGGCTTTGAGTGGTTCCTCCCTTTCAGCCTCAGAGCGAGATCACTCTGCCTCATTCCTAGTGCACTAATCTCCCCTGTCAATTGGCCTTGTGCCAGCAAAGAGTCTAGGGACCTGGCTAAGGGCAGGGCAAGTCAATTAGCAGCCTGGAGCCCAGCTTGCTGGCTGGGATGGATGGTGAACTCTCAGGCTCAAGCCCTGTGGGCAGGATAGAGCAGCAACAGAACTTGCTTGAACTCACTTGAACCTGGGGAATCTATTTTTTGTTAATAAACTGATATTTGTTTTCACTATAAATAGATACACATTGATATAACAGCCTGAAACCTCAACTGTACCCTTCCAGCTGTTTGTGTATGTCTCTTTAAGAGGCAGATTATTTGGCAATTTCTGAGAGTGGCCAGTGCCAGGCATTGAATGCTACCAGTGAACATTCTCCATAAGAGTTTCAGGGTTTGGGATATGCCTGTCATTAACCGAGTCCTAAGGAGAGTGATTGAAAGACTGGTGGTGTACAAGAGATGACACCCAGCTACTACATGATAAACTCCCTCATGTGGGAAGCAGGGCGACAATAAGATAACCCACAATCCTGAGCAGCCCAAAAAAGTATCATAACTAGCCACCGAGGGAAGTTTTATCCTGCAATTTTAGGTATTGAGTGAGTTTAGGCACCTCCAGGGTTAGGCAGTGGCAAAAGAGAATTATATGGATCACAATGATGGCTAAAATTGGCTAAAAAATCTGGGGTTTAGGTGCTTGCATAGCTTTGTGGATCTGGGCCTAAGAGGCTTAGAAGCTTATGTCCCAATGACTTTCAATGAAACAGACTCCTAAATCATTTACACACATCAGAAAATTGTATTAGAAACCTACAAATCAAGGCCTTGTCTGCTCTGCATGGACATTAAAGATTCAACCCCAATCCTGGAGCAAATCAGAGCAGCTCTCCGGGCCAATTCCAGCTGTACAAAATTGATGGGATATAGGCGTGTCCCAAGACTGTCCTCTTTTATCTGGACACAACCCTGGCACCCCCTGCCCCAGTGCATAGGTCCCTTCCAAAATGTGTTATAATTAGGACAACTCTGAATATTTTTGATATTCATATAAATGTCCAATGATTTTTTTAAAATTTGCTAAATTCTTGGCCTCTATAAGTGTTTGCAGCAATGAGTTCCACTGTCTAATGTTGTGTTAACTGGAAATACTTTTCCACACATTTGTTTTGAATTTACCACTTTTTAATTTAATTGACTGTCTCTTTTTTCTTTCCATCTCATAACACAAAATTCCCAACCTGCTTTCTTTGGATCATTCATTTATTTATACTCTTCTATAATGTCACCTCTAATTTGTCTCCTTTCTAAAGTAAACAAACTTTTAATCTCTACTTATATGATACATTGTCCAGGACCCCAATCTTTGTCGCTATGCATTCTGTAGAACTCCCACTGATTCTACAGTTAAAACAAAGTGTCAGCTCAGTAAGGTATACAATGTGGTGTTACACAACCCTGCAAATTATATATGTTATCTACATTCCACCCAGTATAATACAAGTTCCTGACTAACTCAGTGCACAGACAAAAACCTAAACAAAAACAAAACAAAAAAAACCCACAGTAGTAATTAT
The DNA here is from genome assembly GCA_030068395.1 of Apalone spinifera. Classification (NCBI taxonomy): domain Eukaryota; kingdom Metazoa; phylum Chordata; order Testudines; family Trionychidae; genus Apalone; species Apalone spinifera. The sequence goes on from JANRFK010004149.1 coordinate 20,246,150, forward strand.
ATTCCCCAAACAGAAGGCTTGATAGCCCAAGAATATATTCAATACAAAATATAAAAACCATGACAACAAACTCTGATTAACCTTAAAGTTCCAGTACATAAAACTTGTTCATACTGCTTTAGTTCTCAAAACTAAAGGCCTCACACTATTGGTGGAGTAGGCTTTAGTGTAAGAATGGAAGAATCAGACACAGAGCTGATGAGCAAAAGTCTATGTTTCCAATATGGCATTGAACTTCACTCAGACCCCAATATGCATTACAATATTTTTTTTTCAAAAGCACCTAAATCCCATTGAGTTTCATTGAGATTTGGGTTCTTACATGACCTAGACACTTTTGAAAATTCATCATACATGTACATGCTGAATCTTTTAAAAATGCACACAGAATATGCCTTAGCATGTCACTGTAGACAGAATATTAGGCAGGAACTTGGTATTCAAAACCGAAAAGAATGAGCATTTCACTCACGTTATACATCTCATGGATATTAATACAAAATTGCTGTGAAGGCAAAAAAAAATAATCAAAAGAAACTAATTGCTTCTCACTACCTTTTCCTATCAGACACTTTTCTCTATAGCCTAATTGTCACTTCATATTTCTAAAATGCTCCAAAGAGACTGTGACAATCCTACAAACAACAATCTTTGCCATTTCGCTGAGAAATATTCTGCATCTTATTTAGATATAAAACATATCTTTAAGAATAGTGCAGCTGTTGTTTTTCAGTACTCTGTGATGTGCTACTCTAAAGGCCCCAATTTCATGTGTGTCCAGGATATTTCAAAGCCCATGGGGTCTCTACAGCTTTAGAATAACAAAGAATTTCCTTACATATGGATAGACTGGAGAAAGGGGAGGAAATTTTCCACAGCTGTTTATCTTGGCACAGTGCGTTCTGGTCTCTTGTTCTGCAGGCTATTGCACACTGAGACATGTCACACAAAGTTGAGGTAACCACTGTTACTGTCTTTCAGTAAACCAAACAATCCCGAGGAAGCTTACTCCGTTGCCCATTTGATTCCTCAATCTCAAATAATGCAGACTGAATTCTGCATTTGGCTGCAGTTACCCAGCTGCCACTGAACTGAATGAGAATACCGGTTGGACCTCTCTGGTCCAGCACCATTAGGACAATAAGAGAATTTGCCAGACCAGGGGAGGTCTCCTGCCACCGGGGTCC
>JANRFK010004149.1:20257425-20269116 GCA_030068395.1 Apalone spinifera
GATGAGGGCTCCAGATAGGGATATGGGCTCTGGGGCAGGGCTAGGGAATGGGGCCAAGGGAGGGTCGGTGTTTGAGAGTGGGCTCCGGGCTGGGGTAGGGGACTGAGGTGTGGGAGAAGAGATGGGGTGCAGGCTCCAGGCAGCATGTACCTCAGGTGGCTCCTGGGAAGTGGCAGCCTCCTTCTGCTCCTAGGCACAGGGCTAGCCATGGGGCTTTGTGCACTGTCCTCATCTACAAGCATTGCCCCAGTTGGACCTGCCGCATTGTATGGAGACCCCACGGCTGCCCCTGTGCCTAGGAGCTGGAGGAAATACCTGCTGCTTCCAGGAGCCATGCAGAGCTGGCGGCTGCAACCTACCAGATTTTTAGCAGCCCACTCAGCTGTACTGACTGGAGCCATCAGAGTCCCTTTTGATTGGATAGTCCAGTCAAAAACTGGACACTTGGCAACCCTAATGCTGAATGCACTGTGCCTTTGGTGCACCCAATTTCAGCCCTCCTAGGTTGAAATTGTCTTGTCCCGGGTGTGCCCCCGGGAGCGGCCTCTGCCTAAGATTCACTCAGTGCTGCCCCACCCCATGCACCCATTCTGTGCTGCAACCAACCAATTTCCATCCTGTCGATGTTCCAGTTGAATTCTAATGCCAGAGAGTGCATCCTTTCGTTCCCAGAGCACAGAGAGCATTCTGGACCAGCATAGTAACACATTCTGAAAAATAGATCAAATAAAGGTGTTTGCAGAACTAGAAACAATTGCATTCTCTTGTAGATGGGGCCCATGTCCTTCGCACACACTTCACTGGATAGCCTCCCTCTAGTTTTGTATTTCCTCGATGTCTGAGTCAGATCATAAACTCCCTAGGGTAGGACGGGGCACATGTCTGTAAGCACATTGTACCCATTAGGGTGGTGGTGTGTACCCTGAAAAGGGTAGTTTTCCCTTCCCCTGTGGAAGCCTTTGGGCAGTGTTGTGTGAAATAGCTGCACATTTCATCCCAGAGGTGGCAGCAATGAACCTGCTCTAGTTTACATATTAAATGTAGCATCCCCACATCCCTTGAGTTCTCTTTACACCATCTAGCTTCTATTTCCAGAGCTTTGCCTTTGCCTGGCTCTTTGGAAATATAGGGTGCAGATGGGCCCAATTTGCCTTTTAATAAACAAAACTTCACCTCCCAGAGGTTTCCTAGGAAACCCACCTTTCCTGCCTTGCAACAAGATTCATGTGTCTGTGCCGAGTCCTTGGAGAGCGGGGTCCTCCGTTTATCATGCAGGAGAGGTGTGCTCACCTTGCTGCCTAAGAAGGGGGACCTCCGCGATCTGAGGAATTGGCATCCCGTCTCGCTCCTTAGCATGGACTATAACATCATCACCAAAGCCATTCCCTAAGACTGAAGTCCATTCTGGTAGACATGTTCCATCCAGACCAGACCCAGGCCAAACCATCTTTGACAACCTCTTTATGGTCCGGGATCTCTTAGAGTTTGGGTGTAGGGACTGTCTGTCATTCGCCCTCCTGTCCTTGGATCAGGAGAAGGCGTTCAACCAGCTGAACCCTGGGTACCTCCTGGGTACCCTGCGGACCTTTGGCTTCCGGCCCCATTTTGTGGGGTTTCTCCAGGTGCTGTATGCTTCTGCAGAGTGTTTGGTCAAGCTCAACTAGACCCTGACCTCATTGGTCAGCTTCGGGCGGTGAGTACGTCAAAGCTGTCTGCTGTCAGGCCAGCTGTATGCTCTGGCCATCAAGCCCTTCCTCTGTCTCCTTCACAAGAGGTTGATGGGGTTGGTGCTCCATGAGCTGGAGATGCAGCTGGTCCTGTCAGCATATGCCGACGACATGCTCCTCGTGGTCCAGGATCCGGGCGATCTGGCGTGGGTGGAGGCTCGGCAAGTTGTCTACTCAACGGCCTCTTCTTCCCGAGTCAACTGGGTCAAGAGCTCTGGCCTGGTGGTAGGGGCTGGGTGGCAGGCGGGCTCCCTCCCACCCGTGCTTCAGGCCATCCGGTGGAGTGTAGGTCTGCTGCTCTATCTCAGCGTTTTTCTTTCTGCCACGCATCCCTCTCTGCCAGAGAACTGGCAAGGTTTAGAGTCCAGGGTGGTTGAGCGGTTGCAGAGATGGATGGGACTGCTCCAGTGCCTCTCTCTGTGTGGGAGAGCATTGGTGCTTAACCACTTGGTCCTGTCCATGCTCTGGCACCGTCTCAACACCCTGGTCCCCACCCCTGGGTTTCCTGGCTCGTATCCAACAGCTGATGCTGCGGTTCTTCTGGACAGGACTGCATTGGGTCTCTGCAGGGGTTCTCCATCTCTCCCTGGAGGAGGGAAGGCAGGGCCTGACGTGTTTGCACACCTGGGTTCATGTCCTCCGCCTCCCAGCCCTGCAGACATTCCTATTTGATGCAGGTAGTCCAGTGTGGAGCACGCTTGCGCACGCTTTCCTTCTCCACTTCCGAGAGCTCCAGTATGACCGGCAGCTCCTTTATTTGAGAGGTCTTCCACGAGACCTCTCTGGGCTGCCAGCCCCCCATACTTCCCAACCGCCTCCCCCTCATCACCCAAGCCGGCTGCACAAGTTGCAGCCGGTCCCCTTCTGAACTGCGCCAAAGAGTCACCTTTACACACACGTGCTTCACACACTCCACTTCCCCACCTTCGTGTCCTGCCCAGACACCAAGTGGTGGGACCTCCTATCACCAATAGAGGGTGGGAAGCCCCAGTGGACTAGCCTTGGTTCCACGGCCCATTGGGGACATCAGCTGGAGAATCCTGCTTGGTGCGGTGAGCACTGGCGTGTACTTGGCGCAGTTCACCCCTTCTGTGAGGGAGACGCTGGCACATGTCTACCTTGAGTGTGCCAGGTTAAAGCCCCTCTTTCAGCTCCTCCAGAATCTCCTGTTGAGGTTCTGGCTGCACTTTTCCCCCCACCTGTTAATTTATGCACATCCCATCCATGACCCCAGAAAGTCACGGGATCTCCAGGTCAACCTCCTCCTGGCTATTGCCAAATTGGCAATCTATAAAACCAGGGAGCAGATGTTGGCTGGAGGAGGGGCCTGCGACTGTGAGGTCTATTTCTGTTCCTGTATCCGCTCACGTATCTGGCCAGAGTTCCAATGGGTGGCATCCACTGGCTCACTTGAGACCTTCGAGGGGCAGTGGGCACTGTCCGGGGTTCTCTGCTCAGTGTCCCCTTCTGGTTCCCTCATTTTAGCCCTCTGACCCTCACACCCATCCCTGTTTTCTCATTATTTGTCCAGCATAATTGGTTGGTTTTCTGGGCTCTGTGGACCCTCCCCGGAGGTAGGGGGGAGATCCTTTAGATGTGGGCAGGCTAATGCCCGCCCACCTCCCGGACACCAAATAGTCCCCATAAAAAAAACAAAAAAACAAGATTCAAAGTAAACTAAGGTGCTTTTGCCATAGCTGCTCTTCCACATCAAAATTGCAGGACTCATAGGCTATGTCTGCACTGCAGGCTTCTTGCGCAAGAAGCTTTTTGCGGAAGAGATCTGCCTCAAAAACTTCTTGCGCAAGAGAGTGTCCACACTGCATGGACAGTTTCTTGAAAGAAGTTCTGATGGTTATTTACAGAATAGCCACCATAGCACCTGTGCTTTTTTTTATTGGCTCTTTTTGCGCAAAAATCCCCTGTTGCCCGTCCACACACACCTTTTTGCACAAGAGAGTTATTCCTCGTAGAATGAGGAATACCTACACCATTAAAACCCTGATTTACTGTAAATTTACTTGTGCAAAAACACGCTTGAAGTATGGACTCTCCGTGGGTTTTTGCGCAAAAATCCTGTAGTGCAGACATAGCCATACACATACTTCCCTGCCTATAGATCCCTCAACAATCTGGCCTCTGCTACAGTTGCTTATATAATCTGTCTTCTTCCCAGCATGCCTTTCTGCAGTGGTCTATAACTCTCAGAGGCCCTCAAAAACAATAATTCCTAGTAGCTCTCGTAGGGCTTTCTTCACACTGCTCTCTAGTAATGTCGTACAATAACTATACAACTCTTATTAAGCCATTTTGGGTGAGTCTACACACCAGGGCTTAACTCAAAATAAGCTACACAAATTGAGCTACATCAATTGTGTAGCTTATTTCAAAATAGCTTATTTCAAAATTGGGAGCATCTACACAGCACTTATTTCGAAATAGAGCACTGTTCCTCCTACTCCCCTTACTCCTCGTACAATGAAGGTCACAGGAGATGGAGTAAGAAGTCCTCCAGCTTGATAGTATTTTGACATTATTTCAAAATAACTGCCTGCTGTGTAGACATGGACTAAGTTATTTCAGAATAATGCTAGTTATTTTGAAATAATGTTACTGTATAGTCTACATTGAGCTCTCATGCACAAGAACATATGCAAATGAGGCGCGGCAATGAATATCACTGCACCTCATTTGCATACTTAATGAGCCATCATTTTGCGCACATGGCTTTTGCGCAATGTAGACGTAACTTTTGTGTTTGTGAACCCAGATTAAATAAATATAAATTCAGTTTAATTAATGTTTTATCTTAGAGCCACTAGAGGGTGAAGCTAAGGTTGTACGGGTGCCTTTAGCATCTTGTTTTTCTTTTTGGTTTACTCTTCTCTCTCAATTCCCTGGGTTTATAATGTGTGTTTTCATTGTAACACTCTTGTCATTTGTTTTACCTTTCATTGATATCTTCTCTCAAATATCACTCCAATTTCATACCATTCTGGATTATAGTTTGGCCACGCTGCCCCCTGCCTACCTATGCTTACACTTACCAGAGGCACAGCTCTCTGAATCCTGTGTCATTCATTTCCAGGCAGAGCACCACATTAATTTTAATGGGCGCTTCTGCTGAACACTGATGGTGCCATATCGTGCTTAATGATTTTCTGGCAACTTACGCTTATTATCGCTTATTAGGGAGACAAGGTGGATGAGGGAACATCTTTCATTGCAGCAGCTTCTGTTGGTGGAAGAGACAAGTTCTGGTGTTTACACAGAGCTCTTCTTCAGGTCTCATTATCACTTACTTCATTTTGTGTGAAACAGGCAAAGCCAACTAAAAGGGAAATAGTCACCTCAGTTTAGCTGTCTAATGAAGCTCCGGAGAATCGAGTCTTAGGAATTTGTTAAAATACAAGCTTTCAAGCCAGCAAGAAATGCATCTCTTTGCAGTCACGAGATCAACAGAAACAAGACATGTTTACAAAGAACTGATATTTGATTAATGAGCCTTAACATGTATTTTGCTAGTTAACAGAAATGTATAATGAGGCTGCTTAGGAGAAGTGCAATATTATAGAGTATAGACAACTGAGTTTTATAATGTTTTATGTAATATGCTTAATGGGTAATGTAAAAATAAATGTTAAACAACTATCACTCTACCAGTCACCCTTCTCTGATTAATAGGGAGGAACAGTCTTCTATAAAGATGCATCAGGCAAACTGTTTGTGTCTGTATGGGCACATCTACACAGTAGTGCATACCTCAAAATAAGCTATGCAACCTGAGCTACGCAAATTGCATAGCTTATCTCAAAATAGCTTATTTCAAAATTTGGCACTGCCTACAAAACACTTACTTCAAAATAAATCGCTATTCTGCTGATTTTCTTAATCCTTGTACAACAAGGTTTACAGGAGGTCACAGTTAGAAGCCCGTTATTTCAAATTTATTTTGAAATAGCAGGCTTCTTGTGTAGACAGTGCATAATGTTATATTGGAATAATGGACGTTATTCCAAAATAACTCTGCTGTGTAGATGGACTCTATCTGATGTCAAGGGAGAAAGAAATCAGAAGAAACCTTGTGATTCAGCATGATCACACTGTTGCTCTTAGAAGTAATTAAAATATAGGTTGCATTATTAAAAAATTTAATAAATAATTAAAAGTTTGTATAACAAAAGTGTGAGGGAGTGAGAGGAGGGCCTGGCAGTGCACGGGCTAAACAAGGCCATTTTGTCCAACTAGCAACTGCAGCCCATGTCAGGCCAGGAGGGAGAATAAAAGAGAGGAACCTGGCTTAGTTAGGGGCTGACCAGTGAAGAGGCAGAAGCTGGTTCTGCTGTCCACAGAACCTGAGCCAGAGCCATCTACTGGGTCAGCTACAAGAGCATATAAGCCTCCAACCCTTCCCCCTGGCACAAAGATGGGAGAACCAGAAGGAACTCTCACTGAGAAGGGGGAAATTGGACTTTTGGGGTCATGCCCCAAATTGAAGAACCAGACTCTGATAAGAGGCCAGAATTCCTAGGTCTGGGGCCTCAGCAGCAGGGGCCTACACCTTGGGCCACCAGCAAACTCCAGGACCTAACTACTAAGTCACCCCGCTGCCCAGGAGACCTGGCCACAAGAAGTTTTGTATTAGAAGCAAATTGATACCTTTTGTAAAGGCAATTGTGTCTTTTTTCCCCATGTGACAATTGTAGAGTTCTTGGAAAGGGAAAGTAAATACGTTTGAAATGTAAGTGTTTGAAAAAGTAACAACTTAAAGGCTCAGCAGTTTCACAGTTTAAATGGTTGAAGAAAGAAGAAAAGCTGAAAGACTCAGGGACACCAAGAAGCTGTCAACTGGGCCCAATATAAGGCAAACCAGTGCAGGACAAATAATCGGCCTTAAAATTAAAAGCAAGCACCCCTTTTAAATAAACACTTAAAAGGAGGCACCAACATACTAATGCCAAATAAAAATAAATAAATAAATAAATAAAAACAATTCCAAATAAACAGTTGTCAAACAAAACTAACGGTAATTAATTAAAAACTGGGACAGCAAAAGGTATAAACCTAAATTTAAAATTTTCTATAAAAAAGGGGTATCTTGTATAAATCTTCAGATTTCGTCTTGTCAGAATCAAAGTGTCGGTCCAAACCGAGAAAAGCCCCTGCTCCTCCCTCTTGCATTTAACTCATCTGACCAGTAAGTTAATGTACGCAACAAACTAGTAACTTTAAACAACAACAAGACTCAGTGTGTGCGTGTGCGTGTGTGTGTAAATATGCATATAACAAAGTAATGTTATATTGTCAATAAATATGGTATTTTGCCTTGTTCCCCTAAAAAATCCTGTGAAATTCTTTCAAGTATAACAAGGATCTGATAATCCACAGCACTCTTGAGAAGGTTTGTTCACTGTAATGTTATTTCTTTATTTTAATACATAGCTCTTTATGGGGAGCTGAAAAAATTTGCATAGTGGGGGTGCTAGGAGCCACTGACCCAAATTGTAAACCCTGGATATGATGGAGACTATTTCAAGCGAGGAGGTGCAGCAGCATCTCTAGTTTCAACATGAATGGCTCCTGCTCTGTTGTATATAAATAACTTATTTAGATTATAAGCTCTTGGGGGCAGCAACCATCTACTAATGTGTATCTGTACAGTGCCAAGCACAATGGGGGCATATTCTTGATTGGCCCTTAGCCTTAGTATAAGAAACATGATTAATAACATGAAATACTAATAATAAAATATCTTGTAGTATAATGAAGACTGAAGGGAACTGGGAGTTGGAAATCAATGAAGATTCTGTTTGCAGCTTTGCCACTGATCTGCTTTGCAACATTGAAAGATTAATTTAACCAGCCTATCCCATTATTTACTCATCTCCAAAATTAAGGTAATAATACTTACCTGCTTCACAGGGCACTGATGTGGCATGCAGTGTTCAACGTTCTGGCAGCATGTACAAACTGTTGGATGAAACACGCCAAACCAAACTCCACTACTATTCTAGAATTATTTAATTAGAGAAGATGGTGGCAAAGTAAATTATCTAAAATACAAGAGAATAGGAAGCAAAGACTAGAAGAAGCATGGTGCAGTGGTTAGCATGTCAGCACTAATGTGGAAATTGAAATATACAGGATATTGAAATATCCGGGTTAAAACTCCCCGCTCCCCCACAGATTTAACTGTCTCATGGGAAAAATGGCACTTCCCTACCTCGCAGGGTGCTGTGACTATAAATACGTTAGAGACTGTAAGGTGTCCCAACACCTTAGAAATAGGGGTCATGTAAGTACTTCTGACAAACTAGCTCCTTAGTAAGAGATGGTAGAGATGCTGAAAATTGGCTTTGTCCAAATTGTGCACTCCTCTTGCTGTATTTGCAGTCCTGTTTAGTATAATAGGCACATAGACATCCCCAATGAAAGTGCAAATCAGCCTTTTTTGAGTTTTCTATTTCTAATAAAAAAGCTCTGACTAGGCAAAGAGAAGAGGGGAAGCAGTAGGGAAAGGCACAGATCTTTGAAGAGGAGAGTTGAGGGAGACTAAAAAGCGTGTTTTGTTTCAGAATCATTTGGCCATGAAACAGAGAAAAGTGAGTCATTATCATGAAAACAGGGATGAGGAATAAGCAATGGGAACTTGCCTGAGAGTGCTAGCCTCAAAGGAGAAAATTGTTTAGCTGTCAGAAGAATGAAAAAGGGAAAGTATATCCAATTCACGAGCTAGTTCTGTAGACAAGACAAACTTGCTCACATGTTGAGGGATGAAATATGATGGAGGATACCGGGTCAAAAACTCAACTGTAACACTTGCTTGAGATCACAAGGAGCTTACATCAAAGAAAGGATATGGCTGAAGTTGGGAACAAATCATGAAATGCCCCTTGCTGAAGGAGGACTTTAGATGGCCTGCAAGAAGTTTGGCCCCTTGTACCAGAGAAAGGACTGAAGCTTCCTTGGGCAATATGAACATTTCTAAAACTTCAGCCCTTTCTCCATGTAAAGTCACATGTATCTCGTGGCCTTACCTTGGTAGGGTAGTTTCATTATTTTCCATTCATTATTATTAGCCAGAGTGCAGGAATCACTTTCCTGAACAATTGGACCCTGAGTTACTAAAGCAGATTTTCTGCCTCCCAGACTCGCACTCACAGTTTGTGGCTCCAGGAGTCTCAAAAAAAATCAGGGTCCTTGCTTCTTAGGTAACTTTGTGGCTCTACCCCCTGTCCAAATAGGATGATTTAAGCAGCTGGGACAGGAAGACCTCTCCGAAGTCTTTAAGCCAATTCTGACGAAGTGGAGATTGTATTCTCTCTGTTCGCTTGCATGTGATTTGTACTGTCCTGCACTGTTCTGTAGTAACTCTGTGTGTGTGCCTTTGTTTCCCTGGGCACAGCCCTGGTGCCTAGATGGAGATGAGAATTTTGTGTGTGACACTCACGGAGGGAGGCTTCCCTATTCCCAGCATGCATGCAATGGCCGAGGCTTTCCGTAACATGAGCCTGGGAGGAGGACGCAACTAGTTGACACCTTTTGCCCAGGAAGCAGGCGGGGCTGCCTGCAGGGCTTGGACCGGTTGCTGAGTGTGTGAGTTAGTCTCGGCTGGCTTAGTATACAGGGAGGGGGCTCCGGGCTCTGACTGACTGCTCCTGTGCTAACAAGTCTGTTTTATGCTGTATCCCTGTGAACTAAAAAAGCTTCTGTTCTCCCTGCTGGCTGAGAGTCACATCTGGCTGAGGACGGGGGTGCAGGGTAGGGATGTTAGCGAGCAGTTGACTAGAGTATTGACTACTCACCCCTCCCTGCCGCTGCCTTTATGAGATGCAGTAAGGGGAGGACGGGGGAGGAACAGGAGCCAGTGCTGGGAGACAGCTTAAAAGCCGGCTCCCTGCAGCACTGACTCTGTGGTGCTGCTTCCCCTACCCCTCTAGCAGTGGCAGCAAAAAGAGGCTAAGGGAGGCTACTGCAAAACAGCATCTGCCCATGGCGGGTTGAGGCTCCTGTTCTCAGTGCCCTGGGCCGGCCATGCACAGGGGCTACTCCGGCAGCAATGCCTGGTGGCAGCCAGCCATGGCTGCTATGAACAGGGGCTGCTACCGGAGCAGCTTCTGATTGCGGTGGACAGGGCTGGCTGTGGGTAGGGGCTGCTGGACTCAGTGCAAGCTGGAACTGAAAGCCTGGCACCTCTTACTACATTTAAAATGCAGAGCTGCAGTGCAGCTGGCGCCAAGAGCCAGTATGAGCCAGACTGAGTAGTCCTGGCTTAAGCTGGCTCCTGGAGCTACCCCCGCTGCAGCTCTGCAGAGTGGTCCTCATCGACTATGTCAGATAACCGCAATTTAACATCCCTAGTGCAGAGTCCGGTGACTCCCCACACCTCAGTGACACCAGTGTACTCTGATGTTCAAACTCCTGTGCTGAGCATAGTCCACACAACTGCTCTCAATCTGCTGCTCTCCTGTTGAAGCCTTCTCATCTACTTGCCACTAATCAGATGACTGGATCCCTACTGATCTCTATTTAAAAAAGGCAAATTTTAAAAAAGGCTCACCAGTTTATTTAGATGCAAGGTGATCAGTTTTATAAAAAGCTGCCAGACTCCTGTCATCCAGAAAGATATTACAGCAAGAAACCAGGGACATTCAATCACTTTTCTCTTGAACTCTCATTCTGTTCAATGCCTCTTACCCAAATTCAGCAAACATCATCAGAGTTACCCTGAACCCAGCCGTTGTCCAGGCTTTGTCCAGGGGTTTTCCAACAGTTCTCTCTAAAATACCAGTCTCAAGAACAGAACTTTGCAGATTCTACCCCAATGTCTGCAACCTATCCACAGTTAATACACTTGATCTTAACCAAAATATGTAAATAAGGTTTTACCTCACTGATTGAACTCCCTCTTCTCTCCAGCAATGACAGAAAAAAAAAAACATTTGCTATGTAAATGAGGTATGGTTGAGAGTGCCGCTGACATTTATATAAGGTACTGCCTCACTCAGTCTCCTCTTGCTCTCCAGCATGTCTAAACTACATTCCTCTTTTGAAATAAGAATGTAAATGAAGCTGATTGAAAATTTTAAAAAAACACTTTTTCAAAAGAACCCTTTACACCTCATTTTTTCAGGAGTACAGGTTCTTTCAAAAAAAGGGTGGTTTTTTTTCGAAAGAACCTGTCTAGACTGTGGTTTCTTTTTCAAAAAACCCTTTTCTGAAAAAGCGCTCTCACGTGATTATGCAAATGAAGCGCAAGATTTGTAAATCCACACTTCATTTGAATTTTCGATCAGCCTCATTTACATTCCTCTTTCGAAAGAGGAATGTAGTTTAGACATAGATGCTAGCATAGAGCTCACTCAACTATCTCCCTTCTTTTCTAGGCTTCAGGCCATAGGGCTTACAAACCTACACCGTATATCATCTTGTATTATGATCAAGGTGCAGTGAACCTTCAGAATAAAAGTAATGACCAGCAGGGAGACAAGAAGGAAGAAAGAACAATCAGGAATAAAGAAGGAGCACTAGCTGTTGAACAGAATAAACTGGGTGGTAGAAGTTATAGGAGATTCAGTAGTGGGGAAAATAGACTGAGAAATACAACCCAAACAAGAAGAGAACAGTGTATTGCTTTCCAGAGCTAAGACAAGAAATATCATACTAAATCTGGAAAGTGAAGTGATTTAAGAGACCAAAAAACACTTTCTAACAGGTCATTTGTGTGCTGTATTTTTTTTCTTCTGTTTTTACAGTGTCGGTCACACACAAAGAAAAGCAAAGCCCAGTGATTAGGAGTTAATAGCTAGCCTCTTGTTCTGGAAGAGCCATACTTAAGAGCCTGGGATCTTTGTTAATGCAGGAAAATCCTTTGTTCTAGAAAAAAATCCTTCAAAATTATAATCAAACAGAAATTGTGAAGTAAGGAAATGAGGAGGGATCCATAAGATACACTAAGAACATA
>JANRFK010004149.1:20277640-20290457 GCA_030068395.1 Apalone spinifera
GCCAAAGTTAAAATATTCATAAGGATTTTCTATCAAAGGGTCTCCGCTGTTTGAAGTCAATGGCAAAGCTCAGAGGCACCTCAGTGGGAGAATAATAGGACGCAAATCCAGGGCCACCCACCTAAACTGTACAGTTTCCCATAGTAATCCTCTATCGCATTCTTGCGGCCTTATCCAGCGTCTAATGCTCATCTTTGCTGTTTTCATGTAACCCATTCAAATTAAGAGATAAGGATCATCATTACCTTCAGCCTTTATTTTAAGGAGGCAAAGATTGTCAGTCATTTAATATTCATCTGTGGTTTTAACATATTTACTTTTCGTTATAGAAAAATAATTCCGATACATTTTCAAGTTGCTCACAAAAAAAAATTTGGATTCGTTCTGTAGCTAAGCAAAATTTAGTACCGCATGCCTCCAAGGAATCCATGCGTTATAGGAACATTGGATAATGCCAGATTGGGTTTGTTTATAATCCAGAACATTTGCAACGCTTTTCATTAAACTGCATTGTCTTGAAGCTGATAGTCACCAAACGGAACTCTGGAGAATTGTAAGGATGGAAATGACTACTGTCGGTGTAAAATATCATGTGAATAAAATAACACTGGAAATAAATATCACACCCCATTATAAGCAGAATTTAGTTAAACAATAGAACAAATAACAGAGATGTAAATCAGCTTGCGGTACGAACAAGCCTCATGGTAAACAAGCTCTGTGCTTGTTGACTCAAGGCAAAACTTGCCACCGGACTACAGGTTTTTTAAAGTTTGGATGCACACAACAGGGGCAGCTTGGGAGTTTCATTAGATCCCAGATACACTCCACGATTCATTTAAAGTCTGTAGAGAAGGGAAGCGGGGGTGGGTTCCTCGTTGGACTTTGGGATACACAGAGAAGAGCAGGGCGGTTTAAAGGGTGGGGGACCCAGGTGGAGGGCGGTTGAACGTGGGGAGGGGCTGCATTTCCTATGCTCGCTTTCTCCTGGCTCCCCGGCGCTGTTCCCGTCGCAGCTCGCTCCACCAGCGCGGGGGAAGCAAAGTCCCGGCTGCCGGCAGGTGAGTTCCGAGGAGGCTGGGCGGGGGAGAGCCGCCTGCTGCAGGGGCGGCTGCGCTGCTCCCGCCGGGGGGTGCCGGGCCGCTGCCGCTGCTGCGAGGCGGGCAGTGCCCAGCCGGACTGCCCCGCGAAGAACCTCGGAGAGCTGCGGCCGCTGCGCACGCACCTCCGCCCGCTCCGCGGGGGCCGAAGGGGGATATAACGCGGCGCGCTGCGGGCAGGAGAGACGAGGCCGGAGCGGCAGCAGCAGCGGAGCGCGGGGGGCACCTGCCCTGCACCCGCCAGAGGCGGCTCCGCTCCGCGCCGCGCCACGCCCCAGCCCGGCTGGCTCTCACCGTCGCGGGGCGCCAGGCTGAGCATGTGCTTGGCAGGCGAGGGGGGCCCGGGCCAGCCCGCGCAGCGCGGCTCCTGAGCGCAGCCCGGCCGGGGAGCGAGAGACCCGCTCCCGCCAGCCTCCCCCTGCCATGGGATGGACGCCCCCTGCGAGCCCGCCGCCTACTCGCCGGCCTCCCTGCTGCTGGGCGGGCAGTTCGGCAACGGGACCAACGCGTCCCTGCCGGAGCCCTCCCGGGGCATCACCCTAGAGCGAGCCGAGGGGCTGCAGGGGGACGTCTCGGCCGCCCTGCGCATCGTCATCTCCAGCGTCTACTCGGTGGTGTGCGCCGTGGGGCTGGTGGGCAACCTGCTGGTGCTCTACCTCATGAAGAGCAAGCAGGGCTGGAAGAAATCCTCCATTAACCTCTTCGTGACCAGCCTGGCGCTGACCGACTTCCAGTTCGTGCTGACACTGCCCTTCTGGGCGGTGGAGAACGCCCTGGACTTCACCTGGCTCTTCGGCAAGGCCATGTGCAAGATCGTCTGCTACGTGACCACCATGAACATGTATGCCAGCGTCTTCTTCCTCACCGCCATGAGCGTGGTCCGCTACCACTTGGTGGCCTCCGCCCTGAGCAGCCAACGGCGTGGCCCGGGGTGCTGCTCGGCCAAATGGCTGTGCCTCCTCATCTGGGGGGCCGCCATGCTGGCTGCCCTGCCCCACGCTTTCTTCTCCACCACTGCCACTGTCTTCAATGAGGAGCTCTGCCTTGTCAAGTTCCCCGAGGGCCATGGCAACAGCGCCCAGTTCTGGCTAGGCCTCTACCAGGCCCAGAAGGTGCTGCTAGGCTTTGTGGTGCCGCTGGCGGTCATCAGCCTCTGTTACCTGCTGCTGCTGCGCTTCCTGGGTGAGCGCCACGCGGGCCGGGCCTGTGGCGGGCCCAAGCGGCGGGCCAAGGTGACTCGCTCGGTGACAGTGGTGGTGCTCTCCTTCTTCCTCTGCTGGCTGCCCAACCAGGCGATCACCGCCTGGAGTGTCCTGATCAAGTTCAATGTGGTGCACTTCAGCCCACAGTACTTCTTCTCACAGGCCTACCTCTTCCCCATCAGCGTGTGCCTGGCGCACTGCAACACCTGCCTCAATCCGCTGCTCTACTGCCTGCTCCGCCGCGAGTTCCGCGCTGCCCTTCGCCGCCTGCTCTGGCGCCTGGCCTCACCCTCGCTCACCGCCACACGGCCCTTCACTGCCACCACCAAGCCTGAGCCCGAGGAGCCAGCACTACGCACCCTGGTGCCCACCGTTGCCCCTCCCCAGCCTGACCTCCTCTACTACCCACCCGGCGTGGTGGTGTGCAGCAGCCGTTGGGACATGCTGCCCAGCAGCTCTGCTGAACAGCGCTGTTGAGCTGCGGGAGGTTCCTGGGGGCAATGGAGGGGGTGTCTGTGGGAGATGTGCTCTTAGGATCGTCCTAGCCCAGGGGGCAATGGAGTGGGTATCCATGTGGGACAGACTCAGGGGAGTGTCCCAGCAGTGAATGATGTGCCTGTGGAGAATGGTCTCAGGAAGGAGTTGGGGGATGGGCTCCAGGGAGTGTCCCATGATGGAAGGTGTGTCTAGGGGGAGGAACTCTGGGGATTATCCCAGCAGTGGGGGGTGGGCTCCTGGTACTGTCCTGGCCTTGAGAGTGGTGGAGGTCAGGGGTGTTTGTAAGGGTTTGGCTCTGGGCACTGCCCCAGCAGTGGGTGGAGTGGGGGAGGGGCGTCTGTGGAGGTTGGGCTCCTGGGACTGCCCCAGGCTGGCCATGGGGCAATAGAAGGGGTGTCTGTGGGGCAGTGTTCTTTCCCCTAGGGAAAGGAGATGGCAATGGGGGAGACTGAGGCTCAATGTGGCCAGGCTACTGTATGTGGAGAGGCTGAGGGGACTATATGGAGAGCAAGGATTCCTTGGAAGTGGAAGATGCTTGCAGACTTTGTATGAGGAGGTGGCAAGAGGTATGTGAGAAACAAGTCAGGACTTTCCACCTCCCACTAGAGCCCAGATTGGGAGGGCCTGGCTTTGTTCTCCCCCAGCACAGAGCGGGGGAACCAGGCACGACTCACTGTACATACAACTGCATACTTGGCTCTAGCACAGTTCCATTGAGAAGGCTGTTCATGGAGCATTTACTGCAGCACTTCACCCTCTGTTAGCCTGTTTCAAAGTGAAATGATTCACACCGATAAACAAGAACTGGAGTAACTGATATTTGGGATCTGAGTGCTGCTGAGAAGGGGAAGGAACTTTTGCCCCCTATTTCATTACTTGTAATTATAAACTTTGCACTAGTTGTGAAATGTTATGTCCTACCATCAGCTATTGTTGTTGATCATTTGTGGTCAGAGGGTACTGTATCTGTAACGGATCATTTCTAGAAGGAATCAAGCCACTGCACTGCCAGTTCTAAGGACAGGCTATTCAAAGCCCTATGCCAAAAGGCACCAGTGTGATATCCCATAGAGCATCAGCCACAGAATTTCCCCAAAATCATTTCCTAAAGCATATCTTTCAGAGAAACATCCAATCCTGATTTAAAATTATCACTGATGAAGAATCAGCCATAAGTCTCAGTGAATGGCTAATTAACCTCAGTGTTAAAAATTTACACCATATTTCCAGTCTGTATTTGCCTAGCTTCAAAATTTCTAGACCTTGGACTGTGTTATAACTGAGCTGGATTAAACAATGAAGAGTCCTGTGATAACTTAGGGTACATCTACACTGCATGGCTATTTCAAAATAAGCTATTCCGGAGTAGTTATTTTGAAATAGCTTATTTCAAAATAGCACGTCTACACTGTAGGGAAGCCGCAAAATTAGTGGTTCTGAGCCTTTCCAAACTACTGTACCCCTTTCAGGAGTCAGATCTGTCTCATGTATTCAGGTTTCACATCACTTAAAAACCACTTGCTTAGACAAGCAGATATAAAAGTGTCACAGTACACTAATAGTGAACAATTGCTGACTTTATCATAGAATTATAAAATTCATCAATTGGAATATAAATATTGTACTTACATTTCAGTGTACAGTAATCTAGAGCAGTATAAACAAATCACGGTATGAAATTTTAGATTTTAGTGACTTCACTAGTGCTTTTTTGTAACCTATTATAAAACTAGGCAAATGTCTAGATGAATTGATGTATCCCCTAGAAAAACCTTGGCATACCCCAAGGTATGAGGCATATTTTCTCACCGTTTAATCAATCTGTGAGCTTCTCTGAATCCTCTCCTATTTACCAGATCCCTCACAGCATTCTAGCAGTAGTTACACCAGTGCCAAATACAGTGGCAACATAGCCTGTCTGCAACTACTTGAGATTCTGCTATTTATTCATCACAGGATTGCATTAGCTCTTTTGTCCACAGCACCGCACTGGGAAATAATGGTCACCTGATTATCCACTCTGGCCCCAAAATCTTTTTCAGAGTCACTGCTGGCCAGGATAGATTCCACCATCCTGTAAGTATGGCTTGCATCCTAGATGTATATACACATTTACACTTACCCATATTCAACCATGTTGCTTACACCATGTTAACGAAACAATCCTGACCACTCTGTAGCAGTGACCTGTCCTCTTCATTAGTGACCCCCTTGCCATATTTTGTGTCCTCTACAAATTTTATCAGTGATGATTTTATGTTTTCTTCCTTGTAGTTGATATAAACGGTTGGACCTCCCTGGTCCAGCATCCATGGGACCTGACTGGCCCTGGATGACAGATTTTGATAGACCAGGGGAGGTCATTTCTGGCTCCACTGTTGCTGGCCCCACCTGGCTTGCCAGCTCCTGCCCCTTCCCCACATCTGAGCAGCGCGCTGGGCTTTCCAGCTCCTGGCCCTCCCCCGGCCCAGCCCAGCTGAGCCATGCACCAGCCTTCCCTGCTTCCATCCTGCTCCCTCCCCTGGCAGCTTCCCAACTTCCCTCTTCCTGGGCAATCCAGCTGGGTCACGCAATGGGCTCCTGCTCCCCCCCCCCCCCCCCCCCCCCCCCCCCCCCCGCATTGTGCAGGGCTCCTGCCCACCACAGCTAGCCAGGTCTCTCTGACCCTGGAACATCTGTGGTCATGCTGGACCATGGATGTTGCCAGACCAGAGAATCCCAGTTTATAGAGGTGCAACCTGTAGTATAGAGCTAAGAAAAGATATCCAGTTAGCTTGACAAGCTCTATTTTCCATAAACCCCTGTTGATTTGCATTAATTACTTTATCCTCCTTTCATTGTTATTAATCAAATCTGCTACCAGCTGCCCTCTTATCTTAACCAGGATCAATATCAGGCTGACAGGCCTATAATTACATGGGTTAACCCATTTACCATTTTTTAAAATTGGCACATTACCTTTCCTGTAGTCTTCTAGAATTTCCCCAGGGCTCCAAGAGTTACTGAAAAATCAACATTAGTGATGCAGCATGCTCATCAGACAGAGCTTTTAAAACTTTTGGGTGCAAGTTTTCTGGACTTGCTAACTTAAAACATTTACTTCTAATAATATGGAATTGAGTGTTATCATAAAATGAGACATTTGTTTTCTCCCAAATGCAGACAAATATGAATATAGAGGTCCTTGGCAGAGTTTCCATGTGTCTATTTTTGTTCATATCTGCTATTGTGGACATTAGATCTCCAAAGATCATTGGGCTTTATATATATAAAACATGCCACAAGAGGTCATTACATGCCTTTTGTCACAGTTCATACATTCTAACCCATGATGAAATGGATGCGGGTAACAAGGATGAAACCAACCCCAGTATTTCAGCTTATGGAGTTTCCTATTAATCTGGGGAGACAGACTTGTCCCTTTGTTGTGTGGAAGGATCCATTCCATTAGCAGGACTGTGAAGCTATACTGATTTCAGGAGATCCACAGAAGACACAGTGCAGATGTTGTTGCCTCTGTTACGTACATGGCCCCACAGCAGCTTCTGTAAGATCTGTTCTCCTACACAGCAGCCCTTGAAACTCGGGTGAAGAAGAGTTACACAGGGCTAAGAGAATGGGGAGGGGTGGAGGTGTGAGACTAAAGCACAAGGTCAGGCCATATTAATTTGCATTTCTTTCTGCTGTGGGCTTGGGATAGAGAATCTGGAGGAGTCCCCTTCTGCTGCTGGTCTGACTTCTACAATTACATGAAGCTGGAAGTCTAGGGAAACCCACAGAGGGAAAAGAGAGGAAAGGGGAAGAATAAATTAGAGGGTAGAATTTCCATTTTACTATAGATTCTTCTGGACTAGAAGTTTTGCTCCTGTTGTAGCTCAAGCTGTTATTAGCCAATAATTTGAGTTCATTAACACAATTGTAAATGTGATACCCCTGACACTGCACTGCTGTTCACTCCAGAAACCAAATGTTTGGGATGCCCCTCTGGGCTCAGCCTACAGTGGATAACAAAAAGTTGTGAACTGGAAAAATGGAGAACGTGCATTGGCATTTAAAGTTCCATGGTTAACTGGAGATCAATTAACCCCAGTTACAAGAGCAAAACCTCTAGTCTAGACAAATTTCATCTGTGAAATTCACTCCTGTCAAATGAAAGTGGATGGAAAAGGGGAGGGAAGCGGGGTATTCCATAAAATGGCATTCTGGTGTGTGGGGGAAAAAAATTCCCCATTATGGACATAGAAGATAAGGCCTTCGATTTTTGGCCAGGAAAACCTTGCATTGACTTCAATTGGAATTTTGCTCAGTCCTAGGGAGGTACAAACAGAGTCCTTCTGGATTTGGCCCATGCTGTACATGCCATTGAAGCCCAGGGTAGAATTAAGACTTGCTCCTGTGCTCAGACTGCAACTGGTCCAGTCATTGAAACCAAAGAGCCATGTATCTGCCTCAAGACAGTTGATACCTATCTGGTGGTATCTTTATAACCCTGAACACTGACTGAGTAGGGTATTAGAGACATACAGCAGTGTTCACAAAGCAACAATAAGCTAAAAGCAACTCCGTTGTCTGAGTGTCCCTACCCTCTGTTTGCCAGAAGCTGGGAGTGGAGGAAAGGGGATGGATCCCTTGATGATTACCTGTTCTGGAAGTCAAATCCTAGTGAGGAAAACAGGAGCATAAAATCTGTCAAATTAACTGTAAAAATATAATTTTAAAAAGCCAAAAAGGAGTTTGAAGCTAGCCAAAAACACAAAGTAATAGCAAAATGTTCTTTAAGTATATCAGGAGTAGGAAGCTGCTAAACAACCAGTGGGAGCGTTGGACGATCAAGGTGCTAAAGGATTACTCAAAGATAATAAGGTCATTGCAGAGAAATTATATGAATTCTTTGCTTCAGTCTTCACAAATTAGGATGTTAGGGAGAATCCCAAACCTGAACCATTCTTTTTAGGTGACCAATCTGAGGAATTGTCCCAGACTGAGGTGTCATTAGAGGTTTCGGAACAAACTGATAATCTTAACAAAGACCAGATGACATTAACCCAAGAGTTCTGAAAGAACTCAAATGTGAAATTGCAGAACTGTTAACTGTGGTTTGTAACTTATCCTTTAAATAGGCTTCTGTACCTAATTACGGGAACATAGCTAATATGACACGAATATTTAAAAAGGGCTGGAGGTGATCCTGGCAATAATAGACTGGTAAATCTAACGTCAGTACTGGGCAGATTAGTTGAAACTATACTGAAGAATAAAATTGTCGGACACCTAAATGAGCATAATTTGTTGTGGAAAAGTCAACATGGTTTTCTGTAGAGGGAAACCATGACTTACAAATCTACTAGAGTTCTTTGAGGGTGTCAACAAACATGTGGACATGGGGGATCCAGTGGATATAGTGTACTTAGATCTTACAGAGACAAGTATGTGTCGGCTCTCGCTCCATCAGGAACAAATGGATTCAAATGAAGTCAGAAGTGATTCACAAGGAATTGCTTGCTGGACTGGGAGCTTAAATTTAAAGTTTTTGCTAAGAGATATTTCCCTCCATCTTAGTGAGAGAATTTGTTACTGATCCAGATGAAGGGGATTATTGACAATCTATTTATAATGACAATTCCATTGTAAGAATTGTCCCCATCACACAACGTGTCAAAGGTGGCTGGTAAAACAAGCTCTGCAAGCAAAGAAGAAAAGGATGGCTAGTGGGTTAAATGGCTCCTTTGGCTCAGTATAACTGAAGCATCATGTTGCTTTTCTCTTACCACTGTCCAGTGTCTCAATTGCAGTAGGATTTGTTCGTTAGAACATACAAAGTAAGAAAATAATTGAATTCTTAAATTCATATAAATGTACACCCATGCTGGATATGGATGCTGCCTCAAAGATGGAATCACACAGAAGAGCCCACAGATCTGGCAAGGCTAAGAGGGAGGTCTCCTTTTGCATCATCAAGAAAATTGTTTAGTTAGCACCAGTCAGTGGCACCAGAGCAAACCCAGTGATGGAAAAGTGGCCTGCTCAGCTGTCAGTGAATTCCTAATCTGAAAGTAATAAGGGTTCCACAACTCTAAATAAGACCCTCATTTTCCCTCCAGGGATATTAAATATTGGTTAATTGAATAGTTGAGTAACCTCATGAATTCTTATTGGTTAGTTGACTATTCTTTAGTTCCTGGGGGCAAGGCCAGCAGCCAGTACACTCCAGCCTCACTCCCAGGGAGCACTCTGCCACTTCATACTGCTGCCTCTGTATCAGAGGCAGCAGCACAGGGTGCCAGGCAGGAGCTAGTCCATGAGGGGAGACAGTTTAAAAACCAGCTCCCCCTCACAAACCGACTACCTGTTGCCCTGTGCTGCTGCCTCTGATAAAGAGGCAGCAGCCCGTCTGAGCTCCCGGACCCAGCGCAAGCCGGAACTGAGCTGGGCTGCCTGACCGTTTGGCTCATAATACACTTTCAATGCAGAGCCGCAGTGGGGATAGGTCCTGAACCCGGCCTAAGCCAGGACTGAGCTGGGCTGCTAGCCAGCCTGCAAAAAAATTTATTGGCAAGGGAGGGGAGAGGGAAATGCGTGTAGTCAATAGCATTAACCTATACGCTTTTGCTTATCGGTTAATCGACTACACTATTACATCCCTATTTCCCTCTTGCCCCTATATGTACAGCAGATGTGTACATATAAGAAAAGAATTTATTCGATAAAATTAACCAATAAGCCTAGGCTTATCAGTTAATTGTGAACTCGACTACACATTGACATCCCTAGTGTCTGATCACTCAAACATCTCTCTTTGTAACTGGGCTTTTAAATCTCAGGCATATGGGTACAGAAGAGATTTTTCTGAGCATATCTGAAACTTTATACCATGACAAGAACTCTAAAACCAGAAAGGGGCACATGTTTTTTTGATTAGGATGATATATACTTATGATGAACCTTCAGAATGACATGAAAGGGAGTTATCAGGCTAGAAACTGATAAGGGAGGTTATTTGCAACATTCTTAAGAAGTATTGTCTAATTGGACACTGGAGATCAACCAAACATTCAGCTTTGGGGTGGGAGGAATTTACCTGACATTTAAAGACAAATCCCAGCCTCCCATCACTGAGACACAATCTTGTTCTGACAAATAATAGTGCCTACAAAAAAGTAATTTTTAGACAAGATCTCCTGTCTTGAAAGTGACAAAGCAGATCTCTCTCTCTGTCAGCCCTGCCAGGCTAACAAAAATGGAAAGTGCTAAGCATTTATTTTTCTCACTTTAGTCAGCATTGATTACTCTGAATACACACAGGCAGCTGACCCTTGTCTTTCTTCCTAGATGTTAACTTGCTTTAGTGACCCTACAAGGGAGTAGAACTAATATAGTTAATACACCAGGGTATGTATGAAAAAAAAAAAAGGAAATCCGTATAAAAATAACTAAAAAGTTATGTATTATACTGGTTACGTTGTAGCAAGCCACAGAGTTAAGAATAATTTAATGGTTCAGACTGAGATGAATGCGTCAATTGTTTTGTTTCATGGACACACATAGATAGGCCCTGAGAAATGAAAATTTCCAGAAACTTGGAGAAAAATAGTGTCAAATTTAATAGCTTTAAACTGAGAAAGACCACTCAAAATAGTTTTATAGCAAAAGCCAGCATCTCTTTCCTCCACTGAGCTAGCCAACTACAATAGTTCAGGAACATCAATCATAACCTCACTAGATCTCCTCTTGACAGTCACTGTTTCCCCAATATTATCTGACAAGACTGAAGGGGATCAGTGCCAGGGAGGAAATGTGCTATTTCATCAAGCTTTGCCAAATTTAAGAATTTTCTGTTTGCCTGTATGTTGGATCAAGACAAACGCATTTCACACAAGCTGCTTGAGTGGCTTTTTTCAAGGAAGCCAAATGGGATTATGAAAAAATAAAATGTAAACTGGAATGATGAACATGGCGTTCGTTACTAATACTGTAAAACACTTCTAAGCAAGCAAATAAATATTTTTATTGATTTTGATTTAAGTCTCATACTAGATTGTGAAACAGGACATAAAATAGCATTTCCTGAGGGAAATTAAAAGGAAACAAAGTGTCATCCTAGAAAGTTAACAAAGCTCACCCTTGTTTTCTGCACTGATTCGTTTAAGCCATAGCTATTTCCTGTAAGGCTTGGGTATGTGCTCATTGCCAACTGCACTGTGTTCTACTGGATCAATCGGAACTAGAATTTAGGAAATCTAGGTTCTATGCCGGGCTCTGCCACTAGCCTGCTGAGGGACGTTGGGCAATTCACTTCCCTTTTCTATGCCTCAGTTTTTCCACATGAAGAATCAGGATAATAATACGGACCTCCTTGATAAAGTGCTTTGAGGTCTATGCATTACAAAATACTCTATGAAGAACTGATCCAAAATTAACAAGATGAAATTCCATAAAGTCACGTGGAAAGTATTTCATTTGTGAAGGAAAAATGACACATTTTCAAATACAAAGAGAATAACTAAGACAATAGCACTGCTGAAGGGAATCTTGAGGATAGAGTGGATCACAAATTGAATTAGTCAATATTTTACAATTGCAAAAAAGAAAAATACGACCCTGGGATGTAGTATAGGAGTGTACAGTCTAAGACCAGGGAGGTTATCTCACTGTGGTTGGTCCTGAAGAAGCCTCAGCTGGAGTAGTATGTCCAGTCTTGGATTCCACACTTCAGGAAAGATGTGGACAGATGGGAGAGTCCAGAGGAGAGTGATACAATTAAAAAAGGCTTATATAACATCGCAGTGAAGAAAAATTTAAAGAGGACTGGGAATGTTTAGCTTTGAGAAAAGAAGACTGAGGGGAGGGAGGACCTGATAACAGTCTTCAAATATGTTAAGAGCTGCTATAAAGAGGATGATGATCAATTGTTCTCCATATCCACTGAAGTACGGCAAGGAGTAATGGGCTTAATCTGCAGCACAGGAGGTTTAGGTTAGATGCGAGAAAAAGAAACTATTTCCAAAGAATGGTTAAATACTGAAATAGGTTGTTAAAGGGGATCCTGGAATTCCTATCATTAGGGATTTGTAGTAACAGGTTAGACCAAGGATGGGAGAGCTAAGGCCCGGGGGCCAGTTGTGGCCCCTGTGATGCCAGAATCTGGCCCCCGAGGCTTAGGCTTTCCGCCAGCACTGGAAAGCCTGAGCTGGCACTCCAGCCCCCCTGCCATCTCCCTGTAGCCCCTAGCCCCCAACTGATTTTTCTGTGGGTCAGCAGACCCCAACCCAAAAAGGGTGCCCCATCCCTGGATTACACCAATGGTTCTACACCTATTTACCATTGTGGCTGTAAATGCATCCATACAATGCATTGTTCCTGGGAGAAGTCTGTGCAAAAAATTAAAAATTCTGCACTAAAAATTAAAAATTCTGCCCACAATATCTTAAAATTCTGCATATTTGATGTGTCAAAATAACACAATGTAACTATGTTAGTTTTGATTATTTTGGTAATTTATTTCAAAATACCCATCAGCAAGTATATCTGAAACAATACAGACTAAAAAATTAGATTCAAGAAATGTGTTTTTGACAAAGATTAATTACTAGGGTATATTAATACAGAACTTGGAGTAATTCATTTAAACTGTACCCCAGAACTGTATATCTTGCACCCCTCAGAAGCAGTGCAAAGGCTTGTGGCAATCAGGGTAATAGAGGAGCTGAGGGAGAGGAAAGGAGCCTGAAAGTGAACCTAGAGGGTGAGTGGGAGAGTATGGAACAGGGATTTTTTGAGAGGAGGATTGTTAGAAAATTGTGGAGCCTCCCCCATGCAGACCCTGGCTAACCCTGTGCCTTTCCCATTCTGACAGGTACATCTTCTCTCTTCCCCTTGTGTCCCTGCAGCCTTCTCCCCTTTTACCCCCATGTGACCCTTCAGTACCCCTTCCATGCAGCTCCTTGCACAATGCTGTCATTCCACTCGCTGTCAGCCGACGGTCAGGGCAGTGAGTGGTGTGTGTGTATTATACACCCG
>JANRFK010004149.1:20306499-20321936 GCA_030068395.1 Apalone spinifera
ACTATCTAAAGTACTCAATTGGTTGTCAATTGCTTCTCTTTGATATGCAGAGCACTCTGAGGAAGAGAGGGTTGAGCTCCATTCATAGCCCAGGGCAGCCAAGAAGGAACTGAGGGAAAAGTGGGCTACATGTGCTACTTCAAAGGTGGAAATGCCTCTCTCCACTCGCACATGTGCAGCCTGCCTGATGGCTGCCTGAACGTCTCCGATTTATGGCACTGGTATGAGCCCGACACCAATAGTGGAGAACCCACGGGGACATCACTGGAAGAAGAATTATTTGTTGGTACCGAGGTATGGGCTGTTGCCAGTAGATTGGCTTCTGTGACGGATCGCAAGTCAGCATTGGTGATGCCATGAAGGGGACTTTGTGTGTCAGCTCCAATTTGGCACATTTGGGGCCATCAACATCCATGCTGCAGCAGTGGCAGAGGTGCCTGTGCCTCAGCAGTGCCGACTCTTGAGGAGCTTGGTTCTGAGGGAAGGGATCTCGCCATGGAAGTGCTCATCTTGTGAGTGTCCCAATTAGGAGATGAAGAGGCTTGCTTCCTGGAAGTTTGAGCCTTGTCTCTGCTGGAAAATTTCTGAGAGCTTGTACGGGGGTTGTCTTCAGCGGACTGTAATGACTTCTCAAGGAGTATCATTTTAAAGCGAAGCTGTCTGTCCCACCTAGCTCTCACATTGAGACTGTTGCAGTGCAAACACATCTGGGGAATAGGGTCTTCCCGCAGGCACTGGACACAAAAAGATTGTCCATCAGAGACTTGCATGGCTAGTCTCAACAAGTTTCACATTTCTTGAACCTGGGGGAGTCAGACATGATGACCATTGTTAAACAGAGACATAACCCCGGAAGGGAAGGAAGGTTCGGATGGGAAGGTAGGAGTAACATAAAATAAAATAAAGAAGATTTTTTAAATAAGGAAGGTAGGATTACAGTTTGGTGAAGAAGTAAATTGTTTTAAAGTTGTTTTTCTTTGGTTTTCAGGGTAAAGGAGTCAGCACTGCAAGGGGCTCCACCTGCTGGTGAGGACGGTAGAGACGGAACTGAGGGAGCCACGCCATGCATGTAAGAAATAGGTGCCAACAACACTACAAGACAGTGAGTGCACATGCGCAGCATGGCCAAGCATTGCTAGAAAAAAAATCTCTGATTGTAGGATTTACTAAACAGCACTAGGTTAGGTACTTAGGTTTAGCTAAAATAATCTTTCCCTCACTTCTATTTTTCCTAAAATCACTGTAACTAATTAAATACTTAAGCGGGCCAAAATCTCTACTTCATATGAATGGGTGGGCTGAGTGGCAAGGAAATGGGAGATCTTTGGGAGGAGATATCTTCTCCTCTTCCCCATCTTTTGCAGAAAGGTTAGCGACACTGAATAACACTGTAAAACACACACACACACAAAACCCCACAGTGACTGCAGTGCAGTTTACGTGAAAGGCAATGAAGAGAAAAGCTAATCAAACTGCACAGTGTTATCTAGAAAAGATCTTTGGGCAGTTCATGCAAAGTAAAGAGGACAGGTGCCATAGAGTCCAATCATAGGCACCTACAATGTGACCTTTTTTTGAAAGCGCCAAGTACCCAGAAGCACTGAATGAAATCAGTTTGAAACCAATGGGATTATTAATGGGGATGAGTGCTGTTCAGTATGGCTAAGGGTTACAGAATCACGCCCTAAACAATCTGGCAACAAAAGTTAGAGGACAAACATTCGGTCCAGATGTCTAGTCATCTGATAGCAGCTCTATCAAAATAAAGAACCATGAGTTTAGTCAAAAGATTTGTAATACCTTAAAAACAATCCTAGACTTTCAGAATGTATCTAATCCTGGAATAACACACCATCATTAATTAGATTAGTTAAATTCACTGGTAGCCCTTAAAAAGCACAATTGTTGCTTTTTGCAAAAGATATCAACTGAACCATTTTTCTTATAGCAAAAGGTCTTTATAAAGAAATTTGCAAGTGATTTTTAGTTCATATAGTATTTCTGATTTTGTAAATGAAGATGTTATTTTTAGTGTCATTCAAGGGTCGGGTTGAACTCATAGCTATAGAAGCTTTCAGCAATATCAATTTATATTTGACACAGTACAGAAATCAATTTAAGAGGGAACTGCAAACTAATCCAATCCTTTCTCCTTTAAAGGCAGACCAGCTTGGCTCCAAACTGATAGCTCTTGTCAAGACAATAAGCATGCAAGAGCGTAGTTCTTCGGCTAGAACAAATATAATTCTGAGTCAATGCTTGTTTGGAAATAAAATATAAAAGCGAAAAGAATAATAGGAACCTAAGTGGTTTAGCAATGAACTTGGAAAACAAATTCCGTAGATATGGCATGAAACAGACTATGGGATGTGTTACTAGGGAGTCACTGGAGCAATGCACACATTTATGGCAAGGTGAGGGTGTCTCAGCCAGCCACATAAAAAGAAACACTAGATGCATAAGAATACTATATCAGGTGGAAGAAGAGAAGATGACACAGACACACAAAACCCTCAATATGAGTGTCTGTGGGTGCGTCTATACAGCACCCTTCTGTCAGAATAAGCTATGTAAATTGTGCTATGCAACTTGTGTAGCTTACTCCAAGTCTAGGTTGAAAGAGCTTATTTTGCGTAGACAGCGCCAAATTTCAAAATAAGGCACTATTCCGACAAATTCCTTAACCCCCATGGAACAAGGGTTACAGGGATGCCAGAATAGTGCATCCGCTATTTCGGGGAATAGCGGGCACATTTAAAGATGCGGCGTTGCTATTTTGGGATACTTCCGGTATCCTGAAATAGCAATATAGTCTAGACATACCCTAAGTCTCTGGCAAGTTGCTCGACCAAATGATGAGAGAGAAAGAGAACAGAACAGCAAGAACAGAGAGATTGGATTTTCTGACATTTCATGTGTTATTGAGTCACTGGTATTAGCTTGTGCAGTGAGAGGCTAGTTGTATTACGTATCAGTTTTTATGTGACCTGCTTTCTCTATAAATCTCCCTTTCTTAGAACTTCTTGGATATTCAACACCTCAGACAATCGGAGGAACAGCACTCATCGTAAGCAGTGAAGGTATAAGTTGCTGGCTGCTATAGCCTCATTGAAGGGAAAGCAAAGAAACATTGTAATATATAAGTTCCATTAATTCTGACAAATTGCTTATTTGTTCAGAAGCTTCAGGGGGTAGCCGAGTTAGTCTGTACAGAAAAAACAACAAATGGTCTGGTAGCACTTTATAGACTAACAAAATGATTCCCTCTAGCTGCCTGTCTCCTCCCTCCCCATTCTCTCATTTATTTTGAGTCTGCACATCCTAAACTCAAAACTCCGGTCATCTGAAGAAGTAGGCTGTGCCCACGAAAGCTCATGATACCACCTACATATTTTGTTAGTCTATAAAGTACTACCAGACCATTTGTGGTTATTTGTTGTTTGTGTCTTTCTCTTTATCTTCCCTTCAAGTAGTACCCATAATCCATTCTGTTTCAGTATAGTACCTAGCACAGAAAGGCCACTAGGTCTTAATGCAATGCAAACAAACAGTAACATACCTAAAATCAGATCACTTTCATTTAGAACCTAAATGAGAATTTAGGTGCCTCATTTTAAGCACCCAAATCTGAATATTTTGGCTACAGAATGTATCTAGTTTCCAAATATTTAAATCAGAGTCACTTACACATAATGGAGGCAAAATAAGCAGATCACTAGTTCCTTACTTATGGCTATGGAACTTAACACATATATTAGCATTTAATTTTCCCAGGATACCACAACAGTGCCAGGAGGATTCTAAACACTTCTAGCAAATATAACAGCAAAAAACAAAACACTGCTTATTCCATCTGGCTAGCTTTATGCCAGAGATACCTTGTTGCCATGTTTTCCAGAAAGAATTATTTCAGTGATTTTTTCACGTTGCCTAGACTTGAAAAAATGTGTAAGTGGAATGTACAAAACACACATCCAATTTACAACTCTTCAGCACCCAGTCTCCCCATCTCCCAGAACCACTGGAGAGACTATATTTGCAAAGCCCCTAAGTAACAAAATGCAGCATCCAGCTGCTTATAACTCACTTTACGGTCGGTGTATCTGAGTGAGAAGCAATTAAAACTAAATCAGCAATGCCAGGATTTACTTTTCCGAGACCTGAATACCATAATCAGCACATTAATTAAAGCAGTGAGTCTTGAAGTATTTTGCCTCTGAAGCTTACATGTGCATGTACCATTGACTTCCACAGGAGCTGTTCACATGTATTGCAGGGCAGTTGGGTTTCTAGTTCTTTCTATGTAATATGGTGATAAAGTTCATAACCTCATTTGGGGAGCTATTGGGAACCAGTTGGCTGAGTTTATTCAGTGAGTCCATGGAAGAGTATAGAATAGAAACCCCAGATTTCCTGATCCTCAGTTGCCTTCTCTAAACACTAGACAATACTGCCTGTCCTGTAGTTGATCGGACTCATGATGACAAACTGAGGAAAAGTTACTATCCTTAGAAAAATGTCACTGCTTCCATGTTACTTTTCCAGAGGACTTGAGGGTTTAGTTGATCCCACACTTGCCACTGCATCATAGGTTCCAGACTTATTACATGGCTATGACCTTCCCCAAATGGAATGTTATAGACTACAAAACAATAGCTGCAATTACCTGTGTATGTGGTGTTTCTGAGGATTTCCCCAACTCAGATAAAGTCTTTTTTTCATCATATCCTGGATTTAAATAACCATTCGTGACTCCCTCTATGGAACCATACTTGCAGGGCTCATCCATTTTCAGCAAGTGCTTAGTTTCTGTATTGTCATCTCTGAGAGGGGCTTCAGGAATGCTGCACAAGTGTACAGTAAGACAGATTAGGAAAACCAAAGCCGCAATGACGAACATCACCTGGAATTCCGATCCCAAAAATCTTCCTAGTACAGAATGCCCCCAGTCCATAGCACCTGTTAGGTAACCCAGGGCACCACCCAGACCTGGAGAGAAAAAGAAAGAAAACTCCACTGGCATTTATTAAAAACAAAACAAAACAAAACAAAACAATGCTCAATAAGTTGCTGAAGAATTATTATGAAGATGTCACAGCATCTATGAGAGAATTCCCATCATCAAAAGAAATAGAATCCTTGTGTCTGGGTGTATAAACCCTTCATGGGGCAGCAAAGGATTCAAGAGAAGTTCTGGGCTCAGGAAGCCCCATCTGTGCAGAGTGGCTTTAAAGGGGAGCTGGCCAGCTCAACTGGGGCTAGACAGGATAGGGGAAGGACAACAGCAGTGCAGGCTCCCTTATGCCACACTCAGTGCTCTTCAAGCCTGATTTTAAGGGGCTAAGATGGGAGTTCATTCCCTATGATTCACTTGTCCCTGGCCTCTAGACTGAAAATGCCATGATCTGAATTTAATCTGTTTCTATCACAATCCATCCATTGTCTCCATCACATTCCTAAAAGGTGAGCTGGATGCAGAACTGCAAGGATGAGTTTTTAATAATCAGTTGAGGCTCCAGTAGCAGCTTCCTTCCACTGCACTTTGCCACCACACAGGCAGTCACATCACAAAGCTACCAACA
Source organism: Apalone spinifera (assembly GCA_030068395.1). NCBI lineage: Eukaryota > Metazoa > Chordata > Testudines > Trionychidae > Apalone > Apalone spinifera. The sequence continues at coordinate 20,312,082 of JANRFK010004149.1, forward strand.
GGGAAAAGAGACCATCCATTAAAATAAAGGCTGCTGTTGGCAACTGCTTTTACATGCACTGTGGCACACAAGCACTTAGATCTGACAGTGGGTTTAGTCTCCCTTTCAGTTTTTGATTTTTATTGAAATAAATAAGACTTAATTGGGCCAGCAGCAGGGTTTGAAACCAAGACCTTCAGAGATAAAAGCAAGAACTGCCTCTTCTGGGGCTAGTGTGGTAACACTAACCAGCATAGAACATTGAGTGAAATCCTGGCCCTGCTGAAGTCAGTGGAGGTTTTGTCACTGACTTCAGTAAGGCCAGAATTTCACCTACTGTGTAGGAGTAACAAGAAATTAAACTGATTTCAAGACGTAGAGGCTTGTGATAAGCACTGGAGGTGCCAGGTTCAAACCCATAAGCAGATACATTACATTTTCACTTCTCTAAGGACCTTCCTTCTGGCAATTTCAATGCTTTCGGAAACATACATGAATTTAGCCTCAACCCCTTATTTAGGTTGAGAAATTGAGGCATAGGCATTTAATCCAGGAATGTATGACAGAGTCCCAGTTCTATTCTCTAATCTCCAATTCACCCTTCTTTCAAGGCTGTAAAAATCAAGCCCTCTACTGCTAATGGATTTAAAGTTCTTGCATTTCTTGTCTTTAGTTATTCTCGGGATGGTTCTGAGATGCTACTATTCCCTTTTCACAGATATGAATATCTTTGATTGCTAAATACACTACATGATTTTAATGCAAAGCTTCCTGCTTTGAAAAAAAAATCCCTCTCTAATATGTCTGGGCAGAATCCTTCATCAGTATCGAGTCAGATACTCCTGTGTCCAGATAAGAGTCCTACTGAAGTTATTGGGATTCCACCCAGATTGAAGCAGATCCCATTGCAGGCTTAGGGCATTCATCTCTATTTATACCTCTACTCTTTCTTGAATGGATTCAGCCCTAGTACCATGCACATAACAATGTGTCTAGATACAGTAACATCAGAGAAGAAAATGCTGGGCCACAGATTATTCATACTCATCTTTGCCATATACAATGGAAAAGCAGAAAATTCTCTCATTCCAAATCCACAGCAACATATGGAACAGCAGAAATGTTTGATATTCTCTGATACTGGTTTTGCTTCAGTTGGCAATTCCGTGCACACTATTAGGCACATTGTATTTCCTTTATTAAGAACAATCATCTTGATTTAACTAATTTTTCACCTATTCTTGGATGGGTGAAGGGAAGCTATATTCAGACCTGTGATAGATCTTATTCCGTAATATCTCAGCCTAATCATCACTGAGGAATTTGAAATCTGTCTGGCTCTAATACCAAAGCTGTCTCCTTCAGATCTCATTCCTGTGAATAATTCTTACTAACAAACATGAGTAAGCCCATTGACTTCCTTGGCCTGCTTCTGTAACAATGACTGTCTGTATGAGTAAAGGGTGGTGACACTGAGCTCTGTAAGGGTATGTCTACACTAGCTCGTTAATTCGAGCTAAGTAGGCAAATCAGGCAACCGAAATTGCAAATGAAGCCTGGAATTTAAATATCCCAGGCTTTATTTGCATGCTCCCATCTGGACACCATTTTTAAATCCCCCTTAGTTCAAACGAACTGCCTGCAGCTACGCACGGCAGTTTAAAGTTAATCCGAACTAAATCCTTAGTTTGGATTAACTGTTACATCTCATTCCATGAGGAGTAACAGTTAATCCGAACTAAAGACTTAGTTCGGATTAACTTTAAAATGCTGCATGTAGCCGCGGGCAGTTCTTTTGAACTAAGGGGGATTTAAAAATGGTGGCCAGATGGGAACATGCAAATAAAGCCCGGGATATTTAAATCCCGGGCTTCATTTGCAACTCCGGTTGCCTGATTTGCCTATCTAGCTCGAATTAACGAGCTAGTGTAGACATACCCTAATATATTAACTAAACTGAACCAGTGAGATAAAAAAACACCAATAAGTACCAATTCATTAACTGTTATATTTTTATGTGAGAGAGACTGTCATATATGGGTTTTCTCCTGATCTGCTCCAGCCAGAAAAAATAATCTAGAGATTTCACCAAAATGAGCAGGCAAGCAAAGAAATGGTGTAAAATGACAAAGCAAACATTTAAATTCCTGTACTGCTACGTCAGCATGTAGTCCTTTGCTGAGTAGTATGACGATGGGCATGGGAGTATATTTTCTTCAGTGGCTACTAAAATCCCAAGTAGAATTTTCTTTTCCTTTAATTTTTTATTGCACAATTACAACCAAAAGATCATTTTTCCTGAGAAAATGCCTACTAATGAGTTAATATTCGTAATAGCCTCAGAATATGAAAAGCATCACAGAATATAACTATTTGATTTATATTTCTATTGCCTACATTTTGGATGTTTATAAATTAAGCTTTCACAAAATCAATAGCAACACTGCCTGGATTTTAAAGAAATCCACAGAAAACTATGGTTTTTAAATAAGGAACCATTCTTTTGCAATCCTCACAATCCAGACATATTCACACTGTGTGTGTCTACATAGCACCCTTAGCTTAAAACAAATTACTCAATTTGCACTGCACAAATTGTATAACTTAGTTCAATGCTATTTCAAAATAGCTTATTTCGTAATTTGGCGCTAGCCTACACAGCATCAATTTCAAAATAACTCGCTATTCCGAAATTCCTCTTAACCCTCAGAAAACGAGGGTTACCAGGATGTCAGAATAAGCTGCCCGTTATTTCAAAATCTATTTCAAAATAATGGACTGCTTCAATAGACGCAGAATAGCTATTTTGGGATACTTCCGGTATCCCAAAATAGCTCCATAGTATAGACATATCCACTGAGACCAAACAGTTTAAGGGACAATCAACAGAAAATGAAATTGACTTCAATGATTTTCATTGTCCCAGAGGAGAAAAAGGATAAAGGTAAATAAATAGCGTAAGCAGTGCAATTTTTAAAATTATCTACATGCACCCTGTTCACTTCAGTGGGGCTCTGCCACGGTGCTCCACATAACAGAGCAAACTGCAGGATCGGGACCTATAGCTGCCCTCCTGCCTAGGAGAATTGAAGGAGTAAGGCAATACCATCACCACCAATAAAAAGTCACTGTACCCACAGGATGTCCACTTGCCTTACCCCATAACCATGTGATCTTACTGTCAACCCTTGTCCTTCCTGGCCTTCCCTTGACTGATTATGATCCTTATTCATTGTTTTATGTTGAATATCTACTGTGTGCCTAAAATATTTCTGAACATGTGAATCACTGTGGATGATAATAATAATGATTAAACTCAGAATGGGTTTTTTTTGAGTGAAATGGTTTTCCCTTTTGTGCAGCATTGAATAAGATTAATATTTGGAGCCTGTTGCATCACAGATTAGCTTCATTAACAATTGTGAATTGTAGCTACACAATTCAGCATTTGGCAATTAGGCCTTTGCTGTGTCATCATATGAAAAAACAACCTAAAAGGGGAAGGGATACATTTAGTGTACATGCTCTATTGACTCGCATCTTCATTTGTACATAACTAACATTGGTGCTCTTCTCAAATAGTTTCTATCTAGGTATCCTTAATGGATTAAATTGACTTAATTTGTAAAGAGCCCGAGTAATCAAGCTCTCTCAGAATAAAATAAAGGTGGTCTAGAAATTCCCCCAACTAGGGACCAGTGCTCCAAACATAGGATCTTTGCCTCTATTCCATCCTTTGGTATTGAACAACAATCACAGACTGCAAAGACCATCTGGTTGGCTCCTATCATTAGCTCTTCCACATTGACCTATCCAGGAGACCCTTTTAGTGCAGGAAACTTTCTGTGATCCCTGTGTATCCTCAAAATGGGGCTTAATAGGTACAGGCTACCCCCGACTCGTGATGCAATCGGCTCCGGGGATAGCGTCGCAAGATGGGGGTGTCATAACTCGAGCCCGCATTTATGGTAGGCGTTGTATGCCATCGTAAATGTGGGGCCGAGGATGTAGGTCAGGGGATTTCAGCTTTCTGCATTTACAGAAAGGTCATAAGTGCGGGGGATCATAAATTGGGCCGTTGTAAATTGGGGGCCTCCTGTACAGACAGCCTTGCTTTGTTCTTCTGCAGCATGAGTGAACTTCACACAGTATATACAAATGTAACAAATTAAACTAAAACACTGCACCCAAACACTCCCAAAGTCTGTATAAATTTGGATTTGGTCTGAAAAAGTATGGCTCTATTAACTTCACATTGGCCTGTACATCTATACGGGATATAAAATCATGTTTAATTGGTTAACCAGTTAAACATATTATTTAACTGGTTAACTGAGTAAAGGAAGGACAGGGAAGGGCTGCACCAGGTGGGCTGGAGCATCCACTGCCTGTGGGGCACTCAGGCCTGCCATGGACTGCCACAGGGCTGGAACAGCTGTTAAGGGTGAGGCTTACCGATCAACCAGTTAACCATTATTAACCAGTTAAACACTGACATCCCTAAATAACAAGCCAGCCCCAACTTACATCTGCACACTACTCAAGTTTGGGTCCGATTGAGGCCACATAGGCAGTTCTATTTAATAAAGGAGAGCTATTCCTTTCATTGGCTGTTCCTTACTTTTGTCTTCTTTTAACTGTGAATCCAGATGATTTTCACTAAGTTTTGCCTTTAGTTGAGTGGGAATCAAAACAGGCTGCTAACTCTTTTACTAAGTGGGGAAGGGAGACTGTTGGGTAATTCTCTGTAGCCTTAGGTAGGAATTTTTGCAAATGTCACTTTTCAGTCTTTGCCTGGAGCTTTCTTCTGCAGAATCCCTGCTTCTGTAGTCACAAGCTGACCTTTTCCAGAATAAAAGCCCAGCAACAAAACACTCGTGACTGAGGCATAGGATCAGATGATCAGTTCATTCAAGAAGATTAGAAGTGCAGTGAGAGAAAAAACCCAACTGCTCATTTCCTGCCTCCACAGACAGCGAGAGAGTGGCCTGCATACCTGTGAGGAGAGCATGGTAATGAAGACCTTTTTCTTTATCCTGATGAGAGCAAACGTCAAACAGATATGCTTTGATGGGACCATCAATAAAGTCAGCTGCAAAGTCAAAGAGCACTACGCCCAGCATAGTTATGACTATAGCCCAGGTCTGCTGCTTGCCTCGCTCAGGGATCAAAGCTACAAAAAGAAAAAACAAACTTACTCTTACAACTCCTGCTTTGCAGTCATTTACAGACTAAATGCAACTGAGCGCTGACCCTGACAGTGATATTTCATTTCTCCCTCAGTGTTTGCAAACAAAGTCTTCTAATCATATGGACACACACATCCCACTTTACCCAGCTGAAGGGAAAGCTAACAGTGCAGCAGACATTTATTTAAAGAAATTTACTCTTCTCCTGAGTAACCCATTATACCAGCAAAGAGACCTTTCCACTTGGGCTGCTTCAGTAACACAGACTGGGTTGCAACGTAATAGCCTCTAGCATGTAATTCTTAGGGAGTTTTAGTCAAGATTTCCAATGCAAAATAATTCCCAGAGAGTTGTTTCTTATCTATTATTCACTAGCACTACACGTCCCTGAATTAAACACATGCATGAATAATTACATTATTTGCTGTGAACACAAACACAGGTTTAGTCATTTTGGAGCAGGGGGATGAGGATGGGGAAAGGGCAAAACTTACTCAATTTGCAGATGTCAGATTTGACCCATACCAATAAAATCTGCTGTCAAATTGAACAAGTCATATGTTAGCTCTTTAAAGCTGTTGGGCCTGGACATTACTTCGATGCGTTTTGAGGCAACCAACATACAACAAACTCTACATGCATGCAGAGTACAGAACACTCTGGCAAAAAACAGGCAGCTAAGATGAAACCTGGAAAGGTTCATATTGTTCCCTCAAGCTCTTTCAGTGAGACCTAGTAATGTGATGCCCTTGTTCTCATCTTTATTTACAGACCAAAACAAAAAATCCCACCAACTCTATTTTCTTTCTAACTCAAGAAACAGGATGAGCTTTGTCTATTAGCTCAGCATGTGCAGCTCACTTACCTGAGACCATCATGTCTCCATTGAGGTACAGAGCCATGCCCAGCAGCATCATGATGCCCAGAGCCAGGATATAAGGGCGGCGCTTGCCCCAGCCCGAGGTACAGTGGTCACTGGCAGATCCCACCACTGGCTGCAGCACAAAGCCCAGGATGGGGCTGATGAGCCACACCAAGCTGTAGAGGCTCTTGGGCAGCCCCACACTGAGCAGTACCGGGGTGACAAAGGCAGCCTCCACTGCATAGCAGAACTCTCTACCAAGCATGGCCATGCTGTGCATAATCAGCCTGCCAGTGGGCTTTTTTTCAGGCTCCACTGATCCAAAGGGGTCTCCTCCTGCAAAGGATTCCAACATAGCGTTTTCTTTCCCTCCGCTGTGGTCTGTGCCAGCAGTGCCCAGCTCGGATGGTGGCAGAAGTCCCCCACTGAAATCCTGTTTTGTTAAAGTCATTGGATTAGCTATGCCTGAAGTTCCTGTAAGTGTCTCAGAGGAGGTTTGTTCTGACTCTGGATGAAAGGGAGCCTGGCTCACATGCACAGAGGGAAAGGTCTGGGGTGGAGGAGGGGCTCACATACTTTCCTGCCTTTGAGATCACAAGTTAAGAAGAGGAGGGGAGAAGTGTATGTGCAGATTAACAGAACTGAGCTCCCGGCTAACTGGAGAGCTCCCAATTATCCATGAGTGAAGGATTATCTTTTAAGGGGGAAAAGATAACGGATGCTTGAAAACAAAACTACTATTTACTATAAGGCAGTAACGATACTAAGCACATAGGCCCACATTCTTCTATTCAGAAAACAGCCTGAATACTGAGTTGTGTGCTCATTCTCCATGGTGGTGGGGAGCCAAAATTACACGCTGAAAGAATATTCCACCATTCGTGTTTGCTTACATTTTGTATTAAAGTAAATTAAACCATTTAGGGTAAGGACCATATTTTCTGAACCGAGTACATAATAGGCTCTCTGATCATTTTATTGTAAAGGAACACCATCAATCTGGAAAAAATAATCATACTTCTGAGTATTATCTACTTATAAGATCACTAGAAGCTACCAAGTAGAGGATAAATGAATCATAGACATGTAGGACTGGAAGGAATCTCAAGAAAGCATCACGTCTAGTCCCCTGCATTAAGTGCCACATGAATCTAGACTATTTGTGATAGGTGTTTATTCAACCTGTTCTTAAAAACCTCCAGTGATGAAGAGTCCACAATCTCTCCTGAAAGTCTATTCCACTGCTTCACTACTCCTAGTTGGAAACTTGCTGCTAGGGAAGTTTTTTCTTAACTTCTAACCTAAATCTCCTTTGCTGCGAATTTAGCCCATTACTTCTTGTCCTATCATCAGTGAACATGAAGAACCATCCTCTGTGTGAAAGCCTTTATCATATTTGAAGATTTATTAGGTCTCCCCACCCATAGTCTTCTTTTATCAAGGCTAAACTTGCTCAGATTTTTTATCTTCTATCATAGATCCAATTTTCTAAATCTTTGATCATTTATTGTAACTCTCCTGTGGACTCTCTTCAATTTGTCCAAATCTTTCCTAAGTGTGGTATCCAAAATTGGATACAATACACCAGTTGAGGTCTCACCAGTGTCCAGTAGGGTGGGACAATTGCTTCCAGGGTCCTATATACAAGACTCCTTTTAATACGTCCAGAATCATACTAATCTTTTTTTTGTAACTGCATTATATTGTTGATACATATTCAGTATGCTGCATTGTAACTCCCCAGGTCCTTTTCAGCACAACTTCCACCTAGTCAGTTACCACCAATTTTGTAGCTATCCATTTATTTTACCTCTTTAAGTGCAGTACTTTTCATTTGGCTTTACTGAATTTCATCTTGTTGATTTCAGACCAATTCTCCAATTTGTCAAAGTTGTTTTGAATTCTAATCCTGTCCTCCAAAGTGCTTGCAAGCCCTCCAATCTTGGTGGCATCCACAAATTTTATAACAATATGTTCCACTCCATTATCTAAGTCATAATGAAACTATTTATTAGTAACAGACACCCCCACCAGATTCCCCCTCTCACTTTAACAGCAGCCCATACTTTAATACAATCTTGCAATACACTGTATGTCACGTAATTCACTCTCCCATTTTTTCCTAATTAAAACACAGAAACCCCCACCACTCAATTATAAACGAGGGCAGCATAGGTAACATACAAATTCAACTGTGGAACAGAAAGATCTGGAGCATTTTGTCAGTACAGCTCTTTTTATAGCTAGTTGCATCCATTTCATGTAAAAATGAATCCAGGTATACATTTTTGTTGGTTCCGAGAAATCAAAGGCAAAGTCACTTTGGAATCTCTCAATTTATTGAAAGAGAATCTAAAGAAAAACTTTATTACTCACATAGTTGTACCCATTTTCAAATTTTTACAGAATAAAGAAGGATTGCTTATTGGCAGACACTAATATATCATATTTTAACCCAGAGTAGTTTTTCCAGCCAAATTAAGACTCCAAATGTAATACAGTCACGGGACTAACTATGCAATGGAAATGTAGCCAGGCTGAAGTATAGCTGCTCTGCCATATACCACTATAAGCAGATCATGCCAAAATAATGGTATTTTAATATATATTCTGGGATGATAATGCAAATGAATTTTATATCAATACTGAGAAAATACCAGCTAAAAGATTTCTTTCAAATTTATAATTGATCAACCCATTTATGAAATATTACAAGATTTTATAAAAATCATTGCCTTCGGTTAATAGCAGCATATATTAAAAATGCAAGGATTAAAACCACCACACATTTCCTTTCATATACTTTCTGAAGGAAACATAAAAAAGATATAAACTCTTATAACAAGCAAACATTGTAGCTCTTTTCAAAACAGATGCCCCCAGAAAAAAATTCACTGGTTTCATTCTTAAGGCATTCTAATCCAGAAGTACAGTTTGTACACGTAGTCCTCAATTAATACATTAATTTAACAATAACACCCCTGGCCCCAAAAAAGTGATGCTACATTCACATTTCTTCATGTAATTCCTTTAATGCATAAAATCTTATTATGATAGTTTGAAACCTTTCTAATTTGCATGTCTAGATATTATAAATTAGCTTTTGGTTTATTGAATTCAATTACTTTTTCTGAGTGAAGTTTAGCAATCTCTTCCCTGGTAAATCCAAATTCTAGAAGTATCTCTTCTGTATGTTCTCCTATAAAAGGATCCCTTTTGGGAGATGGAGTAGCTGGAGTCCTTGAAAGAAGAGGAGATGGTCTAGGACTTATCTCTTCCTGATCATTTTTTATAAAAGATCCACGCTCTTTGTTATGTTGGTGTAAGGCAACTTCATCCAAAGATAAAACAGGTGTTACGCAGGCATCAGTGCCATTGAAGATCCTGCACCATTCTGCCTGTGTCTTCTTGGAAAATATAGCTTCAAACTTTTTCTTCATTTCAGGCCAGTCAGAGAAACTCAACTGACTGGGAAGCTTGTCTGAATCCAGCCCCAATCCTAAAAAGATAAAAACAAAGTGATAGATGTAGTATACTTTAGGTACACTAATAAAAATAGAGTAAATGCTGTTTCTGCAACACAGAGTTCACCCAGCTTCTTAAGCAGATTTACTGCATGCAGCCTCATTTAGCATAAGGGTCATAGCCAGTGTTCCCTTTAAGGCTACATCTGCACTACAAGGTTTTTGCGCAAAAATGACTATTTTTTTGCGCAAAAACCAGAGGAGCGTTCACACCTCAGGCGCGTTTTTGCATAAGAAAATCGGTATATCCTCTCCCCACGAGGAATAACTCCTTTTTGCGCTACAGCTCTTGTGCAAAAAG
>JANRFK010004149.1:20323749-20335167 GCA_030068395.1 Apalone spinifera
GGGGGGGGTCGTGTGTTAGTTATTTCTTCTTAGCTTGCTCTTACTTGATGTTTCCTACACTATCCCACACGTCAGACCATAGAGTCCATCCTCATACTCAGTCCAAAGGGAGGCCCTTGTTAATTTGCTGTGCCCTGCACCACAAGCAGCTCTGGCCAATGAATCAGTTCTTGTGCCAAGGCATCAATCTGACTTTACTCAGCATCAGATGTGCTCACTAGCAAGGAACCTCCATGAAGAAATGAGTCTTGACTCAAGGTGAGTTATTCGAACTCTCGACAACCTGGATGCTAACGTGTGAGGCAAAGCAGGGAAGGAAAACATACGTGGGATAACGATCTGCAGTGCATTGATCATAAAAGGAAGCACGTACAGTGTCAGTGAGGGTTAGAGAAACAACAAGTGGGAATCATGATCTCTGGCTTACATCTCTGGGAGAGAGTTTGTTCTATTGGTTGGAGCAGAGGACTTTGAGTCAGGGAGCATAATCTAGCAATTAGAGCAAGAATGGAGCATCAGAATTCCTGGATTCTATTCTCAACACTGCTACTGGATTCCCTAGGTGATTTAAGCTTTGTGCCTTGTTTTATCCACCTTTAAATTGGGCATAATTACATTTATCTGGCAAAACTGCTGACAGGTTTAATTAGATAAAGTCTCTAACGCACTTTCATACCCATGACCAAAAAGACCTAGATGCCTGCTAAGCATTGTTGGGTCTATCAAAGGAAGATTTAAAAGACAATGCATCACTGAAAGGAATCATCTACAACTACTGCAATAGTAATCCAGTTATCCATAGTGACCTTTCAAGACAGGATGCCCTGATGCACTTTAAGGGGAATACAACAATATTTACATCTTCATAGATCCCGTGATGAATGCTGTCAGGAGGAATGGTTCCTTTTCTGGCATTACAGTACATGAATACTTTGTTATTCAGTCCTGGCCGCCAGAGCAGTCACCCTTTGGGCAGCCTTGGCCTCAGCTTCGGCCGTCAGAGCAGCAGCCCCCTGGGTGGCCTCCAGAGCAGCCCCCTCATCATCACACAGCCGCCGGAGCAGGCCCCGCACACACACACCCCACCACACAGCCACTAAAGCAGGCCCCGGACACTCTCCCCTCAGCATCTGGCAGGCCCCAGACATTGGAGCAGGCCCTGCCACGTGGCCACCAGAGCAGGTGGCTGCCGCTGCCCCCCATCACGCAGCAGGCCCCGGCTGCCAGAGCAGGCCCCAGCCTCCCACATCTCAGCCGGCCCCCCATGCCACCTCAGCTGCCCCGCCAGTGGCCTCGCCACCTCAGTCAGCTCCGCCTGCCAGAGCAGCCACCTGCTGTGCCACTCACCTTCCAGCAGGAAGGTAAGTGCTGCTGTTCGACTCAGCAAAGGAGGTGGGCAGGTGGAGAATTTTTTGTGCACGGCTATGCAGGTGCACACCTTACAAGGACCTATGGTAATTGAAGACTAGTGTGCTATGACAAGTGGTTTCAAGATTTATTACAGGGCACATAATTTGAAAAAGGAAAGGAAAATCCAATGTCCCTGGTTCTTGCCATTATATTAAAGTATATGAGGTATATGTTCATAAAGACAATATACAATGGGGACAGTATACTTAAGACTTGAAAAATATGAAACAAAGGAAAATTAATGTAGAAAAGACAAAGATGGAGATCCTATTGCCTAACAGACCTTTTCAATCTTTAGCTTCTATGATTCTATCATTTATACTATGACCTTAATAGAAAAAGCAATAGAAACATGTTTTAAATGAAACCTTATTGTAAAATGCAACAAAAATATGGAAATCCATTTTTGATTTGTTTTTGATGCTGCATCGCTTTCTCTCATTTCTTTGCCTCCATTTTGCCTACTAAGGGCTTGTCTACACTTGAAACACTACAAAGGCTGCAGCATTCCAGCAGATGGAAGAATTCTTATATCAACCTTGTGCTGTCTACAGGGGATGAGGGTGTTAGTAATCCTAACTGAGCTGCTCAGGGATATGGATCCTTCACATCTGTGAATGGCTTCTTCAATCTAACTTTTCAATGTAGACCTGGCCTTTGACTGCATAGACTCCATGTCCTCTTGCATGTCTGAAAAGCACCAGATACCATACAAATGTAGTTGCACCATACAAACAAGAAATTAAACAAACCACAATTTTTTGCTCATAATATTATAACTATGAATAGCTCCAAAGGCAGCTTTGGGACAGGCACACCAGACAGGACAAGGTGACTGTCACAACAGCAGAGGGGTACCACCAAACTTCGCTTAAAGCATGCTCAGAAGAGACGTCTCAAAGAAGTGGCAACAAAAAGAAAAGGACTCTTTCCACAACCAATTCTTTGTTTTTAAAAAAGTATCTCAAAAACTACCAATTTTTTTTACAGAAATGAATTCAAAGAAATACTGTTTCAAGAGAAGCCACCCACCACAAAGGCTTTTGTCAATTTCACATCTGTCTGGGATCTTTGACTCTCAAACCCCAGAACAAGGAGTCAGGAAGAGTACCTGAGCCCTCTAGAAAAACTCATGTCAATTTAACAGGCAAAAAGTTAAACTGACAAGAGCCTTCCAGACAGGCAGACTCAGAGTCATAGTTTCAATTTTCCCCATGGAAAATTTCAGCAAAACTGAAAAAAAAAATCTCTTTCCTTCCATTGCTAAGGAAACTTGTCATTGATTGTGTAACCATGCCTGGACTCCAGGACACTTCCACTATCTTAACTAGAACAGGAGCAACATTTTGAACATGAAATAGACTAGAAGCTATACTCATATTGCTGTTACAGTTACCACCAGAAAAGTGCTTTGTTCTTGCAGGAACAAAGGCACAATTCAGCTAAATGATCTTTCTACAGGGTTTCCCTGCATACACAAACTGCAAAAAGTAGGGGCATGAGTAAGATTCTAGTGCCTAGTTTAGCCAAGTGATTGGTACCTTCAAGAAATTTACTTTAAAAGATATATAATAGTAAAATGTCAATGATATTTGAGACAAATTAACAAAAATAAGAAGGACTTGAAACATTTGCCTATTAGTCAGGAATGAAATATACCAGAGATGGGAAAATAACCAGGGGGTGGAAGAGTCTCCCCAACCAAGCTGCGGATGCAATGTCCTGGTGAGAAGCCCAATCTCCATCTCTCATTACCTTAGCTTCTGCACAAGGAAGGGGCAACTAGGATTCTCACCAGAGTGTTGTTCCTGGAACATGGCTGGGCTACCATCTTTCATACAAGATCTTGGCTAATGGATGACTGATTATATGTAAAGCTCCTTCTACTTTAGCTGAAGGAAGGGAGAAAGAGCTTTCTGCATTTTCACTACAGCTTTCTAGATGCTACAAGGGTGAAAGAGGCTTTTTTACCCAACCTCTCTTGTAGCATTTCTTGGCTGTTGCAAGGGGGTGGGGGTGGGGATGGGGAAAAAAAAAAGAGGTCTCCACCATCCTGCCCATCCACATTATTTTGGGATCTTCCTCCCCTGTGAATAATTCCAGTGCCTGCCTCTGTTGTGGCTCAGTTTCCCCAGAAATATTAACATTTTGCTGATGCCCATAATGTTCTGAATAGCAGCTGTGAAAAGGAATAAAAGGAATAAAACTCTGTTAGTATCACTCTGCTGCTGTTTGACATACATACAGGAGTTGTATCTACAGACTCAGAAAAACAGGTTTCATTTGGTTTCTTTTGTGAGTTTCATGTAACCACACATTGAATTAATCATTGGGCTAATATCTACCTTTCATAATACCCAAATCAATCCCAACAAAAGATGAAACCAACTTCTATTAGTTTAGCATCCTCACTCAAATTTAAAATTTCTAGCTGCCTATCAGCTAGAACACATTATCACGTTATAATTATATTACATTAATTTTGTAAGGATTATATTATTAATCCTTCATCATAATACATCCTCCACCTACTACTGCAAATGATTTTGCACACTTTCAAGATCTTTTAAAATGTGTGTCCCCAGAATTGAACATTCCTCTTCAGGAAGTTACCAGAAACCAACATAAGTTGATGGACATCTTGCAAATGGTGACATTTTCTAAAATTGCCCTATTGATTAACCCAGCCATCATAGAACTGGCAAAGATGATATGGCAAACCCTGGCAACAGCTACCGCCATTTGTAAGCGAGCTGACAAGAAATATTTTGTTTCCCGTAAGGGGTCTGAATTTAGAGTTGCTTTTCTAAGAATCTCTAGAAATATAGTTTTTGTAAAATATTTCAATAATTAATTTAATTACAGCACATATCTTTATAGCAAAAGTATACAAAGAAACTTTTTTTTTCCTCTGGGAGTGGAAGAAAACCACTATATTTAAAGCTGTTCTACTGTAAATTACTGACCTTTTCTAAGCAAATACCAGTAGATTAAAATAACCAAATAAACCAAAACCAGTTCCTAATTTCTATACCAGATATGCTGCATAGAAAACATTTCACATTTTGATTATGTTCTGGTGGAATTGGACATTCTGTGGTAAACTGAAGAATGTTATATTACATAATTATTTCCCTGCTGACATCATTTTCTTTGTTATGATTCTGTCTGCACCGCAAATAATCCAGACTGGAAAATGAAAAGCTTTCAAACTTCAAGGCTATGATTTGATTTTTTTTTAAAGTTAAAAGTCTGCAATGGTTATTGGAAAATAAGTGTGTAATTCCAAATTCTAAGATGTATGTGCTTTTATATTTCTTCAGGGTAAATCCTGCTAATTTTCCTTTAAACATCATTGTGGCCAGGTCTCCCTGGCAATGGGGTAACCTATTGCTTACGTCCCAGAATTAGCTGGCAGAACAGTGGTGCAGACCCCTGCCACTGGTGCCCTGGCCTAAAAACTCCAGCCCATTATATGAGTGTAGTCCTTGAGTTCAGGGCATGGCCCCAAGAGTCAGATCTTTCCCTTAGCTAGGGCTCTAGCAGGTCTTCCCCTTTGTCCCACAAGGGTGGGGTTGGAGGCTTACGTGCTCCTGTGGCTGGCCAAGTGGACGGGCTTTGGTTCCTGTCCTACAGACAGCAGAACCACGCTCCTGTTTCCTTGCTGGCTAGCAGGCAACTGAGGCAGGCTCTTTCCTTTTATCCTCCCTTCAGGCCTGGCATTGGCTACAGGTAAAATGGGACGGGGCTAGCTGGGCCAAAAGGCTTTTTTTAACCCCTGTAATGCCAGGCCCTCCTCTCTTCACTTCCTCACAATCATCTTTAAGTCTAACTGTGTAATCAGATAATGATGTAATTCTGTTCAGGATAGACTGACTACATTAAGTCAAAATAAATGATAGAATTTAAGCACACATAGCTAAATGCCTTAATAATAAAACATTATTTCAAACTGATAGGATTTCATGTGTTGAAACAGAAATACATACACATATTATCATCTGACTTTCTTTTTTATGGTGATACAGAATTGAATTCCTCTGCTAGCTCTTACAGAGCTGAGTATCCATATGTTAAAATACATTTTGAATTTTCGCAATGTATTATGATGAAGGATTAATAATATAATCCTTAGAATATAATTATAAGGAACACTGCCAAGCTCCGTCTCTGCCTGGAGATGGTAGAGAAGGAACTGAGGGGAAGGAAGGTTCGCACTTGCGTGATACCTCCACAGTAAGAGCGTGCGGCTAGAGGCTTGCGTGGCTCCAGGGACACTGCTCTGAAGATTTCAATCAAAGGCTTGGCGGCAGCACACCAACCTGATGGGGAGCACCCACGAGGATATTTTTCAAGGAAGATTATACATTATTTTTTCTCCTCCTTCACCCCATATCTAAGATACTCAGCATTTTCTACCTGGAAAATAGACTTTGTGGGCAGGAATGTCAGCAGATGAGTGCTGTAATGCCCACATGTGCCTCTTTAGTTTGTGTATGCAATTATCATGATTACTCATGAACATAGCAGCAATACATCCAACTTCTTATCTTCAGCAAACAATTATTGCAGTCTGCATGCTATAATAATTACCGGTACAGTGAAAGCACAACTCCTTGGGCCCTTATAGGAAGGCAGAGGATTGTTGTTATCAAATAGCGGTTAAAAATAATTCAAATTTTACTCAGTCATAATAATTCTTTCTTCTTTCAAAACAATTGCCCATTTAATATCTTATTGCTAAGACTTTCAGCATAAATAAAGTGCCAAAGAGAAGCTCATTTAGCAAAAGACAAATTAACTTGTAATCTAAGTATTGTATTTCACTTCAAAAAAGCTGACATTTTTCATAATTCAGGCTGTATAATGTGTAATCAGAAAACCATTTGTTCAACTTGTAGATTTTTTTTTTTTTTAAATAGCACACCTCCAGCTCCTGAGGATATGAAAAAAATTAAATTCTACTGTACTGGGACATAACTACAGAAATATTCTATGCATATAAAGTCTATGCATATAAAGTCTATATATGCAAGTTTTAAGGTGCCTTCTAAATTGCTTTTATAAAATTCATGCATACTATGGGCTGACGACCTCAAATTCAAGGCCAAAAGGACCAATGTGATTATCTAGTCTGACCTCCTATATAGCACAGGTCACAGAACTTTCCCAAGTAGAATAAGCCCAATTTCTATCACTAAGCCCAATTTAGTCATTGAAGTCATACCAACATAAAACTGGTGTGAGAGCAGAATCAGCACTTAATTCCCCATCCCCCCACATAAATTATAATGTTCTGAATGCCAATGTTAGTCTCATAGATAAGTACACACTGCCAAAAGTTGACAAATCTGGAAAAAAATAGATTGCAGCTCATCTGCAAGATGTTCTGTCTTCTTTTTAAGACCAACTATGTGACTAAAAATGTATTTGTGTCTGTCGTTTACAAATAAAATTACAGCAATTCTGTCAATTAATTACTGAAAGAACTAGTGATCAAATTAAAATTAATGAACTTGAAAGAACCCAAACATGTATACAAGCTCAAGACACATTTCAAGAAAGATGTGCAGAAACTGGAGAAGTTCCAGAGAAGAGCAACACAAATGATTAAAGGTCTAGAAAACATGAGCTATGAGGGAAGGCTGAAGAAATTGGGCTTGTTTAGTTTAGAAAAGAGAAGACTGAGAGGGGAAATGATAGCGATTTTCAGGTATCTAAAAGGGTGTTGGGGGAGGGGAGGAATTGTTCTCCTTGGCCTCTGAGGATAGAACAAGAAGCTATGGGCTTAAACTGCAGCAAGAGAGGTTTAGGTTGGACATTAGGAAAAACTGCCTAACTGTCAGGGTGGTTAAACACTGGAATAAATTGCCTAGAGGGGCTGTGGAATCTTCATCACTAGAGATATTTAAGAGCAGGTTGGACAGACATCTCTAAGAGAGGAGCTAAATGGTGCTTGGTCCTGCCATGAGGGCAGGAAATTAGACTTGATGACCTTTCAAGGTCCCTTCCAGATCTAGTATTCTATTATTCTGATTCTAAGGTTAATAGATAATCTGCAATTAGCATGGTATACAACATCTAATGCCAAAGACATGAATTACTAACAAGATGCCAAAACCATAACAACACTCATTTTGACTGTATTTTAAAGTCACGCGACTTTAACTGATGCTTCAGAGAGGTAGCCGAGTTAGTCTGTAAAAGGAAAAACTTAAACAGCAACACACAGTCTAGTAGCATTTTAAAGACTGAGTAGTTATAAGAGGCTGATAAGAACCATAAGTTAGCACTTGGAAAGGAAGATGACAAGAACCTGGTTAGAATCTGGTGTTGATCAGCCTCTACTCAATTTTTCCCGTTACAGATTCACTTGGCTATCCTTCTGAAGCTTATCTTACTCACTGTTTTTTCTTCCTCCCCTTCAGTTTTTTTTCCTTCTCCCCCCACTACCCTCTTCCCTTATTTATCCTTGGATCTGGACTACCAACACTCCAGTCATCTGAAGAAGTGGGTTGTAGCCACAAAAGCTCATGATACCATCTACATGTTTTGTTAGTCTTTAAAGTGCTACCAGACTATTTGTTGTTTTTTAAGTTTTTACTTTAATTGAAACATTGCATCACTGTCTATAACCCAGGATTGAAAACATTATTAGTTAATGTCCAGTAGAAAATGTTCCCTAATGAGCATGATCACCTACAGCCATCAATTTCTGCAGAACATAAAACTTTATTTTTTATTTATGATGTGGCCCTTTACAGTTAAAAAAGAGAATTTTCCATAATCATGGTGTGATTTGCAGAAGATTGCTGAAGACTGCTCACTTGCAGAAGATTGCTGAGTATTTTATATACATAGTGATGTCCTTTTTATCTTCCTGAAAGAGCTATGAAGATAGTCCTCTTCAGATTGTTTTAAAGCAGGGTTGGGGAACCTCAGCTCTGGAAGACGGATGCATGCCCCATCCCCAGCACAGGGGAGCCCATGCTGGCACTCCAGCCCCCTTGCTGCCCCACCACAGGGCTGGAGCACGCAAAATCTACCAGACTGGACCCCCCCCCCAAGGCTCTGGTGTGCAAGGGGAATGTGGGGAGCATCTTTCTCCTCAGTTGGGGGCTATGTCAGTTAGGGGAGTTTTGTTTATTTATTTGGTTTTTGTTTGTTTGCTTCTCACTTGTGTATGGCACCCGACTGATTTTTCTGTGGGTCAGCAGCCCCTGTCCCAAAAAAGGTTTCCCGCCCCTGTTTTAAGGGATGTCTCCTATTTCTTCTGCCACTGTAGGACAGTTTCCCACAGCACTCCTCAATGAGTCCAACTGGCACCACTGCAGTAAACAAACTACAGTACCAGTATAAGGATATGTGAGTTCTGGGACAGTAGTAAGAGCTGAGCTCAGAGCCTTTGTTGCCCTCAAGAATGAGATGCTGGACTCACCACTACCAGTGGAAAATAGTTCCAATAGTCAGTGCCATTGCCCTATAAAAAGGCCATAGAATAGAGATTTGGTATAGGACCCGCTGAGACCCTTTTAGAGACCTCCATGGCCCTGTCACATCCCACCTCAAAAAAGAACAGTTAGAGAAGGTCCTCCCAGCTGCCTAGACTGGCTCTGTGGGACACAATCAGGGTCCGGCAGATTAGGACAACAATTGCAGGACCAGAGGGAGATCAATTCCTTGCTGGAGCTGTAAGTGTGGGTGGTGTGGAGCTAGCTGAAGGAGATACAAAACCCTAGACAGGGCAGCTACCAGAAGCTAAGGACAGCAAGAAGGAACCCTGAGCTGGTTGGCAGGACTTCATTAGCACAAAGTCCTGAGATAAATTAGAGTGGTGCAGGGCCAGGACAGACGTAAGCCTGCCTTAACCCCATTGTTCCACCACCCAGAAGCCATCTCAGTTAAACGGTGCCCAGCCAGAGCCTAATTCCTGAACCCCTGTCCCAGCCCTGAATCTCTTCCTACACCCAACCTCCTGCCCCAGACGTGAATCCCCCTGCAACCAAACTCCTTCCCAGAGCTTGAACCCTGAAACCCCTCCTGGACCCCAATCCCCCTCTCTGGGCTAAGCCCTGAGCCCCTCCCACACTCCAAATCCCTTGGCCCTAGACCAGAGCCTGCACCCCAACCCCCTACCCCAGCCTGGTGAAAGTAAGTGAGGATGGGGGAGAAAGGTGGATGTAGTGAGCAGGGTGAGGCCTTGGAGAAGGGGTTGAGGAAGGGCAAGGCCTCAAAGGAGGAGCGGGAAGTGGAGCAAAACTGAGTTCTAGTCCCAGTTGTCACTCATCTCTCTGGCTGCAGATTCCCTATTCGCAAAATCAGAAACACATTTACCTCATGGGGAGAGATGAGTATCAATAAAGCGTTTTGACATCCTCAGAACAAAATCAGTAATTCAAAGCAGTAATACTGTTCATAGGACTATGACCCTCTGCATCCAACTGGCCAATAAGTTATTTGCCACTATCATCAGTACATATGTCATCCATTACAAAAACAGGTGGAAGACTCTTACGTAAGAGTTGGCCGAGAAGTAGTACCATTGGGAAGGGAGGAGTGGCCCAGACCAATTCCAGTGGCATCCTTCTACTCAGCAAATGTGAAGAATACAACCATGTGATCACAAACACAATCTTCAGACAAAGTAACAAAGTTCAAAATAACTTGGCAACACCCCCACTCAAGAGTAGCAGCTTCTAAACTATGTCATTGTAAGAACACAGGATCTAAGAGGTGCACAAATCACCCATTTTATGAGAGGAGCTGATGATTGCTGCACTGACCACCATCTTGTGAGGTCAGTCATGGCCATCAGAGTTGCAACAAAACATAGAAAGCAATCCAAGTCACACAGATGGCAGCACAACATCCAAAGGCTACAAGCCTCCATGCACCAAGAGAACTTCCAATCACTCTTCAGTGAAAAACTAACCATATGCACACCTGGAAATGACAGCACAAGAGTCAAAGAAGACTGGAAAGCCCTAAAACAATTTATGCGTGAGGCTTGTGAGAATTCCATCGGCCTTGCTACCTCCTGCTACTATCAGGACTGGTTTGACAAGAACAGCGTTGAGATTACAGCCTTTTTGGGCCAGAAGAGAAAAGCTTTCTGTGACTGGCAAAACCAACCACTATCCAGTCAGAATCAGAGCTCTTTCCATTAGCTCAAAGCTGAAGTTCAAAGAAGGATCTGAGAAATCAAAAACAAAGGGTGGAAGGACAAAGCAAAAGAAAACCAAACATTTGCTGACAAACATATGTGGTATTCTTTTGTGAGACAAAGACCTCGTACAGACCAAGTTCATGTGGCCTCATACCTCTGAGATTCCAAAATGGTAGTACACTTCTTAAAGATAACAAATCCATCAAAGAACACTAGAAGGAACACTACCAAAAGCTTCTACAATGAGAAATGATTGAGACTTATGACACCATCAACTCCATCCCTCAGCACCCAATCTGGGAAACTCTTGCCAACCTACTGACACGTAAGATGGTCTGCAAAGCAACTAAACAAATGAAGAACAATAAAGCACCAGGTCCTGATGGCATACCATCTGAACTACTGAAAGTGGGGGGAGGAAGAAAACACTGACTAACAAACTTCATTTGCTGCTCCATAAAAATCTAGTGTGCTGAAGAAATCGCTGCTGACTTCTGTAATGCTATCATCATTTTCAAAAAGGAAGACGGCACCTACTGTGGCAATTATCAAGGCATTGCTCTCCTCTCCATCAGTGGGAAGACTGTTGCTAGAATCTTACCGAAACACCTGCTCCCTCCTGCAGAAGTGCAAGTGTGGCTTCAGACTATCATGAAACACCACCACCATAATTTTTGCACCCAGGCAGATCCAGAAAAAAATGCCCAAAATCACCACCAGCAGTTTATATGGCCTTTATCGATCTGATAAAGCAGGATTTGCCAAACTATAGGCCGCAGCCCAGTACCAGGCCATGGGAAAAAAATACCGGGCCTCAGCGTGGCTGCCAGGAGGGGAGCAGG
>JANRFK010004149.1:20343829-20364702 GCA_030068395.1 Apalone spinifera
ACCTGCTGTATTAGACAGCAGTGCAAGGGGTGGGGTGAGCAGGTTGCTCCCTAAGAGCCATTGTGTGGAAGACCAAGTGCAGCAGAAACAGACCATAAGTCTCTGACTCAATTGCAAAGAAGGGGTGAATGGACACTGTCAACAATATGACAACTATTTTTCCAGCTCTAACTGTATGATTTAACAATTGTCTACACACCAGGAAAATATGTGGTGGTAATGGACACATTGTCCAGAGCATTTGATAAACTGTACTAGAAAGAGAAGTGGAATGAGTCAGAGTGCACGCTAACCAAATAAAAAGGAAGAATTTTCTTCTCTCAGAAAGGAAGTGAAATGAATTTGCTGAGGCTACAATGATGAGACTTCACAGAGGTAATTAAAAGCTATTACCACAGAGTGCCAAGTCCATATTTCCAATTCAAAGAAGAACTGTCTTACTGATGGCATACTGTTTCCAGAAAACAAAAGATAAAACAAGCTGACACACTCACAAGAATACATGAAGGACAGATGGACATGGAGCAATGTAAACTCAGAGCCAAAGAGATAATGTATTGGCTACAGATGAGAAATGACATAGAAAAAACACTTTCAATGTATTAAACATGCCAAAAATACCAAGCTAAACTAAAAAAAGAACCTATGTTTATAAAACAATGAACAGCTAAGGGCATGGTTTAAAGTTAGTATGGATTTATTTACACATGTAGCTAAAGACTATGTTTTGATTTTGGATCATTCTCATTAACCAGAGGTTGTTACATTAGATACTAGTACATCAAAACATAGAATCATAGAACACTAGAACTGGAAGGGACCTCGAGAGGTCACTGAGTCCAGTCCCCTGCCCTCATGGCAGGATCCAGTACCATCTAGACTATAGATAGATAGATGTATTAATGTGCATGATATCCATATTGTCCATGCATAGAATCCCTGATAATGGTCAGCAGTTTGATGGGCATTATTTTAAAACATCTGCTAGAGAGTATGTGTTTAAGCACATAACTTCAAATCCCAGGTATTCTCAATCCAACCGTCTATAGAGAATGGTGTGAAAATTATTAACTAAACTTTTGAAAAAGGTTGCTTGGCAGGAAGTTGAGAACAAGACCTCCTTTTGGTGTAGTCATGGACACAGGGCAAACTAATCTATGGAACAGAAAATCCCAATACTTGAAGGAATTCTTAATGTGATGCAAATGCCTGTATAATAACGTAAGTATTGTGCCTGTTAAACCAAAATAGGTTAAAATGAAGGAACAGTTCAAATATCGGTAGGTTGTGGTATTAGGTTTAAAAAAATATTTCCATGAGTCAGAGTTGGAAGTGGAACTAGACTCATCTGTCTCGACTTATTATTTAACTGTCTTTGCTACTGATGATGCGTGTATGTGTTCCATAATCACTTTCCTATGCTATGTCTGTTCAAGTAAATGGAACATAATGAAATACCACACTAAAGTACATCTAGTGACACTGAACAAGCACATCTGATAGAAATCACAGTACATCATTAGGAAGTGAAGTGTTGTAATTAAGCTACACAGTTAATATTCCCATAAGATAAAACTTGGAGTGAGAAAGGGTTCATGGCTTTTTTTGTTGTTGTTTTTTAACATTTCATTCCCAACTAGCTGGAGACATCATCAGGACATCAGTGAATTTTAAATGTTCTCCTTGGAACTAGCGATGTAAAATCCAATTATTTAGTTAATCAGATAAACATTAGGTTTAACTGGTTAACCGATTAAATGTGGGCAGATGGAGGTGAGCTGGAACAGCAGTGCCTCTGCCATGGATGGGGGCAGCTCCTGCCAGGTTGCAGTACCCCTGCCTGCAGTGGACTGGGACGGGCCCACCGTGGGCCAGGCTGCTCCCGCCCTTGTTGGTTAACTGTAACTAGTAAGAATCACCCAGTAAGGATGATGATTACTAGATAACCATTCACATCCCTACTTGAAAATCAATACACTTTTTTTTTTAAAGGAATAAAAGTACAGATAGTGAAGACAAGACAATATTCCCAAATACAAGATATTTGTAATTAGTGTCGCGCCTACTAAAGACTTTCCAAGTTCATTAAACAGTCCAAAGTCCACTGAAGGCAATGCAAGTCCCTCTATTGACTTCAGTCAGATTTATATCAAGCCTGTGTAGATTAAAATACCTGTTTTCATGTAAAATGATTAGAAAAGTATTCTTAATGGAGAATTAATGTCTAATTAGTTAATTAATTACTTTTTTAAATTCAAATTTTTAAACATCAAAATGACTCTACCCATTGTATTAAAATATTATTAAAGAAAAGTCAAATTTTAAACCTCAATTATATTTTGTTTCTTGAAAAGAAGCAAAAATTAAATTTTAAAACACTATTATGGAGGGACCAATTAAGGCTCCATGGCTTCTACTAGAGTTTAAAGTGAGGCACACATTTTTGCTTTGTTTTTCTCTTCTTTCAGAGAAAAATTTCAGTATTCATTTCTAAGTCCTCTGAATTTTCTACACAGATTTAATTTGTTCTCATAATTCTTAATATAAAGCGTCTGACACTGATCTGTTTAAATTCATCCAAGACAATCTGACTTTTTTTTTTAAGATATATTTTCAAAAGAGAGAGTGTCTATCTAAACCAAAATTGGCAGACAGATAAAACTTTGATCAATCTGGTGTAGCAAGCAAGTTTTTTTCATAAGTAGTTTTCAGGATTAAGGGTCATTTTTTGCCATTATGAATCATTTTGGGTACATGTGATACACAAAGTTTTCTTGTTGCATACTTTCTTCCAACTCATCCAACTACCACCTCATACATCTTCAAATAATTGCATTGAGAGGTAGTTTGTTAAAGGGAGTGTCAGACTCTAGCATTCATGGCGGGGCAGAGGTAAGGCTGTGATCCATTTTCTGTGGTATAAAGTACAGTAATTAGGACAGAGGCAAGAGCTAAGTCTACACTGGCACTATAAAGCTCAATGATGTGAAAAAATAAAACCACACATCCAAGAGCAGCAAGTTACAGTGATGTAAAGTGTCAGTGTCAACCAGGCTACAACATTGAGAGCCATGCTCTCAGCTCTGTTAGCTATTCCCCTACTGGAGGTGATTTACATAGAGCACAGGGGAAAACCGCTCCCAGTGCTCATGTCATGACCACACTTTCAGCTTAAAGCTCTGCCGTGGCAGCACTCCCATGGCTGCACTTTAAATTTTTAAGAGAAGACAAAGCCAAGGTATGATAAGATGTTTGCCTATGGGTGAAGGAATAAAGATTAGGGACATTTCCCTAACTCCTAGTGCTATGCCTTACTAACAACTTCATCGTTTTTCCCTTCTGTAGAGTTAGTGTTTCAAATACAAAAAGTAAAAACCAAAGACTTACCATACTTGCATCAATTACTTGCCCTTTACCAGATTTTGTACGTTCATAGAGGGCCATAATTATACCCATTGCACACATTACACCTCCACCAGCAAAATCAGCCAGAAGATTTACTGGTGCATAAGGATTTTCATCTTTTCTACCAAGTTTCGACAGCACACCTGTGCAAAAAAAATAATGTAATCAAAGTGTAGAAAAATGAAAATTGACATTTCTTCAACTTCTGTACCTTAATCAAGATAACAACAGAATCCCCTATATGCCAAGGGAATCCTCAGCTAGCAATTTAAGACAACATTATGCTCACTTTACATTGCTGGATTGATAAAAAAGGGCTGAAGCAGAGTCAAGTATTTGGCCACTGTTTTTGAAAAGGGGCTTCTACACTAGCCCTCTTTGCTCTCCTGACCACTCCCCTTACCTTCATTTTGCTATGTATTTCCCCATAACCACTCTCTTTCTCTTCCTCCTGCCAGTGGGGCAAGGTAGAGGTTATCAGCTCTGCAGCAGAGCCATATTCCTCCTAAGCCTTCAGCCTAGGAGCTGATTCTTGCAGCTGAAGCAGCACACAAATTCAATGCATCCTAAAACACTGCCTGGCACTGATGAAAATACACCAATGTGTGTTTTCTAAAGACACCCACACTGACATAACGGTGTTAAACCACTGAGCTTAGGGTGCATGCACAAACAATCCAACTGGTGTCATAAGCACCAGTAGACAAACATATTAAATCTAATTTAGACTTTCCATGGCAAATCAGTTTTGAGTTACAGCAAACAGAAAACTATAAGGAAAATTTCCAAGACATGAGATCACCTAATTTCTTGAGCAGTCAGACCTCTCAAATGCCTTGTCTAATTTGCCATAAACTTGGCAAAAAAAAATTCTACCTGGCATGCCTATGACATTTCAGGAAGATTGTCTATTTGCTAAAATAAAACCAGTTTTGCCAGAAAGTAGGATTATCATTTACTTTTAGATTTTCTGGCAAAAGCAACTGGAGAAATATTAACTCCAGAGAACATAGAAAACATACAGCTAGATCTGTAAACACTCTATATACTTGTCTGATCTTTTTACAAACTCTTTTTACAAAAGTTTTGTAAACTTTTTACAAAATTTAATTTGTTGAGAAAAATGTTAATTGGTGCACAAGCACAGTTTACATTTTCTAATACAAAGGACACTGCCCTCCCCCAGAAGTGTGTACAAATACAGGTGTTACTTTACAGTAACAGATGCCAAGAACCACACAAAATGGTACCGATTAAACCAAAATTAGGAAGAAAATTATTTTAGAAAGCAGTGTGAACTTTGTTCTACAGTCCAGCAGTACTAAATCAATAATATTACGTCATTTTGGCATTCAATATAAGGATATTCCAAGTACTAAGGCATGATAGAGCTCACAAAGGTCCTGGATCCCGCAGCTTTCACTTATCTCAATAATCTAACATTCTCACACAAGTAGACATATTGATTTGTAGTTTGATTTAATAGTTGCATGGGACTAAACATGCAAGGATTGCTCCAGTGAGTAAAAGTTGGGGGATTAGGCCTAAAATGAAAAGATAAAACTGAAGACTATCAAAAATTATTTTTACATTAAAAAAAGAAAAAACTTTAGTGAGATTTTCTTCTTCTATACTCTTTTACCTAAAGAATGATACACTCAAGCAATTTAAGCCACATGCACAAACACCTGTTAATACAATTCTTATTTAAGCAAAAATAGAGTTAATCTAATAGGAATTTTTACACTTTACCTGACAAAGCTAAATAATTGATGTCGTGACCTGCAGCGTTGGCATATTTTCCTGACTGGCCAAATCCAGTAAGTCTAGCATAGATGAGTTTTGGATTTTCCTGTAGAATGACCTTCGGACCAAGACCAAGCTTTTCCATGACACCTTAACAGTAAAATAAAATGTTTAATCCCAATGCAAACATTTTCTTTTAACTTAGATTCAAAATAAACTAGATTTGAAAAAAAAAACTGTAAAATGTATTACAGTCTTATGAACTTGAATTATAGCTAACATGCTGATTCAGTTCAAAAAAACCTCAAGCACAGACAGTAGCCATATTAAAACACAAACTGCCAATATTTTACAAATTAATAATGCACTAAATGTATTATATATGTTGAATGCACCAAATATAAAATTAATGTAAAAATAGTTTAAATGCACTTTTTTTCTCCCAGCTTCAGATTCCTATAACCATCCTGACAAGTTTCCTCTGCTATGAATGACTGAACATAACTGAACCAATGAGACAGCTCCCAGATGATCAGGCACCCTAGAAAAAGTGACTAACACACTCCCCAATCTTTACAAAGTTGAACCTCTGGACAACTTTCTCAGGACTGCTTCTGTCACTTATCAGCATAACGCTTACTGACAACTCTCCTTGCCTTCCTGCTTAATATAGTTTCACTCTTTCCTTCAGTGTTGGTACAGATTGAACTGCCCCGGTCCGGCACCCTTGTGACCTGACCAGTCACAGATAAGGGATTTTGCCGGACCGGGGAGGTCATATCCGGCTCCCCTGCTCCCAGCCCTGGACTGGCTGCCAGCCTCCTGGCTGGCTCTCCCGATGCTACCAGCCTCGTTGCCTGCCAGTCCCTCCACCCCTTTCCCTGCTATGCCAAGAAGCTCAGCTCCAGCACAGGTCCCTGCACACTGGGCTCCTGGCCATACCAGACAGCCCCGCTGTGGCCCGCTGGGCTCCTGGCCCTGCCGGGCAGCCCCACTAGCTTGTACCTAACAATCCCAACTATGGGGAACCGGCAGCCCTTCACCAGGACTCTCTGG
This sequence comes from Apalone spinifera, assembly GCA_030068395.1. Classification (NCBI taxonomy): domain Eukaryota; kingdom Metazoa; phylum Chordata; order Testudines; family Trionychidae; genus Apalone; species Apalone spinifera. The sequence goes on from JANRFK010004149.1 coordinate 20,350,037, forward strand.
TCCTGGAACATTGTGGTCTGGCACCCATACCAGAGAGTCCCAGTTAACAGAGGTTCAACATGTATAAGACACTTAATTTTATCTTTACACTAGCCTACCCTTCTACTACTATTACTTTTTATCGATCATAAAAACAAGAGTAGACTGACACTCAGCAAATGTACACTGAAGTGCAAGAAACTTTTGCAAAATTAAAGAAATGTAGGTTTGGTCAATTTTAATCTACAGTACAATAATGAAAAACTATGTAAATTCACATTTTTAATTCTCTCTCCCCCCCTTTGGTGCATGACTTCCCAAAAAGTGTCTTGGGTTTTGTTTGTGTTTGTTTTTTGTTTTGTTTTTTTATAGATGAAATATATTCAAACTGTGTGTACTTTGTAAAACAGACCTGTATCTGTGTTTATCAAACTACAGCTAAACTTTGGTCAGAACTTTATCTGATAAAACAGGACTGACATAGCAGAGCAACACAATCTGAAAGGGAGAGAAGAAAAGAAATACTAGATTCTTAAAAGTGCTTGCTCATCACATTTTTCAAATGCAACACACCTTCCCAAACTAATTCATAAGAACACAAACCTATCATCCTTCAACTCCTTCAAGATCCAACTGGAGCGAGTCAAATGATAATGATTAAGAAGAGAAACAGAGAGATTTGCTGATATGTTTGTATCAATTTAATAATATTTAAAATTATGCAGATCTAGCTCTTCAAATTTCCACTTGCCCTAAAAGGTGAACTCACTGAATAACAAGTTCCTAAACAGACAACCCTTCCTGCAAAAATGAAATGTTAAGGTCTCATGACTGTATATTCAAATTGGATTAACTCACAAGAAACTGTTGATGAAGCTTTGCATCTGCATAGATACAGGATCAAAGTTTAAGAAAATAAATCTAGAAATAACTAGTTTTAGCTTTGCCAATGTTAACGCAGCTCTTTCAAAATGAAAAAACCTGTATTATTAAATTAACAACAGGTCCTATGAATAGACCCCTTTACTACCAGACAAGTTATAATACAGCCTCTCAAAACTGTTGTGAAAATTTACTAACCTAGACACAAAATGTGTTTGTTTTCTCTCACCACGATAGGCATTTGAAAATCTGCTCTAACTCCCACAGATTTCACAAAATAACTAACTAAAACCCAAGGGAATCTGGGTGTCTAACTAGTCTGTGCCAGTGAAAATCTCCCCATGTATCACTTGGTCCCCAACCCTGCTCCTGGCTCCATGACAGAAGATCTCTGAAACCAGTATGAAACCAATTTCAGGACAAGGTCCATAAGAAGTATTAGCTAGCTTATAGAATTTCAAAGAACTGCAGATGGAATTTTAACTTTAATGAGACACCAGTATCAATTCATATTTGCATTCATGTTTAAATTGTGCAGAAAGGTTTTTACAATACCAAAAGGCAATAGAAATTTGCAATTATAATAATCACAAAATTCCAATGGAATTGTGCCACTTTTAACCAAACAATCCCATGGCAATTCAAACATTTCAACCAGAAAATGTGAAACTATAAATTAAAATGAAATCAGTTTTATTGATTTCCACAGTACAGCCTGTAAGGGAAAAAAAAAACATGTCAAAACCCAGGAATAGAGAAAGAAAAAGCACACCAGATATATGTAGTTCCCAGATTTAATGACCACAGGCATTATTAGTAACACAGATAAATATGATCATTTACAACAATTGATATTTAAAATGATAAAGTGACCTTTTAGTCCTCAATCTAATGTGGTCAGAACACAATGTATGACTACTTCCATAAGTGCTTAATCTTTAATACAGAATTTCAGCCCAAAAGGCACAGGAATCAATATGTGATATGCAACTTGAAGCTGAGCCTGCTGCTACAACTTGCTATTTTTGTGGCTCAAATATATGGGCTAGTGTGGCTTAGAAAAGAACTGAGCATGCTGAAATTGTCTTCTCCACAGGAATTGCACCTCCATATTAAAAATTAAGGCCCCAAACATACAAATCCTTATAGGCTTGATAAACTGTAGACACTGGGAGTTCAAGTGTTTAAACGACTGAAAAGTGTAAGCTTATCTTTGCATGGTCAAAGCCCCTGCATGCCACAATTTAACCCATTATATAGGCATTAGGGTCAATTTGGCTATTGGCTTTCCAGGTGAGGCCTACCAGTTAACCAGTGGGGTCCATCATGAGTGGGGGGCATTTCAGCCCGCCAAGGCAGCCCCCACTCACCCTATTTAATCGTTTAACCGGTTAAACACAATGTTTCCCCAGTTAACTAATTAAACAGGGTTTTACATCTCATAACATTTGCTCCCACCATACTATCCAGCCAGGTGCCAGCTGTCATCCACACAGCAACTCCTTATCTCCCATGCAGGGCCATATAGTCACCTGACTTCCCACCTTGGTACCCCTGATACCGAGCCCCCATCCTGCCTCTTCTCTGCAGGGCACCCCCAGGACCCCAAAGCCCCCCTCCACCTCTGAACTTCCCCAGACAGCAAGAGATGCCCCCAAGCCTTGCACCCTATTACCTCCCAGGCAGCAGCACCCCTCCCCCCAAGCCCTGCACCCAGGGGCCCTCCCCCCGGCCGCCCTCCACCCTCAACCCTGCGCCCTCTCCCCGGCAGCCCCTCACCGTGGCGGTAGGGCTCCACCAGCACGTCTGCCTGCAGGCAGAGCCTCCTCAGCACCGCCGCCCCCCGCGCCTGCTTCAGGTCGAGCGCCAGGGAGCGCTTGCCCCGGCCCTGCACGTCCGTGCTCATAGCCGAGCGGGGCGAGCGATCCACCCGCACCACCTGCGCCCCGAAGTCGGCCAGGATCATGCCGCAGAGCGGGGAGGGCGCCAGGCCCGCCAGCTCCAGCACCCGCACCCCGCTCAGCGCCATGGCGGCGGGGCTGGCTCCGCGGCCTCCTGCCGAGCGCCGAAACATCGAGCGGCCGCCGCCTGGGCCCGGCCGCTCTGGGACAGACACCGAGCCCGCCCGGCTCCGTGCTGGGGGGAAGGGCCGCTCCCGCCTGGGCTCCTCTGCCCCTCCGGGTGGGGGAAGCGGGGCCCGGTGAGCAATGGGCACAGAGGGTAGCCGAGAGCAGCGGGACACAGGGAGCAGGCGGGAGCAAGCACGCGCTAGAGCGAGGGCTCAGAGAACAGGGCCCCTCTCTGTTGAAGGGGATCCCGGCTTCCCCCTGCTGCCAAGCTGCAGTTTAAGACATTTAAACCAGATTTTATACTTTTTAAACTAAGCACGCGCCCAGGGGTACAGACTCGACTATGCTTCATCTGTGTACTGTGTTTCAGAGGGGTAGCCATATTAGTCTGTAACTTTAAAAACAAGGAGCAGGGCCGTGGCCCCCTACAGACTAACCAATAAGTTATGTTAACATTAAATCAGACCCCTGTTCTCACTCTTGGTTGTCAGTAACAAAAGAGAGGACTATGCAGCACTTTAAAAACTAACAAGATGGTTAATGAGCTTTCGAGGGCCAGACCCACTTTCTCAGGTCAAATTCTGGAAGAGAATTGGCATGACCATATTTATACCAAAGGAATACAATGAAAAAAGTGAACACATTATAAAACTGACAAATCAGATTTAGAACAGAAGAGAGGTGTGGGGGAGGGCTATTATCTATGAGAGAATGATACTAGGGGTGATAGCGCAGACATGCATATAGCCTATGTGCAAGCCCATTACAGGACTTAGAACATAAGAACATTCCACAGCCCTAAAAGAGTTTAGAAAACTGTCTCGTTCTTTAGATTTGCCCTTTTAGTTTCTGAGCTTTGGGGGAATATGATGGGCCAGGATTTTATTTTATTTTTTGATAGCAGGGAGAATTAGAATTTTTTTAGAAAAGCCAAGAGTCTCATGTAATCCTTTTATTCCAAGAACAGCAGCTTTAAATAAACTGAACAGTGCAAGACCTGCATTAAATAACTGCAAGAACTGGCAATACTGTATCATCCCCATTCTATAACTGGCACAGAGACTGAGGGCATGCTAGATGGCAAGCTAGCACATAGCAATCACAAGTATGAATTATTCTGCACCAGACTGTTGGCAGACACACTGACTACATACTATACTAAAATGCACTAAAAGTTAGAGGAGTATGTCCCAAGTGCACTGCAGAATTCTTCATACACTCCAGCAGCTGTTTCTGCACAACTGGCTAGCACACATAGTTTCACACTTTGGATTGTGATGCGCTAACTAAGGTGTAGACAAGCCTTGAGCAAGGCACAACATCACACATGAACTATGTAGCAGAGCAGAGAATTAAATCCAAGACTCCCTGCTTCCCAGGTTGCACACAATTCTGGATCTCTTTTTTTTTTTTTTTTTGCTTCTGTAAATGTACCCTTGATGTCCAGCTTCTACATACTGCTGAAGAACCTGTCAGATGAGGCACTTCTTTTATGCATTGCTACAATCTTCAGATTAAACTGATAGTAAGCCGAGGGTGTGGAGAGAGACAATAAAAGAGAAATTAGAAATGGATAGCCAAGAGAGGAGATGGGCAGGAATGGACAATAAAGCTCATGGAGAAACAGAAATACTGAGGTTTCTGCTTGTGCTACAGGTAGAACGTGTGCTCAACTGTAGATTTCCTTGTCTTCCCCAAACACATTTCTGGCCTGTCACAATATTCCTGGCACTCCACCCTGACGGACATATCCCTTAATTATGACTGGACTTACAGGCAGCTTCAAAGAGTGCTGCTCACTCTCATATCCCTTGTAAGAAATGTTAATAATGTATTGCTGTTTAATAATAATTTAGTCTTACAAAGACAATGATTATTTCTGTCTACACATGGTGGTTGCAACAGAAATTAATACATTTGCAAACCACAATTAATGCTCAGGTGGGAATTACAAGTTTTTTTCACCAGGTAACACAAACAATATCTGGCTTAATTCATTACAGAAAGACGCATCACTGGGACTCAGTGTCAAAAGTTGCTTCAAAGACTCCCCGATTCCAGTAGCCCCCTGTAATAACCCTAGAGTCTGGCTGCTCAAAATCAGACACCCCGTTATCCACCTCAGTGCTACCCCTGCAAAAACTTTTCCTCCTTGGCTTCACAAATGTTATACAAAACACAGAAGACTATATAATTACACAAATATTTTCCGTGTGGAGGTCTAACTTCCAAAAAGACAGTACCAGCAACTCTAATGTGCCAGATGCAAATTTTATGGCAGTGGTACTCAACATGCAGCCCACATGCAACCAAATTATCACACAACTGTATGCTAAAGGTTGCTGGACCTACTGGGACAGGCGTGCGGGCTACCCCACTATATGGGATGGTGCTTGGGGTTGCTGGTCACCCAGCCCTGTATGGCAAGGTCAAGGCTCAAGGTTGTCCTGCAGCCCCATTCTTGAGGTCCATTTCTGGCTCCGCTCTGTGGAGGGGTCTGTAGGTGGGCCAGGGCATTGGGCATTTTGGTCTGGAAATTTGGGAGTGCTGTGGTTTTCAAACTGTGACCCAGCTAACATTGAACATTGCCATGCAGCCTACAATGATAAACAGATTGAGAACCTCTGTTCTATGGTCATTCTTCACGTGTGAATCTATTGTTGAAATGCTCCTTTCTACTAAAAAAAATGTTTGGTGTATGGCTACATAAGCAACTGTGTTGCTCAGGAGCACTCTGGACATTTCCACATCTATTGGAATCTTCTGGTCTGGTAAGAAAGTACCTGCCTGCAGCTTTATATACAGATGTGTGTGTCATGCACTGATTCACTGCACTGATGTCAGTGAAATGACCCCAGTGATCCACCAGTGCCTGCAATACCTAGAAAAGCAGCCCTTTCTGCTGAGATACTCTCAAATTCCAATGTTCCCCCTCACTTTTCCCATGCATTTGAAGAATGAATTTTGTTATGTGCACCAATATGAAGGTGATGTGAGGGGTATAGAGTGTGGCAGGGGGCTCAGGACTGGGACAGATATTTGGGGATAAGGGAGAAGTGAGGGTTTTGCTTGGGGCTGCAAGCTCTGAGGTCGGGCAGAAAGTTCACGTAAGGGCTCTAGCTGGGGGTGTGAGCTCTGGGGTGAGGCCAGGGATGAGGGGGCTTAGGCCTAGGGCAATGACTGGGGCAGGGCTCTAGCTGGGAAGGGGGAGCAGTACAGGCTACCCTGGGGAGAGAGGACACAACCCACTCACTCCCACCTCTCTCCCCCCACAGCAGCAGCACCTGGGCTGGGAGGGAGAGGCACCACTCTCCACCATAGCAAGTCCAAAGCTCAGTTGGGGCATCCTTCCTCCAGTGGGCGTGGGGCTGGTTTGAGGTCACGGGAGGAGCACCTCTTCCCAGTGCTGCTGGTCCAGGGCTGGGAGAGAGGCATCTCTACCTGCTGCTGCTCTGAGTGCCTGGGTGGTGCTTAATGGGCAGCTGTGCAGCTTACAGGGAACTTAGCTTTCAACATGGTCTGGAGCCAATATTGAGATATGCATGCCCTCTATCACCCTGCCATAGTTAGTGGGTGGCTTTGTGATAAGAGGATTCCCTGTTTCTTGCACATTGCCCAGCATCTCAGTCCTTTGTAGTAGTAGTAGGAGATTAATAGCCATGCATATTTGCATCACCATAGCCCCCATGGTGGATTTCCTAACTACTAACCAGTTTGTGACTGACCAAAAGAAGCTTTTAAGCAGCCATCACCATATGTTTTTCCACCATTAGAGCTCTTCTCATTTTGGTGTTCTTACACCACAAGGCTGGTATTCGCTCTGCACACAGTTCAAGAAAGGTGGATTTGTGCATACAGTATGGGATGATAAGCAGTGGCTGCCATAACTGCATCATGGTCTGATACCCCCATTCAGTGCTTGTTTCCTGAGCCCAATAGCAATGTTCCACTTCACGCAGCTGTTCCGTGAATGCCAATATCAATCTTGAATTGTTTCTTTCCAACAGGACAGAGAGCACGGACTCCTGCTCCACATCTCAGCTCATGAAATTCTGCAGGATCAGCTGTGTTGTTATCATAATACTCATCACAAGACTAATGAGCAGTGCAGGATTTGAGGTATTATTTACTTATCCCAGTCTGCATCCTTTCCCTTTTTTGTCTATGGTAATTTTGCTAGTTCCTGGTCACTTTTTTGGGGGGGGGAAGAGGGAAGAAGACTGAAGCATAGCAGGCATTGAGAGCTTGGCCTTCTTATCTTCTGTTAGCAGGTCATTAGCCACAACTGCTGGGGAAGGACAAAAGGACGACACTGGTCACATGACCATTCCCCATGTGACTCCTCCCTGTGCCTCCGCTAGCTCAAGGGAGGGCCCACTTAGTCCCACCACTGCCCCACTCCATTCTAGGCCTCCCTTCTTCCCAACCTTACTCTGACCCTTCCCCTAAATCTCTACCTCTGCTCCACCCTTTCCCTGGTCCCATTCCACATCACAAGACTAATGAGCAGTGCAGGATTTGAGGTATTATTTACTTATCCCAGTCTGCATCCTTTCCCTTTTTTGTCTATGGTAATTTTGCTAGCCTCCTTCCCTAAGCAATATGACCTAGGGAATTAGCAGAGGCCTGGTACTGGCGACAGGGTTCAGGCTTCCCCCTTCACGCACCAGCAGCCACACCAGGAAGTGGAACGCCGGGCCTGTGGGGATTGCTCTGTCTATTGGCCCCTTGCCTTTCTCCTCTCCCACCCCCCAATGGCATTCTTGCATTGAGGGGATAGGCGACCCTTCACATTGCCCATGTGTCACCTCTGCAGTTCACCTTTGCCATTGAACAGTGGACTCACACCATTTCTGGTCTCTCCTTGTGGTCAGATATTTGTAGAATCCCTTCTTGTTGTCTCTAGCATTCCTTACCAGCTGTCACTCGTTCTTTGGCTTTCTTGATTTGTCCCTGTACACTCGCACTATTCCCACACATACTTCTTTGATGAAATGCCTCTCCTTCCATTTCCCATTCATACTTCTTTGGTGAAATGCCTCTCCTTCCATTTCCTGGATATATCCTTTTTGGGCTTTAGATAACTAAAAAGATATGAGACTGTCATTCACACAATGTGTAATTTTCCATCCCCATGTTATTTATTCTTTCCTGTTTAATAAGTTTCTCTTAGGCAGCCACGATGGTATATTTTGCAACACTGAACCCATGATCAGAAATTGCAACTGCAAGCAATGCCCTAAACAGCCTGATACTGGTACGGGTTTGCCAGGTCTTGGAGAGACTGATAAAATTGTGTACCAGGCCTGTTTTTTTTTTGCAGTGAGATTGAAAATGAAAGTCAACAGCAGAAATATAAATGCATTTTCTATCTTTGCTCTTCTCTTTTGTGTGCATTTCTCTTTTACCTTATAGGGAATTGGATTGACTAAATAGCAAAGCCAACAACAACAGCTCCAGCCTCTCTCTCTCAACTAACATCTTCTCTTTCCCCAAAAAAAGAACTTTTACTATAAAAGGCCTGTTAAACAAAAGGAGATTTTACTTATAAAAGTATCAATGCAGCTCAGCAGAAAGGGAGTAAGGATGTTAAAATGAAAGCTGTACTTAATACTTTACACTTCAAATGCTGCTTCATCAGATATTTCTTTTGTGTCTTTTTAAAGTTTAAAAAAGGGTTTTAGATGGTGTTTGCGCCATTATACTAAGCAAGCTATGATCTCTGTATATCAAACCTCAAACCTTGTTTAATACAGTTTAATGTTAGATAGTGACAGGGTCATGATAGCATGGTTAGCCTTTGGCTCTATATTCTATCTAAATTAATACAGACACTAAGAGAGAAATCCAGAGAGATGGGGAAGAAATTACATGCTTGTCATACTTGCCTCAGATGCAACACTGGACACAATTTAATAGGTGCATAGGTTTTATTAAAAGAGAATTTATTTAATAAAATCACTAAGACAGATACTATCAACATTTGGTGCTTCGCTGCCATTGCACTTCTCACTGCAAATTTTCACAATCCGAGGCTGATATCTTGCCCCTACTAGAAACAGCAAAATTCACACTGATTTTGATGGGACCAGGATTTCACCTCAGTCTCACAGGTGATTGTCCAAGACAGCTTTCTTGATACTGCTAAGACTATGGGCAGTCAGTGATGGTAGGGCTAGGAGAGGCCAGGCCCCAGCCCCAGTCCCAGCCCCTGCTCTACCTCTTCTGCTGAGGCTCTACCTTGCATGGGAGCCAAGCTGCCTCTGCCCCTCCTTACCATAGGGAGCGGAGGAAGGCGGGTGGACACATATGGCTCCAGCCTCCCCGGCCCAGAGCACAGGGTGCACGTGGCTCCAGCCTCCCCACCCCTGGAGCACAGGGAAGCCGGGCATGGGGGGCAGCAACACTCTGCTACCAGAACACCTACAGTAGGCATTCTGACGGCGGAGTGTGTGCGGGGCCAGGACGGTGATATGGGAAGGCCATGCCTTCCCCACCTATTATACTGAATACCCATGGCTGAGACCAAAACAGCAGGAATAGAAAGTGCCACCACAGTACATTAGAGCCTTTCTTAAAGAGAACATTAAACAATAAAGTGGAGATTCTAGATAATCAAGTAAGAATGAGAAGTGTTAGAGTGTCTGCTCTCCCTGAAGTTACCAGAACAAATGGTCTTTGGGTTTTTTTTAAAAAAATGCATTAAAGCTAGTGAATGATTTGATCTCTATATATATTTTAGAATGTGTCTGTATGACTGTAAGTCTGTTTGTTCAAAAACTCCTCCTAAACATTAAGAGCTAGGGCCACCAAATTTGATATACAGTTTCCTCTTATCCTAACTTTAAGGAAAGTCAGGGTTTGATTCTGCCAGGAAAATGGGAAGTCCCTGGAATGGGACTGCTTTCCATAACATGGAAAGGGAGGGGATAGAGAGGAGGGATGCGATACTCACAGTGAGTGCAGGGGAGCGTTATACTGTGGAGTGACCACTGGGGACAGCCGCATCACCAAAAGAATAGCCAGGTGGGACTGAGGCTTGCCTTCTTACTTGCCACCAGACCAGAGAAGTAGCCCTCCTGCCCTTGGCCACAGTGCCAGAGGGGAAGGAGGGAGAAAGCCCTGCTGGATTGGAGAGGGAGAGAAAAGGCCCTCACTGGCTTAGGAGACAGAAAAGATTCCTGCAGCCGGGGGGCTGTGGAGAAAAGGCCCGTACCATCCAGGGGCGGCTGCAGGAAGAGAAAAGGCCCCTGCTGGCTGGGGGGAGGGAGAGAAAAAACTCCTGCCAGCCTGAGGGGCTGGGGCCCCCTCTGGTGTATGGGAGAGAAAGTCCCTCCTCATCCCCCCCCCCAACCCTCCTCACATCCCCAGCCTTTTGCTCTAAACCCCTCCTCAGCCCCCCTCCTGTCTCCTGCAATCACATTCGCAGCTTCCTGCTCTGCCCCGCCCCCCCTAACTCCAAGACTCTGCCCTGAATCCCCACACACACAACCAGTGCCTTGCCCTGAAGGACCTGGGGAACACCAGGTAAGTCTTCTAGTATACTGGGAAAAGATGTACTGTGCCTTTAAAGGATAGATTGTGTCGACTCCAGCCTACAGCTGAGCAATTTAAACACAGGAACAGAAAGGTACGGAATTAAAGGGGTATCGCCGGAGGCTGTAATCTCTCTTTCCGGTAGCAGGAAATAAGCCTTATCTGACTCACATTTGGGTTTGAAATGTACTTGGGAGCTTTGAACCAGTATTCTGATGAAGTGCTTGTTGTAAGGACTGCTGTCCTGAAACCTTCTTACAAGGGGATAGGGCATTTATTTGATTGTGTTTTGGCTTCTTCTTTTCCTGGGCTATTAAAGTGAATCTGTTGTTGCTCCTCTTGGGGAAGTTGAGTGGGAACACACCTGCACTGCCCCACTAGGCCACAAGGGAGGAACTTTACAAAGAGAATAAAAGAGACTCAGTCTAAGCACTCTTGAAGTTACATGTATAAAAACACAAAACTCTAGACAAAACTAAGACTAGAATATTTGAAGAGTCTGGAATCTGGAAGATTCTGGCTATATAAGTGGTGTAGGAAGATCAGTTGTGGTTTTGTGGTACATTGGGACTTCTCCGTAGAAGTTGGGTCAAAGTGGTAGCTGTATTAGCTTATCCCCTTTTGAGGGTCCCTGGCTCCCGTATAGGTCTCGGGCGGGTCCCTGTTCCCTTGACCCCCCCCCCCCTTTAGGTCACCTCCCACACTCCCCCTTTAAAGTCCAGTTCACCCAGGCTCAACAGTCCAGCCTAGGATATGCCCCACCTGGACCCGACTCCCCACCCAGAGTCTGGGTTCAATGTCCTTTATAACTGAATATAGGTGTCCCCATCAGCATGGGAGTGGACCGCACCTGTTGGTCCCTGGGAAACTTGCTCAGTTAGGGTACCACTCAGCCTTGATGCCTCCCTGGGACCATCCACTCTGCCAGAAGCCTGTGGGTGAGACAAGAGCAAGCCTGGCTCTCTCCCCAGGGTCTCTCCCCCTCCCTTGCGTCCTCCTCCCCCTTTTATGCGCTGGGGCTTCCGCTGTCCCAGGCGCCCCGCTGCTGATGCATGACCGCGTTATGGCCCCAGCCCAGCTCCTCCCCCAAGTCCTAATAGGCACCTGATTTGGCTCCACCACAACAGAGCATGCGCAGCAAATGCACCACAGCAGCAGGCTCTCTCCCCAGAGCCATCACACACACCCCCATCTAGAACCTGTTCTCCTTCGGAGTTCCTCCCCGTAGCCAAACACCTCAAGAAGAAATCAGTATTACTCTGGGCGTTACCTGGCCTATGCAACATCTCAACTTTATAGGGCTGTAATGATAAATACCACCTCATAATACGGGGATTAGCATCCTTCATAGTGTGTAGTGGCATGTGATCAGTTACCACTTGGAAGGTGTTCCCTAACAAATAATAACAAATAGCCTCCACCGCCCACTTGACGGCCAGGGCTTCTTTTTTTTTTTTATAGTAGCATATTGCTGTTGGCAGTAACTTTCAGCTTAAATAAAGGACAGGGTGCTCAGCCCCTTCCCATTCCTGGAATAACAGTACCCCCAAACCTACATCTGAGGCATCAGTTTGTACAATGAATGTCTTTGAAAAGTCAGAATAGGTGATAGAAATGTAGCCATGTTAGGCCGGTGTAGCTGAAACAAAAAACAGGACGATGTAGCACTTTAAAGACTAACAAGATGGGTTATTAGGTGATGAGCTTTTGTGAGCCAGACCCACTTCCTCAGATCAAATAATTTTCTTCCACTGTCACAACCATGTATACGATAGGATACAATTTAAAAAAAAAAAAAGAACACATATGAAAAGGACAAATCAAATTTCAGAACAGAAGGGGGATGGGGGGGAAAGAAGGTAAATGTCTGTGAGCTAATGATATTAGAGGTGATAGTTGGGGAAGCTATCTTTGTAATAGGTAAGATAATTAATGTCTTTTATTAACTTAGGCATAAAGTGTCAAATTTAAGCATGAATGACAGTTCAGAGGATTCTCTTTCAAGTGTGGTCTTAAAAGGTCTTTGAAGCAGGTAATCAAGTTGTTGAGACAACGTCCTTTCTGGTTGAAATGGCAAGAAACTGTTTTTTCCTTGTGATCCTGTCTGATATGTTTTGTGGGCATTGATCCTTTGGCGAAGTGTCTGAGTGGCTGTAACAATCAACATGCTTTCCTATTGTTTCCACTTCTTTAATAAATTAACGTGGTAAATGTGGGTGTTTTTATGTTTACCTGTCAGCCTTACCTCATAGTCTATTGGTCCTACTTGTCTTAGGACCTCAAAGAGTCCTTGCCATTTGGCCAATAACTTTGACACTGGTGATGGTAGGAGAAGCACCCAGTCTCTCGGCTGGAATGTTCAGGGCTTGGTTGCCCAGTTATAATATTGGGTCTGTTTTTCTTGGCCCCGAAGTAGATTTTCCCTAGCTATCTCCCCTCTTGTTTGTAATTTCTTTCTTAGGTCTATGATGTAGGGGACTCTACCCTTCACCCAGGAGTCTTGTTCTTCCCAGGTCTCATGTAATAGGTCTAGTATTCCCTGCGGCTGTCTCCCATATAGTAACTCAAAGGGGAGAACCCTGTTGATGCCTGGAGAACCTCCCTGACTGCAAACAACGAGGGCAGCAACATATCCCAGTCCTTCATGCCTAGCTCGATGAACCGTCGAAGCATTCCTTTTAAGGTTTTATTAAAAAGTTCGACTAACCCATCAGACTGTGGGTGATATACTGAAGTCCATAAGGACTTAGTTCAAAAGGTGGCATAATTCCATCATTAGTTTAGATGACACATTGGTCCCCTGGTCAGTCAACAGCTCCCATGGGATCCCCATTCGGGCAAAGATTTTCACCAATTCTGTGGCGAAGGTGGTGGTCGTGGTGTTCCTAAGCAGGACGACCTCAGGGTAGCGGGTGGCATAATCTAAGTACCAAAATGTACTGGTTTCCCCGCTGAGACTTTTCCCAGGGGTCCCACCAGGTCCATAGCTACTTGATTGAAAGGGGAGCGGAACCAGAGGGGCTCCATCCACCACAGGGAGCGAAACCAGAGGGGCCCCGGTACTGTCTCCGGACCGGCCTTTTGGCACTCAGGACAAGATTCGCAAAAGTCCCTGACCTCTCTATGAATGCCCAGCCAAAAGAACCTCTGTGTTATCCATTGAAGTGTTTTCTCGCCCCAGGTGTCCAGCCTACGTTTTGGCATGGGCCAGGTCTAATACCTGCTTCCAAAAGCAATTGTCTGACCTCGCCCTGATCCTCAGGTTGGCCCTCTACACAGCATAGCCTGTCGGCCCTTACCTCAAACCTGGTATCCGGCCTCGACGAGCCTCAATGGGTTGGTCATTGGTTGGGGGTTTCAGCTTGCTCCCAGGCATGCATCAAGGAAGGGTCCTCCTGCTGCTTGCGGAGAAAGTCTTCACCTGCTCCTATCTCCTCAGATCTTAAAGATGTCTTCTCCCTGCTGGCTCCACAACTCCAGGAGGCCTTCTCCTCCTGGTTGTCCCTCATATCCTTTTAAGGCCGACCTTGCTCCTCCTGGCCCTAGTTCTTCATAATCTGGCCAAATCTGGGCCAGCAACACCAGATCTATGAGCTTCAGGGCTAAAGCTACCCTACAAATGGCCTCATCCATGCCATCAGATAGGTGAACCCACACCGTCGAGTAAGTTCTGATATCTCTATGAATACATTGCATCAGAATTGGTGCCCCCGCTGCATCCCCCCCAGGGAGGAACTCTGCCCAGACCAGGGTCTGGCTACAGCCCAAGTCCACAAGAGCAGAGATGGGCTTTCCCTCCAGTCTTACCTGGATCGTAATCTTCGTCTGATCCCTTGGTCTCTTCTGGAGGTTGGCTGCCATGACTTGGCCATAGGAGCTGTCTGTGAAAGGGCACTCAAATTTAAAGTGTCCTGCCTGGCCACACTCGTAACAAACATTTTGAGTTAAGGAATCTTCATCTGATCCCTTGGTCTCTCCTGGAGGTTGGCTGTGGTTCCTTAGTTTTTTTGTGAACATTCAGCCATATGGAGTGGAAATCCACCAACTTCACAAAGAAGCTTGCACAGATCCAAACTGACATCTTCCTTTGCAAATGCAAACAGATAGACATTATACCTAATGGACTAAGGGTGAAAAACCCACAACAATCTACATACTAGTAGCCAGACAGGAACCCCCCTGTAACATCCATCTTTGCTT
>JANRFK010004149.1:20379709-20393897 GCA_030068395.1 Apalone spinifera
AGTATTTGGTCCTGCCATGAGGGCAGGGGACTGGACTTGATGACCTCTCGAAGTTCCTTCCAGTCCTAGTATTCTATGATTCAATGGGCGTTTAATTGCCGTGCAAACACACCCTAAGTGCCTAAGACCCTGGAAGTTGTGGTATGAATCCAGCACATGCTCAGGCAGCGGCACAAGTGTCCAGTAGAAGGCAGATGATGACGCAAGGAAACCATTACTTGTCCTGTAGCATATGCTTGGAATAAGAGCAGTGCACTGCTTATAAACAGATAGAGATTGTCATTTCATGTGTTTTCAACCAATTCCGCCATTAAAATTCCCTTCATTAAATGTATGGCCTCAAAGGTCTTGCTGGCATGAAGTTCACCATCAGAGTGCTGGCTACTAGAAGAGGAGGAAGGCACGGTCTAATGTGTCATAAAATGTGGTTCTAACATCAGACTCAGAGGCACCATTTCAGATTTTGGTGGGGGGGGGCAACCTGTGCATACCGTGATGGGGAGAGGGGAGTGAAATCAAGGGGGGGGCCAAACTGAGGACAGAGGCTTCAGCAGTGTTATAGAGCATATTCAGTACAAGACAAGCACCAAATGGGGATGAGGGAGGAACCAATCCCATCCACCCTCCCCCACACACCCCACGCATCATCTCTATCCAGAGGCTACTGAGGTACTAGAAAACTCTACATTTTTGGCAGACAACTTAGCAGTTAGCTGACAGGAGCACTGAATCTAATTTCTATCTAAAAGAAAAAAATTAAATAAATATTAGACCCAGTTTCAGCCCAGCTGCTCCCAGGGCAAGCCTTGCGATGGGCGGCTTGCTCCGTGTGCCAGAGCTGGAGCCGGTTCCCAGTATGGTGACCACAGTGTCCTGTCCCCAGCCCCGATCTTGGGTCACGCCCTGTGGTCCGGCCCCCACCTGGCCGCAGAAAGGGCTGGTGGCAGCCTCCCCTCCTGCTGCAGCATGGGTAGGAGGGGAGGCTGTGATCTAGCTGTGGCACTCCTGGCCCAGCCCTTCATCCAGCCGCTGCTGCCCAGGTACAATAGCCCAGCCCTGGCCAGGTAAGGTAATCCGGCCCCAGGACACCCCCCCCCCTCCCGCCCCCACCACTACCCTCCCCGCACACACACACATACTCTATTTCCCACCCCCAGCACCCTGCCCTGAATCTTGCACCTCCCACACACCCCTGCCCCTGCCCCTGCCCCGAGCCCCTCATTCATCCCAACCCTGACTCCTGCACCCCCACATCCCCAGCCTCCTGCCATAAGATGACAGAAGACAGCCTGCATGCATTCATGAAGCTGGATTTGACCAGTTATGATGTAAACTTCAAAGAAATGTGCATAAAGATGCAGAAGCAGAAGTCCCACTGAATAAAGTCTGTGAGCACAATGTTTCATTTATGCTATTATTAATCATCATGTCAATAATATTAAGTTGTATATTTTCAGTCATGCACATGGGCTTTCTTATTCAGCTCTTTGTTGACCACTTGTTATGAATTTTGATGTAGTTTTGACTCTTCGAAAAGGTTGCCGACCCCTGCTATAGAATAAATCTTTAATTAGTTTAATCTTTAATTATAGGATTGGCTATAAGTGTTCGCTTTGGAGTGAGATCTAAAGTGCAACTGACTTGTGGAAAGTGATTGCTCTGTTAGGAATCAGAGTAACCAGAATATTACTGTGATCAGGGGAGCTGGAGCAATTTGTTTAGTGGGGATTAAGGAAGTTAAGAACTAGTCGACTATCTGATAAGCAAATGCTTATCTGACAGTCAAGTAGACTAGTCGCTTCCTCCCCCCCTTGCTGCCCCTCTCAGAGGCACCAAAGTTGGGGGGGAGGGAAGAGGAGGTACTTCAAAGTGGCAGCGTGGAGCCCGGATACAGGCTCCGTGCATCGCTGCCGTTTTGAAATGCCGTGGCGGCATTTCAAAGGGGCAGTGATGCACAGCTCATTCTTGACTCAGTGTGGCGCTGTTGCTTTGATACACCGCAGCGGTGTTTCAAAGCCACCACATGGAGCCTGGGTCCGCTGTGTGGCACTGCACGTTTGAAACGCCACTACAGTGTTTCAAAGTGGCATCGTGACGTGAAGCTCAGAGTCAGCTGGGGACTGCCTAGCTGCATTTCCACAGAACCTGGAGTCAGCTGGGGAGTTTCCAGCTGATGCCGGGCTCCGTGCAGCGCTGCTGCTTTGAAATGCCATGCGAAGCCTGGGATCAGCTGGGGAGTCCCCAGCTGACCCCAGGCTCTGCACCGCATTTCCACAGAACCAGGGGTCAGCTGGGGACTCCCCAGCTGATCCCAGGCTCTGCACAGCATTTCAAAGCACACGGAGCTCAGGGTTAGCTGGGGAATCCCCCGCTGACTCCAGGCTCCATGCAGGCTCTTCTGCTTTGAAATTCACAAGTGCCCCTGCTGTGGACTCTTGGACATTTCAAAGCTGGCACACCGTGTGCAGCCTGGGGCCAGCAGGAAGTCGTGCTGACTCCAGGCTCCACACTGGCGCTTCCACTTTGAAATACACAAGAGCTGGCTCTTGCACATTTCAAAGCAGAAGCGCCGGCATGGAGCCCGGAGTCAGCACGCCTTCCCGCTGGTCCCAGGCTGCACATGACGTGCCAGCTTTGAAATGTCCAAATGTTCCATCGACTACTTGACTAGTAAATTAATCAATATTTAACATCCTTAGTGGGGATAGAGAGCCATTGAACCAAACTGTAAACCCTATATATTATGGAAACCACTTCAAGCCAGAGGGTATGGCAGTACTGCCAGTTCTAGCACCTTATGGCTGTGATTCATGGTATAAAAGACACTCTCTCACAAAGGCAAACTCACCTGGGTGGCAAAACAAATCAGAGTATCTCTGGGAAATGTCTGTGACACCACATTAAGGATGTTATACTGTCTAAGGAGTTTACACGTATTTGGTCGGTGAAATTTATGTATAGAACTCACAACTAATTATGCCATGGTTCTTACGAGTCTGCTCTGAGGTTGCTATGAATGCTCTTGAGCCACTGCTGATCAGATAGACCCCAGGATTTTAAGAAAGAAAAAAAAAATATGCAAATTACTTCTAGTTGTGATGATTCTTTCGTGCTGTAGAAAATTGCCTCTAGGAGCTGAGCGGAGATTATTCTTCGGATCAAATTTTGCTTTTTTTCCTGAGTGCATTGTCCTGGGTGAGATCTTTATTCTGGCTCCTTCGAATAGTAAAAACCGCTGGGGAGTTTGCCTCTGGCCAGTGACCTCACGTGGCCACTCAGAAGATTATTAATATTTTCCTGTGTTTTTTCTACAATCACTATCGCTAGTTCTGGAATACTAGACTATCACTAGCAACTAGCTTTCATTAGAATGTTGCCTTTGCAATTTAGTTTAGGCCATTATTCCAGTATTACTAGTGCAATGGGACAATACAACTTTGCTTCACAGCACATTTCAGTCATGTAGCAAGTCAGCTATCCACCAGAAACTCAGATTTAGCTATGACATATTTAATTCATAACTAATTCATATTATTGTTGACTTTGTGGATCATTGATGAATTTCAGCACAAACACTGCCCTTTCAGAGAAGTGGTGTCTAATCTGAGGAAGAAAACATTGATCTGAACTGGGACCTTTGCTGAAAGACGATTCAAAACTATGACATTTCTAGTCTTCAGTGCATGGTACAGTAGCTTGAAAATGAGCAATAAACTCCCCCCTCATCAATTTTATTGTTCATCCAGTAGTTAAAAGTGCAAATCAATGCTTTTCACATGGCAGAATGCTACTAACTCTGAATTTTCACCTCCTGGACTGAAGACCCAATCCTGCAAAGTGCAGATCATTCTCAGTTCTCCTGGTCTTCCATGCGGATTGATTGCATGCAATACATTATAGATGAGGATTTGGGATAGATTCCATTCCAAAGAATATGCAGGTTTAAAATGAAGTCCTCAGAAGTCTAGAATGTTAAAGTCAAATTTGCTATGGGAACCTTAACTCTGCTATTTTGTGAATAAGCATTACATTATAGTCTTTAATTCCAGCATAACACATTTTTCCTGTAGGACCTTTGCCTCATTCACTGTGCAGGCTGGATGAAGCACATTGAATGAGACTAAGGATGTTAAGGAGCGGATATTTGGTTAATCATGTAGTCACTACAATTTGTATTGTCTACATGATTAGTCAATAAGGGGAGGTGCTCTACACAGCCACAGTGGGGGCAGCTCTCAGAGCCAGCATGAGCCAGATCTGAGCAATCCTTGCTTGCACTGGCTCCGGGAGCACTGTGGCTCTGCCTTTCACATTTAGTAAGAACCCGGCGACTCTTACT
Organism: Apalone spinifera; assembly: GCA_030068395.1. NCBI lineage: Eukaryota > Metazoa > Chordata > Testudines > Trionychidae > Apalone > Apalone spinifera. Next base: position 20,384,049 of record JANRFK010004149.1, read on the forward strand.
TCATTTACAAGGCAGAGCCGTAGCAGTCCTGGACTGGCACAAGCCGGGACTGGTTGGTCCTGACTCGTGCCATGCCCAGCAGCCCGTTTGTGGCAGTCCGCACTGGCCACAGACAGAGGCTGCTCCGCCCAGAGGGTATGTGAACAGTGCTCCACTGAGACCACCCACAAACACGTAACTGCCCTCCTGTCTCCCCTCCATGCTGACAAGAAGCAAAAAAGATCACTGTGAAGAGCAAATTAAGGGAGGTGGTGGCCCTTTTTGGAAAGGGCGGCCTGTGGACTTAGGGTTGCCAGATGGTTTCAACAAAAATACCAGACACATTTGACATTACATCACAGGGTATGTCTACACTGCATTCTTCTTTGGAGAGACGAATGCAAATGCAGCTGAATGAAATTGCAAATAAGGAGTAAGGGTAATTTCGAAAGAAGGGGTTTCTTTCAAAATAACCACATCTAGACTGTGTTTCTTTTTTCTAAATAGGGTATTTCCAAATAGCGCCTGGATGCAATTATGCAAATGAAGCGTGGGAAATTCAAATCCACGCTTCATTTGCAATTTTGCTCAGCTGAATTGTATTCCTCTCTCAAAAGAGGAATGCAGTGTAGAACTACCCACACTCTACATTACATCTTATTTAAAAAATAACGGACATTTATATTTTCTCAATTTATTTCCTGAACAGAAAGCTGAAAACCAGACACCTGGCAACCCTACCTGTGGTCCAAGTTCCATTGAGAACAATGGGAGCTGTCAGACACTTTGAAAGAGAGAGCAGTTCTTCATTAAATTCTCAGAAGGACCATATTATTCTTCAACCTCTGCTGAAGAAGAATTTTATGTATGAACAACAATGAGGAAAATTACCTTTCATGCTAAAATTTTTAGTTAAAAAATATCGACTCATTGCATTAGGTTTACTCAAGGATCAACTCTGCCAATTTTTGAGTGGATAGATAATGCCTGAGCTAAGATCATGTTGGAGGAGGGCAGGGGATTTACACTACCTGCTAAATTTTAAAAGACCTGTTTTAAAATTGGTTTTAATTTATACATTAACAATTTACTTATAAATTATCAAAAATCCACTCAACATTCATGAAATATATGGTATAATTTTGAGGATACCACAAGGACATTATTCTTTCCTTAATGGCGTGGCTACTGAAGTGGAGAATATGTTTATAAAATTTGCAAATGATGCCAAGCTGGAAGTAGTTGTAAGCTCCGGATATCACCGGAATAACTGACTGAGTGGTAGCATTGCAGAAAAGGGTTTGGGGTTATACTGGATCACACATTGAATATGAGCCAACAATGTGATGCAGTTGTGGAAAAGGCTAATACCATTCTGGGAGTATTAACAGGAGTGTCATATGTGTGACATCAGAGGTAATTGTTCTGCTGTACTTGGCACTGATGAGAAATCAGCTGGAAAACTGTATCCAGCCTTGGGCACCACATTTTAAGAAAGATGTGGACAAAACAGAGTCCACAGAAGAGCAACAAAAATGATTAAAGTTTTAGAAAACTTGACCTACGAGGAATGGTGTAGTCTGCAAAACAAAAAACTGAAGGAGACCTGATAACCGTCTTCAAATATGTTATGAGCTGTTATAAAAAGAACTGTGATCAATTATTCTCTGCATGCACTGAGAGTAGGGCAAGACATAATGGGCTTAATCTGCAGCAAGTGAGATTTAGGAGACATGTTAGGAAAGTCTTCTAGCTCTAAAGATCAGGGATGGTGTGGTTGGGGCATGAGGGGCCACAAGCTCCCCAACCATCATGGGCAGGGGGGGCCGGCCCCTTAACTTCCAGCACAAAGCGAACTGGGGCTGTTTTGCTCTGCTTCCCCCGCTGCAAGTAGTTGCAATCTGCAGGCAACAGCTGCATGGGGCACCATGACATCTGGTGACATATGGTGAAATTTCCCTTTGCAAGAAACTTCTGCTTCTCTCTAGCTGGTGCCAGTGTCCAACTGCTAATCCTAAATCCTCAAGCCCGAAGGCTCATGCCACTCGACGCTACCCATGCCCATCTCCTCTCCTGAGACTGCAGGTGAGCTTACCTGCCCTGCAGTGCTCCAGTACACCACAGTTTCTTCCCCCTGCAGCTCCCTACCCCAAAGAGGGGGCTGGCCCCCCTATGGAGTGCCTTACCCCAGTGTGCAGGAACAGGTGGTCCCCAAGTTACGAATGGGTTACAGACCAAACAGTTGGCCATAACTCGAAATGTTCGTAAGTCGGACCCCATTGAGTTACGTTACGACCACGTTGTTCGTAAGCGCGGGTCACGTTCGTAACTCGGGGACCGCCTTTACGACTGCTTACTGGGAGGTTTGGTTGTAAATGTGAACAGTCGTAAATTGACCGTTCATAACTCAGGGACCGGCTGTATGCAGTTACTGGGCTGCATAGGGCACCAGCATTGCTAGGGACCACCCTGCTTCCAGACCTTCATTTCTATAATGTATGTTTTCCATACTTAGCAAAGAGATTGAATCATGCTTGAAGTGCAAAACACATCTCTCTAACTATGAAGTTGCAGCCAGGGAGAGATTTTTGGGTCCCGATTCTCTGTTGCCCTGCACTTTGTATTAGTTGTTCACTTTGCATGGCATAAATGCAACACTGATGTAAATATCAAATCAGAATGGTACAGCTTGATTCTCATTTACACAAATGCTGCTTTACGTTCCTTTGGCAAAGTAAATGGAACTTAAAATGAGTGTAAATATAATTTATGCCCATTTTAAGACCTTTGTACACTGCCAGTGCAGCATCAGTGGCCTTGATGTAACTGAGAACCAGATGTAACTGAGAATCAGACGCGAAGTTTTAAATCTATTTTCCATGGGTGTGTAAAACTATGCAAGATGCAGGGCAATGGAGAATCAGACAGTGGATATTTAATTGTGTTTTGACCCTTAACACTGGATTTCTACAGTCCATACACTAAATGAATTCTTAGGAGAATGTACTGAGAATATATGTTTTGTCTCCCACGGGTTAATGTACTTTGGCTGTTTTTTGTGTAATGTAATAAATATAAATAACCCAGTATAATTTTGTGACAGTCTTTATTAGGTACAATGTATGTATAAAAAGGTAAGCAAACATTCTTAACACAAGAAGAAATGGAATTTTCAACAAAAGATTTTTGTACCATGAAACTTATTGGCTGTTGCCATATCTTATATGTGCCTAATGTACTTATTCTAAGAATAAGATTAATATGATTTCCTGGTATGATTTTTTTTTAATTTTAAGGCATGTCAAAATATTGCCTGAATATTACATTAAAATAAGATGGGTTTAGATTATGAAAATTATTCTTGTCTTAACACCACACTAAATTCAGACAAAACCTAAAGTTATTAATTAAAATCCATATTTTGTCAGTGTTTGTTGCACAAATATAAAAGTAATGAAGATCTTATTGGTCAAGTATCAACGTATTTTCCCATTAAAATAAGTTGTTTACATAGACTAGGAATTAGTACAAGGATATTTAAACACAGAGGTCAGATTTTAAATTCATTAATCTATTGCACTGATAATGATAATCACTATCCTATGTAAAAAAAAAATTGCTAGAATTCAGAATTTACACTAATGCTAATCCCACCTTCTTGCTATATATTAGTGGTACCTTACATCTGTTACAAATCATCAGTTAAGATGCTTACCAATTCATCCATGTAGGGGAAGAGCTGGAATATACAGAAGACCCATGAGTTCAGACATCAGAATTAGGCTAGCCTGTTTGGTACTGCCAATGCTAAGTTAATGGCAACACAGGATTTCAAGTAATATAACTTAAAAAACAGAGGGCAAATGTTAATGTTCATGAAGCTGTGGAATAACAAAAACCAGAGCCATGCTTAGCATGGCCAGGTATTCTGAACCAGCTAAAGTTTCAGTTTATCAGCTAACTATTGTACTGATGTAGCCATGGTTTGCCATACTGTGATGCCTTTCCTGAAATACTGGATCCTTGAAACATAACTTCCAGAACAGACTGAGGTAAATGGCACACCTCTTCCGGTAAGTAAACATGAGGGTATTAAACCTTTCTAAGTGCTCCAAGAGATTCCTGCGTCTCCAGTTGGAGATGCTGTGTGAGCATTCTAAGCATCTGGCAATATGCTCCTGACCTGAAATCTAGTATCCTGCAATCTAATATCCTGCTGTACCAGGTTTCACAGATTGGAAGGCCAGAAAGGGCCTTTATGATCATTTAGTCCAGGGGTTCTCAACCTTTTACTTTGAGACCCCCCTCCCACACATACAACATACTATTAAAACTCAACAGCCAACCTGTGCCATGACAACTGGTTTTCTCCATATAAAAACCAGGGCTGGGACTAGAGGGTACCAAGCAGGACAATTGCCTGGGGCCCCACACCACAACAGGCTCTGCAAAGTTAAGTTGCTCAAGCTTTAGCTTCTGCCCTGACTGATCAGGCTTGGGGACCCAGACTTCAGCCTTGCACAGTAGGGCTTTCGCTTTCTGCCCTGAGCCCCAATGAGTCCAATCCTGGCTCTGCTTGACAGATCCCTGGGCCTGCTCATGTGGACTCCTGGTTGAGAACTAATCTGACATCCTGAATAAAACAAGCCAAAGAACCTCTTCCTTGAGCTGCTCTAAAGCTAAGAAATGCTACCATTGCATGTTTTTAAGTGGATAAATGCAAACTAGAGAACTGTGCTACAGTCACCAAGCTCATCTTAAATGTGTTCAACAGGATGGTGCCATCACCTGAATCTCTACTAGCTTTATTTTTCACATATTTTCTATTTGTAAAAGTTTTTCTAGTCCAGTATAAGCCTGTTCCTCTAAGTCCCCTCTCACCTAGAGTTGAGTAGACTTACTTACTCACAGCCAGTTTCCATGGAGGACTGACTGAATGAATGAATTATTAATTATGAATCAAGGATTGTGCAGCTTCTTCTGTACGGAACAAAATCTATCTACACTACATTTGGATCAGACTGACCAAACCCCTTTCTAAATAATTTTTTTTTTTTAAAGAAAACACCTTCTTCCCCTTTTTTCCTCATCTGTTTTGTTGATTTGTTTTCTTTCTTTTTTTCTCCCCCAATAGAAATATGATAGTTGCCCACTAGGTGAAACCTAGCTGACAAAGTATCTTCAAAAAATAAGATCTTTTACCCAGTGTGGACAAGCCTTCTTATCCCTACCGTGTTGTTTTCTTATCCCATCAAAAAAAATTAGTTAAGAAAAGCTGCCTAAAAGTGAACACTTTTTTTTTTTTTTTTTTACTTTGTTTCAAAAAGAAGAAACCCAGCAAAGGTAGAGAAGCGCTGATGATCTCCATGGAGTGCTCCGTTCCCCATTCGCAGCCAAACTTCATCTCCTTTGGCAAGCTTCAGCACTGCACTGTTTCCTGATGTGTCAGCTTTTCCTTTCGATTCATAGCTGAGAATTAATATTGTACAGTTACCCTCTTCTTTTGTCTACAATGATCAACTATGTCACCTGAAAGAAAGGTGCCAAGCCTAGAAAACACACTGCTTTGCTCCGTCTAACATTACCTAACAGATTGCTGCTTCAGTATTGGTGTCCTTTCATTTGAAAAGCATAGTAAACTTTTAAAAAATCATTTTTGATTTACTAGTCAAATTTTAGAAGACGTTTAACTGCATAATTTCTTTTACATTCTGAAAATGTTCCTGACTGATTTTTTTAAACCCTGGCACCTATGACAAGGGAGTTTACTATTTAAAATATTTTTTCATTCCCAGTGGACTGCTTCTCATGCCCTGTTTCTATGTGTCTTTTAAGCCACCAGTCTCTTGGGAGAGGAACTTTGTGTATTTCATAAGGACCAACTCTTTCACTGGTATTAAACAAAAAATACAGGTGGGACAAAAAGGCTTACTGGCACCAGCTAACAAAACATTCACTGCTCTGTAACAGCCATTCCTTCCAGGCCTGAAAAACTCTCTGCATTTAGCATACTCCTTTTGTAATACAGGTTGAACCTCTCTAGTCCAGCACCCTTTGGTTCAGCAACATCCATGGTCCCACATGATTTTAGTTACCCGGATGTCCACTTATCATGGGTGTGACCAAGTTTCCCATGGTCCCATAAAGTTTGTTTACAGCCACCAGTCCTGGCTCTCAGTGTTCATTTAGTTCTAATTTAGCCCTAAATGTCTTCTAAGAGCCCTGAAAACAGTGAAAGTGTTGGGAATGCTGCTAGACAATATTGATCTCTTGGGGTTTGGCAAATTCTCTGGTTCAGCACCAGGGAATAGGTCCTGATGGTGTAGAACTACAGAAGTTCATCCTGTATGTATCATACTGATCTCCATGCTCATTGAGAGGCATATGTAGGGATGATATTTAAGGAGTTGTGCATGTTTTAAATTCTAAATCAAGGCAGGATTCAAAACAGATGTTGAATCAGACCAGCAAGCTGAGGGAGCGCCTGGGCTCCTATGTAGAGTAGGTGGAGCTGGCGCTGCACTCCTGAAAAGGATGAGGCCTCAGATGGAAGGGGCAGGGCAGCCAGCCCTCAGTGCCACCCAGACTCGCTGCTCAGGGCTCTGCTGTGCACTGTGTTAGGCTCTGGTGGTGATTTAAAGGACCTGGCACTCTGGTCACAGTTGCTATCATAGTAGTAGCAACTGACGGTCGTTTCAAGTCCCTCTGAATTGTCGGGACCCAGGGCAGTTGTTCCCTGTGCTCCCCACCCCTCTTCCATTGGCAGGCCTGAGTCGGACAGAACAGGTTTATTCCATTGTCCTGCAGTTGGATATGTAATTAAGCATTGCAAGTCAACACCATGAAAGCCAAACCTGTGCATGGAATAAACAGGAGAATGGGAAGGTATTGGGAATAGTCTTGTCTCTGGAGGAGGGAGGGAGGAAGGAAGGGAAATTAACCTTGAAGAACATAAAGGGTGCATCTACACAGCAGTGTTATTTTGGAATAATGGTCGTTATTCTGAAATAACAATGCGAGCATCTACATAGTAATTCCGTTATTTCAAAATAAATTCAAAATAACAGACGACTTATTTGGACTTCTGTAAACCTCATTCCATGAGGAATAACACCTATTCCAAAATAGTTATTTCATATAGCAGTAGCATGGACACTCCACTGCTATTTCAAAATAGCTCTGCCCCAGGGTCATTCAAAGTAATTACTCCCCAGTGCCTCCTGGGGCTCCAACTTGAGGTAGCACATCCACATTAGGGAAGCCTGCCTCTGACTAATTTTGAGACTTCGCTGTAGTGTAGACATGCTATTTCGAAATAAGCTATTTCAGAGTATTTCTTCCAGAATAGCTGATTTCGAAATAAGCATGCAGTGTAGACGTACCCAAACAGAATGCATTCTAGGGTGACATTTTGGTACCTGTTCACTAAGGAAAGCCTTGGAAAAGAAGGGGAGAATCATTAGTGTTTGGATCCTGGTTTGGCTGAAAACCAAAACAGAATCCTGGGAGGGAAATTCACGTCATTAACTAGGAAAGTTAACCAACGGTAAGCGTAGAGCCTGGTTTGCATTTTATGTTTTTGTAACCATCTCTGTTTGTATGATCATTACTCACTCTTTGATAATAAACATATGACAATAAAACAATGTATTGCTTTCACAATATGTATGTTTCAGTGTTGTGTTATATTGGAGATGATCCTCAAAAAAAAAAACTGGTGGGTGCACTCTTCCTTTGGAGACAGCTCACTTGGTAATTTCTGTGCGTGTCCTGTGGCTAAGGGCTGGACATTACAAAGTAAAGAGGACTCTGGGATTGGGGTGCATTTATTATTAACCTGCAAGGCAATCTAACAGCTGGCAGAGCTCTGAAGAGAATGTTTAGGTGGTTAACTATCTGGCAGTGTCTTGGAGCTGACATTCAGATCTGCACAAGGAACCTTCCTCTTGCTGGAGAGAGGGGGTAATAAGTTGACTCTCAACCCTAGATACCCTTGGGAGGCATTACATAAGGACCCCCCCCCCATATACAGCTAACTACAGATTCTTATGATGAATAAGTGACTGGGCTCAAAGTCTGTACTTTTGGATACAGCTAATAGCTTCCGATTCCTTACCACATGAGTATAATAAAGACTTCAAAATATTTTTAGCTGAGATAAATTCACCACAGAGTGTGAGAGGTCACGATTAATGGCACCCTAGACACTGAGGTGGCTACAGCGCTGGGCAAAGTGCAGGCTTAATTGAAGCCAATTAGTTTCTGTTGAGGATCCCTGACCCTTGGGAGGTAATTGCTGGGCTATTGAGGCAATTGTCTCAGTAATTGGGAGAATATATGGGGGGAGGAATAAGCAGACAAGGGATGCTCAGAGGGTGAGCATGGGCTAAAGGGAGAAGGCCACCTGGAAGTCTCTCCCTGCTAAAGCCCATGATAGGCTTCTTCATGCTTTACCAGCGAAAAATAAATACACAGGTGCTGAAAGAACAACAAGCCAGTGTGGGATTGTATTTAAAAGGCCAAGAAAGAGGCTAAGTAGTGTGGCACACCCAGTTGTGACTGAGACACTCAACACAATGACATGAACTACAGTACTTAGCCTTCTTACTAATCCATAGCACAGCAGTGGAAACTTTACTTCTCTTTAGTATAACTTGCCTTATTGGAACAGTCAATAAGACTGTCATTTAAATAAGAGGTGGGGAACCTAAGGCCTGGGGGCCGGATGTGGCCCAAGGCATGCCTGGAACTGGCCTCTGAGACTCAGGAATTATCCCCACCTCCACCCCCAAGCATGTGGAGCCCACACTGGTAGTCCGGTTTCCCTGCTGACCTCCCCTGGGGGGCTGGATCACACAAAAATCTACTTGCCTTGGCCCCCCTTAGGCTCTGGTGTGTGAGGGGAATGTGAGGCATGTCTTTCTCCTACTCAGTCAGGGGCCACATTAGTGTGAGGGTTTGGGAAGGGGTTTGCTTTTCACTTATGTGCGCTCTGGACTGATTATTCTGTGGGTCAGTGGGCCCCGATCCAAAAAACTATTCCCCACCCCTGATTTAAATGGTATGTATTGTATGTGCTTCAATCAACCTAGGACTGAAGATTGTTGTTTTAAGCTATCACTGTATGTGACCATTAGAGCCCAACCCATAATCCAAACTGTGACCATTTGCAGAATCTATGTACAATGTATAGATTGTGGCTGATGTCACAGCAGTTTTTATTATGAAATTGTTGCATCATGGAATACCTTAGAGTAGATGTGGAAATCAGCATTTACAGATAAGGACTCCAGGAACAACTGTCAGACATTAAATCTTAGTGAGTGGAGGAAATGCCTTGTGATAAAGGACTTGGCTGAAGCAGGAAAGAACCCATCAGTGAAATAAAGAAACCAAGTGTTTGAAGAGTGACATATAAACATGAGGACTCAAATACATAGGGTATGTCTACACTGCAAAGTTAATTCGAAATAACAGCTGTTATTTCAAATTCACTTTAATAGCGTTTATACATGCAAACTGCTATTTCGAAATTAATTTGAAATAGCGGCGCGCTTACGTCGAATTTGGTAAACCTTATTCTATGAGGAGTAACACCAAATTCGAAATAGCTATTTCGAATTAAGTGCTGTGTAGACACTTAATTCGAAATAGGGGGCCTCTAGCCCTTCCCAGGGAGCCCTGGTGACCGCTCAGGGCACAATCACGAAAACTTACTCTCCTCTTCCCCAGCCCCGGAGCCATTAAAGGGGTAGACTCTGGCCACAGTGCCTGTGCCAGCTCCAAGCCTGGTGGCCAGCAGTGGCCACCAGGACCCTGACCCAGTGGCCCTAAAACATGAGCCAGCAAGCCATTGGCAGCCAGCCCTCC
>JANRFK010004149.1:20393997-20425092 GCA_030068395.1 Apalone spinifera
TTCCAGCCAGCCTTAACTTCAGTTCAGGGTCCACTCAGTGTGGACGCACTATTTTGAAATAGCAAAACTCTATTTCAAAATAGTTTTTGTGAGTAGATGCATTATTTCAAATTAGCATAATTCGAATTAACTATTTTGAATTAAGTTAATTCGAAATAGCGCTGTAGTGTAGACATACCCATAGGGAATTTTGGGTAGGAGTGAGGGGCATGCTTTTGTAGCAGGGATGTACTTTTTAAATAAGGGTCCAGCCAAAGTTAGAGAAAAGTAGCTGACCCATAGAGGAAAAAGATAATCATGAGCTTCTGAAGAAGGATGGCAAAGAATTTCCACAATTGGTGAGGACCCTGAGGGCAAGGAAATGAGTATAGATGTGGTTGGTTTCACCCATACTGCTAAGTAAAGAGCTCTGGTGTTTAGAATCCTGTGTGAAGTCTGTCTGTGTGTCTTTTTGCTTTCATTATGTGTGTGCCCCTGAAGAGTAATAGCACCTAGATTAAAAAAAGCCCTGAGTATTGTATAACATTGGGACACCTGGTCACCCTAGTTTTATACTACCTATATCACCTTCCCTGCAAATGTGTAGAAAGAACCAATATCCTTGCAAATTTGTCTACCATGGTGAAGATCACTCAACTTACCTATATAAGCTGAAAACTGTATTGCCATTGTGCATGAGGTATACATACACTTCCTCCACATCCTCATGTTTCATCATGCTGAAGGTGAAGAAATACACCCCTGAAAAAGATATCAAACCATATCCATATGTGTTTTATAATGATAGGTAGATGGATACATTCTACAGTTGTGTTTGTTGGTTAAAAAGAGAAGAGATTTTTGCAAGATCTAGGCCTTGGTGAAGTCTTTGGGAGTTTTCCCTTTGACTTCAGCCAGACCTAGATTTGATTCAATTATCTTATTGTCCACAGAGCTCAGGGGTTTACTGAAGTTAAGTTCCAAATAAATAAATTTACTTGCAAACGACAGTGCTTTCCCTCCCAGACTGAGAAGGAAATTATTAAAACATGCAACCCAATGATCTCCCCCATCTTCTTCCCTTTCCTACTTGATATTATCAACTCTTTGCTTACCCTCAGAAATTTAAAGGAATGACAAAATGACCCAATGTAACTTCAAATTCCTCACCATATTTTCATCAGAAATAATTCCTGAATCAGTACAATCTGTTAATAATCATTACAGAGAGAAAAGCGGAGCTGCAATTCATTTGTAAATTTAACATCCAAATTAGGACTGAATATGGATTTAGAATGGTTCTCTCACTAGAAAAGCAATTTTCTCTTTCTTGGTATTCGCACCTCCCCATCAACTACTCGGAGTAAGCCATAGCTGTCCTGCATGAATTGGCCTCTTTAACACTGGTCCTACACCTGATAAGTAACTCCCTTCTTCGATATCTATCTATCCATACACACACACACAGTCAGGTGCATGGAGTGGAATTCACAAAGTAGTTTTGACCCATGAAAGCTTATGCCCAAATAAATCGGTTAGTGTTGCAGTGTAGACATACCCTATTTCAAAATAACTAACGCTACTCCGAAATAACTTATTCTGCATCTACTCTGCAGGCAGTTATTTTGAAATAGTGTCAAAATACTGTCAAGCTGGAGGACTTCTCACTCTGACTCCTGTAACCCTCATTGTATGAGGAATAGGGAAGTCGAAAGAAGAGTACTCTATTTCAAAATAACTGCTATGTAGATGCTCCCTATTTCGAAATAAGATTTGCAGGGCTTGCCAAGCCGTGGCGAGCCCCACTCGCCAGCTGCGCTGTCTGGCGTTCTGCGTATGCACAGATCATTCTGTGCATGCACAGATCGCCCGAACCCGGCTCTTCCGGGATGTAATCTATTCGCCACAGGTGAGTAGATTACATAGATTGTCAAGCCCTGAAGATTTGCATAGCTTATTTCGAGTTAAGCCCTGCAGTGTGGACACACCCTTAGTCTTTAAAGTGCCAAAGGATTCCTCATTTTTTTAAGACACTAACACTTAAGCTATCTCTCTGCTTAAGCCCCCTAGCTTCCCCAAACTGATGTGAAGCTAGGAGTTCTTGGACCTAGAGTCTAGTCCTAGTGTAGTCAATAGCTACGCTTCCTTTAAATTTAATGAGGCCAGATTTTTCCTTTAACCAACATCTAATTGACATTTTCAGACAGAAACTTATACTACATTGCTTTATAAATACTCACCATTCACTGGGGCACCAAATCTACCAGTCATAACATCAAAGAAATTTCCAACATTGGTTTCAACACTACTGAAGATTATCCCACTGTTCTGATTGCTGAAATGAGTTGCCATAGAAGCCATGAACGCGATCTATAAAAATATATATTTTATTTAACTAGTGGTCAATGAGCAGGAAAAGGACAAATATAAAAACACGATCTATGGGGTTTTTTTCTGACATGTGCAGTATATTTATCTTCATTAATGACATGTTCTTTTAGGATCTGATCCAACTTCCATTAAACTCCGGTAACAAAACTCCTATTGAATTAAACTTCAGGAGGAGCAAGCTCTTTGACTTCAATGGAACTATTCATTGTGTATGTGTAAAGTTAAGCAAGGTGTAAGAGTAAGTGTTTGCAGTTTAGCACCTTAGTTTTAGATTTTGCTTTTACTTTAAAAGCTTAGAATGATATGATAGAAAAGTTATAATGTAATGTATGGTATTTTAGCATAAAAATGATAACATTGGCTTGAGTAGTTCCACAAATCTATTTAACTCGGTTACTGCTTTTAACACAATGTTAATTGTAAATAAAGCTTAGTAAACCCCATACATGTTGTCTTTCCAACTGCCAATCAGAAATGACTTAAGCAATTCTGAGGCATGTGATTTCTGCTTCTCAAGCTGCAAAGTCTGAGGGTACATCTAGACTACAGGCTTTTGTCAACAGATACTGTCGATAAAGCCTCTGTCAACAAAGAGCTTCTAGACTACAGCCAGTTCTGTCGACAAAGCAAGCCGCTTTTTCGACAGAGAGTTTAAACGCTCTCTTTTGAAAAAGCACAGTGTGGATGCAATAGTGGCTTACTGTTGACAGAACTCGGCGGTAGTGTAGACGCAGGTATAGTTTTGTCGACAAAAGTCCACTTTTGTCGACAAAACCCTGTAGTCTAGGCACACCCTGAGATTCAACATTCTCATCCTCTACTACCTGTTCTAACTTCCTTTGCCATGCCAATGTAAGCTGCTGGATGGACATAGTGAGATAAAACTTAAGCGAAGGGAAAATTTAAATTGACCATCAGGAGAAACTTCTTGCCAGTGAGATATATTAGGCCATGGAAGAATGTTCCAGAGGAAGTGGTGAATGTCCACTCATTTGGAACATTTCAAACTATATCGGACAAGATACTGGAAAATGATCCGTAGAAAACCATTTTGCTTAGGCAGGTAAATGAGCCATCACTTAGTTTCTGTGATCTCAAGGCAGATTGGTATTGTAGACAGGATATAGGACTGAGCATGAGGAGACCTGGGTTCTAGTAGGCAAAGATATTTTATTTCTGTGACTCAGTTTCTGTGAAGTGCTTTGAGGTATAGAGATAACTACTTAGCAGTAAGTCTCACGGGAATGCTTGGCTGAACTACCATCAGAAAAAAGACCCCTTCAGAATTTAAAAAAAATGAAAATCATAGCTGTAGGTTTGGAATCAGTGACAAAAATCCTGGGCCCTCCAGAATTTCAAAGAGATTCTGTTTGGTCTGATTTCTCTTTTTCTTCATGCATGTATTAGACTGGAAAGCTGGCAAAATTCAACTCAGTTAAGTTAATGTGTTGATGTGAAGTAGTTTACAGTGATGATTTTAGGCAAAGGATTATTTTTTGTCCAAATGCCATTTGATATCCCAATCAACTCTAATCTGTTCTTCTGGAACTAACCAGAAAAATAAAAAATGAATGCCTTCCTTATACTTTGTCTCATTTTAACATAGCAGATCAGAAATGGATTCATTGTCTCTTAAAATAGACCTGTTTTTTTAAAACATTACACATGGAAATATTTTTTCCCTTCTCTAACTACCCCTCTAACATTTCAAATCATAATGTAGTTTTAGAAACTATAGATTATATTGGATTGATACTTTTTAAGCAAAACAACTTGTTATAAGTAATGGGGAAATTCTGCTTAAAAGTTGATAGCATGATATTCAGTTGTTGAACATCATTTTCAGTTCCACCAGAACATATGCATTGGTAACAGTTCTGATAGATAACTTCAAAGTTAGAAAAAGATCAACAAGGAAAATAACTGTAATAAGAATGTTTTCCAAGTCAGTCTACTATAAAATTCCTTCCAACTAAAGATCTCTGTAAACATTCTCCAGTTACTTTGCTGTACGACAAAGACCAATTAGTTTTGGAAACATTTTCAAGCTGCATTTTATTCAATTCAAAAACACTATCTTCATGCAGCATTATGACTGAGAATTTAATTTCCCATAATATCAGGAGATTAAAAGTTACTGCCACCACATTGCACATATCTAACAATTTTACTGGTGTTTTTGCTGTTAATTTTCATGTCTTTTATGCATATGCAAAAATATAATTGTGTTATGGTTGTTGTGGAACCACAACTTTGAATTAAAGATGGGCCCAAAAATGTGGGCCTGTAAATTCATCCAACTACATTTTGTTCCAAAAGTTAGAATGTGTTTGGGTCTAAGGTTCCTTTTGTATATTCTACTTAGTCTCTTCAGTGGTACACAGGACTTGCGGCTGAAGGAAATGGAGTTGGTAATACTGGATCATAAAGCTGATGGATGCTCTTCAGGCATCAAGGCCCAGTTTTTTAAAGAAATTTAGACATAGCTGTCTAAATCACATAAGTCTTGTAGTGTCTAGAGAAGCAATGTCCAATTTTAAAAAGTGACTCGGGCATTTAGACTTCCAAGTTCCATTGACCTTCAGAGCTAGTCTAGTTGGTGAGTTAGTGCAGGCAAGCTGGGGTGCAAATCTACAGTGACTTATGTGCCATCCACTAACTATGTGTGTGTGGATTCTGCTATTGCATACTAGAAATGTACTAGTGCACTTTGATCTACTCCAAGAGGATGTCAGTGTGCACTAGAGAACTTCAGTGTGCACACAGACAATTAGTGCATAGCATGCTGGTGTACCTTAGAGTTACACTCCAACTTCCATGTGCCAGGTCTCCATATATATAAGCCCTCAGGCTCCTAACACATATTTGAAAATGAACATAGTCATCTAAGCCACTTATAGCCAAATTTTAGGATTATTTAGATGTCTAAAGATGCAAATAGGTGCTTAGTGGGATTTTTAGAACTGCCAGGATGATTCTGATAATCCTATTAGGAGCATAACTGAATCTTTAGGTATTTAAATACTTTTAAATATCTGTCCCTTATGCCCTGAGACTCCCTGGAGCAGCCACCTAAATTACTGTGAAAGTCTGGGCCCTTGTGCCGTGTGTGTGTGTGTGTGTGTGTGTGATGAACCAGGCAGTACACCAATATGCATTTGATAAATGTTAATAAAAGTGTGATTGTGTTATTTACTGTTCTTATCATATGCCCATTACCTGAAAACTGGCAATAAACAGATATTCCAGTTGGAGGGGTTTATCCTCTGTCCAAAAAACATTTATCTGTTTGCTTTCTAAAATAAAGCTAGAGCATGATCTGGCAACAGGATCACTCTGGCAATATTTGCAGGACATGTTCCTTAATAAATTTCCAATGCTGTGTACCACACCATACCTCTTGATCTGTAACTGTATTATGGTAATCGGTTACTGTCTTTGAGAGAGGAAAGGGAAAGCTACACTAAAACGCATGCTAAAAACTTTGTACCTGAAGCTCTGGTGGAACCCCTGGGTAACCCTTCTCGCCTTTTGGTCCATGATGGCCACGGTCTCCCCTTGGTCCAATGTCCCCTTTGTCTCCTTTTTCACCTTTTGCTCCTTCATTGCCAGGTGCTCCATTATTTCCATTGTTTCCATGATTTCCTTTAAATAATCAAAGATTTCTGGTCTATTTAAATATTTTCTCGTTCACTCCCTCTAATCATAACTGAGACCTAAGGTATGTCTAGACTACATGGCTCCGTCAACATTGTCAATGAAGCGGGGATTTAAATAATCCCCGCTTCATTAAAATAAAAATGGACGCCACGCTGTACGGACAATCAGCTGATATATCACGAGGTATAAGGGAACGGTTGACAAAGGCTTCCCTTGTCGACCGATCCATGTCTAGACTGCCGCGCTGTGCCGGATCAGCTGATTATCGGCACAACGTGGCAGCCATTTTTATTTTAATGAAGCAGGGATTATTTAAATCCCTGCTTCATTGGCTATGTCAGGTAAACTAGTTTGCATGGCTCCGTTGATGGAGCCATGTAGTCTAGACATACCCCTAGTGCTTCCATTTCCACCCCCACTTTATGACAAAACCTCTTCAATATAATAAGGCCTGAGGAATAAACATTGGCTATAGGGCTAACCAGGGGGACTTACGAGGGTTTAGGATTTTGGTGGGAGACTTTTTAAAAGGAAGCATAAATACCTTTAAGGAATAAGGAACATGTGAGCTAGTGCTGGCATATAAAATGTAGACTTCTCAGGCCATTGCTCAATTTTAGTGCTAGCTTTTAATAGCGGACTACTTGGGACTGCTGGGGAACAAAGTGTTTCGGGGCTGTTGAAAATAAAGGAGGTTTGGTAGTTGAGTACACTGAACAGTTTGGATTGGTTTCGATTTTGCCTTTGAATGAAGGTTTGCTGTATGAACAGCTGTGCTTTTTTCTCAAAGTAACCTGAAAAGCAGCTTAATAGCCTTCAACTATGTCTGCATAATCCAAACCGATTTGGGCAAAGCATTAAATGGTCTTGGGGAGTTTTTCACAGGCCAAGTAATACAACCAATTCTGTCTATGTTTCAGTCTATAGGTGGTTGGTTAGACTGGAAAAAGCTGCTTATGTTACTTCAGAGAAGTCCTGCTCCCTACTCTACTCCTTTGCCAAGCCCTGTCCATGCTCTGCCTGCACCCTATCCCTCCCTGCTCCACCAACTTTGCCCCTCCTCTGAGCAATGTGGCCCAGGGGATTATGGGGCTTGGCGCAGGGTGGAAACAGGGGCCATTCCCCACCACACACACACACTTACTGTGGTAATGGGGAGCTGCAGTGTCCCAGCAGCCTGCTCTGCTCTGCCCTGCCACACTGCTCTCCCAGTTCTCTGCACCCTGATTCTCTGCAGTGGCGGAAAGCAGCAGGCTGAGAGAAGGCAATGCAGCAGAGCAGAGCAGGCTCCTGGGTTGCTCAGGATCCCACCACCATAGTGAGTGTGTGGTGGGGGACTGCAGGGGCGACGGCAACCCTGGCTGCCACCCCTCACCAGTCCCCATAATTTCACAGGTCCCTCCCATTGATAGGGCAGTTGAGGCAGACACCATGGGCCCCCAAAAGTGTGGGAAATGGCCCTACATGCAGAATCGCTTTGCCTACTGCTATAGCACAGAGGGCCCCAAACTGTGGGGTGCACCTCCCTAAGGTAGAGCAAAGGAATGTCTGGAGCAGAGGGCTGGCAGGCCCACACCAGCCCCCACGGAGGGAAGAGTAAGAACGCCACCCAGCCTCTCCCTTCTCCCAGCTCTGCATTGGTCCTGTGTGCTCCCAGCTGCATCCCTGGCTCCCAGCTCCATACCTGACCTCATCTGCAGCCTTGGTGTGATTCTGCTGCCAGCCCTGCCTCAGCCCCCTGCCTCAGTTGCAGGCCACAGGGTTGAGGCCAGAAGCAGAGTAGCATCTGGCTGTGGGCTCAGCTGTCGGATCCCACTGCCCTTCCATTATAGCTCCACCCCCTTCACCCATCCCCATCCTCGGCCCTGCTCCAAGCCCCAGACCCATTCTCTTTACCTCTATCTGTATCCACCCAGCACCCTTCCCCCAACTCCTGGCACCATGGTCCCACTCCTCACCCTGGCTGGAGGCGCTGCTGTTGTACGTTAGTGACTCTCATTGTTTAGTATCATTACCCTCACCACATTGCTGTAAGGCAGGGAAATAATATCCCCATTCCACTTATGAAGAACTAAAACACACAGTAGCTAAGTCATGTGCCCACGGTCACAAAGGAAGCTGATGGAACAGACACATGAACCAAGGACTTCCAAGTCCGACTATAGCACCCATACAACTGAACTATCTTTGTCCGATTAATTTAATTTTATGCATTTTATAATCAAATCTCTACAGTTGTAGTTCTATGATGACAGTGGATAAGGATCCATAAAACACCAGCATAGAGCCAATGACTCCAGTTAGGACTGTAAATCAGCACTGCGTCTGACCCCATATGGTCTTCATTTAGTCATACAAGTCCAGCCTTTCAGAAACCAAATGGTCAAATTCAGTGCAAATATCATGCAAGCACTCTGATGTAGTTGCTGTGGTAGTCTGTAAACCAGCACTGAATTTGGCCAAGCTTTAGTTTCACATTGGACAAGCACAGAAATAGGTCCATATTACAAAATACAATCCAGTGCATTTATAGTATACTGACTGGCACTGCTAACCAGGAGCAGGGAGAGGGATGTAATGCAAAACATTGTACCATTTCCTAAGCTGCCAAATACTGATGTCTTCACTTTTCCTTAATAAAAAATTTTGTTTCTGTATAACAAGCCTCCCCAAGACATTTCCCCTATGGCCATAGAGTTACATAGGATTTATGCAAAGGGTTGATGGCATTGATGCACCTAATAAATCTTATTTACAACAGGCTAATGCCAAAAAAGTGTCAAAGTAACATGTTATTTTTTACATTTTTGCCAGCCAAAGCTGCTTATTTAAACAGACCTCACCATTACTGGAAACTGCTACCATCAGAATATCAACAACCAACTCAAAGAAATATTTAATAGGGATCCCAGAACCAGAGTTACTGTCAGCAATGTGTAGAAAGAGACCGAAAGAATGAAAGCAGTGAATGAGTAATTAAGAGAAAAACACAAGGCTGTTTGAGGCAAGCTACCCAGACTGAGACATACTCCTAGATGTGCCACAACTGTGTTATAAATCATCATTTTCAAATTCATGAAGATAATTATTAAATCAAATCTAAACCCACTGTGTAATCACTCTTCCCCCTTCCATGTATCTCCCTCTTTTTCATACCAACACACATGAAATAGACCAAATTCTTCCCATTACTAGACTGCTTTTTATGCACAAGATAAATCATACTCTGTCAAACTGATCTTTTTACATTAAGACAGACAAGAAAGAAAAACAAAAGTATGTTCCCCATGAGAGAGTATAGTGTGTGTCTCTTCTGTAAATGTTTGCACCATATGAGAGGAAGAAATGCCTTCTGTTTTGGAAATTTACAAGTCATCTTTTACAACACAAAGAAAACAAAAGCAATATCTACTCCAGAGTATATTCCATTAATTTCAGTGGAAGTTTCACTCATATAACAGAGAGCAAAATTTGGCCTGTGAACTATGAGAAACATCACGTTCGTTAGTGATGGTTCCATTATAAATTAATTTTATTAGCAATTGGTTTTTATTAGATTAGAACCTAAAATCTGTCTGCAAGCCCTCACTCAAGTTATGGGAAATTTTGGATCTGGATCCAAATCCATATCCAAGCTCTGCTCCTTTCTTGGGTCAGTCTCTGCTTTTCACAGATCACAAGCTACAGTTAGACTGATCAGAAATCAATTGCAATGACATTTTTACCTGGCATCCCAGCAGGCCCTGGAGGTCCAGGTGGCCCTTGATAACCTCGAAATCCAAATTCTCCACGGCAGCAGCTACTGCAATCTGGATGTTGAGGTCCACTTTGAGGGGGCTGAGTGCAAAAACATAGATTTTAAATAAACCATTCATAGAGTGTATTTGCTATATATACTAATGCATCCTGGTAGCAGAGTCTCTACTATGGCCCCTTGTTTGTACATGCCCGCAAGCTTTCTGAAAACTTCTCCTTTGGGACTGAAATCTTCCATTCCTGGTCTCTCCCTAATAAGGTTGGTTTTGAAATTTTTAAAATTGTTATTTATTTATAACATCATTTCGTATTAGTTTCCCCAGCTGAAAAAATATTCTTAAATAAATAAGATCGAGGAACTAAAAAATGGTAGAACTTTTACCTTCGTCTTCAATCAAGCATTTTGCTGTATGCGGGTAAACCACAGTACCAGCATGAATTCTCATTGACTTCAGTGGCCCTTGGTGCAGGCATGCTAGCTTATATGCAAAGAATGGCAGGATCAGGGCCTAGGATTCAATGTGGACCTCACAGTCTCTGCTAACTCTAAAGCAACATGAGGCTGGATTTTCAAAGCAGTGTATGCAAAAGTGCATGTGCCAATTCCAATTCATGCATGAAAAGTGGATGTGAATGGATGAACAAGTATGTAAGCGAGGCATCTCTAAACCTCATCTGAAAAGATAACATTTGAAGAAAATTGTTATACTCAGTGTGACGTGATGGAAATCTTACACAACACATTATTCATATGATGAACTATGTATCAGTAAAAATATATTTAGTATGAGTTATATACATTATTATTTATTGTATAAGAAAGTCCTGTAATACTATATATTTATATAGTGCTTTTCATCCCAAAGGATTCCCATGTATTTTATGCATACACATTCAGACTGGTAGATTTCATAACTGCAAAGGATTTTCTTATAGTCATATTGATTAAGTAAAATTACAAGGATTGTAATGAGTTAAAGTTGAACTCCTTTTTCTCTCCAGAAAATATTCTTTCAAGTTGCTCTCTGGAAAAAAGAAGCCCAAATCCACTAATGATAGGTTGAGTTGGCAACCCATTCATGGCAGGATTTTATATAAGTGACTTTGGGGAGTTATGTGTCATTTGACATTGGTGTTCCAAATAGAGCAAAACTCATTTGTAATTTCAGCCCACAAATGCTCTGCTCATCTATTAGAATTTGTTTCAAAAATCGCTTTAAACATACCAATCCTTTAGTTTTATTGGGGAATAATGAGCATGACATGAGGTAACACAAAGAAATTCTATCTTGTTACTAAGGTGACAAATGGGTTCTGTTGATATATGGCACCAGAATCCTTAGTTTATCCTAGATGGCTGGCTGATGGGTTATTCTTGTTAATATTTAGGTGGGTGATCATTCAGAAAGTGAGCATTTGAAAGGAAGAACTCTTCTCTGTGACGCCATTCAGAACAAACCCTTAGCACTGAGCCAATAGACAATATGCTGTCTTGATACATGAACCTGATGACCTTCTGACCACTTGAGGTCATTAAAAATTCCACAGTCTTTTTTATAAGACTTGTTAGAGCCAGTTACAATCTAAGAAAATCCACTATTCGGAGATCTAGAAAATATCTTCATTCTAATCTCCTGTCTGTCCCAAGAAATGTGAGAGACAGATGATTTTCACAAGCTTCTGATTTCAATTATTGTTTAGGAAAATAATTTCACTTGTTTGCCATACAATAAAAAGCATAAGGGCTTTGACAGATGGGACCTAAATGAATCTTCGAAACCCATTTCAAAGGTTAGAGAAAGTAACTCTACATTATTCATCATGCACATTTAAGTCTCAAATCCCCACATTTTTACTTTAAAATATATTCATCTCTGTGGAGCTCTGTGTACCCTCAGATTAAGAAAACCTAACCTAAAAATTCATTGTTTTGGAGCATTAAATATGAACAGATTTTTTTTTTATTCCTATGTCAAAAGAGTTTTTAAGTCCAAAAGGACAAATCTTAGGTCAAAATTTGCCGAAATATTCCACTGACGTTAATTTGTTAAATCAGGATAATAGGGTTTGGCCCTTTTAAAATATGTTAAAGCTACTTTCTCTAACCTTTGAAATGGGATTCAAAATTGATTTAGATCTCATTTGCCAAAGTCCTTACACATTTTATTGCATGGCAAATCTGTGGAATTATTACACCTCTGAATATTGGATTTTCTTAGATTAACAGCTAGGAAATTTAGCAGTTTAGGAGGCAGCTCTTAGCACTTGATTGTCAATAAAATGTCTCTAATTTGAACCTTTGGAGCAGCCATAATGGGAGACATGGTCATTTTTCCATTTCCTGCTGGCTTTCTTTAAAGTTTTATTTTACTTTATCCAAAACAAGAAGTTAAATAAATGCCTACCACAATGGGTCCTGTTCTGAATAAGAAGGGGACAAACTGGTGTACATGGGTGGGGTGGGAACAACATTCTCCTTGCTCCCTCTTGTGGCCAGAGATGTTTCCACAACACCCTCTCTCCGCCCCTTCTTTTCAGGATTCCTTGGGAGTGCCTATAATCTCTCTCAGGGTAATCCTCAGCTCTCCCATGAAAGTAATTGAAAATAGTCCTCAGTGTCCCCAACACAACATCCATCAAAGCAACCTTATAGCTTGAACCAAAATCCAGTGCTCCTTCCAATTATGGAGGTTTTATTCTTCTCAGCAGAAACTTAGCCTTCTGGGGCTGGCTTCATTCCTCTGTCAGCACATACTCTGTTCTGAGAGGGAAGGAGGAATATATATGCCTCTCCTTCTGAGACCTCCTCCTGACTGGCCAGGAGGGAGGGGTGCCCTACCCCACTCTGCGCTGTTTGGGCTCCTGATGCCAACCCCTTAAAGGAAGTTTCTTGAGATCTCTCCAATCCATTGCTAAATCCCCAGGACCACCTTCTCTCCTCCAGTTGGTCAGTTCCTGAGACTGCCCTAACCCTCATTTACCCCCCTCCTTAGGTTTAAAGAGCCAGCACACTCCATAACAAAGGCCTTCTTCCTCCTCCTCTAGTCACCTCAGCAGGCAAAATAAATTAAATAAACTGCCAAAAACACAAGAAGAAAGCCAGTACACTTAGAAGCACTCCAAGTATATCAAGTAGGACAAGAAAGAAGATTGTATCTACATCAGTTACATACAAGCTATACAGCTTGAAGAAATCATGATAAGTAGCTCATATGTTATCAGCTGTATGGAAAATTCAGCACAGAGAGAGGTTTATTTATTCTGTCTAGCCCAGGGGGTCAGCAGCCTATGATTCTCAAGCCAAATATATGGCTCAGTATGGAACCAAATATGGCTCTTTTGTCATTCCCAAAATACAGGCAACTTTTTTAATTAAAATGAACAATGCAAAATTTTAATTACTCACATCAAGATGGTCGTTTTGTCTATTTCACCTTTAACCAGAGGTGAAAGTAAGGCAGTGCATCCTGGTAAGAACTGCCTGCACTCTGGCAAGAGCCAGCTGGGACACTCTTCTCGTTAAAAGGGCTGGTTGAGGGCACGCTGTAGAAGACTTGTGCACACTGCCAGCTGGGCTAGTGAGAGGGCCCCAGCGGCCCAACCTGCATCTGGCCACAGTGTCCTGTCCCTGGCCCCAATCCTGGGGCAGGCCTTGTGGTCTAGCCTCCATCTGGCCTCAGGAAGGGCTGATGGTGGCCCGCCTCCTGCTGCAGCACAGATAGGAGGGGAGGTCACAATCCAGCTGTGGCAATCCTGGTCTGGCCCCTTCATCCAGCCACTACTTCCCAGGAGCAGCAGCCCAGCCCAGTAAAGTAATCTGGCCCAAGTCACCTCCCCCCCCATAGTCTACTTTCCACCCCCAGCACCCTGCCCTCCTCCTGCACCTCACACACACACACACACACACACACCAGCCCCCTGCTTTGAGTCCTTCATACACCTCAACCCTGACTCCTGCACCCCCACATCCCCAAACTGCACCCCAACAGCAGCAGAAGTTCCATTAAATAAAGTCTGTGAGTACAATGTTCCATTTATGCTATTAATC
This sequence comes from Apalone spinifera, assembly GCA_030068395.1. Lineage (NCBI taxonomy): Eukaryota > Metazoa > Chordata > Testudines > Trionychidae > Apalone > Apalone spinifera. The sequence goes on from JANRFK010004149.1 coordinate 20,407,832, forward strand.
ATGTCAATTATCAATAATATTAAGTTATATATTTTCAGTCATGTAAATGGGCATTCTTATACTGGCTGCTTGTAGACCACTTGTTCCAAATTTTGATGCAGTTTGGCTCTTTGGTTTGAAAAGGTTGCTGACCCCTGCTCTAGCCCCTCTTTACCACCTCACAAGCTCCTTAGACAGCTGGGGGGAAAATTCTCCTGGCACTGTCATAACATAAAACAGCTGCAGACATGGGGGGCTTTCTAGGGACACACAAATAGTTCAAGGGAAAACAGCTGCTGGCTATTCTGCTTTCTATTGAGGATCATACAGATCCTTAGAGAAGCCCAAAATTGGGTAGACCCACAAGGAGTTTATTCCCCTCCACCTGAGAATACATAGGCTCTAGTGATGCAAAAGACCCATTATATCAGTCCATTCCGTGCTAGATTACACCAACTGCACATTTCATAGTTTTTCATCTAATTTTAAGTGAGCCAAGAACTGGGATTGCATCATTTCCCTTGAGAGATCATTTCCCAGACACAGGAATGTTGGATGTAAATGCTGTGTGCCAATTGGCTGAGTCCCTCTCACTCAATAAGCAGTTCCATTACTGTAAGTGTAAAGATCATGTACATACTTGGCACCAAATTCTACCCTTGGATATACATGTAGCCCCCAATGACTATAATGATACTAATGTCAGAGGCAGAATTTGGGCCTGTTTTTGTTAACAAAAACAAGTTTGCATTAAATTATATATTACTAAAAATAAATTGAAAGACAGTTCTTAAAGTACAGTCCACTAGATCTTGAGTTAAAGGAGAGTTTTATTTTATTATTAACACATAGGGTCTATGGAGATGCAACTACAAAGCATTCCATCCAGTAGCAGGAAGAGGAACACAAAAACACTAGCTGGCTCCTCACAATATACCCCCACTGATCATACTGTTTATGTAAATAAATTCAATTTAATATAAATTAAATTAAATTAAATCTACTTTCCTGATTTTGTGAGAACAGAAGTTGTGTAACAAAGAAAATGTATATGCTATGCAGTATAACTATTAAACTGTAGGAAATGTTGTTGCTATATTTGAACTTATTGTCTTGTGTTGCCATATCTCAATCTGCTTCATTTAAGCCCATTACAGTTACCTAAAATCAAAACTCATCTCTGCTTCTCACAAAATAATTATTATCCATCCCACATCTGCCGACTCCTGCTTTTGGGAATTCAGGATCCAGTGCTGAGACTGAAAAAAAGTATATAATACTATCAACCAAAAATTGTAAAGACTCAATCATTTGCATTCAGTAGAGATGTTGTTACTGACTATAAAACATAGTGTACAACAAAACTTCCAGCCCCAAGCTGATGAAAAGCTTTCAATTTTGTTTAATGTTTAATAAAGCTTCATTTTATCCCCTTCACATTTTTTTAAAAGGAAAAATGTTGAATTGCAGTACTTTACATATGACCAGGTGAGGTAATTTTCCCTTTGCTGGGACCTAGTGACTAGAATATATACAATGCTACATAAAAGATGCCTAGCAAAAAGCAAATCATTTAGCAGTCAATTTAAGAAGCATTCATTCCGGGGGGGGCGGGGGGTAGGGGGTTAAACTAAAATAAAAAGGATAGCAAATAGACATAAAGCATGTTACATTGTGCCTACTTAGGTCTCAAATACGGTGTTACTGACAGGATTTAGAAACAAATCCTAAGAGAGGCCAACCACTACAAATATTTGCTAGTGCATTAAATGATTTTCTCAAGCTCAAAAGGATATATTGTTTTCTATATGTATGTTTTATATAACCTGGGATTTTTTTCTCCCATTTGAGCAGTATCCTTTAGAATAGCATCTGTTAATCAATGTCATAATTTTTCTTTGCATGCATACGTCATAAATAGATTATAAAACCTTAGTCTTCTAGAAAAATATTCTGCAAGAATTGAGAAACTGTATCTCACCGTATCTAATAACATAGGATCAAAGTTTCACCAGAACTGCTGGTTACATTCTTATTGCCCCCACCCCACTACTGGCTCTACCAGTTCATTATAAGATTCTATGAAGCAACCCAATAGCATACAGACCAATAAGCAGTATTAATAAACCTCTTCTCTCAAATATATCATTTATAATCTTAGAAAAACTCTGATTTCAAAGGTATCCTTAGAAGATTAATTCAGAGTACCTGGACTCTGTCTGAGGTAGTCTGTGCTACATCATCTACCTCTGGTCTCTGGGCATTTTGGTCTGTAGAAGTGCTATTATCATCAAAAGTCGACTTTATAAGTTGACTCCGCTGTTTCAATATTTCCCTGCTGCTGGAACCTTTATGGCCAGTCTGGTGGTGACTTTGCAATACTTTGGCCACCACTTTATTAGATCTTCTGCTCACCTCCATATATTCATCTTGACACAGGCAAAATGGAATTAAAAACAAAGCCAGCAGATGCCAGATGATGAAATCCTTCACTGCCATGTTACTCAAAACAACAACTTCTCAAGAGTCCAGAAAATGTCTTTTAGGAGGAGAAGCCCGTTGACTGCATCAGTAGTTATGTGGTCCTTGCAGCTATTTCCACTGTTAAGCTTGGCACTGAGACCAGCACGAAGTTTTATACGTTTGTGCGCAATAAATAAAACCATGAAAATGCCAAAGTGACAGGATTCTTCATCCAAAAATCAGTCATGCCTCCTTAAACAAACCAAGCATTATTCACCACAACGAAAATTGATTTGTATGCTGGAAACAGCCACCACATTTAATAGACTCTTGTAGTTTCCATATGGGGGCATTTAAAAATGTGACACTTTTGGGGGTAGGGCTGGGCATGTTTTTCATTTAAGTGTGAAAAAATGTGATGAAAAGAAACACATGTGGCTAATGTTTTATGTTGCTTGATTAGATATGGACAGGCTGCGAATTCACACTCTGAAATATCTTTCGGACACAGTCATCTTCTTTATTTGCCAGGAAACTCACACACATGACTGCGTCAGCTCAGTCAGAAAAAACCATCCAAGAGCAATTAGGAAACAAAAGTACAAGAGAGCCTTTTGCACATGAGTCTGATTTAATGACTATTTTTGACTATGCTTTTCATTTACTAATAAAAAGAAAAAATAAATTTTCAATGTTGGTGAACTGACATGGGAAGGTGACTGGGTAAACAAGTCTGCAATGCTAGGTTGAATTCAGTTTCACACCAAACTCCAATTTTTCAGCATGTAGTTTCAACTTCCCCATTACACAATATTTTTGTTTCCTGAGTTTTGCTAAATGCAATTGCCAAACCATATTTTATATTTTCTCTGCCAAGTAAATATGAATTACCACAAAGCTTGTTTGATATTAAGAAGAGAGACACACAATTATATACACATAATAACCTAATTTTCATTTTTGTAAACCATCTACTTGTAGCCTTTAGATCTGAACAATTGCAGGAGACAGCCCTGCACGTGTTTATGCACAAAAAAATTACATTAACATCCCTGAGCTCAAATATAGTTACTAATTTGCACAAATGTTCTCAGTGTTGGGGGCCACATACCAGGGTTATGAAATAAATCAGGCTAGCTGATCACAATGGTCCGTACTGGCCTTAAAAAAAAAAAATCTGTTGAGCTATCAACTCAATCACATTGCTACTGAAGACAAAGAAAAACAACTGTTGGCTCCCCTGAAAACAGAACAGTATATATATATATATATATATACACACACACACAAATGCATGCCCAGGTTATTATGCTTTTTTTCCAAAACTGCGGGGCGTTTGGTACCTCGGGAGGAGTGGCAAGTGATCCACCATCATTGGATGAAGAGAAAGTAACAAACACAGGATCTAGATGTCTCTAAAAGTATCAGCAGTGAGATGTTGACATCTACACTGTCATCCTTAGGTTTCAGACATCTACACTGTCATCCTCAGGTTTCAGATTTAACAACCCATTTGGATGAATGGGCAGCAGACTCTGGTCATTACAAGCAAATAAGGCTAAGTCCTATTAATAATATCACAGCTGCCAACTGCCTAGGAGATGCAGTGTAGAACAGCTGATGTACTACAAGGTGCAATGCCACCAGTTTTCATTGTTGGACCCTAGTGGGGATGGCCAGAGCTGCTCCAGCCTCTGAAGACTTCAGTAAGCCTGCTGCCATTGGGGTCTCCCAGTCCTAAAGCACATAGACTTCAATAGAGCAGATGGAGGAGGCAAAGCTCAAGGAATACAGGCTTCTGTGGAGTTGTTCTCATTACAGCACAGTAAGAAATACAGCAGCCCAGAGAGGGCACCTCTTTCTTCTCACATCCCTCTGTCTCCCACTAAAATGTTTCCTTATGACATCCCTCACTGCACGTCTCAGAATTGTGGTTCCGAGCTCTCTGTAGACTCAAGAAGATGGAACTGCATTGATTTGCAGTCAGCTCATGGGATCTTTAAGTTGTCTTCAAACCCATAAGGAGCGGGAACTTCATTTAATTAAAGGGAAATCTTAGATTCAGGAGAACTCTTCTGCAGCAAGGCACCACATCACTGAATACATGATGTCTAGATCATTTCTTGTACCTGGGATACACAAGACCTTGCTAGCCACAAAAGGGCCTCGTAAAGAGGTGCACTAAGCAGTATTTTATAGTTATTTAAATTGTTTCAGAAAACTGCAATATTCTTGTTATTTCATTGCAGAGAGATGGAGAAGAGACTTTATTGAAGGGGAAGACAACTAGCACCAGCCACTCTTCTAGAAATACAACTCTATTTTTGAAAACTATTTTGAAAACTATTTCCACCTAAAGAGTTGCTTTTTCCATGGAGACGAATTTTCTTGGTAGCAAAGGTGCTTGGAACCCTGGCACTCTAAACATGCGAATCACTCATAGAAAAACACTAATCCATCTTGGCACTCAATTTGATTCAGCAAGTGCTAGAGCAGCACTGATGTTTTCAGCTATCATTGGTGTTTTCTGGGCTTGCAGGTCTCTAATCCAGGAGCTTCCAGTGGCATTAGGGAGAAAAATGTTTTCAATGTGGGTAATGACTATTTACAGCACCCATGGGCTAAAGAGGATTAGCAAAACAAAACAAAACAAAACAAATCTATTCTTCGCAGCTTCCACCTATTGCTTCAAGTAAAAGCTGAAACAAGCATATTTCTTGGCAACACTTTGACAGAAAATTGCCCTACCTTGGCCTCTAATAGACGAAGGTCCACCTACTCCCTCACCATCATTATTTTAGTTGTTTGGTAGTACAAATGTTTTTGTACCATATAAATGGCTTAGGGTTTTTTGTACTATGATTTGCAATCTTTAAAAGGAAAAACTGAGCACATTTAGTCTCTAAAATAGAAAACTGGAGGGAAGACCTGCTAATCTTCAAAATACATTAAGAGCTGCGCCATGGGGTGAGCACTCACTCCCACACACCTCCAGTTGGTCACTCGGGGAATCAGCTCTTCTGCCTCAGAGTGCCCTCTACTGATCAGTGTCCCCAGCCTCAGGTGCAGGTCTGCAGCTGATTCAGCTCCATGTCCTTTCCTGGCCATGGTGCCCTTTCCTCCTCACGCTGTCCTGGGTCAGTGCCCCTTCACTCTGGGGGCCTCCCCTCCCAGGAAACTTCCAATTCCCTTATCCCCCCCCTTGCCTCAGTGACCCACTGCCAGTCTTCATCTAGCCCCTTACCTTAGGGACAAACTGCAGTCTGAAATAGCCACTCATCATTAACAAGGGGTGTGGACCCACTGCCTTTGCCTATCACTGGCTGTTTCCCTGCAGCCCTAATACCCTCAGGTGTTGCAGCCTGGGAGCAAGGTCAGACCTCAGCTCTCCAGCATTGCTCTGTCTTGGGAGTCCTCTAGTTCCCCTATCAGACAGGTCCCTCCTGCTCCTCAGCTAGAGCAAGAGTGTTTGTCTCCTCCAGATGCCTTTATTTATACAGCCTTAGCTGGGCCCTAATTGGCTGTATCTACCTCAGCTCCAGGCTTCACTTTCTCAGCCTTCTCCCAGGACTGAGTTTTAACCCTTAAAGGGCCAGTGTGGGGAAGATGCTCCATCACAGGATGTTGTAGAGGATGCTGATCAGATGTTCTTCATGTCCACCAAAGATGACAAGAAGTACTTGGCTTAATCTGCAGATTTAGGTTAGATATTAGAAAACACTTTTTAATGCTTAGGACATTAAAGTACTGGAACACGTTACTTAGGGAGGTTGTGAAATCTGTGTCACTGGAGATGTCAAGAAAAGATTAGACAAATACTGATTAAGGATGATCTAGGTATATTTAGATCTAAGGGATGGACTAGATGATACCTAAAGGTATCTTCAGTCCTACATTTCCTGGAACCTCAAAATTTTATCTAAGCAGTAAACAGCCTTCTCAGTCTATTTGCCACCTAAGGAAAGTTTTGGGTAGGAAACAAGCTAGGAACCGATTATCCAGTCTCATTCCTTGGGTAGTCAAATACACCAGTGAAAAGTAGATGCCAGATTAATGTAAAATGAGATACCATGTCAGAAAGGCAGCCTTTGAACTCACTTTGTTCTGGCATAAATGATCATAAAAGGCTCAAGGCAGTGAAAAAACAGGCCCTTGCAGTCAAAGGATCAGAGAAGGGTTGACATTTAAGGCCCAGTTCTGCTTTTTGTTACACAGGTGTGATGTTCACTGTGGGAGTTATGGTGTTGTAACAGAGCAGAATTTGTCCCTTTATACCTCTTAGCTACATATTTTTATGCCCAGTTTTAAGCATATAGTCACTACCATCTTGGCTTTCTGTATACTTCCAAACTGTTGCTTTTTTCAAGTCTGAATTATATTGGCGGGGGGGAACACCTGATTCCTGACCTCTGATTTTTAACACTCTACAGCTACTTGCTCTGTTCTCGCTCTGTGAGTCCCCCTGCGGTTGTGCCTTAGAAGCAGTTGTGTATTTTAGAATTTGTTGAGATAGTGTCTAAAATGAGATGGTTTTGCGCAAGTTGCAGGGCATCCTTTCAAAAGACAGCAAAAGTAAAGGTGCAAGAAAGATGTATTCAGTCATAGGCTATGACAGCAAAACAGTCACATCTGAAAACACCTAGCTGTTTACATGGACGGTTCACTATGACTTCATTTAAAGCCTCAGGGACATGTTCCTTCTATAGCAGCATTTCTCAAACTATGGGTCAGGCTGCCCAAGGGAGGTGAGAGAATGTGTCAAGGGAGGCGTGAGCAGTATGATTGCTCTTATTTTTAAACTGACTGTCAGCTCCAGGTGGCTGGGGATCATGCAAAAGAGTCATGCATCCCCAAGAATTAGGGGCAACCAGAATCCTACTACCTGGGTTTCGGAGCTTCTTCTCCCCACCCAATGTCTCACCTGGAGACTGCAGGGCTCTGGCTGTCAGCCCCAGGGTGGCAGCAGCAGCACAGAAGTCAGAGTGGCAATGGGGCACTAAGTCAACTGTGAAAAGTGACACTGACAAATACAACTTTTCACATTGCCACCTTTATTGTGCTGCTGCTGGCACAGCGCTGCCTTCAAAGCTGGGCACTCAGCCAGCAGCCTCTGCTCTCCACTGTTCCTACTGAGCTGGGCAGTGGTGCGTGAACTTGGGGGTTGGGACATAAACAGCTACAGACACAAAGAAGTGGGGCCTGATCAAATAAGTTTGAGAACCACTGATCTACAGTAATAGCTCAGTTGCAATGGGCAAAGAGCTCATCAGTGCCTGACATTCCCAAAGCGAATTCCTCAGCTCCTTACTGAAGGAACCCAAGGCACAGGTGATGGGACAAAGCCCAGCTACACTGTGAGAGCTCCAATTCTGAGATTAGTCTGAAACGCACAGGCAACCCAGGAACACTGTGACCTGGTCATTCTCATCCCTTTCTCTGCAAGCTGGCATGCAAATTATCTATATATCCAAGTTCTAGTCTTAAAAAATCCCCCAAAGAAACAGGTTCCCCCAAAGCAATTGGTCTCAGCCAGCAGTATTTACAAAGGTCTGTGACAATCTGGCAGGGTAAAATAGTCAATAATCCCAAACAGGAATCACCAGATGGCTTATCAAAGACACTTTTAGATGGGCAAAAATAGAAATTTCACAGAGATGTGATGGGGCGAATCCAACAATATGCTAATCCTCCTTTGTTGTGTGCCTATTTCCTTAGTCCAAGCAGCTGTTCCTTTGCCAAGTAACACATTCACTCCCTGTGGAAAAAAGCAACAAGATCCCTGGTTTGGAAAGTCCATTCCTGTAATACACTATTCCTAACCTCTTACAATGCTTTATACAGTATCCACACCAGCTCCCAGTCCTGGAAACAGGTAAAAGACTTATCAAAACAATGGGAATCATGCCAGGTGCTCATGTAGGACATAAAGCCACCAGCCCCTCAGTCTCGTGTGGGTATAATTACTTCTTCCCTTCAGTTTCTTACTGTCACTGCACAGTCAGCTGCTTAGCCCAGCAAGACAAAAGCAGCATGGGGTAGAATTAAGAGTGACATCTTGTGCAGCATGAAATGCACGCTAACTTTTATTCACTCTTCTTGTTTGCCTGTTTTGAGCTAAATATGTTTAAAATACATCCTGTAATAATAACTGGTAGCAAAGCATCTGTCTGAAGAGGCAGAGTAACGTCTCCTGCCATGCTGGCAGCCTTTATGGAGTAATAGTCCCGCAACCTTGAGTGGATTATAAAAGACAAGGCATAACTTCCTGCATGGGAAAAAAAATGTGCATGTCTCTATCTCTTCCTAATTTGTTTCTGGGTATTCATTTTAGGTGGAAAAAGGAAAATTGAGAAAAGAAATCTTATTACTGTTGGGTTTTTTAATTGGTGCTTGTTATAAGAGACTTTTGGCTTGACAGCCAGGGCTTTGCATCTGGGGAACAGAGTGGGCAGTAGCAGACAAAGCTTCTTCACAAGGTCCAAGTAGGCTTCATTTCTCACCTAGGCCATGTCTCCATTAGGAGATTATTTCAAATTTACTAAATTCAGTTTCTGGACTCCTGATTTTACAAATTCGAACTTGCATATCCTCACGAGGAAGAATCGAATGTAGTCTGAGGCTGGCTCTGTTAATGAGGACATGCAACCTTGGACTTAGAGCCCTACGAAGCACTCTGAGGAGCTGTGAGAGGCCTCCTGGAGGCCAATTAGCTTGAATTAGTGGCACCAGACCATCCACAGTAATGTTATTTCGAATGTACAAATTCAGAATTAGCATTATTCCTCTCTAAAAACAGGAGTACAGAGTTTTAATTATGTGGCCCCTTATTTTAGAATAATTGGCTTGGTAGTGTGGACGCACCACTTACAAATTCAAACTTGGGAAGGGTTAATTCAGAGTGGGGCCTAGTAGACTAGGCCCTAAAGACCATCTGTAGAGGGTTAGAACACACTCTACTGTCCTTGCCTTGTTTAGTGAGACTACTTAATAAGGAATCCAGTTGTGGTGGGTCCACTGAGAACACAGACCACCAGCTACCAAACAGCCACAAGTTTGTAAGTTTGTTCTTGGTCCCTACTGACATGTGCTGAATTGGATTGGCAAAGCAAAGGCCAAAGGCTTAATATTCCATGCTCTTTGTATTCTGCAGCAACTTCAATCTCTAAAATTCAGGTGCTGATGTGCCAGATAATTTTAACTGGGTTTCCATTGAATTAAAGATGAAAGAATAATACAATTACACAGACTCCATGCTATTTATTTTTAAATTAAATTTATTTTATTTCACTCTGTCTCCATATTAAAGTTTCCATATGTCACAGTATGTCTTCTTAAAGGCTACGTCTAGAAGTTTTTCCATTAAAAGCATTTGCAGAAAAGAGTGTCTAGATTGGCATGGATGCTTTTTGCGGAAAAGCGTCCAGGCCAATCTAGACGCAGTTTTGCGCAAGAAAGCCCCGATCGCCATTTTCGCCATCGGGGCTTTTTTGCACAAAACAGTCCTGAGCCGTCTACACTGGCCTTCTTGCACAAATACATTTGCGCAAGAGGGCTTTTTCCTGAACGGGAGCAGCATAGTATTTGTGCAAGAACACTGACAATCATACATTAGATCGTCAGTGTTCTTGCACAAATTCAAGCAGCCAGTATAGACAGCTGGCAGCTGCTTTTGCGGAAAAACTTGCCAGTCTAGACGCAGCCAAAGTCTAGAATGGGGCAGTTCACACTGCTTAGATGAATTGTTTCAGGCTTTTGGCAGACTCAGGCATGCATCAATGTACACTCAGTTATCTTTGTGATGTTATTTTTATAACCATGCAGACTATAAACATTGTTAATGAAAACAAAGATTCTAGAGCTCAAGTCTGTGGCAAGGCATGCATTCCGAACCTAAATCAGTGGCTAGTGAAATATTGGACTGCACACTGGCCTGTCTAGGCAGTATTGCCAATACCTTGAGTCACCTATGCCCCTCTTTGATATTTTAAAAATAAACTTTATAAAAATGTTGGTTTATTTTAGAGCCCAGAGAATGCAACTGTAAAAAGAACTAAGTGAGAATGGCAGAACATGCGTTAAGTGGAGCCAAAAGTAACCAGCTGGTCATGAGTTGCATCAGACAGAAAATGAGACAGAAAATCTCATGCTTTATGTACAATGCTGTTTTTAGTTTTTAACATTTACACTGTGGTAATGGCCAGAGCACAAACCAGTTGTGCTGGATGCCGTACAAACTCTAGTTTATGTCCACACTGCCCAGTCTTGTGCAAGAAAATATGCAAATGAGCCACAGCGATGAATATCGCTGCGCCTCATTTGCATACTTAATGAGCTGCCATTTTTGCACAAGGAGCTTTTGCACAAGACGGAGCAGTCTACACTGCTCCTTCTTGCACAAAAAACCCCTCTTGCACACGAGCTGTTCTGCCTGAAAACAAGCGGCAGAATGGCTCTTGTACAAGAGGGGGGTTTTGCGCAACAAGGAGCAGTGTAGACTGCTCCTTCTTGCTCAAAAGCCCCATTGCGCAAAAATGGTGGTTCATTAAGTATGCAAATGAGATGCAGCGATATTTATCGCCGTGGCTCATTTGCATATTTTCTTGTGCAAGACTGGGCAGTGTAGACGTAGCCCTAGTAAATAATATTCTCTACCCCAAAGGGCTTACTGTCTAAGACAAGCTATATAGGGGAATAAGATGAAAAGATCAGGGTTGCAGTTGTAGGTGAAGGGGGTAACAAAATACTAGGATGTACACAATTTTCAGCCAGTCAGGAGTAGTAATCACATGTGTAAATTTTTTGAATTGCACTTTCAAAGCATATGTACCCAAAGTGAGTTATTCTGCCAGGACCAGGATTGACTCCAATAGTTAGAAGCAAATTAGTAACTACAGGGAGAGCCAGTCTTTAAGAGGAACAGGGCTGGCACCAGGGTTGGTACATCTAGGTGATGTACCCTACAGGGTTCCCAGTCAATTGTCATCACCCCTCTTCCACTCAGCAGCTCACAACTAATTAATTGAGCAAAAGAGGCCATGAAACATGAAGTTACATCAGAGAGAGCTTCCTGGGCCTGAGTGAAGGAACACTGAGCTCTGATTGGTTAGGGCTTCCTATTTAAATCCAAAGGCAGGCATAGGAAGTTGTCTGCATAAACGGCTTCTACATTGGGCCTTGCCTTCCTGACCTTATTCCTGACCATTTCCCCTGGTCTCCAAATCCAGCTTCAAATCTTGGCTTGACTCCCAATTCCAACCACTGGATTTAGACACCTACACCTCTGCCCTGACAATCTGGACCTTTTTGATTAAAAGGCAGGTATGGGAGTGATGCTGTTTAATGTATTTATATAATGCCTGTTAATACGCTATTCTGTGTAATCAGGACTTTAAATAAACCACCATGGGTGCATTCTCGCCAAATGTAGGCATTCTTCCAATAAAATGCCATGCTTCTGTAATTGCAGTATGACTTGGGAGATATCTGAGGATAGATGAAAATATAGATCTGAGCAACTTGCACGGCCAAGCTCAAAGAGTGGAAATGGAACTACAGAGTCTTATCTACCACTTCCTATAGTATATTGTCCTCAACAGACAATGATATCTTATATAACAGGAGCAGAAACACACACTGAACTTTTCATTCAGATGAATGCTCTAAGCTACAGAATAAAACATTAGAAAACTTTAACGATTGTATCAGGTAGTCATTGTTTATCTCCAGCAATTATTTCCTGCCAGAATGTTCAGAGTTTGCCTGTCAATATACAATTAAGTTGTCATTCATATCCAGAACGCTGCTGAATGTTTTACTCATTAAAAACCTGTTACTGAAAGATACTGTTTCATTTTAATATACTTCCTAGCAACAGTCATCTTTTCTTGCTACAAGTCTTGCCAGCAAAAAAAAATAAAAAATAAAAAATTGACTAATATAAGATTATTTCCTGAGCCAATTACCACCAAAGCATGCTAATTAATTTGCTTTTCTGTTTTATCATGAACCAAAATGCAAGAGGCTATGGCTTCAAATATCATTTTAGACTTCTATAAAACAATCTGCCATTTAAATGTAACGAATTAAGTATTCGGGATGTGCTAACAGTAGGCAGAGGCTATTCATTACAGCTGACACACATCTGACTAACGTGCACTTTGAGATAATTGAACAAAGTTACACTGTTACTTCAACACATCTGAAAAAAAAGCCTCAAACTTTACACAGTGACAGCTAAAACAGATTTAATGAGCTCACTTTAAATTGTGCATTTGCAAAAGAGATTAGAAACCTAAAGGTTCAACAAAGTGAACATGTAAAATAACACAGTTTGTTCTACAGACCCACTCATTTTGTGTATTCAGGTTAGAGCTACTTACATTACCAATCACAATAATTATTGTTAAAAGTTTCATTAATATTGTACTGTGGAACCAATATAGCTCTGGCAAGAATGCTGGCTTTAACTTAGGACCACACATTGTCAATAGGAGTATTAACTAATTGTTAATTACTGAACCAATATTACTGCTAATGGGTAAACTAGAAAGCCCCACTGGACTTTCACATTCCAAGCTGAGGTGGTAGGGCTGGCATTTTGGAACATTATTCATATTTATTACATTAGGCCTAGATCCACAAATGTACTTAGGTGCCTAACCACCAGTCTATACACCTAATTCCCTTTTTTTTGGTACTATTGCTATTCATCAAATCTCCCTTCATATAACCCTGTAGGCACCTAAACTCTCTTGGCACCTACAGTAAAAATTCCCTAGGTGCCTGTGCTTCTGAGCACATGTGCTACTGTCTCACTCTAAGCATCCAACCACCTATCTCCTGCCACAGCCCCAGAATTGCTCATAAATGGAGGAAGATGAGCGTTCAGCCACCTAATTCATGTGCAGGGCCTGATCCGGTAAGGATGCACAGAAGCTGCCTATCCCCACACAAAACACCCCTGTGGGAGGGAGACCTTCCTTACAATCTTCAGCCCATTAGTTAGAATATTCATTATGGCATGGGAGATCACCAGTTCCAGCTCCTCCTCTGGCTGATAAGAGGAAGTGTTTTGAACAGGAGTCTGCCACCTCTCAGTTAAGTGCCATCACCATGAGTCTCACTTTTGGTCCAACTAAGATTTAACTAAAGTGGAACAATTTCCCTAGGAGAGATTGAGGGAGACCCACATGAGACTATCCCACACTTCAGCAGTTAGAGCCCTGTCCAAACACAGAGCACTGGGTATTCCCTACCCTGAAGATCCTGAATTCCAAACAGGCAGGGTGGGAGTAAGGAGAGTAACACTGCAGTACAGCAAACATTATGAGTGTTCTATTTGCAGGGGGTAGGGATCTGTGTGGGGGGGGGATACGTTAAGTGGATAGAAAAGCAAAGGGAACAGGGATATTGAAGGGAAGAGCAGGTGGATGCAGGACAGGGAAGGGAGAAGAAAAGGGCCAGATATGAAATGAAGCTGAGAGGAAGAGTCTGTAATGGGTGGGGAGGGAGATTGGAGTGAACACCAGTTCAGCACAGCTAAGAAAGTCCCGTCAAAACTGCAGAAAATCCTCTAATAATCAGTATCATTAGGTTCCTGTTTAAGCTGTTGCTAAAGGTAGAGTCTGGCTGGCTCCTACCTGTAGTTTCTTTCCTCTAAGGCCTCACGGTTATGGGAAGCTGGGAATGCCAGATAGTTCCTGTCTGGGGGCACTAGGAGTTATCTCCTGCACAGTTCTGGTTCTGGGAGGAGCTGGAGGTGGCCTGAATGGGATCTATTTTACCTTCTTCCTACCATGCAACAGTCTTTGTGTGACCTGCTTCTGCATCCGTACCTACTCTTACCAGCTTGTTTTCACTTGCAAACAGAGTGAATTTTGTCAGAAAGTCATTGTGAAACAAAGACCAACCCCCATGATGGCATATTCAGGTAGTCTCTGTTCAGAGAAGAATTGGGTCTCCAGGTGTTTTCCCTGAAAAGTAAACAGGATCATTTTAAGTGACATGGATACTGAATGTCACCCAAGTGATGTCATTACAATGCACTGCAATTGCACAGGTTTTCCCATGTTGAATCCTTAACCTAATTCCTCTCCCGCCCATTCAATTCATTTCAATTCATTGTATTTGCGCAAGAACACTAACAATCATACATTAGATCGTCAGTGTTCTTGCGCAAATTCAAGCGACCAGTGTAGGCAACTGGCAAGTTTTTCCGCAAAAGCAACAGCTTTTGCAGAAAAACTTGCCAGTCTAGATGCAGCCGGGCTGTTCCAGCAGCAGCCTCTGTTTACAGTGGTCGGGGCCAGGTGTGGACAGTAGCTGCTCCAGCAGCAGCCCCTGCCCTGGGGGTCCTAACTCCCCACTGGGAGCCCCTGTGGACAGGGCTGCTTCAGAAGCAGCCTCCCCTAATCCCCCCGCCCTACTGCCTCTGATAGAGGCAGCAGCATGGGAGGGAGGACAAATGGCACCATGGAGATGGTGCTGAGGGGAACCAGCTTTTAAGTTGGCTCCCCCAAGCACCATTTCCTGCTTCCTCCCCCCCCTTTCTGCATCTGATATAGAAGCAGCACTGGGGGTGGGGGGAATGTGAGTAGTCAACTAATTAACTACTCTTTTACATCCCTAGTATGATTGCATATGCTGCTTTTAGGGTTGTGTTTTCAATAAATTAAGTGTATTGCACTATCCCCTGAAAAAAATATCTCATGTGCTTCTTACAAGCATAGCAGTATGCCTACTAATGGGCCTGCTGTGAACTAAGGAGGTGTTCCCTTGCAACCATGCTAGGGCCTTGAGTCTATCTCCTGGAGCTTTACGATGTGACTAGATTCTCGGCCTTCCCTTGGGACCCTTTTCTTCCCACCATTCTCACAGAAGGTCTAAGGTTCCCTGTGGTGGGCTCCCATACAGAAACCCAATATCCAGCTAATGATTGGGAAACCTCCTTCACAACAAACAAAGCAGGAGAGCAGCTGGTCCCAGAGACAGGGGGTCCATTGCAAGGAATTCCTTTTGCATTTTTTTCACAATCCAATTAAAATGTGTGACCAAGATGCCTGTGGGGGTAGTACATGGAGGGTCCTAATCGTTTTAATTTTCAACATGTACTCCCTTCGTGGGACATTACATGAAGTCAGTTCCAAGATTTATTAAGATCTCCAGGGGCAAACTTTTACAAGCTCAGTGATAATGATCTTTGTATTAGTCAAACATAATGGAATTGCCTAGTAGATAACATAATCCAGAATTACCAGACTATAGAGAAAAGCCTGTTGCACTCACCCCATCCTCTCAAAGAGGTCATGGGAAGGGAGACTAAAGGAAACTTTGCCCTGCTTGGGAGCAGAGTCAGCACTGAGGACAAGCCCAAAAGTTAGCCACTCTTTTGTATATTCCAGGCAAGAAAAATTAGCTCAAGATTTTCTCCTCATGGAGATAGGACTGGGAGCTGGTTTTGATCTTCTACAGTCTGGTCATTTCTTTTTGAGTCTCTAGAGTCCCTCTGCTTGGAACTAGAACCAAAGGTAATGACTAACTTGTGGTAGATGTATTATCTCTACATTCACCATGCTCAGTAGATCAGAGGCCCATCTTAGAGTCTAGTTATCCCTAGCTGGCTCAGCATGGGGTTGCCACCCCCTCAGAGTCAGCTTTCAACTATCCATGCAGAGAGTATGTGCATTTAAACTTCAGCTTTTTAAAAGCTGATTTGTAAATATGTCCCTGATTCATCTTAGCCCTCCCCAGGCCTTGAGATGCGTCTTGTAGGGATAAAGGAAATCTGAAGCAATAAGAATTCTGCTCCTGCCCTGCAGCCCAGTAGGACATGCACAAATAAAAACAGAACAAAGCCCAAGGCAGACCTAATGGAGAACTAGTTGAGAGGGAGACATACTGATTGTAATTCTCCTTCACTTGGGAGTTTCTTTGGAGACTGGATTATTGATGTTTTAATGACTAACCAGTTCCAGCATTTTTCTCCTGTGAAGCCTCTTACTATATGGAAAGAAAGGGAGTATAGAAAATTCAAGGCTTGGGCAACTGATGGTGCAAAGTTGCTAAGATATTTTTATTTGAAATATTGAGCCAAATTGCTCTGTTATGCAAATCAAAGGGACTCCAAAAATTACTCTGGATTTACACCAGAATAGCTGATCCATTTGTCTCAGTAGATAAACATTGCTGTGACTATTAATCCTCTGAATGCATCATATAGGACAAGATACGGATCTAGTGACATTCACTGCTGACCCTTAAGGACTGTTGCCCTTTTGTGTACAGCTTTATACTGTATTGCTATTATAGATGTTTTGTGTGAGAAAGCATCTACTTTGAGATGCGTGGGCAACACTGCCAAAGAATGCTCACTTGAACTGCTAACTTTTTAGTATATGCATATTTTGTTCTGAGAATGCTACATCTGTGACATCTCTGCACAATTTTAACAAAAAAGCTTATTTGAATGAGAACACGAGATTAACAGAAAGCACTAATGCCCTTCTGTAGCTGAAAAGACTTGCTTCCAGTAGTCCAAGTGAAATAGAAACAGCACCATCTGTTGCTCTCTACTGTAGATCAAAGTAGTTTTTTCTCGGAACAGATGATAACAGGAAATGAATTGTGGGGTAGAAATTAAACAAGAGACAATTGTTAATGTTAGAGATGGGCTAAAACTGGAACAACTTATCCTAGTCCATCCAGGACACAGAACCAAGGGTCCATCTACTCTACAGCATTATTCAAAATATCTAATTTCAAAATACTTATTTCGAAATAAGATATTTCAAAATAATGCGTCTACACACAAAATGCATTTC
>JANRFK010004149.1:20433595-20465906 GCA_030068395.1 Apalone spinifera
TGTGACCTGACTCCTCCTGTTGCTGTACCAGAACGAGACACAATTAAAGGAACTCCAGCCAGTCATAAGGGACAGATATAGGGAGAACTTGAGCATTGGATCGTGTCACTTCCAGGAGACAGATCCGTTGGGGCATCTCTCAGCCTCCCCAGGCTGCCCCCTGCGAAGGGATTGTGTATCCTAGCAGTCAAAATCTGAGGTGTAATAGGCTCTTCCTATAAACTCTGGGGCGTCTGTCGGCCTGTTGGCTGCCACCGCGAAGGGATCCTGATCCTAGCGGTAAAAACATGGATGTTAAACTCCTCGGGGCACCCGTCAGTCTCACCTAGACTGCCCACTGCAAAGGGGCCTTGTGTCTCAGCAGTTGAATACTCGGGTGTAACACACACACATGCACTGCCCTGACCATTGGCTGACAGTGACAGGCAGTGCACAGACAGAGCCTCCCCAACTCCAGAGCACTGGAAAGGCAGTAAATGGGTAGCACATGGACCCAGCTTCCCCAGCCCTGGCCAGGACACAGGGGGTCTGCCACATGAGTGATGGTAAGTGGTGGGGGGAGCCTACATAAGACAGAGTGTGGCTATTTGGGGATGCACAGCCTCCCCCAGCCTATGTGATGTGCTGCCCATATGACTGTGTGGATGCCAATTTGGCCATTTGCACCATCTAGCTGTGCAAACATCCAGCTGAGGGTCTTGAATGCAAAAGATCCTTATCAGAGCATCCTTGCTCCTTTTCTGAGATGTGATTCTACAGTGGCTTGTAAGCTCCTTAAGACAGGAACTTTCTTTTTTGCCACCCTGAATACCCTGCTAGCACTCGATAAAAAAAATTACAGCAAATTACCATCTCTGTGCTCCCTTTGTATCTTTATACAGGCCTTCCTAAGCTATGGGACTCATTTGCTTCACTATGAATTCCTCTGATTTGTGATAAGAGGCACATTTGACTCATTTTTATACAAAGCATCTGCTTCAACCTCAGCAGTGACTCTAGTGATGAAGTGAGGACTAAAACACAGGAGTGCAAGAAACATGCTAACAATATGTCAAGGTTTTTTTGAGTCTGGCTTCAGCAGTGGTTTGGTGAAGAACAATTTTGGCCTTTATGTCATGTAGTGTTCTCTATCAAAAGCTTGACGCATTCATCAAGACAACCGTCATCTGCTCCCAGTTTCTGGTTTTCTAGGTCATTTTTCCAGAAAGAAGAACTTGTATACCAACAAGTACAAATCAAGAGCGCCTTGTCTCTCTGTCTGAGCTCAAAAGGCATCATTTGAGGTGAGGTGCCTCACTGCACAGGCCAAAAAGCATCATGCAAATAGAGAGACTTGAATTTGCCTGCTACAATCCATATGGTGCAAATAATTTGTGGGGAAATTGAGGCAAACAAGCTCAAAGCTCACACTTTCCAACAACATGGGAAGTGAAGGATTGAGTTGATAGCAGGAGATCAGAAAAACACACTGGCAGAGTGTCTGAAAAACACAGATACTTTTGCTCTTCGTGTTGATGTAAGCAGTGAGGTTCATGACACACATCTTGGTTTTTGTGAAGTACACACAGGAGGGTGCAATTCTTGAAAACATTCTGTTGTGCCTCCCTAATACTGGACAATGGCCATCACAAAGAAAATTTGAAGTGCTGTTTGGCTGCATTGAAGACAAACATATCCCTTGTGATCACATGGCAAGCTTTTGAATAGCTAGAGTCTGGTATTTGTGCCTTGATAAAGCAAACTGCTCCATCTGCTTTGAGGATTCACTGCATGGTTCACCAAGAACAACTGGCATCTAAAGCTCCAGAGCTAGCTGATGTTTTGCATCAAGTCTCACCTATTGTGAATTAAATTATATCAAGAGTCAGTCTCCTTGCACATGTCTGTTTGCACATTGGTCTGGAGAAATGGGGTCCCAGTCATGACATGGTGGTGCTCCACATGAAAGCTCATTCGCTCTCATGAAGAAAAGTACTGAGATGATTTTTTTAACTGAGAGACAAGCTGTGTGCCTATGCAAAGAACCACAAAAAGTTATTTTTTTGGTTTTCTGTGACTAGAGTACGATGCGCCTTCATCATACACATAAATAGGAAACTGAATGAATTAAATACAGGTTGGCAAGAAGAAAAACACCCACATCCGTCAGTTGAATAGATACATAGGGAAAATTGTTTTTTGGAAGAAAATTCTGTTTACGACAAACTATAAATCTTTCCTGCAACTTTGAAAGTTCTTTGCTGATAATGAAATTATTCAGCCTTCCACACGGGTGATGGCTTAGCATCTCAGCTGGCTAAAGCTGCTAGATGCAAAGGTGGGGAACCTCAGGCCCGGGCACCGTATGCAGCCCCTAGCTTGCCTGAATCCGGGCCCTGCAGCTCAGGGTCTCCTCCAGCTTTGGGGAGCCTACCCCTGTAGGGCTGGAGCACACAACTTCTACTATGCTGTCCCCCTCCCCATTTCTGGTGTGCAAGGAGAATGTGGGGAGTATCTTTCATCTTTCTTCTTCTCAGTTGGGGTGGGTTTATTTTTCTTCTCACTTGTGTGTGACTCCCAACTGGATTTTTCTGTGGGTCAGTGGTTCCCCACCCCTGTGCTAGAGGAACAGTTTGCATCCTTTTCTCCTAACATGGATTTCCTTTTTAACTGGGTTTGTACACTTTTAAAGAGATCTCAATAAGTTGTGTAGAGGGAAGAGTTTTGCATTGGGGAAGGGAGTTATTCAGAAATATAAGTACCATAAAGAGATTCTTTCTTGGTATTGCTGGAGGTCTCAAGGATGTCTATTGTGAATGCTAAAAACATGGAAAGATATTGAATATTTCAAGAGACTTTCCTTAGCCAAAATATTACTTAGTGATTGATGTTAAATAGGTATTAACCAAGCCAAGCAAAACCAACATTTTTTAAAATAGTTTTGACTAAAATCTCTTCTTTCTCCATTCCTCAACTGTCATGTTCTTGGCTCCTGTTAGGTTAATAATTCATTAGTTTTCCAGCCATCATAGGTCTATTCTACACTGGAAAATTACATCTTATTGTAACACCTATTCATCAATATGATGTTCAATACTCCATGTAGACATGCGCTGTTCTAACATCTTGTCAGCTGGTTCTGGTTTATGCTAGAATTCACTGTAGAGTTAATCACAACCGGATGACACTATGTGAAACATGATGGCTCCTGCCCTACCTAAACTGAGTGCTAAGTTATGTTTCACATTGTGTGGGTTAAGGCAGTTAATGAACATGCATTTTAACTTTCAGTGTAGATCAGTGACCCCCAAACTTTTGAGGGTTGCACCCCTCTTATCTCTGTCTGAGCTCTCTTGTCATCACATACACACAGAGAGCCAGGGCTGGGGCATGGCTCTGAGAGGAGACAGATCTGAGACTGGGGCTGGAGATGGGAGTGGGGCTGGGACTGCAGACAGAAAATGAGGCTAGGTATGGGGGTGAGAGACTAATACCAACTGAGCTGCAGTGGGAGCTGGCAGGTGGGCCGGCAACAAGGTGCTGCCCTGCTCCCAGCCTCATCCCCAACCTCAGCCCCAGCCAGATATGGAGTCCCAACCAGTGGCTGAGGCTGGGGACAGGACCAGATATAGGGCTGGAAGCCAGGGATACAGTTGAGATGGAATGGGAGCAGAGCTTGGAGGGAAGGGCTGGTTAGTGCTCTCTCCCTACTTCTTGTGGGTGCTGGCCCAGGCCCTACTGCACCTCCTCTCCAGATGCTCCGCCACACACTCCTATGGGGCTGCATCCCATAGTTTGAGGGGCTCTGGTGTAGCCTAAGCCACAGAGATTTTTAAGCTTCAATTCAACTTGAATTTGCAGTGTGAAAGACAAACAAATAACTAAACAAAATCCTCCAAAAGTAGCACACACACACCTCTTTTCAGCTTTTTTTCCTGATTTAAAAATTGCCTTCAAGCATCCCAAAGGGCTTTGTAAGCACCACTAAAAGGCAGTCATCTCCAGGCCTAGGGTCTGTAATGCACAAGCATATATCACCGTGCACAACAAGCTGGAAAATTCAGCTAAGGAAACAAGAGCAAATTTCAAAAAGCGTCATGGGATCTATTGTGTCTAAGCAAATCCAATTAGGTTTTCAAGGTTTCCTTCACAAAAAGACCTGCATAAAGTACATTGTTTGCAATTCAATTTATCTGACTGAGAAAAATGAAAGTTTTGTTGATGCGCCTGAGATCTGAATACACAGTGTTAGCAAGCCAATCGTGCATCTCCTCTAGTCACGATTTCCTATACCCTCCCTATCTTCTCACTCCCTTGTTTTATATCTGTCTGTCCCACAACAAGACTTACGTCTCGTGTTTTCTTTACTGATTCGTGTTTATCAGATTGAAACATCCTCTCAGGGAACAGCTTCTGAAAAGATGTTTGTCTTCCAGCTAACCTTGCTCAGGTTGCTTCTGATTACTGGGAACACTAGAGTAGGGGTCACAAGCCACAGATTTCAGTGAGGTGGGAATATTTATCACAGGAGGAAACATGATGTGCTGCTGAAAGAAGACATATTGGTTATATCGGCACTGTAGGCAGCAGCATCTCTGAGCCAGGGTCTACAGACTTGGGTTCATGGGGCTCGGGCTACCATGCCAAAATCAGATGTGCAGATGTTGAAGGCTGGGATAGAGCTTAGCTTCTGAAGTTTAGGGAAGTGTCACAACCCTAGCTGCAACATCTATGCAGTTGTCTTTAGGGAGGTAGCCTAAACCCACACCTGTCATCCCAGTTTGTCAGTCTCACTGCCATGTAAACATACCTAAAGGTGTCATAAAGAAAGCAGACATTGGTTAGCAAACAGGGGAGCTTGTAAAGGGAGTTGTCATATAAATTGCTATGGTTAGGAAGGACCTCCTCACCAGGGCCTATGTTGCTCCTGTCTCCTCCCCCTGTTTCTATACCCAAACAGAGGACCTGGATATCTCTACCTAGGTGCTAATATGGATTTGCAGAGTGGCCTGCATTTTCCAGTCTCAGAAAGCTACACAAGAGAGACCCTCCAGTGTGAAAGGTGTTAGGAAACAGGTGGGAAAGCTACAGGAGGAGGTGGCTAGGCTGAGGAGCATCTGTGTACATGAGGCAGAACTGTCCCTAGAGTAGAGCAAATCAGGGCAACCACACCAGACCCAACACTTTTGGAGGCCCTATGGGCTGGTGTGGCAGTTCCAGAAGTGACATTTTTGTCACTTTTGCCTCAGCCCCGCAAATCCCTGACATTAGCAATTCATTGACAGTAGTCACGTGAAGACTTCCAAGGCTAAGGAAGCTGTTCAGCTAGAGAGGTCTTCTGTCATGCCACTGGGGGAGGAGGAAATGGCTCTGTCACAGGGAGGACCCTGGCTGCTAGTTACTTCTGACAACAGGCAATGCTCCACTCCTACTCCCAATTCACCTGCCATAGTGATGAAGAACCATTATGCTACCCTGGCAACTAATGAGGAGGAACCATTCCTAAAGGTGGAAGATGAGAATGTCTGTACCTTCAAGACTGGGAGGATCACAGCCATCCCTCCCAGGAGGAAATATAAGCTAGTGGTGGGAAAAGGGGAGAACTGTGGGAGCCATTGCAGAAGGCAGGAATGGGAGGCAAACAGCCCTTGACATGAAAAGAAAGGCTTTTTCTAGGAGGCAAAGGAGAAAGGGTAACTGTGGGCATCCAGTGCCCTTGCATGTGGTGGAGAAAGGAAACTGGGAACTGTCAGAGTGCAGGTAGTCCCTTTGAGATCTAATGGGTCCAGACTCACCAGCGCCTCAGGCTACATCTAGATTGAAGGCTTCTTTTGGAAGAAGCTTTTCTGGAAGCGATCTTCCAAAAAAACTTCTTCTGAAAGAGAGCATCCACGCTGAATGGATGCTATCTTGCATTTAAACTGTGATTACTATAGACGGAGCGGTCACCAGGGCACCTGGGCTTTTTCCTCTTTCCTCTTCTTCCGAAAGAACTCCCTCTTCCCTGTCCACACATGCCTTTTGGCTTCTTCCTCGTAGAAAGAGGATTACCAATGATGGAAAAAACCCTCTCTTCTTTAGATTTTCTTTCGAAAGAATGCAATTGCAGTGTGGACATAATTGATATTTTTTTTTTGGAAAAACTGCCATTTTTCAAAAAAAAACAAACTCTGTAGTGTAGACATATCCTTCCTCAGCTCTGCTCCACAGGTAGGGAAGCTTCTTGTAACTTATCTGTTAAGTGAGTATGTGGCTAACTCAGTCCCAGGCCTTAGGCTAAAAGAGAAGCTTCCAGAAAGCCAAAAGACAAGAGACTCGAGAAGTAGAAACTGATATGAGTTATCTTGTGACACCTTCAGGGCTAAGGGAATTCTGAATCAAAGAGAACAGAGGTTGGACTTAATAAGCCAAAAAACTAGTTGATTTACTGTAAAAGACAACAATGATAGGACTCTCCCTATGCTGTATGAAAATATGCTTATGAATATGCATAACTGTAAAAAGCTTTATGCAAAATACATCTTGTAAGCCTAAAATATAATTTAAAAGGTTATAATCTGATGAATGTGCCTAGGCTAACTGTGTGCATGTATCATTCTAGAGGGGAATGAACAGTGACAGGGGAGCAAGGATGCAAGGAGACCCTGGTGTAGCAATTGCTCAACTTACAGAAGCAATTAAATGTGGTTTCTTTCTAGTATAATCTCACAGTGACTCTAATTTTACCTTCACACATTTTTTCCATGTTTTACTGTGGGAAAGCTAAGGGTGGGGTGTTGGTCAAGGCTGCAGTGGATCTAAGCACAGAGATTGGAGAGATACATTCCATACTTCCTAGGCCCTGCACCATATTTATCTCATTTTACCAGGCTTCTTTCCCTCAGAGTCCTCTCCAGGATCTGGAAAGCATGAAGCATGATCTGAGAGCCACACAAATCTGTGGTTGGGTTGGGTTCTGAAAACAAAAGTCAGCCATTTTTGAGGGGGTTACCATACTCCTGCTAATATCGCAGGGGCCTCATTTTGACCTCATGTTCACTTGCTTTACACTCAGGTAGTGTCTACACTGATGCAATCTTGCGCCAAAGCGGCCGCTCTTGCGCAAAAACTTGCTGCCTGTCTACACTGGTCGTATGTTCTTATGCAAGTAAACTGACGTTCTACTGTATAAAATCAGGGCTTCTTGCGCAAGAACTATGATGCTCCCGCTCAGGAATAAGCCCTCTTACGCAACTGTTCTTGCACAAGAGGCACATGCCAGTGTAGACGTTCTCTTCTAGAAGAGTTTTTGCACAAGAACTCTTCCGCAAAAGAGTTCTTGTGCAAGAAGCTGCCAGTGTAGACGTAGCTTCAAAGGTCAATCATGCTTTCTGAAGCCATGGCAGACTTTATTTGCTCCTGCTCCCAGGTGCAACCGAGCCATATTCAGCACCTATTCAGCTGTTGCCAATAGTTAATATCAACATTACATTTTCTAGAATAGATGAAAGCCCCCAAATGGGCCAAAGCTCTTTCATCTAACAAACCCCTGAAGACCACTTTTATATATCCAAAATTATAATAAAAAGCTTGGGTCAAAGCTGCACAGAGATTAGACTACCTGCTAATGGATACAGCTGTTCCTTAAGGAGAATTTTAACATTGGTGCAGAAATAGTAAGGAGCTCCGTTCATTTCAAAGGACTGTGATTGTGCAAAGCAGCACAGCGCTGGGACCTGTTTTAATGAAGAGCCTCCTCTGAGAAGAGGGGGACTTTGTGAAAGATCAGCAAAGCAACAGTGACTGTGATCTACTGTTTTGATGAAGTTGCATTTCCTAATGAAGGGCTGGTTTCATAGGAAGAAAGGTAATATGAGGATCTAATGTAAGGTTGCTGTATTTTAGCCTTGCAGCAATTGACGCACCACTGATGACACTCCAGGAAGAAAAGTAGTTGAGAAAATCCCCCAGAGGGGGGAAATTACAGTCTCAGGGTGCATCTATATTGCAGGGCTTAACTCGAAGTACACCATGCAAATTGAGCTACGTTAATTGTGTACCTTATTTCAAAATAGCTTATTTCGAAATAGGGAATGTCTACACAGAACTTATTTCAAACTAGAGCACTCTTCCTCTGACTTCCCTTACTCCTCGTACAATGAGGGTTACCAGAGTTGGAGTAAGAAGTCCTCCAGCTTGACAGCATTTTGATAATATTTCAAAATAACTGCCTGCTATGTAGATGCGGACTAAATTATTTCAGAATAGCACTAGTTATTTTGAAATAGTTTTGCAGTGTAGACGTACCAAAGAAAGATGGTGTTTAGAGGCAGGATGCCAAGCAAACCAAACATCACTGTTGTGTGGTTTCTTCTTCAGCACAGTTAAACTTGAATTCCTTAAGAGCCTACATATGTTAACAAGGTCAGAGATTCTGAAATCATGGGCCAGGGAGGACTTGCTGTCGGTATGCAGAATGCTGATCGGTCACACAATGTCAACCTTTGTTCTCTGCTGCTAGATCCTGTTAAGCAATTCTTGCAGTTGCCACAGACATAAAATGGAAATGGGAGAAGGTGTTCACACATCAGCCCAGCAATGGGCAACCACAAATCATGAGTGGGCTTAATAAACAGCCCTCCTTTGCCTCAATGGGCTGCAGCAATTCACAGCCCATTGGGGTTCCACAGCCTCTTGGCTACCCCTCACTCTCACATGCCTCATGTGCTTCAGAGCACGAGAGACCCATACTTTCTACTCTTCCCCCTCCCTCCCAGAACTTTTGGAGTACACAAATCACTTGATTTGTGCTTTGTCCCTGCTCTTCTCTCTCAGTGCTAGAACAGCCATGATCAGCTGATTCATGGTATTCCATGCACGAGAGTTGGGGGGGGGGAAGGGAGCAGTCAGGGGAGTCTGTGGGTCACAGGTGGAGCCCAAGTGGGACGCATGCAGCCTGCAGCCCATAGGTTTCCCACCACTGCCCCTCTCTTAAAATGTAGTCCATGCTGTGCAAACACTTGAGAAACCCTGACCTAACCCTAGATTAACATAGCTTCTGAACAGATCACCCCTGCTGTCTCAAGGTTTAGTACTGAAAAATGGAGGACATTAGTGATTATTTCTTGGGAATAATTAATCCCAATTCCCCAAAAAACACATCACCATCACCACAAGTGAACATTGAGTGTAGTGTTTGCTAAATATATTGGGTCCCCTCCTTCTAAAACCTCACTTTCCCACTCCAATATCCAGCCCCACAAATCCCCAAACAAACAAAAAACACCTACACATTCCTCACAGGGAATTCTCCCCAAAGGTCTGGTTCCTACATTTGTGTCAAGGCTAGACATAAAATGTTGTTCTGCCCCTGTATCTTCCAGTACCTCTACTTTCTAGTGCCCAGAAAGTGACTGCAGAGTTCTTCTCTCTGCCTGCAGCCCCTCAAACTCCTGCCAAATGAGCCTTCAGCTTTATTATGTCTGCCAGTTGGGCTACACTTTCTGTGGCTCAGGACAACACACTTCTAGCACCAGGCTCCCTCCTGCCTCAGGACCCTCCAGTTCTGATGCCAAGCTTCAGTCTTCTCTCAGCTTTTTGGCCCAAGACAGGGAACACCCAGTTACCTCTCTCCCGCCCACCCTTCCACTGTCCTGGGCTGCTTCTTTAGCATTACCCAGTCCCCTCTTCTGCTTGGTTTGATTACCAATGATGCCTAACACCACACCCAAAAGCCTAACTGGGATCTGGGTGTTACTCCATGGTTAACAAGTCGGAGGCTTATATGCCCCACTATCCAGGGAATGAGTGCCTAGCAGATCTAGTTACAAACACAGGCAAGTGTGTGTCACCAGAGTTGATAGTGACTTTGCTAGGGCTTTCCAATAGGTTGTGCAGGCCCAGCTCAGCTAGCCTAGGTCTTCAGAAATGAGTACTGACCACCTGAGTTAACTCCACAGGGAAAACACACTACTTTAGAGCAATTTACATAAGGGGATCTCTCATTCTTCCAGTATTCATTAGATACATGGTCACTATTGGCATTTGCACAAATCCTTGGTTTTGGGAATAATTAGTCTTCCTCCCTTTCTCTCAAAGGGAAGAGTGAAAAGAGAAAAGACAGTAGCCAGACATCAGTGTAACACTGATATCTCAGATAGAACTTGTCAACTTTACTCCTAAGAAACATGGTGCTTTATACAAGCAGTTATGCAGATTTATAAATCTCCTGTACCAGAGAAATGTAGCTGTTAAAAAGAGCATCACATCTAATTTTCATGCTTTATCATCTTTTCATGCTGTTTGTGTTAACCGAGAAGGTAATGATGCTCCATGGGACTTATGCTACTATGTTACAACTGTTTTTGAAAATTGCACTCCTAGGGTATGTCTAGACTACATGCCTCTGCTGACAGAGGCATGTAAATTAGACATACCAACATAGTCAATGAAGCAGGGATTTAAATATCCCCTGCTTCATTAAAATAAAAATGGCCACCGTGCTGTGCCGGCTCAGCTGATTGTCTGCACAACGCGGCAGTCAAGATGCAGATTGGTCGACAGGGAAAGCCATTGTCGACTGATCCTGTAAACCTCATTTCACAGGAGCTTCTAAAAGGAGCTGCATGCCTATCTGCAACTTTCTATGGCTATAGGTTTTCACACTGACTTCATCCTAGCTTTACAGTATCTGTTCCTATTGTATAGAAGTCACTTCCTATGGAGCTTCTATAACCCATTGTTCTCAGAGAGATATCTGTGTTTTTAATCCTTTTCAGTCAGTCAGTCTCAGCTCCACATGTGTGACTCCAATGTCAGTGCCTCTGCTGTCAGTTCTACTCTAATTAAATGAAACCAATCAATATTTCATGCTGCCTTTCATTTACAGTGCTCTGAGGTCCATGCGTGATACTTCCGGAGGAACAGCGAATCCAGTTCTGGTACCCGCAATTCAAGAAGAATGTTATACATTGGAAAGAATCCAGAGAAGAGCCAAGGGACTAATTAAAGGGTTGGAAAAAATGCCTTATAGTGAGACTCAAGGAGCTGAACTATTTAGCTTAAAGAGAAAATTAAGGGTTACTTGATTGCAGTCTAAGAACCCACTGAGGGAACAAATATTTCATAATGGGCTCTTCATTCTAGCAGAGAAAGCTACAACATGCTCTAGTGATGGGAAGTTGAACATGTTCAGATTGGACATAAGGCTCAATTTTTTAATGGTGAGAGTGAAACAATTTATCAAGAGTAGTGGCAGATTTTCCATCACTGACCCTTTATAACACAAGACCTGATGATTAAGAATTATTTTGAGGAGGTTCCAGGCTGAACTAAACAGGAAGTCAGATTAGGTGATCACAGTGGTCCCTTCTGGCCTTACAATCTATGAAGTCTGAGAAGTCAGCTGATCATAATAATGTCCTTAATTTACACATTTAAAATTGACCCTGACAAATCCAGATCTTTTTAACACTTCTGTTGTTGTGAGGTTACTGTTCTCTATGTAACCCTTCTGCCACATAGTGCCAGCAGCAGCCAGGGCTGGGTTCAATATCTAGGGTTTTTTCTCCATCCATCCAACACAGAACGGGCTCAAGCCCCCACCCAATAACCTGTGAAATTCATACAACACCCCGGGCACCTCTGGGAGGCAATGCATCCCCACTCACAAGCACAGAATCGGAATATAGAAAAGAAACTTTTAATAAAAGGGGAGGGAAGTAACATGGCATTAATTTGGGAAAACACCACAAACAGAGTTCATAACCAAAACCACAAGTAACAATCCCACCCCAAGTAGGTTGGGCAATGTCCTTTTCATCTCAGGTTCTGAAGTCTGGCAATGTAAACGTCCCCTTCACTGCACCCACTCACAGTTGCTACGCCTGGTCAGGACAGACCTAAAGTTCAGAGGTGCATCCACAGAGTTCACCACCCATTTTGGCGGGAGGGAGAAGGTAAAGAGGCATCTTACTCACTCCGCTGGTCACTCGCCATCCACCTCCTCGCTGCTCTCTAACGCCACCCTGCTGGCCACTCACTGCACCTCTCTGCCATTTCTCTGCTGGCTGTTCATTGTGCTACTTCCATTCTGCTGGCCACTCATCACATCTTCTGCTGGCTTGTGGTGGATTTGGCTCTAGACTCTCAGTGATTCCAATCCAACTGCAAGAGATTCCGATAGCCACTGGAGTAAATTTAAAATAATAAAAGAGAGTCCTTATGGAGTCTGTTCTAGTTCTGTAATTAGAACTGGGAGGGAATACAAGGTCGAACCAGTCTTACAGCTCACTCCAGGAGGGCATGCAGCCTGCTGATTCAGAGTCCTGCCCTCCCCACTTACCTTCATAGGGCTTTGGCAGGGAAACCCTTGTCCCTCTCAGGTTCTTTATATTGACAGACTCTCTCCTTTGTATGGAGTTAAACACAGTCTGACTTTTCTGCATTCCCACAATAACTTCAAGCACTGGGGATCATGTCTCAATTCCTGCATTTAGTGTTAACACAGTTTGCGACCGCATAACAGCAAAATTAGTTACAATGGGCAAAACACTGCACTAAGGGCAGAGAGTTGCCCAGGTTCAGCTGGCCGAAAGGGCCCCACCCCCCACAGCCCTGCTGGGCATGCTCCCAGGGAAGTCAGGGTATAAAAGCCCTGGAAGCCACTCAGTTGGGGCTGACCACCAAAGGCGAAGGAGCTCAGGCCAGAGTGCCTGAACAGCCTCTGCAGCACCAGCAGCCCCAGCTGCAGCAACCCCAGCAGCAGTCTCAGCTGCAACAACTGCCTCTATTGCAGCAGCCACAATGACCACCCTGGCCAGTGAGGCCGTCCAGGAGGCTCTATCCTGCTGAGCAATGCCCCGAGAGCGGAGCAGCCCCGGGGACAGTAGGAAGTGGCTCAGGGTGGAGGATTACCCTCCGGGAGCTCAGCATGCTGCAGCAGGAATCCCTGCTGAGCAAACAGTGAAACCCTCCACTGCCAACAGGGTCCTGGGCTGGGACCCGGTGGAGCGGGAGGGGCTGGGTCCCCTTTGTCCCCACCCCATAGTAACTCTGCTCCCTCGCACTTTGGGAGGCTTCCCTCTGGACTAGGCCTCTGGGCCATAGTGACTCAGAGGAGAGTGTGTTTGGGACTAGGCCAGAAGGCTGTATATATCCTAAAGGGGGAACTGCACTTTGACGACTAGGTCTACAGGGCCGTATATTACCTGATAGAGGAGACTGCACTTTGAACTAGGCCAGAAAGCCGTATATACCCTGTTAGAGGGACATTTGCTACAAACTAAGTTTACGAGATGGGTTGGCCCTGCGAAAAGGGAGCCCTAACCCAGATTTTGGGGACTTCTAGACCATCGAGGTGGCTTGTCCCTTGACACTGGTATTTGTAGTACTAGACTTAGTTGATCTGGGCATGCAACTTTGCTGTAGGTGGGGATAAAAGGTAGCCGGCTACAATAAAGACAAAAACAACAAGCAGTTCCGTGGCTCTTTAGAGACTAACAAATACATAGAATCATGAGCTTTTGTAGGTAAAATCCACTTCAGATGAGTTGGAGTGGAAATAACAGAATCCAAAGTATATACAA
Source organism: Apalone spinifera (assembly GCA_030068395.1). Taxonomy (NCBI): domain Eukaryota; kingdom Metazoa; phylum Chordata; order Testudines; family Trionychidae; genus Apalone; species Apalone spinifera. The sequence goes on from JANRFK010004149.1 coordinate 20,447,140, forward strand.
CAGCAAAAGCAGTTACCTATCAACTGTAGGACCCATGTTAATAAAGCTAATTAAATATGCTAGATGTGTCCCATTCATTGCTATTGATGTGAAAATGTGAATGTCAAACAATACATACATAGGAATGCAGCAGCTTTTCTTGGGCTTCAATGTAAAACATACTCCACTAGATGGCAGTCATATGTCTAGAATAACACAAGGCTGCTGGAAAATTAATTTGGATTAGCCTTCATTGAAGCATAAATAATCTATATGAAGACATATGCTAGTTATGATTTCAGCATTACCTCAGTGTTTGACTTGTTAATATTTCCTGTGAGGTAGAAATGGATAATTGTCCAATAAATGTGAAATATTATTGGAGCCTGATGTAGTTTTTGTAGCTAAAATGTTATATTTTGTTCTTTGCACACCACTAACACTTTTAGATGTATTTGATCCTTTTTCCTGAGGAATTTGATGTCTTTCACCTCTAGCAATGATCAGTCAATTAGCCCTCTACCAAAAGAAAATTATACCTACAGAATTATAAGTATCAAATATTTGACTGCTTTTTTCATAAAAACATTTTTCAGTTTAATAGTTTGAAAACATTAGGCCAAATCTTGTTTTCATTTACACAAGTGTGCAACTCCATCAACTGAATGAATGAAAGCAGAATTTTGTACTTTGTTTAAAAAAAATGCACCCAATTCACCAATGTCTCACTTTGTGTAGCCATTTATACACATGATAAAGTGCAAAACACTATATAGAGCAATTTATACCTTTTTGCACATATATAAGTAACCATACAAGGCGCAAGAAAGGTGCTGTGGCTTCAATAAAGTTACTTAGCCCAAATGTTTTTCTGCTTAACTCATCTATTGTCAGTTCTTTACCTGAACTCAGTAACTTAAGAGTATGCAGAGCTTCCCATCCAGCGGGTGGTTCAGGGGAGTGTTTGGGGAGCCCGGCCTTCAGGGAGATGGATGGCCCTGGGGTTTATGGGGATGGGTGCAGGGAAAAGTGGAGTGACCTAGACCTAGCCTGCTCTGCTCTGCTCTGCTCTGCCAGTTCCCAGCATTGTTTGGTGGAGGAGCCTTATAGGAAAAGGTGCAGTAGGAGCGGGATAAGGTCTGAGCAGGTATGGTGGCTGGGCCTGCGGCAGGCCCCAAACTGCCAGAGACAGTCGTATGCTGCAAAAAAAGAGACCTGCAGCACAAAGTCTCCAAGCCTGGGTCAGCTGACTCTGGCTCACTTTGGGGCTAGAAAGAGCAGGGTAGATGTTGCAGCTCAGAGTGGGCTCTGAGTCCCACTCCTCTCCCCAAGTTCTGAGGCCAGGACTCTCACCAAAGCCCAGAGAGCTACACAGCTCTTGTTAGTGGCCCAGAGCATGAGACAGAACAAGTCTGCCTGGGCTCTAAGGCTACCTCTACACTGTGGGTGTTTTGCAGAAGAGGAAATGCAAATGGAGTGCTCATTTGCATATCTTGTGCTCTCATTTGCATATCTTCTTCCAATCCTTTTTGTGGATGAGGTTTTTGTGATAAAAAGCCCTGTGTAGATAGGGCCATTTGTTGGAAAAAAACCTTTTGTGCAAAAGCCTGTAAACCTCATTTTTTGAAGAATAAGGGCTCTTGCGCAAAAGGGCATTTTCCAACTAATGGCCCCATCTACACAGGGCTTTTTATTGTAAAAACCTCTTCCGCAAAAAGGATCAGAAGATGATATGCAAATGAGCACTCCATTTGCATTTCCTCTTCCACAAAACACCAGCAGTATAGACGTAGCCTAAGATTTGCTGCTGTGGGTTTGTTTTTTTCAGTGTAAACATACCCAAACGGTGATATTAGGAACCGGATGCCGTCTTCAAGTGATTAGTCTGCTAAGACACAAGAAAGTCTAAAGAATGTCTGCTCAAACCAACGTCACTAGAGGGAAGACAGAGAGGAAACATGATACACTAGAAGGTCTATGAAAAGTGAGCTATTCAAAATGCTTAGTACTTTTAAATACTAGCCCCACCCAAAGTGTTTTCGAAAATTTCCATTGTGGTTTCAGATGAAGCAGCCCTCAGTCTGAAGTTACGAGAATCCTCCCCCTCAACACCTGAAATATAACCATCTGTGTGTTACTTATCTGGACCACAGCAGACCCCAAAAGTTGCATTTCCAAAGCCAAGTCCCAAACTTCTGATAGTCAAAAAGCTGTGTGTTAAGTACAGTGAATCATGTTGAGACATGCTGTGAGCCAAGATGCTTATGTCTTCAACCACAAAGAGAATCAACAAAAAGACATTTACATGAGGAATTTGAAAATAAACCATTAGCTGCAAAGCTACATTCATTCAGAAGTGTTGAAAATAAGCCAGAATGGGTAGGTGTGGAATTTTGGAATCTGCCTTGATGGCATAACATTCTTTCAATGACTAACACACAATAAAAATGTTATTGTTCCAGCAGCTACTTCCGTCACTGGTGGGTGTCTCATCAAGAAACTCCAATATGTATGTCTGTAATTAGAATTACGGCCAATTTAAAGAGATTGTGGGCTAAATTTTGGAGTTTTTACGTCTGATTCAGGCAAACCTCCTACAGAAGTTTTAAGTCTTGACTGAATAAGGAGTTACGGCTTGGCCTCGTATTTGCATGGTCCGTTTGTAAGATACCTTCTCACTCAAGAACAGAGATGGGATGGCACAAAAGCATCTCTTAGTCAACGATTAAGGCTACAACTACATCACAGAGGTTGCAGAAGTCTTCCAGAGACTGCCAACAGGGGCCCCACAATAACACAGCCACTGCTGTAGCAGGGGGACCTTCCTGCAGCAGCTAGGGAACCTCTACAGTTTTTAGGCCTGCAAAATGACAGATTTCACCCTCCCCCATCTCCCAGCCCTGTGGGATGTTGAGAATCTCCTGCAGCTCCCAGTGGGTGATCCTTTGCAGCTCCCCTGCCTCCACTACTGGGAACCCCTGCAATTCCCAGTCACTGCAGGTTTGGGGAGACCCCCTGCTAGCCTCCAGCCTTGTGGTCAGAGGTGTCTCCAGTTCTCAGGCACTGGGCAGTGGTGGGGGTGAGGGGCACAACTCTGATGCTGAATGCAGGTGCTGGAACCTCCTCCCTCTGAATTTTGTCAGGGATATTTTTAGTAAAAGTCAGGGACAGTCCTGGCTTCCGTGAATATTTCTTCTGTGCCAATGACCTGTCCATGGCTTTTACTAAAAATACCCATGACAGAATCGTAGCCTTATTAGTGATTTGCTACAACACATATAATCACACCCATAACCCCATGTACTCAGCTGCTGGATCCACTCCACTCTCACATGCTCCACAAATGCTGCACTCCCTGTGAACCTCTGCTACAAGTGACATATTCCATAGTTCAACTAGCTGGAAGCTGCCTGTTGTGGAGGGTGGAAATTCCTTTTTACAAATAATTTTCAGATTTTAAAATATGGCTTCCTTTTGAACCAGAATTTCAAACAAAATTTTTAAAGTTCTCTTAAAGAAGAAAAAATCACCCCCCCCCCAAAATGTGTCATCTCAAAGTGAAGAAACACACCTTTTTGTTTCAAAATGTCAAAACAGGATGTTTCAACATCGCCAGAGCTTTCTAATTTTTTTTCTGAAACAAAATTCCAGCAAAATTGACCCAATTTCTCAAAGGGTTTTGATGGAACCACTGTTCCAGTAGAATGCTATTCTGTTGAGTCTCTCTAACCTGATCCACTGTGATGCTTATTTAACTGTGGATCATGTTTTATTGCTCATTTGTGTTAGGCCCGTATGCAGGAATTTCTGGGGGGTGTTTTTTTGTAAATGTGGACGGAAAGGGTGTGAACACACACCCCTCTCAGTCCCCCAAGTCAGCATGCTCTGGCCTGCCAGGGGAAGGCTGGGACTGATTTCCCCCACTCCACCAAGAGCAAGGTCCAGCCCTGGCCTCACTCCTGGGAGTGGGGGAAAAATCAGCCCCAGCCTTCTCCCAGATCAGCATGGGGGAGGAAGGCTTCCACGCTTACTTGGGAGACGTGGAGGGGGAGTTCACACCCCATGCACACATCCCTGTGTACGGACCTGTGTATATAATATTGGAGCCTGCAAAACTTGACACTCAGTTTGCTGGACTTAATGAGATACTTTCTCTGGTTTCACTTTGTGTGAATTCACATCCGTACAGTTTTGCTTTGCCCTTTGAAAGCTTCCACACAAAAGCAGAACTCAGCATAAGTCTGCTCACAACATGTGAAGTGAAACTGATCATGAATGGATATTTTCCACAGCTCTAAGAGACTGGTCTTGGTGTTATTTAATTAAGTTTAAAAATTCCTATGTTTTCAAAAATTTAAATCAGGGGAAGATATTTGAATAATCAGGCAACCTAACAATGAACCTAAATAGGGGATTAGGTCTGGATCCTAACTTTAGGTATCCAATTTTGGAAATTTTGCCCCTATTAATTAAAATGGGAAGATAAGCAAGGACGCAGTCTGCTGGATATGCCTTTCTGTACAACATTTAATCAAACACATAATACAGTATTTCCTATTTCTCTCATGGTCTCTTCATCTCTTTTCACCACCAAGCTTTGGTGATTTGTAACTTAATTACATAAAAGCTGTGATATGGTCAGACCTTTTCAGCCCTTCGCTGGAGATGTTGGGACCCTGACAGTTTCTGCTTAAGGGAAACCCACTTTGGGCAGGTTACCAGCAAGATGTAGTCCTCCAGAGACTTAGAAGTGCCAGGAAGTGATATGAACTAACGCAGCCTGGGTTTATGGTTTCTGCATGTTGTTAATGCAAACCTACAGCTTTGTAACTATCACCCATACATACATCATGCAACCATTATAATGCATAATATAAGTTTCATTTGACAACTTACATGATATTATTGATATAAAAATACCATGACAGCAATGTCTTGGTGCAGTATAGTGAGTTTTGTGGCACCTTATAGAGTAACAGATGTATTGGAGCATAAGCTTTCGTGGGCAAAGACCCACTTCGTCAGATGCAGGTAGTAGAAATTCCAGAGGCAGGTATAAATATACAGGCATAAGAAAAGAGTACCAACCAAGAGTAAGGCTAGAGCTAACGAGGTCAATTCAGTCAGGGAGGATGAGGCCCACTTCTAGCAGCTGATGTGGAGGTGTGAACACTAAGACAGGAGAAACTGCTTTTGTATTTGGCTAGCCATTCACAGTCCTTGTATAATTCTAAACTGATGGTGTCAAATTTGCAGATGAACTGTAGCTCAGACGTTTCTCTTGGAAGTCTTGAAGTTTTTTGTTGCAGGATGGCTACCTTTAAATCTGCTACTGTGGGTGTGTCTAGACTACAGGGGTTTTTCAAAAAAAGTGGCCTTTTTTCAAAAAAAAAACTTCCCTTGCATCCAGACTGCTGCCATGTTCTTTCAAAAGTAAATCAAAAGAATGCGGCAGTTTTTTCGACCACGGAAAATCTCATTTTACGAGGAAGAACGCCTTTTTTCAAAAGTGCTCTTTCAAAAAAAGGTGCTAAGTAATGCAAACTGTGCTTTTTCAAAAGAGAGCATCCAGACTGCCTGGGTGCTCTCTTTCGAAAAAGTGGCTTGCTTTTTCAAAAGTATTGGTTGTAGTCTAGATGCTCTTTTTCGAAAGAGGTTTTTTGAAAGTATCTTTTGAAAAAGCCTTTTTTGAAAGAGGCTTGCAGTCTAGATGTAGCCTGAGTGTCCAGGGAGACTGAAGTGTTCTCCTATAGGTTTTTGCATATTACCATTCCTGATATCTGGTTTGTGTCCATTTATTCTTTTACGTAGGGACTGTCCAGTTTGACCGATGTATATAGCAGAGGGGCATTGCTGGCACATATTATTGCCTGAGGGCAGGGTCTTTAAAAGGAGGAACTTAGGCCAGTGCAGTTGAAATGGTGCACAGACACCAGTAGAGCTAGAGTTACTCACTGAGGAGCAGTTTAAGCATTCTGCCAGCTTGGGCCCTCTGAGAAAAGAAGAGTGTCAGTTTGTGTGTCTCATTGCCATCCCCAGGACTCATTCTTGATCAGTAGCCATGCAGGAGGATAGGAACAGAGACTACTTGTGGAATTTCAAAGACTGCTTCCTGTCTTTTGTCTGGGGGAGAACCAGATCCCTTGTGGACCTTGGAACTATCTTCTTTGTTGTATAGATTGTTTTAGGTCCCAGGAAGTAGGTGGACTTGTTAAGCTGTACAGTGGGAGGGAACCCCATTACTCCAATATGGCTGTTGTTCAGGGAATGATGGCTAAGACGTGTCTGCCTTCATCCCTAGGGGTGACTTGATACGTATACTTTGAGATTAACATCTCTCTAACAGAGATCCAGGTTCTGCCTTTCCTCAGAAGTAGCTATTTGTGCCCTTGTTTAAGAAACAAAGTGTTGATATGCCTCTTGCTGGCTAAGATTGTAGGGCCAAATTATCAGCAAGGTTGTGCTTAAAAACTGTTACCTGGAGTTTTTGGATTTCTTTCTCTTTATTAAAGGATTTTGTCCTAGGAACTATATAGAGACAACATTGATCTCATTGTTTGACCTCCTCCTGGCATAAGAAAGGAGAGAGGAGAAAGCTATCCATGCTAATTTTTTTTCAAACTGAAGACTTTGACAAGACTGGTTGAAGACTTTTGTCAAAACTGTTTTACAAGAGAAGCTGATTTTTGGCAAAATTGATATTTGTGCAAAATGTGTGATTTCCGTAGAAAACTTTTTCCTGTCAAACAGCCTAATTGATTCAGCTATCCATCTGCAGTGTCTCATAGGAGTTACAGTTTGGTTTATGTCTGTATTTTAGGAGGGTTTCCCAGCTAGACTAATATTGTACCATGTCAAGTGTTTCTCATGATGCAAACGCCTCTCCTCACCATGTGAGGAGACTGTTCCATCATAGGAGATGTAATCTGGCCAGTGAGCCCAGCCTATATACAAGATATCAGAACTATAGATCCCATGAAGCACCATGGCAGAATTTCCAAATCAAAACATTTTGGGGTTTGGATGATATTTTGGTGGAGGATTTTTATGCCCAAAAGTCAAGATTTACCATGGAAAATGTCAATGAACATGATTTTTGATTTTTTTAACGAAATTTTCCACCTGGATCAACCTCTCTTACTTAAGATGACCAGATGACACAATTCTATAAGGATAGTCCCTATATTTGAGGTTCTGTCTTATATAGGTGCCTACAAACTCCCCCCTCCACCTCATGTCCCCATGTCCATACTTACTATCTGGTTACCCTATTTTGACACCTATTTTTGTGATCAGTTCTAGACTTTAATAGCATTCACCTGAAGGTGCTGTTGAGTTGAGCGACTGCAGATCCTAGCAGGCTCTCACTGGGAGATTCCATTTCTACCTTCTAGAGTAGTCCTGGAAAGTGGTGCAACTATTCCTTTAGCTCAAGGTTTGGTGGGTTTTTTTGTTTGTTTCTTTTGTTTTTTGTTGTTTTTTGTTTGGTTGGTTGGTTGGTTTTTTTCCCCCCAGGGATTTATTTGGACATTCTGCACAGTCAGTGCATTGGTGAGGCTGCTGATGGAAAGAAAGGCTTGTTTTGGCTGCAGTGCCACCAGTATCCAAACAGTGCAGTGTTTTTTGAGCTACCAGTATACTTGGGAGGTCCCTCACAGTTAAAGGGCTTAATTGAATCTTATTATTGTCTCTCTCCTTAGTCACCATTTAACTGGATTATCCCCATGGTGATCTTCTGAGCCATCTGGTTTTCCTTTGCCATTTTCCGGGTATTACTTTTGAGGAACCTCTCCAAAATGAGACTGAATTATACAAATAGCCCCCCACTATCACCCTTCTCTCTCTTTTTCCTTGTTCTAACAAAACCAAATCAGATATTCACCTAATATTTTCCTACAAGACAAGAGAGAGGGAACAAGTGAGGATGTGCTAATCTGGCAAATCATTGTACCTTAGCAAAACATTTGCAGCACTTTCATCCCTGCATTTTTGTTGACAGCCCTTTTCCATTCTCTCTGAATTTTCTTTGGTGCTGCTTCTGATCATGTGGAGAAAAGCAGAGCAGCCCTTTCAAAAGATGTCAGAGCAAACACAATTTACCTTCTAGCTGGCTACGATGAGATATACTTTTATTTTTTACTAAGGAAAACAGCACCGGCAAAATATTTTTTCCATATTAAAAGAAAAAAATATTGCAAACACAATTAATTTATTTTGCTTTATGTGGAAATTAATAATTTGTTCAGTTTCTGTAAGCAGTTCCACACTTTGCTGTCTTGCCCCCTTGCATTGGGGCGTGACCATTGCAGGCAAGCTCAGCTATGCAGTGCAACCCATGCCATGACTCATGAGCTCAGCATGCAGTCATCACACAGTTAAATAAAAATCAACTCCTAATTTGGCTATCCATGCCTTTTAAATAAGCAAGAAGGCAGGTACTTGGTTGCAAAGTTTTTAAGCCCAGGACCTGAGCTATCCTAGGGGTAGGGTGTAGGAGGGAGAACGGGAGGGGGTTGGAGGGGGGGCACTTATGTCAGGGTGTCCCTCCCGCTCCCCACTTGTGTACCCGGTCTCTTCACAGAGAGAGGGGGATGGACGGAGCTTGGCAGTGCAAATCTGTTACACACCCACTGTGTGTGTGTGTGTCTGTCATTCTCACAAACACACACTGTCCTTCACTCATCTCCTGACCCAACACATATGTGGGGGGTTGTTGTTACATCTTTTACTGCTTGAAAAGTGGTTATTTTGGGGGGTTTTTGGTTTTTCTGACTGGTCTGTGCATTTCATAATTTTCATTTCTCTCTTACGCTTAAATTTAATTCTTTGAGTAGTGAGTTCTAAAATGCCGAACCTGTCATGGCTGGAGTCATTTTCCCTGTGGTATTTGCTGCTCCTGGCATTGTGGCTGGCATGTCCCTGTACCCCCTGAGAAAGGCAGAGCAGGGGGTCTCCACATGCTGTCCTTGCCTGCAGACATCACTGTGTAGCTGGTCCACTATAACAGCTCCTTCCTTCCTTTAGTACTTCAGGTGGAATATTATCCCCAATCACTCCCACAGTACCTTCTCCCTGGCACATTGGTGAAACCTTCCCGCTTGTAACCTTCAGTTCTCTTCCACTCTACACTTCCTCATCTCCAGTCCATCACTCTTCTCCTTCCCCCTCCATTACCTGAGGGGAAGCCTTTTATAGTGGGCCTGCAGGCCTTAACTGGCTGCAAGGTTCAATTAGCCTATGCAGGGAACAGGAACCCACTCACCCAACTCCCGGTGTACCTGCCTTCCACCCGACTCCTGCAGAGGAGGGCACTGGTATTTAACCACCTGGTCCTGTCTGTGCTCTGGCACTGTCTCAACACCCTGATCCCACCCCCGGGTTTTCTGGCTCATGTCCAGCAGCTGATGCTGTGGTTCTTCTGGCTAGGACTGCATTGGGTCTCTGCAGGGGTTCTCCATCTCCCCCTGGAGGAGGGAGGGCAGGGCCTGACGTGTTTGCGCACGTGGGTTCATGTCTTCCACTTCCGGGCCCTGCAGACACTCCTATTTGATGCAGGTAGTCCGGCGTAGAGCACGCTTGCACACGCTTTCCTGCGCCACTTCCGAGGGCTCCGATATGACCAGCAGCTCCTTTATTTGAGAGGTCTTCCGCAAGACCTCTCTGGACTGCCGGCCTTCTACCAGGACCTCCTCTGGACCTGGAAGCTGCTTGCTTCTAGTGCACTGAAGCTGTGAAGGCGGATGAAGGAGGGAGGCCCCTGGTTTTCTTGGATCTTGGTTTTCCTCCTGTCAATTCTCATGTGCTCAGCACCTGTGCACCAGTTTTCACACATTAAAAGACTTCATACACAGGCCCCAGTTAAAGGGTTCACACCTGGACAAAGCTCTGCCACAATGGACAAGTGGCAATGAAGATAGGAGCAGTGATCTCTGGGCATCTTTAGTCACAAATCTGCACACAGACATCCAGGTCTTGTGCTAGGATGAGACAAAAGTGCATTTCAGCAGCAGCTTCAACTGAGCAGGCCTTATTTAGAGATCGCCACTGTTCACCCTAAATGGAGGACAAGGCTATAAAAGATTCCCCAAACATAGGCTGTCTCCTGGTGGGATCACTCAATTCTGTGGTCAAAACAAACAAGCGATATATGACAATGAATTGTGGCACCTGGAATGTTGCTTCTTTATGGGCTCTCAGCATTGTGACAGCCCAGAAAGAAAAACTGCCATAATTGCCAGAGAACTGGCAAGACTCTACAGTGACATTGCAGCACTTAATGAGACCCGCCAGGCCAGTGCAGGCCAATTAAAAGATGATGGCAGTGACTGCACCATCTTTTAGAAAGAAAAGCCATCTGAAGAAAGAAACATTCATGGGATTGGCTTTGCTGTCAAAAAATATGATCATCGTCAGCTTTTGGAGAATCCCTTGGGGATCAGTGAGTATCTCATGCCTCTTTGGCTCAAACTGAACAACAACCAGTATGCCACAGTCATCAGTGCATGTGGCCAACACTTGATGATGCAGAAAAAGAAAACAAGGAGCAGTTTTATGGTACACTTAATGCAGTCCTCACAGCCATATCTATGACAGGCAAACTCAACCTCCTGAGAGATTTCAATGATAGAGTCAGACAGGACTTCCTTCTCTGGAGCAACATAATAGGCAATGAGAGGTTGGAAAAAGTAAACTGCAATGGGATTCTCCTCAGCAAATAGGTGGAGCTTGGCCTGCTCATCACTAATAAGCATACATTTGTATGTGATATACAAATATAGGCAGACTAAGAAATTCAAGTAGTTTGTGGTCTATGGCATCTTTTATTTGTTCCAGGATGACTCTGGTTAATACTTTGCTTGGGATAGATAGGAGAGTAATCCCCCTCCACTTTTCACACAGTGACAGATCACCGGATTTAGGGAGTTTCACTAGCAGCCCTTTTCTCCAGTCCTTTGCAATCTCTTCTGTTGTCCATATCAGATTTAGCAAACTGTGTAGCTGGTCCACTATAACAGCTCCTCCTTCCTTTAGTACTTCAGGTGGAATATTATCTGGTCCTGCTGCCTTGCCATTCTTTAAGTTCCTTATTGCCTTGCAGACTTCCTCTTGCCAAATGAATGCCAAATGAAACTTTGTGGACCAAATGCCAAATGAAACCTTGTGGACCAAAACAAATCAGAAACCAATAGAGGTCCAGATTAAGAAAAGAAAATGGCGATGGGCAGGCCACATCCTGCGTAAGGACTGAGAGGAATGTATCATGAGACAAGCATTAGAATGGAATCCAAAGGGAAAGAGGAAAAGGGGACGTTCCAAACAAACATGGCGACGAAGCTGCCTGGACGAAGTAAAAGCAGCTGGCATAACATGAGATCAAATCTAGACTATCGCTAAGGATTGCAAAAGATGGAGAATGACTGTGGAGGCCCTATGCTCCATTTGAAGCCCAAAGGACTAATAGATAGATAGATAGATAGACAGACCAGCTAGAAACACCCTCAGTCCAAACATTGGCACCTCCTTGATTTACACCAATGCCCATATTACATAAGTCCTGAGAGGACAAAACATCTGTTACTCAAATAAATCACTCCACCACACTGCAAACACCCAGTGACTAAGGTTTTGTCTACATTACCATGTTTTGTCACCAAAAACTCCCTTTTGTCAGCCAGCTTCAGAGGGGCAGCTGAGTTAGTCTGTAACAGGAAAAATTTTAAAAACAACAAATAGTCTAGTAGCACCTTAAAGACTAACAAAACATGTAGATGGTATTGTGAGCTTTCGTGGGCGCAACTCACTTCTTCAGATGACTGGAGTGTTGGAAGTCCAGATCTATCAACAAATAAGGGAAGGGTGAGGAAGAGAGAAAAGAAGAGAAAAAAGGAAGGGGAAATTTAAAAAAAGAGAGAGACAGTGAGTAGATGGTTCAAATAGTTATAAGAGGCTGATAAGAACAATTAGCACCTCTGTTGTTTGGTTGGTTAAGTTACAAGGATGTAGAAGGTAGTGTGCGAGCCAGCCGATGTCCCTGTTCAGACAAGTTTAATACTTATACAAACAGTAAATGAAGTTAAGTTCCAATCCTTCCCTGTGTATTTGGCTTGTGGAATTGGCCTGAAGCAACACTGTGACTTGGAGATCCATTAATGAGTGTCAAGGCAGATTAAAGTGTTCTCCAACAGGTTTTTGTGTATTGCCTTTTTGGATATCTGATTTGTGTCCATTAATTCTTTCCTGTAGAGACTGTCCAGTTGGCCAATATACATGGCAGTGGGGCACTGTTGGCATTTGATGGCATCGATCACGTTAGTGGATGTGCAGTTAAATGAGCCTCTGATTTGGTGGCCCATTTGGTGCTTTCGCTATTTGTCAGCCAAATAGTGAAAACATTCACACTGCAATGTGACTTTTGTCAGAAAAAAACCACCTAGTTTTGGCAACAAAAAGTTTTCACCCCCATGAGAGACTTTTTTTTCTTTTCTCCTCACTTTATTGTCGACAAAGTGCCAGTGTGGACTCTGCTGTTTATTTTGTCCACAGAACTGGCTTCCACCCTCAATGCCTACCCTGATAGTTCATCTCACCTTTGATCTCTGCTGCCCTGCAGGCATGTATCCGTCCCCTTTCAAAGCTCCGGGGAGCTGAATGAACTGCTCTGTTTGGGGAACAAACAAAGAACAAATCATTGGAATGCTCCTGTTTTGCCCTGCTCTAACAACACAGGGGCAGGCAGACTGCTGCTGCTGGGGGTGGGGAACAGACATCATGTTGCTTTGACATTCTTCAGCATGGAGACCTTACAGAGATACTCATGGTGTGGCTCCTGGCTGTGGAAGAATGCTGTGGGAATCCCAAGAAGTGCAGGGATCAGCTCTGCCTTCCCACAACACTGCCCTGTGGAATACACACCCCAGTGCATTGCTCACACTGCTGATGCTCCCCTCAGTGTGGACATGAATTGAAGACAGAGAGAGCAAGTGTGAAAATCTGGCAATTTTTATTCTGTCAGCTTTTGGGTGTTGACATAAGTTTGTCAGCAAAAATTGGTAGTGTATAGTGTAGACATACTCCAAAGCAGACAATCGTTGCTAACTTTTTTTGGTGAAAAATGGCATTTACTATTTCCACCATTTCCTGCTGGTCTTTTCCCCCATCATTGGATAATGGATCTCTAATAATGTTTCTTGGGCCTTGTCTACACCATGAGATAAGGTTGAACTTATTCAGGTCAATTTTTTAGCACCTTATTTTGTAAAGTTGAAGGTGTATGTCGCACACGAATGCGACATAGTTCGCAGTAGTGCATCCCCAGTAGGGTGGCTTGAGTCCTGGCTTGACAAAGCCCTGGCTGGAATGATTTAGTTGGGGTTGGTCCTGCTTTGGGCAGGGAGTTGGACCTGATGACCTCCTGAGGTCTCTGCCAACCCTATGATTCTATGATGCATGCACCTTTAGGAACTCCTGTCTCTTCAGAAAGCTACAAACTGGAACTTTCATTCCCAGAACAGAAAATTAAGATTGAAGGCATTGAAATGCCAATAGTGATCCTTGGAGACCCTGCCTATTCCTTGCTCCCATGGCTAATGAAGCCATAAACACGCAGCCTGGACCACAGTAAGGAGCAGTTCAACTTTAGGCAGTGCAAGTGCAGAACGGTGCTAAAATGTGCTTTGGGGCATTTAAAGAGAAGGTTTTGCAGTCTACTGACTAGATTAGACCTTAGCAAAAGCAACATTTCCATTGTTCTGACAGCCTGCTGTGTGCTCCATAAATATCTGTGAGAGTAAGGGGAAAAGTTATATGGCGGTGGGGGGAGAGGGGTCGAGGCATAGCACCTAGCCAGTAATTACGAGCAGCCAGGCACCAAGGAAATAAGAAGAGTGCAGCGAGAGGCACTACAAATCAGAGAGGTTTGAAAAACAGCTTTATGAAGGGCCAGACAGTGATATGAGAGTATGCAGGCTGTTCTTAATGAGGTACTCCTGCATTCAGTGTGCTTGCCTATAAACCTGCAACTCCCCACCCCTTCCACATAAGCAATACACTGTTGTTCAGAAATCATGCATTTTTATTTAGGAAACACAGCAGAGATAGAAAAGGAGTTCATGTGTCTCTGCCTGGGTCTCTACCCTTGACCAGAAAGATTGCCTCTATATAAAACCGTGGTACGCCCACATCTTGAATACTGCGTACGGATGTGGTCGCCTCATCTCAAAAAAGATATATTGACATTGGAAAAGGTTCAGAACAGGGCAACAAAAATGATTAGAGGTTTGGAACGGGACCCACATGAAGAGAGATTAAAAAGACTTGGACTTTTCATCTTAGAAAAGAGGAGACTAAGGGGGGATATTATAGAAAAATCTATAAAATCATGACTGGTGTGAAAAAAATGAATAAGGAAAAGTTAGTTATTTATTCCCACAATATAAGAACTAGGAGGTCACTAAATGAAATTAATAGGCAGCAGGTTTAAAACAAACAAAAGGAAGTTTTTCTTCACTCAGTACACAGTCAACCTGTGGAACTCCTTGCCAGAGGATGCGGTGAAGGCTAGGATTTAATGGGGTTCAAAAAAGAGCTAGATAGGTTCATGAAGGTTAGGTCCATCATTGGCTATTAGCCAGGATTGGTAGGAATGGTGTCCCTGGCCTCTGTTTGACTGGAAATGGGTAACAGGAGAGGGATCATGCGAGGATTATCTGATGTGTTCCCTCCCTTTGGGGAATCTTGTATTTGCCACTGTTGGCACACAACGATACTTGGCTACATGGATGGTTGGTCTGACCCAGTAAGGCCGTTCTTATGTTCTTAAGATTGAAAAGAATACTAGCTGCAATCCAAAATTACTTCACCATTACTTATTTGCATTTTAAAGTCTACTGAAGAAGCAAATTAATAGAAGGATTGCATGAACAATATGGCATCTGCACACAGAAGAACCAACAGTATGAGAGAGGAATTTTGGGGGATACACTTCAAAGGATACATGTCAAAGGTTTACTAGATTGTAAGAAGAGCAGGGAAAAGATATTGTGGTTAGTCGTCACTGAGAGACCAAAAAAGAGCTTTTTGTATTCTTGAAAGCTGGATCATGGCCGGGGGAGTGGGGGAAAGTCAGGAGCAGAGGATGCTGAGAGATGAGAAAACGTCCTTAGACAAGGATCATAGCCTGCTAAATTTCAGTCATCAGAAAACGTGTTATACTTTGAGGGGGGTTCCATTTTCAGTTTTTATTATCTTTACTTGGTATCATTTCAATCTCTGTTCTTTATTAATAAACTAAACTAATTCATGGTTTTACTATACATTTATCTCAGTGCAATATTTTAAACTGTATCTACAACTGAGCCAATAGGTTGGTGTGTAAGCTCTCTCTTTGGAGACAGCCAATTTGATCATTTCTGTGAGTGTCCAGTGACAGCGGCAGGATACTGCAGGGCAAAGCTCTTTCACACGTTTAGAAACTGAGGGCAAAATAAGGATTGGCAGAGAAACAAGATGGGTGTTTGGCTGGATAACAGAGGAGGGTGGCAGGAAGCTGTCACCCAATTAGACAACAACAAATCTCCCTCCCACTGAGACAGTAGGGTAACAAGCTGACTTATTGTTCTAAATCCCTCCCAGAAAGAATCACAGAGACTTTGAAAATGCTATTATGGAAAGGGAAGCTTCCTTGAGCCTTCGCTGGATATTACTGTAGAGCCGTGGTGTCTAACATGCTAGCCACTAGCCACTAGCCGATTGAGTGTGGCTAGTTGGCTTGAACAATGTGGCTATTTGGCTGGTTGAGTGTGGCTAGTTCGCTGTAGCAGAACTGGTTGGACACCATGGATTTAGAGCATCTTTGTGCTACCATCAGTCGGCCTTGGACTGTGTTATTATTATTTGTGTTATCATAGCACATTGATGTCATAGTCACAAACAAGGATCTCACTGTGCTAGGCACTGTACAAACACAGAACAAAAAGACAGTCCCTGACCCAGAGAGCTTACAGCCTAAGAACAAAACAAGAGACAACAGAGGGATACAAACAGAAAGAGACTGGAGCCTGAGGCTATGTCTAGACTGCAGAGCTTTTCTGGGATATGTGTTTCTGAAAAAGCGGATGTGTTCTTTCAGCATCCCTGTATTTCTCTGTATTGGTGAGAGGAATAAGGGATGTTCCAAAAGAGGAGTTTTTCCCAAAATGTGGCCTCATGTAGATGGGCCAAATTTCGGAAAAGCCTCTTTCAGAGGAAAAAAACGGTTCGCAATTTGCAGTGTAGACATACTTTTCCTGACTTTTCCCTGCAGTGTAAACATAGCCTGAGGTAACAATGAGGCAGACAATCGTAGTCAGCAAGATAGGCTGTGGTCTCAGCACACCAGCTACCCTTCAACCATTTCATCTATTGGATACCAAAGGTATATCTATTCTACACTGCAAAGAGAAACCTGGGCTGGCCCGTGTCAGCTGACTCAAGCTCCCAAGCTCAGGCTGCAGCCCAAGCTCTGGGATCCTACCACCTTCTAGTGTCCAAGAGACCAGGTCCCAGCAGGAACCCAGAAGTCTACATTGCAATTAAATGCCCCTTAGCTACAGGTAGAGTTGTCCTCCGGCTCCCACGCGAACTGCAAGGCTCAGGCAGACAGCATGAGTGGAAGAGACTTGTTGCTCCCTGCTTGAGTCCCTGAGGCAGGGAGTCAGAACTGTGTTTATAAACAGAGTGATTAGCAGGTGATTAAGATAAGAAAGGGCTATTAGGATGTTTCCTAAAGTTAAATTATCTGTTCCAATATTGGTGAACTATAAAAAGTAAGTAGCCTAAATAATAGAAAATAATTGTAGATTATTCTACAATTGTTTCAATAGTTGTATTCAAGAGGTGGTAACAAAGTTACTAATATCTGTCTTTGAGACCATAAAATTATTTTAGACCAAGGAAATGCAGTAGATCCAATCTACCTGGATGTCAGTAAGAGATTTGAGAAAGTTTCAGATGAAAAATTGTTAGTTAAATTGGAGAAGATGGGGATTAATATGAGAACTAAAAGGTGGATAAGGAACTGACTAAAGGGAAGAGTACAATGGGTCATACTGAAAAGTGAACTGACAGGTGCAGCTAGTCTGACGTTACTAGTGGAGTTCCTCAAGGATTGGTTTTGGACTCACCTTATTTAACACTTGTATTGGCACAGAAAGTGAGAGTGTATTAATACAATTTGCAAATGATTGAAAGTTGGGAAATATTGCCAATATTGAGGAGGAAAACTATACAGGAAAATCTGGATGACTTGTAAACTACAGTAATAAAAATGGGATGAAATATAATAGTGTATGATCATGCATTTAAGGACTAGCAACAAGAATTTTTGCTAAAACTGAGGTGGAAATGATGGTAGGAAAAAGCTGGGTGTATTGGCTATACCCCTTCAATGTGATGTGGCTGTGAAAAAGGTTAATGCAGTCCTTGTATGTATCAGGCGAGGTATTTCTAGTAGAGACAGAGAAGCATTAGTATATTGAGCACTGGTGAGATCTCATCCGGAATACTGTGTGCAATTCTCCCATTTTAGAGAAATTAATTCAAACTGGAACAGGTACAGAGAAGGGCTACTAGAGAAATGGAATACCTATGTTATGTTAAAAAATTCAAAAAGCATTGCTTGTTTAGTCTAACCCAGGGGTAGGGAACCTTTTCAAACCAAAGAGCCAAACTACGTCAAAATTCATAACACGTGGTCAACAAAGAGTTGTATAAGAATTAAGGATGTTAAATATCAAGTAATTTACTAGTCGAGTAGTTGATGGAATTTCCATCTACTACTCGACTAGTCGATAGCCACTTCTGCATGAAGCCCGGGGCCAGCGGGAAGTCCCACTGATTCCAGACTGCATGTGGCATGCCAGCTTTGAAATGTACAAGAGTCCCCAGTGGGGGCTCTTGTGCATTTCAAAGCGGAAGCACCCTTGTGGAGCCCGGGCTCAGCGGGGGACTCGAAGTCCCGCACTGACCCTGGGCGCCATGCTGTGCTGCCACTTTGAAATGCCACGTGGAACCGGGGTCAGCTGGGGACTGATCCTGGGCGCCATACAAATGCCCCAGTGGCGTTTCAAAGGGGCAGTAAGCATAGCTGACCCCAGGCTCAGCTGTGCGGCATAGCCCCTTTGAAACACCGAGGTGGCATTTTAAAGGGGTGGTCCCACACAGATGAGACCGGGATCGGCAGTGTGGTGCTGCCCCTTTGAAGTACCCCCTCTTCCGCCCCTTTTAGAGGCAACAAGGGGGGACTATCGACTAGTCGACTCAGCTATCCGATAAGCATTTGCTTATCGAATAGTTGACTAGTCCTTAATATCCTTGATAAGAATGCCCATTTGCATGACTGAAAGTATACAATGTAATATTATTGATACTTGACATAATGAATAATAATAGTATAAATGAAACATTGTACTCACAGATTTTATTTAATGGGACTTCTGCTGCTGCATTTTTCACACATTTCGTTGAAGTTTACATCATAACTGGTCAAATCTAACTTCATGCATACATTCAGACTGTCTTCTGTCAATCTTATAGCAGGAGGCTGGTGATGTGGGAGTGCAGGAGTCTGGGTTGGGGTGTACAAGGGGCTCAGGGCAGGAGATTGGGGTGTATGATGGACTCAGGACACAAGGTTGGGTTGTATGGAGGTGCAGGAGTGTTATGGCAGGGATATGGGAATGTGGAAGTGTGAGGGGCTCAGGGCAGGGGGTTCAGGTGTATGATGGTCTCAGGGGTCACGGGGCAGACTCTAG
>JANRFK010004149.1:20471722-20507813 GCA_030068395.1 Apalone spinifera
GGGGGGTCCCTTTAAATACAGGTCTCAGATAGCCTCAGGCAGCAGCTGCACAAGGCAACTCCTGACCTGCTGCCCTGCCAGAACTGGGTCCGGCCAGCCTTAAATGCAATTCAGCATCCTATCAGTGCTGATGTGCTATTTCGAAATAGCAAAATGCTATTTTGAAATGCATTTTGTATCTAGATGTGTTATTTTGAAATAAGCTATTTTGAAATAAGGTATTTCAAAATAATGTGGTAGTGTAGACATATCCTTTGTGAAAAGTGTTCATCCTAGAACTGACAGTGAGGTTTTGTCTTTTATCATTTTCCTATGGAGATCATTCAAGAGCATAGTGATAGTCTGGTTTCACCCTCACAATTGCTACTGGGGCATTTAATGCATTGGATGTGGTATACCACCTATTGTGGTAGGCATGTGTCGAATCCATGGATCTTTTAAGGTGCATTTTGAGGGCTGTTGATTATTGTAGCAATGGAGATGTGTCTGCGAGTTTTGCATCTGTTGTTTTGGCAGGGTTTAGTGTTGCTTTGAGTTGGAGTGTCCTAGTCTGTGGGGATCTTGCTTTTGATGATGAACTTGGAAAGGTTCGGGGACAAGGAGATTGTCTGAAGGCCAAAAGAGGAGGTTCTGAAAAGATGTTGCCTCCCACCTTGTTCTATGCTGTGGGTTAGACTGCAAAATCACAAGCAACACTCTGCAAAGATAAATAAGTCTGGCGGCATGTCAGTATCTTCTGCTGCAGTTGTTTGATGGTCAGAGATTCCATTAGTGCTGCTTGTCATGTGACACGGGTAAAGTAACCCCAACAAAGCCACTTTATTCAAGCACTGAACAAGGGACTAAATTAGAGCAGGGAAACAGTATTGTCCCTATGGCTGCCTCTCTCCACTTCACTGCAGAGTTTGTGTACCGAACCTTCCCCATTCACTCTTTCCTGGTGGGCTTCCTGCTGCACTTTCAGAGAAAGAGTGCATACATCCTCACATCTCCAACTGCTGCACGGGTAAGGAAGCCACGTTGCTCTGTATCAGAAAAGAAAGGTGGATGCTTTGGAACAGAATAAATTATTACTTGGCTTTTATTGATCCTCCTGGAAACTCCACAGCAATTCTCAAAATTACAAATAACGGGCCAGATCCCCATCTCCATTGCACAGAACAGTGCAGTGCAAACAGCTCAGGACATGAAGTCAAACTTTAGCTGGATAAAATAGTCATCAGGGAAAGTTAGGATGGAAGAACATAATTACCCATAACAAAATTTGGCCAGGGCATTGATTAAATTCTAATGTGAAGCAGTGTAGCTTAGTGGATACAGCGGTGAATGGACACTCAGACCTCAGTTTTATTCTTTGCTCTGCTTTCTAGAGAAAGGGGTAAACAGTGAGGTGGCAAAATTTGCAGATGATACCAAACTGCTCAAGATAGTTAAGCAGACTATGAAGAGCTTCAAAAAGATCTCACCAAAGTGACTGAGCAACAAAATGGCAAATAAAATTTAATGTTGATAAATGTAAAGTAATGCACATTGGAAAAAATAATCCCAACTATATATACAATATGATGGGGACTAATTTGGCTACAACTACTCAAGAGAGAGATCTTGGAGTCATAGTCCTGTTTTTTGTTTCAGCTACACCAGACTAACACAGCTACATTTCCAACATTGTGGATAGTTCTCTGAAAATATCAACTCAGTATGCAGCGGCAACCAAAAAAGCAAATAGAATGTTAGGATTCATTAAAAAAGGAATAGAGAATAAGACAGAAAATATTTTATTGCTTCTATATAAAACCATGGTACGCCCACATCTTGAATACTGCATACAGATGTGGTCGCCTCATCTCAAAAAAGATATATTGGCATTGGAAAAGGTTCAGAAAAGGGAAACAATGATTAGGGGTTTTGAACGGGTCCCATATGAAGAGAGATTAAAAATACTTGGACTTTTCAGCTTAGAAAATAGGAGACTAAGGGGGGATATGATAGAGGTCTACAAAATCATGACTGGTAGGGAAAAAGTGAATAAGGAAAAGTTATTTACTTATTCCCACAATATAAGAACTAGGAGTCACTAAATGAAATTAATAGGCAGCAGGTTTAAAACAAACAAAAGGAAGTTTTTCTTCACTCAGCACACAATCAACCTGTGGAACTCCTTGCCAGAGGATGCGGTGAAGGCTAGAACTTTTAACAAGTTTCAAAGCAGAGCTAGCTAGATTCATGGAGGTTAGGTCCATCAATGGCTATTAGCCATTGTGTCCCTAGCCTCTGTTTCTCTGGAGGTGGGTTACAGGGGAGGGATCACATGAGGATTACCTGTTATGATCCCTCCCTCTGGGACTTCTGGTATTGGCCACTGTTAGCAGACTGGATACTGGGCTAGATGGACCTTTGGTTTGACCCAGTATGGCTGTTCTTATGTTCTTATGGTGAGCTTGTATAACTCATGTCACCTCTTCACCTCAGTTTTCCAATCTGTAAAAAGGGACTAGTGATTTCTTGTGAAGTTTTTTGAGAACTATGGATGAATACTATACAAGAGCTAGGTATTAATATCCTCATTAGTGTACAGGTTGAAACTCTGTAGTCTGGCACCCATGGGACCCGACTGGTGCCGAACCAGAGAATTTGTTGGACCACTGGATGTCACTATTGTCTAGCAGCATTAGCACCACTTCCATTGCTTACTGGGCTCTTAGGGGTGAATTAGAGCTAAATAACAGCACAGAACACTGAGAGCCATCACTGGTGGCTGTAGACAAACTTTATAGGACTGTGGGAAACTTGGTCATACCTATGGTAAGTGGACATTTGGCTTACTAAAATCATGCCGGACCACAGATGGTGCCGGACCAGAGATTGACAGATTAGAAAGATTCAACCTTTATTGCCAGCCTCAATTACTGTGGCATTCTGCTTCTGAAGACTGCACTTTGCTTAACATCTGATGAAATTATAGGCCAAAGTGCTGTGGATACAGAATGGTAAATCCACGTGACAGTGGTAATTTCTTTAACAGACTATTGTTGAAGGGGCTGCTGAAACACTTTAATGTAATCAAGGATTATGGTTAGCTTTTCTGGAAATGGACCTGGCATTTGAAAATGCATGCATGTTCACTTAAATCAGCATTCAATAAATGGCCATGTTGCGCTAAGGGTGAACTTACTAAAAACATCTTAAAAAGCAGGGATCATTCTGTGCAGCTGCATTCAAATTATTGGGATTCACATAACTTGTATAACTCAGAATTTACCCTTCCTGTCCCTGAAGTTTATAAGGCAGTAAAAGAAAAGGTTGATAAAAAAAATCAGCAAAAATAGCTTCAATTATTGTGTCCAAAACAAAGAAACGAATAAAGTAGGAAAGCATCAAAGCAAAGAAACAAGCAAATGAATCCCTGTCAGAGATGGGAGGGATGTTCTGGGTGTGTGTGTCTCTTTGTGTTTGACATAAATGATTGTTTGCTGCTATGAATCACGACAGTGCAACAAAGGCAGGAGCTCAAACTTTGATAAGTGTATGTGCAAGAACTGGGCCTGGAACACTGTGTGTGCATAAATCTATGCTTTAAATGCATGGCCTCTTTTTACAAACTGCGTACCCACAATTTTTATGGCTCACACTGAGGACCCTGAGCAGTGAAAGAGTTCTGCATGTTAACACTTCCATGCAGAAAGTTGTTTTGGAAACTGTTTCCTCTGCCAAATGGAAAAAAGGAATTTTACCTAAAGGAAATGACTCCTGCCAGAGAACAAGCTATCAGATCCCTTCCAGATGGATTTTGTACTTTAAAGCAACAATATATTCACAGAGACCAGATGGCATTTACCTGTGAGGAAATGAAAATGTCATGCATAGATCCTTACACCACACCACACAGTTCAAAGGTGACATTTTTGGTAACAGTAATGGACTTAAGCTTTTAAGAATTATAGCACTATTAGTACAAGGTATATTCAGTTGCCAGGGAGGTGCTCTCAGTGGGAGCAGGGTTCAAAAATTTCAGGGGCATGTCAGCACCTCTAAAAACAGAAAGAAGGAAATAACTAGGCTAAAGCGATAGTCAGATGAGCCAGACTTGGAGTCAGGTGAATTGGGACAGGAGACATTTACAGTGGAAAAGAGGAGGAATCCATCTCTGGGATGAAAGGCTCACTGTACGCTAAGAAGCGGGAAGTGGGTAATATCAGAGGTGGGAACTACTCCTTCAACTTTCCTGCTGAAGAAACACCACTTCTCCTCACAAGGAATGAGATGGAACAATTCAGAAAATCCAAAGAACTGAAATGTGGAAAAATAAGAAATGCACAAGAGAAAATAAAATACAGGACTATGTAGCACTTTAAAGACTAACAAGATGGTTTATTAGGTGATGAGCTTTCGTGGGCCAAACCCACTTCCTCAGATCAAATAGTGGAAGACAATTGTCACAACCATATATACCAAAGGATACAATTTTAAAAAATGAACACATATGAAAAGGACAAATCAAATTTCAGAACAGAAGGGGAATGGGGGGAGGAAGGTAAATGTCTGTGAGCTAATGATATTAGAGGTGATAATTGGGGAAGCTAACTTTGTAAGCTCATCACCTAATAAACCATCTTGTTAGTCTTTAAAGTGCTACATAGTCCTGTATTTTGTTTCAGCTACACCAGACTAACACGGCTACATTTCTATCACAAGAGAAAATACATATTGCTGTGTGATCTGACTTCCCCTACAAAACGATGCTGTTCCAAGAATAACATTCCTTCCTCATTGTCTTCTCCTGTCGCTTCTGCTTCCCCTCTCCCCCATCCTCATTGACTCCCGTCATTTTTCATTGCTTTATCTATCTCAGTGAAACAGTAACTCCCCAGAACAGAGAAATCCTGCAAAGTGCCAGGCACACCAATCTGCAAGGCTTCAAAGTGCCATACCCAGTACAAGTCCTTTGTAATTAGCTGGTCCTAAGCAATTTACAGGTGCCGATTCCCAAAGTTTGGGATGTAAGTGAGTAGTCAACTACTCCCATTCCCCCCTTTGCTGCCGCTGTATGAAAGGTAGCGGTGGACGGGGAGGGGGAGGACATCAGGAGCCAGTGCTTGGGGGAGCAGGCTTAAAAGCCAGTTCCTCCAGCACCATCTCTGTGGTGCCACCTGCTCCCTCCCATGCTGCCTCAATGAGAGGCAGCAGTGCGGGGGAGGGCAGGGGAAGCTTCCACAAAGCAGACTCTGGCCTTCCACAGGCAGGGGCTGTTGCCGGAGCAGCCTGTGTTTACAGCCAGCCCAGACAACTGCGAACAGGGAATTCTTCGAAGCAGCAGCCCCATTACGGAGGGTCCCAGTGGGGAGTTAGGACCCCTCATGGACAGGACTGCTGGACCTTGTGCGAGCCAGGCCTGAGCAAGCCCAGCTCGTGCTGGGTCCGGGACTTACCCCCGCTGCGGCTCTTCAGTTTAATTGTAAGTAGGAGCCATGCTGCCTGTTCACCTGGCCCTTACTACATTTAAACTGCAAAGCCGCAGCAGGGGATAGCTCCTGGACCTGGCGCAAGCCAGGACTGAGGCTTCATCCCTTATCAACTAATTGTGTAGTCGATAGAAAGTCTATCAACCACATGATTAGCTAGTTACTCGCTTTCTAACATCCCTACCCCAAACACCTCAGATTTCCTGTCCCAGGAAACAGTCCCCCCATTGATCTGTGTACTTTTGGGCGCCCATAGTCTACCTCATAAATGCAAAGAGCATTTGGTGTGTAATGCTTTGACACAGGCAAAGGAAAAGGGCTAATTCTGCTGCCCTCCACCCTCAGCATGCCCAGGTTTTCCATGCACTGAACATTCGTTGGTTTTTTAATTATATTAACCCACTTTACAACTTTTGCTTTGTTTTGCTTTTGCAGCACAGATGTTTATCAGCAACATTCTGTGAATAAACTAATGTGACTTTTATGGGGGAGGGGTTAAATGTATGACCTGCCCTTTTTGACCGTGTTCTTTTAAGTACACATTAGGGAACCATAATTTAAAAACATTAAACACATTAATTTAGGAGACTGCTGTCAAATGTCTGAATGTGGTGGAGTCTTAAACTACAGTATTTGACCTTTGACACTAGGTAGGGTGGAGACCCAAACTGGCATAGAGCCAAGATAGCTGGCCACTGTGTCCCAGAGTCCCTCTAGCCTTGGGGCAGATAATATCTCGCACTGATGAACATAACAGCAGAATTATATGTTCCCACTGATGTCAGTGGTATGGGGTCTGGGCCTCTGGGAGCAGGAAAAGCATTCTCATTTGGCAGGAAGTTGAATGATAATGACTGTGCATTAAAAAGACTGAAGTCTTTCAGCCACAGTGTGACCCCCTTACATAGGGAGATGGCTTTCTGCACCAGCAGTTTCAGTGAAGACAAGGCACGTGAGGTGTTATTCAGCCCCAGCACCTGAGGTCAGGGAGCTAAGCAAGAAATTCAGCTTCTGTTTTTAAAAAAGTGAGTTTTCACCACTTGTGATGGTAGAGAAAAGACAGAAATTGTAACCAAAATTTTCAGAGACTTCACATGAATTATCAGGACATATTGATTACTTAATCCATGTTATTCACTGGCTATCTCCAGTTGCCCTGCCTTCATTGCATTCTGTAGGGCTCCCAGGGGAACTGAAGTAGACTTTGCAAGATGCAATGCATGATAATAGAACTTCTTCAGTACTTTCAGAATATCTTTCCTATTTGGTTTTACATCAGATTTGGTGTGACATACATTCTGATGACCTCTGCATACCACTGAAGAACTCCAAAGGATGTTCTCCCTTCCCCCCCTCTGCCCTAGCTGTAAATATCTTGCAGACACACTTTTAATATTTTTATATTACTGCCAGCTGGCAACTCTGCCGGCATGCCAAACAATTCCAGACTGCATAGCAATGCAACTTTTTTTGTCTGTAATACAGGATAGCTTTCCCCCCATATACTGGGCTACTGTTATTTTTAAGTTTTATTTTACTTTCCATCGAAACTGTGACCAGGGGATAGAATCTACAATGAGAAGTAAGTCTGACATTCTCACACACTTGTGCCCATCAGAATTATTCAATTCAACAAACATATTCAATTCAACAAACAAATACAGCTTATGAAGGAGTCCTATAGAATATTATAGATAGGAAGATTCTTTCCACAGAATTTCTAAACCAACCCATAATATTTTCTATTGAATTTCTTTGGCTGAGTTCAAAATTCAGTAGAAAAGAACTCATTCTTTATTAAATGTTATATTGTGTTAGGTAATTCCTGGAGGGTCCCCTTTGATTTTTATAAATCACTATTACTTTCATCCCTATTAAATGTCACAGGATTTTTCTATAAAGGAATATGAGAATCCTAGTGATGAAGTTAACAGAACAGTTAAGTCCCTGAAGAACTAATTTAATTTCAATCATTGGTTCACAGTTCAATGGAGAAAAATCAGAAGAGTTGTCACTTTGGGGATATACACAAATAAACTTAGAGGGAAAAAATGTTTTGCACACAAATGATTAGGAGTGACTGAGAGAAATGTGGCACTGTCCACACTGACAGGGAAAGAAGGGAGAAGGACAGGTCTGGGAGGAAGGAGAGAGAATTCAGATTTGACGGTTAATTTTATAATGAAGCTGAGGTATCAATAGATATGAAAAAGACAAGTCAAAATGTTGGAGAGGATGGAGGAAGCCAGGTTAGGAGAGATGAGGTAGAACTGTGAGTAACGGGATAAAAATGGAAGTTCATCATGTGAGTGGATAAGAGCAGCTAAAGATAGGATGTTGAGAAGCCATCCAAGAATAGTGCTTTATGGAAAAGGGTAAGAGAACTGACAGAACAAGAAGCTGCAGGAGCTATCAGAAAAGTAGGAGAAAAAAATAGAAGACAGATTAATGAAACTAAGGAAGGACAAAATGTCAAGAAGAAAGGCAGGATCAACATTGTCGGTCTAGAAAACTAAGTAGATAAGGGCAGAACAGAGGTGCCACAATTTTCCCACAAAGGGCACATCTGCACTGCAGTCTAAGGGTCTGTGGGACTCAAGCTCATAGACTCAGTGTTTGTAAACCTAGTCTCAAACATCCATACTAAATATTGACCCAAAGTTTAAAATTTCCGGATATAAATCACCCAGCCACACTAGTCATCTATGCTGCACTGTGCAGACCCAAGTCAAATCAATCTATCCCAAACACCCTTGTTCCATCTCCCCCTGCCTCCCACGGGGCTGCTCTAGCCTTTTATTTGTGGTGCACAGAGAAGAACTTGACTGTCTATCCCACGGCACATTACGGGAAGTTGTTGCAGTCCACCAACTCATCCCTCTTTGGGCTTTCACTCCTGTTTCATGAAATGGGCAAGGCATATATGAAATGTTGATGGACATTTCAGCAGTGTTTTTTAACCTGTCAGAGGAGGAAGAAAATAAAGTCATTTCTGGTTTTGAGAGAATGGGGTTCCAAGCCTTTCTGGGGGCATTGATGGGTTTCATATACCCACTTGTCCTCAAGGAGCACAGGAGCACAAAAAGGCTTTTATATACCAATGTATGGACACCAATGTGGACTGCACTGGAAAAGTTTGTGATGCCAAGGTTTTCTGCCTATAAAGAGTCTATCTTCAGAGACAGGCCAGGAGACTATTCCCACCAAATTTCATTGTCATAAATGGAATAATTGCCCAACTGTTATTCTATGGGACCCTGCATACCACCTTTTGCTTTGGATTTTCAAACTGTAGTTTGATCTGAGGCCCAGGCAAAAGGAGGTTGAATAATAGTCTCGGTAGGTGCAGAAAGTGGCTGAAAGTGCATTTCATAGAATCATAGAATACTAGGACTGGAAGGGACCTCGAGAGGTTATCAAGTCCAGTCCCCTGCCCCCATGGCAGGACCAAATACTGTCTAGACCATCCCTGATAGACATTTATCTAACCTACTCTTAAATATCTCCAGAGATGGGGATTCCACAACCTCCCTGGGCAATTTATTCCAGTGTTTAACTACCCTGACAGTTAGGAACTTTTTCCTAATGACACCCTTTTAGATACCAGAAAACAGCTATCATTTCCCCCCTCAATCTTCTCTTTTCTAAACTAAACAAACCCAATTCTTTCAGCCTTCCTTCATAGGTCATGTTCTCTAGACCTTTAATCATTCTTGTTGCTCTTCTCTGGACCCTCTCCAATTTCTCCACATCTTTCTTGAAATGCGGTGCCCAGAGATTAAAATCCTGGTAGTGCTATTTTCAGAAGGTCTGTTCTGCTGCTCTCCTTTCTTTCATCAGGATCCTGAACTCAACCATCTCATGGTTGCCACTTACTTCTACTTCCCCTATTAATTCTTCCCAGTTTGTGAGCAGGAAATGAGAGGATGATGATGTTGCATGAAAGCCTCTACCCGAGAGATGGAAATGCATGGATTTTTTGAAAATACACTAAACTGTAAGATCCTGCCAATACATAACTTAGACTGAGAAAAACCTCCTTCCGACTGTATTGCCGGGGGCGGAGGGCAGTGTCTTCTATGTCACTTTATTACTGTTGATTTGTAAATAATTCTCTGAAGCTGTGTAATTGTTTCAACTGCATTGCTTTTTAAACTCTGCAACTTCTTGTGATCTTAAACCTTGCAACTCTGTAATCTTTGTAAAACCTTGCAACTTTGTAACTCTCAGCAACTTTGCTTTATAAGTTTAGAAACTTACTGTAAACTTGGTGATTGAGCCTTGTAGTTTTGTAATCTTTGTAACTCTCAGACACTTTGCTTGTAACTTCCTCTAAGCTGCATTCTCCTCTGAAATATGAATGTGTGTGTACCTGTAGACTTATTGGCTGTGTCTAGACTGGCCAGTTTTTTCAGAAAATCAGCCGCTTTTGCAGAAAAACTTGCCAGCTGTCTACACTGGCTGCTTGAATATCCGCAAAAGCACTGACTTCCTACTGTAAGAAATCAGTGCTTCTTGCGGAAATACTATTCTGCTGCCGTTCAGGCAAAAGTCCCTTTTGCACAAAGCTTTTGCGCAAAACGGCTAGTGTAGACAGCTCAGATTTGTTTTCTGCAAAAAAGCCCCGATAGTGAAAATGGTGATCGGGGCTTTTTTGCGGAAAAGCGCGTCTAGATTGGCACGGATGCTTTTCCACAAAAAATGCTTTTGCGGAAAAGCGTCCATGCCAATCTAGACGCTCTGTTCCGAAAATGCTTTTAACTGAAAACTTTTCCGTTAAAAGCATTTCCGGAAAATCATGCCAATCTAGACGCAGCCATTGTGTGTTTGAGATTAGAAAGTGCAAGGCTGAGCACCTGGAGGCAGGTGATGAGTCATCAGACCACTTAAGGAAACTGTTGCTCTGCTGGATCAAGGGAAGTCTGGGCATGCTCCCTGGTGATGAGTGTGGATGAGTCACAGGGGTTGCACAAAGGCAATGAAAGGAGAGAGTATATGGCAAAACCCCTCTTTCTTTCTAAGGTTCCCAAGCCATGATCAGCAGACAGACCCTCCAAAATCTGCATGCCTTGACTCCTTCTGCAACCCATATGCCTGTGTAAGTGCCTGAGGAATGAATGCGAGTGAATGAATGAAGGTGTGTGTGAGAGAGATAGCTGGTTCCCTCTTTAGTTTATACCTTTAGTGGCAGCTCTGTCTTCTTTAGTTTAACAATAAATCCATATTAGTGTAACCCTGGGTGGTCTCCAGTGGGAATTTTTGGGGTAACACATTACCTCTAATTGGTACCTCCAGCATTTGCACCAGGAAGTTGTCCCCAACACTCTCCAAAAACTTCCTGGATTGTCTGTGCATGGCTGTATTTCTCTTCTAGCAGATGTCAGAGGTGATTGGTTCTCCCATGAGAACCAGGGCCTGTGATCTTGATACTTCTGTTAATTGTCCAAAAAAAACCCCTCATCTACCTGGTCCTCCTGCTCTGGTGGTCTGTAGCAGATGTCCACTATGACATCACTCTTGTTATTCTCACCTCAAATCTTAACCCAAAGACTCTCAGGAAGCTTTTCTCCAGTTTGATACAAGAGCTCTAAGCAATCATACTGCTCTTTTATATACAGTGCAACTCCTCCACGTTTTCTCCCCCACCTGTTCATCCTGAACAATTTATACCCATCCTTGAGAGTGCTTCAGTCATGTGAGTTACCCCAACAAATCTGTTAATTTCAATCACATCATAAAACTCATCATTAATATATTCTTAGAGGAATGCTATTGTTCCCAGAAGCTTCATGAAGACAACCAAGTTAAGCAGAGTACAAAGAGTGCACACACAATAATACTAAGCTGAAATATATAAAATGCTATATATTTTAAAATTGCAACCCAGTCTAGCCTGGGCTGGGGAGCAGTTGCTATGGTATACTACCAAAGCCCTGTCAGTCCTTTTAAACATTCCACGTTTTGAAGGAAATCATAATCCTTGAGGTTCTTGAATGACCTTCTATTTCAAGCTACCGGTGGTAAGTCAGCAGTACATGCTTGAGAGTTTTTCAAGTTTATGATGTCCTATAGAGGTGGGCCCAAAAAAATATGCCCTTCCCCAAAATGTGACTACCTATCTGGAGTTTCTAATATGGGAAAATTAGCTGCTTGCTTGTAGGAATGTGTATCTTTCACTTCTCTTTTACCTTGTCTAATGAGATCCGTCCAAAGTGATCAGCATGCAACCTTCTTGTGCAGATTTGTCAAGAATATTTTGTAAATCAGGCAAATTTCTGACTGATGTGAACTATGTACACATTCTTACATATTCTATTGGTATTAGTGCACAGACTAAAAATCAGGGACATAGTTCTAAGCTAAGAGGTAACATGTATGAAGTAAAGGTCAACATATTCGTTTAAAGGTAGATGGTGAATGACTGGAATGGTCTTCCAGCTTTGATATGGTGGAGTCAAGAGGTTTTCATGCATTTAAGCAAAACCTGAATGCCTCTGCAATCTAATAAACTAAGGTGGCATTAGTTGGTTTTGTGTTTGGAAGTAGCTGATTGTTTCTTGGAATTTATTACTCAGCATACCTTCTTCCCCTACCCCCATAGTGATTGTGGAGACCAAAAGTGACTTTATGCCACTTTGGGAGTCCCCAATCCCAAGGATTATTAAAGTCTGGGTTGTCTCCTTTCTCCCCTCTTTTTTCCCATACCCCTACTCCTGGGAAACTTAGAGCAATCTGAAGGCTACTCTAACTTGTAATAGTAACAGTCCGCAAGGGGCTGTTCTGCTAGTTGTGGACAGCTGGAATACAGCATTGCTGCAGATACAACCCCTGCCAGGATTTGACACCGGGATTCAAAATCCAACCTATATGTGAGCATCCATAAATTTGAATGAAATAAGGCAAAGTGGTCTTTAATCTTGCAAAAGTTAATCTGTTCCCATTTAGATTGCATTCTTCTGAAGAAAAAAAAACCTCTGCATCTCCTCTACATTGCTATAAATAATGAGAGAGAAGAAAGGAAACATAAATCAAAGATATTTAAATAACCTGGATATGGGCCTCGCCAGAAGACTCTAAAATGCATCTGTGGTCACAAGAACAATTTTCATCCCATGTTTTTTGGACTGTATAACACATCACTAGACATCAGGAAAGTAAGATTTCTTAATGGAAATACTCTAGACTTGTAATTTGCTTATGGTAGCAGTTTCTTTTAAAAGACTTCTTACTACCCTAAGAATCAAAGACATCTGTTTCATGTTTACATATAAAGCATAGCCATTAATAGAGAAAGTTGCTATAACTCTGCTATTTACTGGGCTATCTTGATGTAGTGCTTCCTTTTATTATGTTTAAAC
Source organism: Apalone spinifera (assembly GCA_030068395.1). Classification (NCBI taxonomy): domain Eukaryota; kingdom Metazoa; phylum Chordata; order Testudines; family Trionychidae; genus Apalone; species Apalone spinifera. The sequence goes on from JANRFK010004149.1 coordinate 20,484,543, forward strand.
ACTGTTGATCCTGATGAGATAATATTCGGTAACAGACTTTTCTACGCAAGATATCACTTTAAGTTTGCAGTATAATGGACAATATTAAATAGTTCCTAAAATGGGTTTAATTTGAAGTTTGGATTCACTTCCAAGGTTAGAACACGTCCTCATTAATACCTATGAAATCAGTGTCAATGGGATGTTATAAGGTGCAAATCAACACAGAGTTTGGCCTTTTGGCATTTCTTATGTTTCTGAAACCATTAGACAAACAGTTTGGCTCAGAATGTGGGTTTACCCTCATTTTACCCATGTGGTGCTGCCAATGGTAGTCATGGAATGGCACCCCTCGGATAGGCCACACCTTGGATTCCAAAACGGAAGGCTTGGGCCCATGTACATTTTCTCCCAGGATCTGAAAGACCTATTTAGCACATACTGAAGTCAATCAGTTGAAAGATTCCCATTGACTTCATTGTACATTAAATCAATCCCTGAATGCATAATTTAGAAATAAGTGCTGGTGATGTTTGTGAAGCAAAACTAGATAATTTCACACAGGTTAGCTTTTCAAACCTGTTAGCCTATAAATCACAATCAAGATATAGCAATCTAGATGCATAGAAATAAGCTCCTAACCCCTTTGACATTGTTATATTATTGTATTAGGTATTCATTGAATAATTACAGCAAAGTGAATCATGTCTCTCTCTAATTTAAAACCAACATGTCACTATTTTTGTACAAAACAACAGTCTCTAAAGGGCTAGTCTGGTTGGAGACCAGATCTAAAAAGGGGAAAATCTCTTCACCACTATGAGGAAGCTAGTATTTGTGATTCAAGAGAAGGTGTTTATAATAGCTCTCCATACTATTTTTTTACTATTTTTAGATATGTTACAGGGGACTCTAAAATGTTAATTAAAGAAGGGAAACAATACAGATGCACATTTATAGGTATGGATGACTAACTACTAAAAATTGGCTTCAGCAGAGATCATCTAATGCTTGCTGATAGTTGATAGGTGGATAGATTCATTTGTTGACATGGTTGTATATCAGACATAGCCTGTTTTCATCACACACATCTTTTGTTGGGCACATTTTTGGACTTCTGGAGTCTTGTCCAAGTTTGTGCCCTGAAGCTTTGGAGTCCACTTCATAAATGTTTGGTGACTGACTAAAACAACATCAGACTAAAGCTGACCTTGTATGTCAACTTATCACAGTCATTTCTGTGATGACTGGGTCCTGTGGAATGTGAGTATCCTATTTTACCCAAGCATCCTGTGACTTGCACTTTGGGCAGAGAATCATGTAAACACAATTAGGTGGCTGGCAGCCGTAATTTCATTTAAAATGCAGTAACTTTCTGTGGCTATAATTTCTATTTTATTTGGGGGGAATTAATCTGATATTATCCAAGACACAACTTTCCTGTTGCCATAAGAATGTGGAAACATTCCGCAAAGCCGTTTATAGGATGTATGTTGACATGTGTCTAGGGCAAAGGTGAGGCAGATATTTAATTTCTACAAGAGAAGCACTGTTGGTCATATGTCATAAGTGAAGGATTGAGCATATTATCTAAAGCTTGCTGACATCCATCCTGTGATTCAAGATACACACATAGTAAATACCTATTAACAGGGATCTGGCAGGCATAACTCAAGGAGCAAGTTTATTTCTCATTAGAAGATGGTTAGCTGAAGGTGTGTTACCGGTCTACTTCTGACAGCCTCCTACTGTTGATTGACGCTGTTGTTCCTTACGACCTGGCACAGTTAAATCAGTGTAATGTCAGTACAGTATTGATCAGTTTCTCTACGGGCATGAAAAGAAATAGGTCTTCTTGATTGTCAGGTGCTGAGGGAAGAAACTCTAGGAAAGACAAAGTCTGAGTTATAAATGTTGGTGTCTGAAAAACTAAGCCTCATTTTTGTTATTAGTCAGTCACAGCTACCCAGCTTATTTTGTGTGAGCACATGAAAGTATTTGGATTTAAAAATAAACACATAAGACTCAGATTTTATACATTAATAAGAAGATTGTTATGAGATGCGTCCTTCTATTATCTTTGAATACTGAGTTTCTTCTAAATACATGAACTGGCTTACTTGGAATGACAGATGACCGTAAAAAACACATTGATAGCAAGGGTCTGAAGAAGTGAGCCATGGTTTATTGCAATACAATCTATGGACAGAATGAGTTTTCTTACACAAGAAGCTGACTGATTTAGATGTCAAGAATGTCTAACTTATTGTTTATTAAATCCTTACAGAGCTTGTGATTGCACTGAATGCAGTGATGGACTTTTCAAAATTGTTTTTCCAGGATCCCAAGGAAAGAATTCTAAAAACTAAACCTACTACAAAAAGCAATAATCTATTTTTAGTCTACTTTAAACCATTACATGGAAGGAATACAGTACACTGGATATAAGGGGAGCTTTTCAACTGGCCACCATTAATGTGTCAATAATACCTAATAAATACAGAAGATTCAAACAGATCTTACCAAACTAAGTGACTGGGAAACAAAATGGCAAATTAAATTTAATGTTGATAAATGTAAAGTAATGCACATTGGAAAAAATAATCCCAACTATACATAAAATATGATGGGGACTAATTTAGCTACAACTACTCGAGAGAGATCTTGGAGTCATTGTGGATGGTTCTCTGAAAACATCCACTCAGTGTACAGTGGCAGTCAAAAAAGCAAATAGAATGTTAAGAATAATTTAAAAAGGGATAAAGAATAAGACAGAGAATATCTTATTGCCTCTATATAAAACCATGGTACGCCCACATCTTGAATACTGTGTACAGATATAGTCACCTCATCTCAAAAAAGATATATTTGCATTGAAAAAGGCAACAAAATGATCAGGGGTTTTGAACGGGACCTATATGAAGAGAGATTAAAAAGATTTTGACTTTTCAGCTTAGAAAAGAGGAGACTAAGGCAAGATATGATAGAGGTCTCAAAATCATGACTGTTGTGGAAAAAATGAATAAGAAAAGTTATTTCCTTATTCCCACAATATTTAATAGGCAGCAGGTTTAAAACAAACAAAAGGAAGTTTTTCTTCACTCAGCACAAGTTCAACCAGTGGAACTCCTGGCCAGGGGATGTTATGAGACTAGGACTTTAACAGGATTCAAAAAAGAGCTATATAGATTCATGGAGATTAGGTCCACCAATGGCTATTAGCCAGAATGGGTTGGAATGGTGTCCCTAACCTCTGTTTGTCTGGAAATGGGTGGCAGTAGAGGGATCATGTGAGGATTACCTGTTGTGATCCCTCCCTCAGGGGCATCTGGTATTGGCCGACAGACAGGATACTGAGCTAGATGGACCTTTGCTCTGTCCCAGTATGGCCATTCTTATGTTCTTAAGAATTACTTTTCCTCGGGTTTTTTCCCCTATTTCCATTTCAAAACTCTTTCCATCTGATAATGGTGTCATTCACCAGAAAGTACGTGATGCCTGTGTGTGATAAAAACAGGCTAAGTTATATGTCTTATTTCAATGTAATCCTTTCTCTCGTATGTAAATTCAGTACACTTTGCATACTCTTTGCCTTGAATATGATTATGTAAAAAATATCATGCATGACTCACTAGCTAATCACCATTCAGGATTCTGTATGGCTATTTGGCTGAAGCTATTTTCTCATGCAGTTCTGAGGAAGTCTAAGGAATTTTGACTATCTAGTAAAAAGGTTAAGTTTTGTCCTGAAAGAGGACCATAACAGACTTTTTTGTTGAGTTATGTTTTTGGAGATAACAAACATTACAGAGACTATTAGCTGTGAACAAAATTGTACTTACGCATTGGGAAAGTGGACGCCCCTCTGAAGGTAAGAAAGTTGTCTCATTTTTAGGCCTTGTTAGTTCAGATTTTCAGTTCTCTTGCTCATACCAGTTATGAGACGGCACGTACCCTAAGTGCTGAGGCAGAAACCATAAATAGGATAAAATACAAAATACATCAGAGTTCAGATGCTTTGGGTCTTGAGACTGTTTGAGTCCAAAAAAAATTCCCTCTCTGATTCAGTGGAGTCAATGGAAAGTCTCTCATTTATTTCTAGAGGTTTAGGATCAGGTCTTGTGGGTATGGTCCCTTACTGCCTACCCTCGTCTCTGCAGGCATCTATCACTGTTAACAATCCCTCTCTTAACCATCTCCTTCTGTGAGAAAACATCATTGTAAGATCTCTCAGGCCTCCATCTCTGCTAGCCTGACCCGAGCAGTCACAAACTTCTGTGTCTGACATACAAGACACTTGGGCATATGTGTCAGGAAAGTGCGAGAAGCATGTGAAATGTGTACAGACTGTTTGGCTTGGACCCAGCAAAAAGATGACAGAAGGGAGTGAGGAGGGCATATGGTGCCAAAAGGGAATGGGAATGAGGGCCTAGCAATAACCCTTTGTTTACACACACACATCCCCCGGTACACATACAGAGCCAAATCTTCAAATGATATACAGATATCTTTTGATTTATTACAAATGCCCACTGAAGTCAGTAAGAGTGTTTCCACTGACTTTAATGGGAGATAGACTGGGTTCAATTCCTTCCCCAGACTCTCACACTTTAACTTTTTTGCTAATATAGTTATGTCTACACTAGGGCTTCGTCTACACTGCAGGGTTTTTGCACAAGAAGCCTTTTGCGAAAGAGATCTTCCGCAAAAACTTCTTGTAGAAAAGTGCGTCCAGACCTCAAAGTGCATCGCAAAAGTGATGTCCTTTTGCGCAAGAAAGCATGCACACTGCTTTCCCCTCCGGAGCGTCCACACCTGCCTTTTTGCTCAAGAGCTGTAGCATAAAAAAGAGTTATTCCTCATGGGGAGGGGAAAAACTCTACCAGCAAAAGCCCACTGTTCTACCGATTTACTTGCACAAAAACACGCTTGAGGTGTTTTTGTGCAAGTAAATCGGTAGAACAGCTGTTTTTGCACAAAAACCTTGTAGTGTAGATATAGCCTAGGGAGGGTTTGCTGGCATAGTTATGCCAGTCATAAATCACATGTCCTCAGAACACTCCTGTCTGACACAGCTATGCCAGCAAAAGTTTGCAGTGTAGAACTGGCCTATATTTCAGAAAGGAAGTGGGCATAACTGACAAACCATAGGGCTATGTCTACGCTCGCGGCTTCTTGCGCAAGTACGGCCATTCTTGCGCAAGAATCTGCAGAGCTTCCACACTGCCCGTCCGCTCTTGCGCAAGTAAATTTACAGTACAGCGTGATAAGAGAGGGCTCCTTGCGCAAGAGATATGCTCTTTTTTAACAGGTGTAAGCTCTCTTGCGCAGGGGCTCTTGCGGAAGAGGGCAGTGTGGACGCGCAGCAGGGATTTCTTGCGCAAGAAAGCCCTATGGCTAAAATTGCCATCAGAGCTTTCTTGCGCAAGAGAGCGTCCACACTGCCATGGGCGCTCTTGCGCAAAAGCACAGCTCGCAAATGACAGTGTAGATGTTTTCTTGCGGAAGACTTCTTGCACAAGAATACTTGTGCAAGATGTTCTTGCGCAAGAAGCCGCGAGTGTAGACATAGCCCATGAGTGGGGTATGGGTGACAAGTCAAGTGTAATAAGAACAAATTACTACATAGACCAGTTAGATGCTCAATTAGCAGATTACAAAGCATATAAAGATAAGAATAAATAAGAATTTATGAGTCATCTCTAATTAGGAGTCTAATAATTTTTGTCTCTTTGATTTTTTTTTAAAGCAAGAACATTCCTAACAAAACAAAAGAAAAGAAACTGAAGGAGGGACCAGTAGGGGACTGTGTAAATCAAAAACAAAGAAAGGAGAGATACCCAGAAAGGAAAGGGAGGGAAATGATTGAGATGAAATCACTCCTCTCATTTTGAGGAGACTGATTGAGAGTAAAGAGAAAAAAAGGGAAAGGATGAGAAGATTACAGGAGAAAAAGAAAAGCAAAGGAACAGAAATGGTAGATACAGAACCTATATATTTTTCTATATATGAGAAAACGAATGACATATACTAGCATATAAATGACATCTGTTTTCATAAAAACACTAATGAACACCATCTCCATACATGGTTTATCCATATAGTTTCAACTTTAGCAGAATTTATTTATATTCTATATTCACAAACAGAATGTCATAAATGTACATGCATCTGAGCATACTGAAAAATTACTTTTGTGAATTTCTGTCATTTGCCATATACGTTAGCTCCTGTTACTGCTTCATTGAGAAGTTTGACAAAATTAAGGGGTATACACCATTAATGTTTCAATACATTGGTGTCTTTGCAACAGTCTGATGTTCTGTTCTATTACAGTATGTTCAGGGAACAAATATATTCATGACACAAATAGTCTATTTCCCTACTCCTTGAAAAGACAAAATTCCTGTTGACTCCAATTTTGGGATTTGCCTATGCCAAGAGTTAGGAACTTAGTGATTTCTTATCTGTACCCAAATCAGTACTCTTTTTAGACCAAGGGTGGGCAATAATTTTTGAAGGGGAGCCACTTCGGGAATTTCTTTTGACAGAGGAAAATGCATCTGAATGCTGTACTTTGCAGTCAGTGAAGTAGGGCAGTTTTGCTAGGTGACCCTTGTAACAATTAGGCTACGTCTACTCCTACATGTTTCTTGCGCAAGAAGCCTTGTGTGCAAGAGTTTTTGCATAAAAACTTCTTGCGCAAGAGCACGTCCACACCTCAAAGCACATCGCAAAAGCCACGTGCTTTGCACAAGAGAGCATCCATGCTGCATGGATGCTCTTGCGCAAGAAAGGCCATCACAGAATGGCCATCAGAGTACCTGTGCTTTTTCCGATAGGGGTCTCTTGCGCAAGAAACCCCTCGGGAGCGTCCACATTTTCCTTCATGCACAATAGCTGTAGCACTAAAAGCAGTTATGCCTCAGAAAAGGAGGTTTACCTATGATGGGAAAAGCCCTCTGTTCTGCCATTTAACTGCCCATTTAATTGCGCAAGAGGTCATTTGAGGTGTGGACGCTCTGCAGGTTTTTGCGCAAAACCCTTGTAATGTAGATGTAGCCTTTGTCACACTTTTTTATTATTGCTTTAAAAAACCTTTACAAGACACTCAGAATATAATCACATCATTTGAGTATTTCTGCTCAGTCAAAGGTAGAGAGAAAGAAGAGGGAGAACAGCATCATTTCACAAAATAAAATTAACAGCCCATGGAGATGATATTTTTAAAACAAAATGTGTATTAAATATGATTTCTACTCAAATTCTGCTAGGAGAACACAAGAATTTATAAATTCAATACAAAGCTTTCATTGTCAGGTTCACAGACTGTTCACACACAGCCTCTATTGAAATTTATCCCACTCATTAAGCTCTATTTTAATTTTGGCTAAAGCTAACAAACCAACCATACAGAGAACATTGCTGAGTTCTGAGAATCCCATATTCCTAGAATGTCCCATTTTTAGAGCTTTTCCCATATATATATATAGGTATAGCTATATATGAAATAATTCAAATTTTTAATTCCAGGGGGGATAATTATAATAATATCTGGCCTTCTGAATATAATAGGATACAGAATTTCACCCAGTTAATTTCTTACTGAGCCCAATAATTTATATCTGGCTAAAGGATATCTTCCAGAAAGGTGCCCTGTTTTGAAAACTGTTTATCTGAAAATTGTATTGAATTTCAAGGACCTGATTCTCATTTACACCGAGACCTCTTTATACCAGTCAGACAGAGCAAAAGGGCCTCAAAGAGGGGACAAGTATAATTTACATCTACTGGATGGTCTTTGGACACTGCCAGAGCAGTGTAAAGGAGTATTATTATAAAGAAAATCAGGCTGTAAAAATGTACATCCCTCAAGCCTGGAAATCACTCCCTGCCTTGGGCATTTGCCATTCATTTCAATTAAGCTAAATTTCACCCAGAATCTGCTGCCTCCAGGGCACACTCTATGGCAGCAATGGGCAATCTGGGCTAGTGAGTGGGCCACAATTAGTGACTTTCCTTCATCTCAATGGGGTGCAAGATTTTCATAACCAAGATGGTCTCCTGGGATAAGCTAGTTTTGTTATCTGCACTTGTGTGCCTAGAATTTGTGGGGTGTGCCACTTGAACCGTAGCAGGGCTTAGATTGGATACGGAAGGAGCTCACGGGTCTTATAGTCAATGTGTGTGCAATTAGCACGGACCTCACTTCACATGTCCTTGCTTCTCAGGGATGGGGAACCTCCAGCCCACGGGCCGCATACAGTTCTTTAAAATTAGCCACTGGCGGGGTACCAGATGGATTGTTTTCCTGAGCATCTGCAAGCATGGAGTCCTGGAGCTCCCAGAAGCCACGGTTCACCTGCCTGCCTGTGGATACAACAAACTGTCTGGCAGCCCTCCAGCAGCTAACTCTGATGAACTGTCGACAGTCCATGGGCCAGAGGTTCCCCATCCCTGCTTGTCACTTTAATGTGCTAGTCACTTTAATAGAATCAATAGGGGAAAAAACCTCCATAGACAGAAGCCAATGGAATCTGGCAACCCTGCTTCTGGACAATGGTAAATAAAATGTCTTGTAGGCCACACACAAAACCCAGCATGTGGTCTCTGGCCCACAGATTTCACATCTGTGTTCCATGTCCCTTCAATTTTCCTGGATTTATGCGATAGAAGAAGGAGGGACATGAAGGGATCTATTGTCAGGTAGAAGGGTTAATTTAAATAGATGGATATTGGAAGTGGTAGTTTTGAAGCATAGATTGTTCTATTAATGAACAGTAAGACAACATATTTTCTTCTGTTGGTCTCTTTTATGTTGTATTGTGGGTATTTGTTTGATTGTATATGTGCTCTGGGCTCAGACAGGCACATTTACAGAATTAAATAAATAAAATAATCTTTCAAAAGACTAAAAATGGCCTGCAGCCTGGGACAAGCTAAATCACATGACTGACATTGTCTTTTCTGATGCATGGAATGGAAAGGGTTTTGCCACCTCAGGGTAGAAATGATGGACATATAAGGGCAGACAGATACAGAGAAAGAATATAAGGAGAAAGAAAGAATGATGCAATGGTGTGTGGGGGTGGGCAGATATATAGAGAAAATTATGAAAAAGGGACATTGAGGTAAAAAACAGAGGGGGTAGACAGAGAAAGCAGATGTGGGGGGAAGCAGAAGAAAGAAAGGGGGAAACAGATGCAGACAAAGAGTGAAAGAAGGTGAGTGAAGAGGGAGACACAGAGATAAGGGGGAGGGGAGAGGAGAGACAATTGGAAAGAGCCATTTTGCTAACAATTATTATTAATAAAGACCGAGTGTATTTGTAAAGTATGAATCAGTTTATGGTATCAGTGGAATGTTAAACCTGGAACACAATAAGGTTTTTAAGGTGCAGTGTATGCAAACACCAGAGTATTCCCTGGGCAATAAAGGCAACTGTCAGCATAATGATGTTTAATGGCTTCTCCTGACATTAGAAACTATTCTCTGAGCATTAGATTTATAGTCCTGAGGGGATAGTCTGTCTTTGAAAAAGGAATCTTATATGGTGAACATCCATTTCATTAGAAACCATCCAAATGATCAATAGCAGTGTTTCAAGTTCCTGGTATAATCTAGTTTTTATAGATCCCACCCTAGAGTAATAAAATCTTAGACTCCTATTGCTTAAAATGTAATATAAATTGATCCTATTGATAAGCTGAACCATGGAATTCAGAACTGACATTTAATGGAGTTTAGTTGACAGATGTTCACTCTTATTTACAAACTAAATTTACCCAGCATTGTTCCAGTCCTTAACTCAATTAATTTTTGTTTTTTGGAAAACAAAATGAAAATGTACATGCATCATATAAATCAGGAGTGGAGAACCTACAGCCTGGGGGCTAGATGCAGTTTGCCTGGATCCAGCCCATAAGACTCAGGGCCCCATCCCCTGAATTAGGGATCCAGTGCTGGTGCTTCAGCCCCACCGTTCCCCTGTGGGATTGGAGTACACAAAATCTACTAGTCTGGATCCCTTAGGCTCTGGTGTGCGTGGGGATGTGGGGAGCGTCTTTCTCCTTCTCAGTTGGGGGCTACGTGAAGGGGTTTTGTTTTGTTTTGTTGCTTCTCACTTGCGTGCAGCCCCCAACTGATTTTTCTGTGGGTGGCCCCCAACCCAAAAAGGTTCCCCACCCCTGATATAAATCATTGCTCTGAAATGGGTTTGGGGATGAGGAGGTCAGTATGCAAACTGACTCGGGGACAGAAGACTACCCCAGCCCTCTCACTGCAGCAACTTGGGGTTAGGTGAGAAGCACCTCTCCATGGCCACTATAACTTCCAGCAGGCGCAACTGGGGAATAGGTGCATGTCCACCATCTGGGACACGTCCAGGTTCATCTGTCCCCTGTACTCTCCAGCCAGAGTGAGGAATGCACCAAAATATGTGTGACGTAGTGGGGGTGCTGTCTACCTTTGTAATCCTATGTTTCTGCCTGGTTGTATTGTTTTATGTCTGATTCCTGATGACTCACTCTGGATGTGTATTCGGCCCAGACATCTGAGGGGCAGACTGAGAAGATAACTTTTTCCCAGGAAGAGAGACAAAGGATATAGGTGGGATTTGGGTCTGTTTAGTCTGCAGAAGAGAAGAGTGAAGGGGGATTTGATAGCAGCCTTCAACTTCCTGAAGGGAGGTTCCAAAGAGGATGGAGAAAGGCTGTTCACAGTAGTGACAGATGGCAGAACAAGGAGCAATGGTCTCAAGTTACAGTGGGGGGAGCTCTAGGTTGGATATTAGGAAAAACTATTTCACTAGGAGGGTGGTGAAGTACTGGAATGGGTTACCTAGGGAGGTGGTGGAATCTCCATCCCTAGAGGTTTTTAAATCTCGGCTTGACAAAGTCCTGATTGGGTTGATTTAGTTGGGATTGGTCCTGCCTTGTGCAGGGGACTGGACTTGATGACCTCCTGAGGTCTCTTCCAGCTCTATGATTCTGTGGCTGTCATGGGGCTGGGAACTAGGCCTAGGAGTAGGGTCAGGCTCGGTGGGACTAGGAGGAGTGCAGAGACTTAGAGCAGGAAAGGGGGGTGAAGGGCCCGGGAGCCCCTTCCTCTCAAGAGGAATAAGGCGGTCTGCTCTCGGTGCCTGTGCTAACATCGATCCTATGCTACATGGTGTCCCCGAGAACCAATAAAACCTTCTACTTTACTGGCTGGCTGAAAGTCACATCTGGCTGCGGATGGGGGTGCAGGGTCTGGGACCCCCTGACACGCCGTCACAATATGCACTTTCCCCTTGCTCCCTGATGAAGGGGAACAGACAGCAATGTTTCTGTACAAATCGGAGAGGGGAGTTTCAGGCCCCCCTGCCCTCCCTAATAGGAGCCTGGGAGGGTGGGAGGCTTCGGGCTGGAGCAGTCCCGGACTGGGAGGAGGACGCTCCCAGCCAGCCCCATTCACCTGCCTGGTGATTCTGTCTTTTTTCTGTATGGTTTTATGAGAAGCAATCCCATTCCAGGCACATTCCATTTTCCTGACACAACCAAACCCTCACTTTGCTCTACATTATGATAAGAGGAAGCTGTATACCGAATTTGGTTGTCCTAGCTCTTACCGTTTAGGAGGAGCTCTTGAACAGACAGACAGACTCTCAAATATATAGTAGATGGTGATTTACTTTTATAACAGAAAAGGGGAAATTTCAGGTTAGGCTAGTAGACATTCTCAGAACATAGTTAAAATATATTTTTGTGTTCTTGGGAATTTTATTAGCAAACAGTACAGATTTAGGCAAAAGATTTTATTCAATAATGTAGTTGGTGATGTTTCAGAGCCTCAACCCTTACTCACATGAGTAATCCCATTTGCAGTAGCAGGATTACTTCCATGAGAAAAGCCTATTTGTGGGAGTAAGGTTTCCAGAATTGGCCCCTTTCTGTTTTTAATTTGCTTATCAACACTGGCCATCTGTGTTTCTTCATTTTAATAACTGTAAATGAGTGCCTGCTCTTCTGGCATTTCAAGGACCAGGAAGTAGCCATAAGCCTCTTTTACAGCTCAAAAACGGACACAACAATAGTGGGTAGCTAGTGGGATGTGCAGCAAAAGGAAATGTGTTTTTACAGTGCAATTTATTAGTGTAATTTCCCATCCCTAACAAGTAAAATAAAATTTTGGCACAAAGAAATAATTTATTTAACTGTTTGCTTAACCAGTCTTGAATGGAGTCTCTCTCTTATAATCCAAAAAACAAACACAAAACTGAATAACCAACTCTGTTTTAATGACACATTCTGGCTTGGTTTGGTTTTTTAATCACTGAATTTCTACCCTGACTTTAATAATAAAGGAAGTAAAAACAACAGCAGCCAATAAAAACAAGAACTGCAATCTTTAGTGGTATGGCTGGAATGTGCTGATTGAAGATACGATCATGATCAAGAACATACCTAGCTTTTGTTAACACTCATAATTAGCTTAATAACAAAATGAGTTGTAAAGCGTCAACTTTTACATTGACTTTAAAGTCAATTGGAGTTGTAAACATGTAAGAGGCCACAACCCAGTCCAAAAAGCGGTATTTTATTTAATGTTAATCAGGGGAAGACTGAAGAGACAGGGCCTGATTCTCATTTACACTAAGGTCACTTTACACTGCTCTAGTAATGTAAAGGAGTCTTAAAAATGGTATAAATGTAAGTTGGTGTAAATCAGGCCCATGATATTAGATCAAATTTGGCTCAAAATTTAAGTTTACAGAGATTATTTTGTATAGATTCTGGCCTATAGAAATGTTTCCATAAAGTTCAAAAAGTGAAAACTGATTTTATGTACAAACAATCATTCCCTTACAGGATTTGCAACCTGGATAGAGGAACATTGAGCTAGTGTCATAATACAGAAAATGAATAGAAAATGACAGTGAACAGAAAGGAACAGTAAAGAAATAGTACAATACTTTCAGTTTTAATAATTTAAGGGGTTTTTTTGCAACAAGGTAAAGAAACTTGTTTTTAAAGGTATGAGATGTTTAACCTGACAATGTCATTTAAATTGACAAGAGGCATTTTATTTACACCTTCTTCCTAGTTTTCATCAGACTCTGTGGCTCATCTCTGAGTTTAAGCTCCATTTCCTTAGCTTAGATCATGATCACTGCCTTGTAACTTGGTCTGTGCTGAAGAGTGTAAAGCTTTCTTAAATCCTCACCAATGCTGTTTTGCCAATAGGAAGTGGTTAATGTACCATTTTGTGGACTTTATTCTACTAGACAATAAAACAGTTCAATTGCACTCAAACCTAAAGCCCAAACTGGTACGGCACAGAATCAATTAATCTTTAATTTTACTTTCATACATGTTGGTCACACTCTTTGGGCACCCACCTTTACCTTTCCGTAGGTTGACTTTCGGCAGGTTTGTGGGGTTTTTACCAGTGAAAGAGCCTTACACAGTAAAATCCTTAACCTTTGCTTATTAACAATCACCAAAACAGAATGCCAAGCATTGAATTCTTACCACTCCCAATAAGACAGGTGAACTTTTCCTGCTAGCCAGTTAGGATCGGATCATCTGCGGACTTCATCTTCTTCACAATATAGTTGGCAGGGTGTTGAAGTCTGGCAGCTCCGATCTTGGGCAGTGTCCTTGAGTTGGTTCCAAAAACTTCCTTTTGTAACCCACTTTATACAGTGAAAATTGAGCTCTGATTAGCTACCCCTTAACCAATCATTTTACTACAGTACAGGCTGAACCTCTCTAGTCTGACACCCTTGGGAGCTGATTGGTGCTGAACCAGAGAATTTGCTAAATTACCGGAGGTCAATATTGTCTAGCAATACTAGCAACACTTTCACACACACCCCACATGGGCTGCGGAGCTACACGTGGAGGAGTGCCGTCGCCATGGTAAGAGTGGCGCATCCCTCGGGTGGTCCCGCAGGGCAGGCAGCAGGTTGGGCTGCGCTGTGCCCGGCTGCAGTGAGAGGAGGCAATGCTGGGACTAAAGACCCTGCACACGCAGGAGGTAGGTGGGGGCCCTTTGGGGCTTTGCACCCATGGGGACTTGGTTTGGCAGGAGGTGCTGAGCAGTGGCTTGGCCCCTGACGGAGCCATGACTGGATCCCTGCGGGAACCCATCCCCTGCAGAGCTGGACACCCCAGGGTCACCTATCCAACCCCACTTGCCGCACCACAACCAGCCTCTCTGCCTCTCCATTTCCCTGCTCCCCCCCCAAACGTTCTTGACACTAACCCTATTCCCAGGGGCTCCCTGAACCCCATCAGCCACTTTGCCCCTCCTCCAACTTTAGCCCCAGGCACTCCCTGCCACTGGCCAGACACTCTATGCCAACTCAAGGACTGGGATCTGCTTCTGCACCCTCTCTCCTGGCCAGACACCCTACCCCTAGCCTGCTCTTGCACCCTCCGTTGCTCCTGCACCCTCCTGCCTGGCCAGACACACGACTCCCAGACTGCTTCTGCACCCTGTTTCTTTAGCTGTTGATGGAGGACAGGATCACCTGATATTACATTATTCTAAAGTAATTTAGATGGAATATAAGGATGTGACCTTCTCCTTCTCTCCTGGCTGCTGCTCTTCGAATATGGCTGAAGAAAAAGGCCTCTGACCTGATAAGACTTGAATATGTCTAGCAGTCCTCTCATCCCTTTGCAGGAAGAGAGCACAGGCAACATGAGGGAGGGGGCACATGCGGGAGGTCACATGTTCCCTCACGCATCCCCTCCAAAGGTGGGAGGAGTCAGTCAACAGCTGGCAGAAGGGCTGGCGGCAGTGGCAGGAATCTGCAGCATGGTGTGCCTCCCTCTCCATGCACCAGCAATGATGGCAGGGAAGGCATAGTCCCGCTGTGATGCTGGTCTCCAGTCATGTTCCTCTGGGAAGTGCTGAGAAGAGGCGAGTGGAGAGGGCTTGAACAAGTGTGAGGTAAAGCAAGGGGGCATGGAGAAATGGGGACTCATCCCCTCCTTCCCTTATCATGCATCACAACTGCCAGAGAGAGGATTTAGCTATTTCTCTTCCAGACAGATGCTAGATAATGTTCCAAATTCTGGTTCTCATCCCTAAACCAAGTTAAAGGAAGATTTGTGACCAAATCCAGTGTACTGCTTGGAAAATCACAACCAGAGCCCCCTTGCTACCATGGAGTATAGTCCTTACTCAAGAAAAAGCTTTTGTATAATTCAGAGCAGAACAACAAGACAAGTGAACAGATCAAGTTCATTAAAGCCTTCAGAAGAGTCTTGGGAAAGAATGGTGCTGACAAAGCCAGGGGTTGAGATGGTCAAGAGCTGTGTCAAAGCTCATTCAGAAAAAATGAAAATGAAACTTTCAGGCAAAAATGGTATCCCTAAGCGATTGACTGATTCTACCAATCACAGTAACAAAGACTTCAAAATCAAATGGGCAGAGGCCTGCAAATCTGCAGATATTGACTTTACATCTGCAAGTATCCACATTCGTGGCTCATTTTTGCAGATATAGATGTGGATGCAGATATAAATTTTGTATCTAGAATTCTGTAAATGTGCAGATATCCACTTCATATCCACGGGTATTCACATCCATGGATATCAATGCAATGTGAATATCCACAGTTCATTTTTGTGGATACAGATGTGGATGCGGATGCAAATTTTGTATCTGTGCAGGTCTCTACCAATGAACATTCTGGAGAATTCACTGTTTTATTTAGGTTTATGCTCATGGATAGCCTTTTGCAGTATTTACTGATCTCTAGTATTTGACAGTAGCGGAACTTTTATTGCTTAGATAAAAAGGGTGGATTCACTGCAATCCTAGTGTTAATATGTGTGCTCCATTTACTTGTAAAATTGATGCTTGCTGCGAAACTGACACATGAAATACAAGTGATAGATAAATGGTCAGCAGGTAATTTTTTTTCATTTTATAATTACATTATGTTGTAAATGACTCCCTTTCTTCTAAGACATTCAGCAGTAACCTCTGTCTTACTCTGTCATGTCTGGTTTGTTTTTTTATTTCAAACGTGCTTCCCAAAGAGGTGAATTATGTAGGATAGCCAAAGCTTTCAATCATATTATCTTTCCCTTGTGGGCTACTGTGACAGGGCACTTGGCTCTTTAAAGGGAGACGGGTCTTTCATTCCTCCCCTCCTCTGTGAAAGCTAATTCCCACATCGGAAGAAGTGGGCTGTGCCCACGAAAGCTCATGATACCATCTACATGTTTTGTTAGTCTATAAAGCGCTACCAGACTATTTGCTTGCTGTTTTCTTTCAGCTCAAGTAAGGTGTTATTGGCTATGAGCAAGCAAGTGAAATTACTGAGGAGTGGGAAACTGAGGTGGTGACCTTGCATGCCATGAGGATGGTTATCGAATCTACCACCCCCTTATAGCTAGAAATGGACACAATTAGAAAAATGACATATCCAGTAAGTCTAAATTGTTTCTATTAAAGTAAACTCAACTCAAAAGACCATACAGAAAGGGACCATATTGCAATTGCTCCTAATTCTGCAACCCTATCCAATAGGGCAAATTCCTGTGTTTGTGTGAATCCCAGTGGATTTAAGAGTCTAATTTCAGGCTTATTCAGCTCTGGTGTGCTGGCTTGTTCACTTCTCTACACACAAATGAAATATATCAAAACTTTGCCCTTGATCCTTTGTTTCCTACATATTTGGTTATCATTAGCTGTTTCATTTGTAAAGTTTCTTATGCAGAGCCATGCAGTTGGAGCAGAGTTACATAAGGTTTATATCTGTTCTCATGCAAGTGCAGAAGTCCCCTGGGTCTCAGAGTCTAAATCTTGGATATTATCCCATTTTCTGCCCCTTTAATATTTTTCCTTAATGAAGAATATATGTATACTTTTAAAAGAAAGCCCTTGAAATCAGAGAATCATAGGAAGGAAAAAAGTATGGAAATATCTATATTAGTATAGCATTTTTTTAAACCAAATAGAAAATCTTTGCTGAAATCTGCTTATTTGGGTAAATATTAATTTAAGGAGACTTTCTTTCCAGTTGATGGTAGAGCTGCAAGAAGAATTTGAACACATGTAGGATTTAGTACTTCCTCAGCAAGAGCAATACAGAAACTATCACGGGAAATGGTGTTAAAATTTAAGATTGCAGGAGCCAAGCATATTAAGAAATCCTATACCATGCACTGACAAAAAACAAGCAGTTTGAAATGCCATTTACTAGGTACCTCATTTCTTTGTAATGCAAATGGTCATACAAAATATGCAGGAATGTGGATTGCTTTGGTTAGATGAGAAGAGGAAATTGATTTACAAATCAGGAATCCAGGGAAACTTGAAGAAGGAGCAGAGATGGAGTAACTCTCACTGAGAGATATGCAGCAAAGATGGCATATAACTTACTCTACCCATAGGAAATGTTCTGAGACTTTAAACAATATTATATATTGCACCATAGTCAAGAAGATAAAATTCAGTGTGAAAAGTACCAAGAATTATAGTGCTGAGTTATCCTTCATATCAGTTTAAATCTGCTGTGCTAAATTTTTCTCTGAGTTACACAAAAGCAACCCCTGCCCTTCAAAGATTATAGTGGTGTAACTGAGAAGAGGCAGAGTATGGCCCTATATGTTGAAATAAACTCTCTGCAACACATTCACTGCCCACCCACGTTACTGGAACCCAATACGTGAGGTCAAGCAACCCAGCTGTAAGAGTCTGCAGTAACTTGAGCCCCTTTTCCCCTCATCATTTTAGAAGCTTCAAACCTCAAGGCTCCAGGTACAGTCCATAGATGTTGCCCTGTTCAGGGGGCCAGGTAGGAGAGTGGAAACTAGGGGTTTATTCACAGATGGTCCCCTCATCTCCAGCTATTCCCTCAAGATCCATGGGAACTGGATATGCAGCCTCTTCCACAGAAGAGCAAATCTTCCTCTCAGTCCCAATGGAAGAATGCAGAGAAAAGAGGGTGAGTTTCAATTTCTCCCTTGTGGAAAAAAAAACCAAACACATTTCAAGGCAAATGCGGGTCAAAGTTGAACAATGAGAACACCAGAGAAGGAATGCCACATTGATAGGTAACTCACATTGTGCAAATTTGAAATATGCTTGGCTATTCTGGTATAGATTTGTTGATAGGGCTTTTTTCTCTGTGCCATCAAATGTCTTAAGTACATTTTTGGACAGATGCTTACCTGGCTCTTCTATAGGAAGAAACTCTTATGTCTTTTCAGTTATTTTTATGGTTCTACTATAACTTTACCTTAAATTTATTCTGTCAGCTTTCTGTAATTCTTGCTCTTACTGTTTCTATGGACTTGATATGCTTTGATACTCATTTCAGAAGGAAACATGTTCTGGTATAATATTGAGGGTGATAACCAGTATGTCATTTCCACAGTGACTATCAAGTCTATCCCCTTCCAAATGCTAGCTGTAGTTCCCAGAGGGAAGATATCCGATTAAAATAAACCCTGCTACTGAACTGGAAGTCAGCCAAAAGGCCAAGAAATTATATTCCTCTTGGCTAAACCCACAAAAAGCATAGTGTGTCATACCAGCAATACAAATATTCAGGCTCTGCTTATTACATTATAATAATCTAAGGGGGGAAAGTTTATTGTGTCCATTGTAATGTAAACAGAATTTCATTATCCCCTTCTGTACAGCATCCATTCCTGTAGGCTGAATTCTATATATCTCTTTCTATATATTAGATATACATATACATACACACACTCCCCAGAACATTTCCCTTCTTTTGTAGGTAGAGAGAGAGAAATGTGGGTACATCTCAGATGAGAGCTTTTGGAAGGGCATTCCTTCCCTCAGCTGAAAAGATCCTCACACAAGCCTTTCTCCATCAGTTCTGTTCAGCTGAGACTGTGCAGATAGGAAGGGCAGGAGCAGCTTCTTTATGTCAGTTTCTCCAGATCCAACTGATCACTGCTACAAAATCCTTAAAGGATTTAATGCTCAACAAACAGTATCACCACCCTTCCCTTCACAACTTTTGCTCCCAGAGCAGAGAGGGAGTGTGCAGCCACAGGGAGAGAGAGAGATAAGACTCTTGATGCCAAGAAAAAAGGAGACCTGCAACCAACCAGAAATGTGAAGAGAGTGGGATAGTAGGGATTTTCCATTCATACAGGTTTTTCCACATGGCAATGGCATTGAGCCTTAAAGGGCACAAAGAGTTATATGCCAGCACTTAATGGAGATAGGTATAAAGAAGGATATAGAGAAGTTGAAATGGTACATTTAGAAGAAATTTTGGTCTTTGTGCATTTTTGGTCTATGTGCATTTTGCAATTGACTTCATGAGGCCAGAATTTCACACATACTTCTTAAATGTTTTTTCCCTCTTGGTTCCTCCAAGAAAACTGAAATGGCAAGCAGCCCTTCCTCTCTGTACCACTACACTGCGCAGCTTTTAGTGACAAGGTTGTATCAACACAGGCCCCTTACTAAAATTCAGGGTATATGAATGCTTTTTGTTGTCACTTTTATTGACAGCTTACATCCAACCCCAATGAGGGGGTTTCGCTTTGTTGGCAGCAGAACACTCCTGCTGAAAAAGCAGCATTCACATACATTTACTTGCTGCAACAAAATATTGTAGTTCATGGAGGTAAGGGGTTAAGCACCCGTGAACAACAAAAGTTTTGTTGATCAAGTGCAAATGTAGACATAGCCAAGGTTTCATCAATTCAGGAAGTTCATTTTAAGTGGCTATATTCAGTCCACTGGATTTCCTGGTGTCATTTTTCTCGACTGTCAAACTCTTCAAGGCAGAGACTGACTTCATTTTTCTGTCTGATAGCTTGGAATATATTAGTGGTCCTAAACTAATTGTATATTCATAAATAATAATGGAGAAATAGTCTAATATGGGTGCCTTGAAACATTTCTACATTTTAAACAGAATCATAGGATAGATATCAAAAAGCTGTGATGGGAGCAGATATAAAAATACATGAGTTGTATCCTTCCCAAGTTCACTAGTGGAAACACCTGACACAAAAGATAAAAATCACTTATTGTAAATACAGAGCCATGAAATAAAAAACAAACATGAAGTCACTAAAGCTGAAAGCAGCCTTTCTCAATAGCTCAGCATTAGCAAGACAAACTATTCAGATGTAAAACAATAAAACCTGAACCGGTCCAACAAGAAGTGGGCATGCAGTAGAATGATGTATGAGTGTTTTGGTCTATGAAACAAAGTTTAGGGAGCTTGAATTAGGGGAAGATAAGGCAGTGCAGGATTCTGCTTTACTTTGCATATAGTCTCCGGGAGCTGACACAATCTACTTCTTGTGTAAAGTGAAATAAAATCCAAGCCAGAAGCTGCAAAAATAAACCAACAAAAAACTAAGCATCTCAGCAGGCTAGTTAGAACCTGTCAACATAATGCAAGTCAATTGTCCACATCTCCTTGTGGGGGCTTGTGTGTTCCAGAATAACTTCAGCAACCTCAAGGGAGCTTTAACTTATACTTAGTTGCAATGACCCCACAGTGGCCTTTTCAGGATCTGAGAGTGCAGAATGTCCTCTTCCTGTACCATCCCCCCCAACATACCTCCCGTGGAAAGATATCATACAGCCCTATCCTGCTAAGAGAAGTTACCTATGCAAAGAACATTGTCACAGGATGCTCTACTACCTGCTGGAGCACCCCCTTTTTGGACACAGCATTCTTTCCTACATTTGCACCCTGTTGAGCAGTTTTTTGCAGGTGTGACAGGGGTCCCAGCCCTCCTCCTGGGACTGGAAGCGCCAGAGGCTCCCGGCCTGGGATCTGACCGGCGTGGCCCCCTCCCCCCGGCGCTGTTGCACATGCGCCCTGAGCCACGTGCCACGTTCAAAAGCAGCGCCGGCTCACCTGAGTGGGGAGAGGGCTGCCAGACGCGCCAGGGCAGTCGGGGAGTGAGCGGCCAGACGCGCCGGGGAAGCCAGAGAGTTGGCGGATAGACGCGCCGGGACAGCCAGGGAGGAAGCCACCGGACGCTCTGGGACAGCCGAGGAGGCGGGAGCTGCCGGGGACGCCAGAGCCAGTCGGCCCTTGGAGACAAACGAAGACACCAGGGGCAGGAAGACCGCCGCGAGAGAGATAGACGACCCCAGCAGCAGGCTGCCAGATGCCTAGGCGGTCGGGGCCAAGAAGCCGACACCCAAATGGGGGCTTCCTCCACCAGGACTGGAGTGACAGCCTCTTGCCTCCAGAAGGGAGATTCGGCGGCGGAGCATCTAAGCTCATAGGAAGCGGTTCCAGGACGGGGGTGTCGTATGGGACGGCGACTAACCCCCGAGAGGGGTGGTGAGTGATCGACGTGGGGCTCACCATTCAGGTACGGTCTACCCGACCTTACCTTAGGGTCCTGGGGCTGGAGCTCGGGAGCGGGGGAGGGCCCGAGTTCCCCTACCCAACCCAAAAGTGACTATTGAGAGAGACGAAAAGGCAGGACATGGATTTAGACCCCTTTGTTTTCCTCGCCTCCCACTGCTGAACTCTGGCCTACGTGGGGACAAGGGCTGCCCAAAGCGGGCGCGGACTCCAGCCCGTTAGCCGATAGTCATAGGGGAAGGACCATTGGCTCAAGAGAGGGAGGCTCCCGTGCTCAGGGGTCCGACCCCGATACGTGGGTAAGCCCCCTTTGGCGACTCACGAGCCTAGAATAAACTCGGGATTGGGGCCCTCGTGCGGCTAACGAGGGCGCCCCGTTCCCACATTCCCTGGTGGGGGAGGGAGCGATACGTGACAGCAGGACTCAGTCTGCTTCCACTTCATGGCTTGGCCTTTTAGCCAAATCACTGTAATTTTCCCCTTTGGGGAGGCAAAAGGGAGGTGCATGTATCAAAGTCTTTTGGGATTCCCTGTTCTAGGCAATCTTCACTTTCATGGTCCCTTAATAATATTGCCACTTTCCCTGTAGTACATGATCTACATCAGCAGTCATGGTCTACTCAACTTTGGAAGCCACGGGGGCCATAATGATATTCACAGCACCTGCCAAGGGCCGCAACTTAAAAGTGGTTGCATATATATATGCAAATAACTTCTGTATGTATTCACACTGACGGGTATGAATACAAAGATTAAGGCAAGATTTCACAACAGACAGGCCCCATTTAAGTCAGTTCTGCTGATAATAATAAAACACAATATTGACTCGATTTCCACCCATATGACTGCACTTTTAATAAGCAATGACAGCCCAGGAATTTAACTACTAAAATGCATATCAACAGAAGACCATTATATTGATTACGTTTTTGTTTTTTTGCTCCCACCCGCGGGCTGCATGTTGAACCCTGCATAAACCCACACCGCACCGCATGCCACAAATGGTCTGTGTGTTGAGTAGCCCTGGTCTACATATTACTAAACCTTACATCTATGTCCCTGAACAATTTCCTACCTTACCCTCCTTCACTCTGAGGCCAGGTCTATACTAAAAGGCTGTTCTAGATTGGCATGATTTTCCGAAAATGCTTTTAACGGAAAAGTTTTCCATTAAAAGCATTTTCGGAACAGAGCGTTTAGATTGGCACGGACGCTTTTCCGCAAAAGCACTTTTTGCGGAAAAGCGTCCGTGCCAATCTAGATGCGCTTTTCTGCAAAAAAGCCCTGATCGCCATTTTCACGATTGGGACTTTTTTGCGGAAAACAAATCTGAGCTGTCTACACTGGCCCTTTTGCGCAAAAGCTTTGCGCAGAAGAGACTTTTGCCGAACGGGAGCAGAATAGTATTTCCGCAAGAAGCACTGATTTCTTACAGTGCTTCTACGGAAATTCAAGCGGCCAGTGTAGACAGCTGGCAAGTTCTTCCAGAAAAGCGGCTCATTTTCCGGAAAAACTGGCCAGTCTAGACACAGCCAAAGAGAAGGTTGAATCAATTACATAGCAGGAGTTGATGTACCTTGTTTTGAGTTTCCCCACTGCTCCCTTACTCCTTGCACAAGCAAGAGTACCAGCCGCTTGGGGGGGGGGACTCTCTGAGTTTGATTTAGCAAGTCTTAACTAGACTTGCTAAATAGAACTCCAGAAGATTGATCACAACGGCGTCGATCTTCCATTTAGTGAAGACGTGGCCTCAGAGTGACTGCCATATCTCACACTCTTATCCCTTTGAGTACGGCTACATTATGGGTTTTTTTTGAAGAAGGTATGCAAATTGCACTTGCATTTGCATACCTTCTTCCGATTCTTTTTCCAGAAGAGGATTTTCTGATATTTGGCCCATCTACACAGGGTGTCAGCCGACAGTCAGGGCAGAGTGTGTGTGTGTGTGTGTGTGTGTGTGTGTG
>JANRFK010004149.1:20507913-20529288 GCA_030068395.1 Apalone spinifera
TGCTTCAAGCAAGTAAAAATGGATGTTATAGGGGGGTTCCTGTCTGGCTACACAGGGCCAAATGTCGGAAAAAAGCCCTCTTTCGGAAGCCCCCTGTATACCTTGTTTTACGAGGAATAAGAGCGCTTCCGAAAGAGGGTTTTTTTCAGACATTTGGCCCCGGGTAGACAGGCCAAATATCAGAAAATCCTTTTCTGGAAAAAGAATCAGAATAAGATATGCAAATATGAACACAATTTGCATACCTTATTAGAAAAAAACCCCCACAGTGTAGCTGTACTCTTTGTACTCTCAGCTGCTGGACTTTATACCAGCCCTTCCTTTTTCTTTCCAGTTAAGCCTCATCTCTAATTAGTCCTTCCTTCCTGGCACTTCCTCCAGGTGCAGCCTCCGCAGTTATTCAGCCCAGCTAGTCAACTTAATCCCTTCAGGCCTTGTAAGGGGTGGGCGCCTCATCAAAGGCATATATCAACTTTGTGGTGTCTTCATGCTGGCAGACTAGAACCTACCTATGCACTATAACAATTATCCTTAGCTCTTTTATAGTGTTTATAATCCATAGATCTTAAAAGCGTTTATAAAAGATAGTTTCTTCATTTTACAGATGGAAAAAAATGAGACACAGAAAGCTGCAATGATTTGCCCAAGATCCCATTAACGTTAAAGACAGACTCAAAAATAAGAGCTAGGTTTTCTGATTCAAAGCTCTGTACCCTGAGTCTTTATCTGCAATAGTACAAAGAAGTATTTTTGGCCAAGTGAAACAAAGCCTACACTCAACTCCATCCTCACGCGATCCCTCTCCTGTCATCCATTTCCAGACATTTTTTATGTCATTTCTTAGCACAGCCAATCAATTCCAAAATGTCGTGGAATGTTCTAGGCATCAGTGGGAACAAACCTTTTGATTTTGGTGAAAATCAGAAATAGGGAAAGTGTGACAGACAAACAGGTAATTGTTGCAAGTGGGGTCGGGGGGAAGGGAATAAGGAACCCTGGGAGATACAAATGTACTTGCAACTACCCTTGGACTAAGAAAGATTGGGATCACAAGGTAACAAGTGCAAATGGCTTTAATTGCTTTAACCTATTCTGGAAGGAGGGGAAAAGGGAGACTCACTCTTACTATCTGCAATCACACTTACAGTCCGATGAAATACAGGCTGAGTGCCAGGCACCAGAAGGAGTTAATGCAGAGGTTCATGCTGTTGCTTTCTTTCTGTGATGACCCTGGAACCGGTTTGCTGGCCAGGCGATTTGAGCAGAGGGCACCCTCGGGAGGTCCTGCTTGGTGATTCCCCTTTCGGGTTCTCTGTCTCTTTTATGGATCGATGATGTATGGGCCATGTGCAGCTTCTGGGTCCATAGGCCTTCTTCACTGTCCTTGCTGGGCTGTGTGCACTCAAGGTCGGGTGAGTAAAAGTTCATCACCCATTGCATGTTAGTTTCCCACACACACCATGCGTTCATTCAGGAAGGGGGAACCATAAGGGGAACTTACAGAACTTAACAATAACAATTCAGCTTTACATCAATTATAACTTGCAAACAGAGAACAACGTCCTTCGCTCGCAACAGTAATGGCTTCTGGTTAGCATAGCCAGCAGCTTCAACGACCTCAACAATCATTTGTAGCGATGGTTCTCAACCTTTCCAGACTACTGTATCCTGTTCAAGAATCAGATTTGTCTCGCATAATCCAAGTTTCACCTTATTTAAAAACTACTTGCCTACAAAGTCAATGTGCTGTGACACTTCTGTATTTTTTACCTCTATAACTGAAAAATTGCTTACTTTATCATTTTTACCATATAATTGGAATATGAATATTGTACAGGTTGAACCTCTCTGGTCTGGCACCATTGTGACCTAACTGGTCCTAAACTAGAGAATTTGCTGGACCAGGCAAAGTCAATATCCATCCCTCTGCTGATGCCAGCTCCAGGGCTCTGCTCCTAGCTGCCGGTCCCTAGGAGTCCACTCCCATTGGATACCTGGGCTCTGCTCTTCCCTAGTCTGGCAAAGCTCCTGGCCTCAGCCTGCTTGTTTTTTCCCATGAATGCTCCAGCCCTAGAGCACCGATGGGGTCGATGATGATGCCAGTCCATGAGCGATGCCAGACCAAGGAAGTCCGAATCACAGAGGTTCAATCTGTACTTATATTTCAGTGTATACCATAAAGATCAGTGTACTCATATTATTGTATGAAAATTTAGTTTGTTCTGACTTTGCTAGTGCATTTTATGTAGCCTATTGCAAAACTAGGCAAATATCTAGATGAGTTGATGTACTTCTTGGAAGGTGTCTGCATACCCTAAGGAGTATGTATACCCCTGGCTGAGAACTGTTGGTCTATAGATTAAATAATCTGTTCTAGACAGCCATTAGTATCTTCCAGTGTAGCACCTTTCTCCATTTCAACTCTACCCATAGTCCAATAGGTTTTAAACTGATGACACAATGAATGACTTCTCTTCCCGACAGAGAGAAAATAGGTTAGAATGGTAAGGGGAGATTGGGGAGCATACAGAACCTTTAATATGGGGAAGAATGGGAGACACTGGTATGGCGGTGAAAAGGGCAGTAGGAGGGAATCTGGAGCACACAGAGCCCTTGGCATGAGGGCAGATTGCAGGACATCCCAAAAGGGGAGGGCTGGGAAGGTAGCACACAGGGACAGTGTAGGGAAAATAAAGAGATACAAGGAACCACTGGTGTGTGCAATGAGCTCAGCCTAAGAAATCAATGGCATGTATGGCTCTCTAGTACAATGGTGCGCAACCCGTGGGTCACGACCCCCAAGGGATGTCTTCCCGGGAGGCGGGGGGGTTGCGGCACTTACATCCGGCTAGCCAGGGGTGGGCGTGGCTGGGCAGTGCAGAGCTTAGATCCAGTCAGCCAGGGGCTGGCCGCGGCTGTGCAGCGTGGCGCTTAGATCCGGCCGGATGGTGGCTGGGCCTGGTAGTTGGAAGCCCCATGGCGTGGCGCCTAGATCTGGCCAGCCAGGAGCTGGGCCCGGCAGTTGGCAGCCCGCACGGAGCGGGGCTCGCAGATCAAAAAAGGTTGCGCACCACTGCTCTACTATATAACACGCCCTGTAGCTGAGCTAATGTTGTATATAACATGCAACTTTCATACACTTCTACTTTCATGCAAATTAAATTCTCAGTCTCAGCATTAAATTAATAGCTTTCCATGTTTCATTTCCCTGTGTTTTTAAAAAGGAAAGGAAAAAGAGGGAAAATGGTGTTGGTGGATTTATTTGATTCTATTCTCACAGCCAAAGTAAATATCACTGGGCATTGTAGGGAATCTCAGTCATTTCTGTAAGTGCACTTCCTTATGACACTGGTGTGGTTTTCACAATGCCAATACATGTGGCTAGTATAACAACCACATGGGTGTTTGAGAGGGGGAGGAATTGCTCACTTCCTCCAGCATCATCCTCTTGTCTTATGCTGCTGATACTATTGAGAGTGGGTGGGAAGGGGGGGAGAGTTCTGGGCTGAGAAGCTAGCTGCAATTATTAGGAGGAGGTCATGGGTTTGTGAAGCGGAACCAAATGTAGGGAGTTGTTAATGAGGTACATTAGAAAATGGCTGATGGATTTGTGATGGAATGTTACTGGCAGCAAAAGTGGGGGCTGTGATCTTAATAGGGGAATTTGTAAATTTGTGAATCCAGGCTTTCTCAGGCAGGTATTGGAGAGCTCCATTCAGTGCCGATTCTGTGAGAGCTCCAGGGCTGGAGCACCCACCGAAAATAATTAGTAGGTGCTGAGCACCCAAAAGCAGCTAGCTTCTTCCCTCCTCCACCTCCCAACACTTGCTGCCTGCCATTGGCCTTGTCGACCAACTCCTCCCCCTCCTTCCCAGCATCTGCACTGGATCAGCAGCATGCAGGATATGCTAAAAGTAGGGTGACCAGGTGTCTAGTTTCAGACTAGAACGTCCGGTTGAAAAGAGACCCTGGGACCTCTGGGCAACACTCCCAACTGGGTTGTTAAAAGTCTGGTTGGTGGTGCTGCAGGGCTAAGGCAGGCTCCCTACCTGCCCTGGTTCTGTGCAGCTTCCGGGAAGTGGTCAGGAAGCCTGTCTTCTAGGTGGAAGGGAGGGAACTGGCCAGTGGGAGCTGGAAGAGGTAGTGCCCAGTGCTTGTGGGTGAGAATGGCATGCAGAGCCCTCTGGCCCCTATTTAGCAGCCAGACCTGCTGGCCACTTCCAGGGAGCAGTGTGGATTCAGGGCAGACAGGGAGCCTGTCTTAGTTTTGCTGCACTGCTCACAGGGAGCCACCCAAGGTAAGTCCTAGCCCCAACCCCCTGCCCCATCTCTGGTTCCCCAAGCCCTTCATCCCCAACCCCAACCCAGAGCCCTCATCCCCAGCCCTCACCTCCCCTGCACTCCAGAGCTCCCTCTTACCCCTTGAACTCCTCATTCTTGGCCCCACCCAGAACTAGTATCCCCAGCCCAGAGCGCTCTCCCCCCACCATACTCCAATAGCCTGTTTGAAGCTGATGTCCTTATTTTAGAGGGATAGGCCAAATATTTGGAGCGTTGTTTTATGTAAGTGTCTATTGCCTGCCTCCTTGATCCCAATTTCCCACATTTGCTAACTGATCACCCAATGTAGGGACATTAAAATGGTTAACTGGTTAAACGCTAGCACTTAACCGCTTAACTGAGGACCTGCCACCCAGCCCACCACCTGGTCCTACTGCAGCTGAGGCTATGGGGTCCTGCCACAGGTCTTGCTCTGGCCGTAAGGTCCACTGTCACCGCAGGGTCCCAAAGCCTGGCCCACCAACCTCTCCACAGCCAGAGCTGTTCCAGCACAGTGTAGCTGGCTACCACCAGAGTTCACTGGTAAGAGCCGGTTAACTGTTTAACATCCCTAATTACAGGGCTCCTGCCAATGAGAGGTTTTCTGTGACGAGCCACCACAGCTAGAGATGTACTGCAAGGGAAAGCCACATAGTTGTTTTTCATCAGCAAAGTGCCCCATAGTGTGTCTAGGGCTCCAGTGTAGCTTGGCATCCTCCACCTCCAGCAGCTTGGGCCCTTTCTGTTCACCCTTTGGCTGGTCTTACCGGGAGTCATATGCCAAGCAGAGCCAGGAAGGTGGAGAGGTTTGGCTCCTCCCAGGCCCAGCCTGCCCCTCCAGGGCTAGCCCTTCCCTACCACACCCATCACCTCTCTGGGTGTCACCCTTTCCCCTTGCTGAACCCACCCACACAGGTGCTGGACAAGGTTGCTAGAGGTGCCAACCCCACAGAGGGGTTACAGGTTGGTCAATGACGCTCAGCGCCTGCACTATACAAGTTGGGCCAGAGCTCTGCTCACCCCATCTCTGCATTGGGCTGCTTCCTTCCCATCTACCGACTGCCCCTTTGCTTCATCCACCCGCCTCTCCCATGCGGGACCTCTCCCGCGCAGCAGGTTGGGTGGGGATGTGCACTGCCGCCGCAGCCACCGCTGGGGGCGCTACAGAGCAGCGACCTGCTCGGCGGGACGCTTCCCTTACCCTGCCGCCGGGCCACGTGACTCACAGGCTGTTGGATTCGAACCCTAAGCCCGGCGCCGATTTGTTCTCCCTCCCCCATCCCAGCTCCACGCCTCAACGGGAGCAGGAGCGCCGCGGTCACGTGGGCTCAGAGTGATGTAATTCCCCTCCCTCCTCTTTCTCTTGCCCCTCCCCGAGCGGTTGGAACGTCGGGAGTCCGGGGTTCGCTCTGGCTGTGCGGCTCGCGTTGACCAGCAGCAAGAAACTTTCCCAGGGCAGCTGCTGCTCTGCTCTCCCCGGCCAGCGTGTCTGGCGCTGAGCGTGCGCCACTCCGGAGCCGCCGGCGGCAGCAGGGCAAGGAGCCTCCATGGGGTGAGTGTCCCCGTCCAAGTTGGGGTCTATTTATCCAGCGCTTTCTCCCTCTTTTTTTTTTCAGTTCAGTTCCCTCCCTTTCCTTTTGTTCCTGGGAATTGAGGGAGCGGGGTGGCTGGGGGAGCGGCTATGAATAGGGGCATTGTGTGCATGGCTCAGCCCAGAGAGAAAGGGGAGTGGAAGGAGGAGGCGGCGGCGAAGTGGGGAGCCGGCTGTCTGCTCCTGGGGGCTGTAGGAAAAGTGGACAGAGGGATGCGGTGCCTGTGGAGGGGAGAGAGGCAGGCTCGCTGAAAGGCGGGATGGAGGGAATGAATGGGCGAGACAGAGGCAGGGGCGCTTTGCAGGCTGGACCCTTGCGGCTTCCTCCTCGCCCCGTGTCCTGAAGTTTGGCGAGACTGGGAGGGAGGAAAGGGCCAGCGCGTGGCGGGAGGAGGCAGTGGTAGTAGACAAGGGTTTTAGAGCCGCTCTCTTGCGTTGCGATTCAGCTCAGCCTGTGATTTCCAGGGCTCCGGACTCTGCCTCCACTGGTTGAGGGGGAGGCCTCTCCGCGGAGCGGCGGCGGAGTAAGTTTCCTTAAGGATAGGGGAGAATTTGTAAGCGGTGCGGGTCGCTGCGTTGGGCTTTCTGCTGTCTGGCTCAGGGAGAGATTTCTCTCTTCCTCTCCTCCCCCAAGAAGCTGCTGGTGGTGTGTTTCCTTAGCAGAAATTTGGGTGTCTCCCCCCCCCTCCAACCGCAGTGTGTCTGGATTTGAAGAGGATCCAGATTGCCGTGCACAGCAGCCAGTGACACAACTGCAACTTTTTTTTTTACTCTACTCTAGTCTCTACTTCTGCGGTGGGTCGCAACAGGGCTTTGAGAGTTGACAGCTGCAGCTCATGTGTGAGTAAGAATAGCCCATCGTTTGTAAACTTTTAAGGGGTAGTAGTCAGTTTCTATGGATTTTTCTCCCGAAGGAGTTCCTCCCCTGCCAAGGTTTCTCTGCCTCTTAGGCAGGGTTTGGGGAAAGATCTCATAGTGGAATTTGTTCCATATATACTGGAAAATTGTATCACCTCTTTTTGCTATATTGCCGAAGTTCTTTCTCTAAATGCCTAAAGTTTCTGCAAATAATTCTTAATCCTTCCCCCCCTCCCTCTTTTGCCCTCATAGATGAGATTCTTACCAATTGTGCAGCAAAGGATGCTGGGACAGTTTAACAGAAGTGATTCTAGTTCTGAACAGAATCTGATAGTTTTATTGTGAATGATAAAATAACTCACTAACGCCTTTGTAGAGTATCTTATTCAAAGCTGTAGTTCAAATTGTCTGCATTTTCATTAAAAGTATAAACCTCTCTCTTCTGGTGCTTGCAATTCTGTTGGTGGAATTTTTCTCCATCCATAAATATTCAGGGAGTTCTGAGGACTGAGTTTAAAATAATTTTTGAGAAATATGAGCAAAAGAGTTGTATGTGTGTCACACACATGCCTGTTCCTGTTTTTTACTCCCTAAGATTGGCCTGGGAGGTACCTTGTCCTTAAAGGGACTTTGTCAGTTAAATTTGACTGGAATAGGCATGGTTTCCTATTTTACTTCCCAAAGGATTTTTTTTTTGAAAGACAAATTTCCCTGCATTGTTAGCAATACAAATATTGTAGAGCATTCTGCTTTTGTGTTAAAGCTGAAAGTAAAGTTGATTGATCTGTTTTCATTGTTTAGGCTCTGAAAGATGCAGAAAGCAAATACAGTGATAGTGCTAATAAGTACAATGTAAGCTAGGTTCTTACAATTCAAAGTTATGCTTAGTACCATAAGGACACTTGCTTTTTTTAAACCTGAGGATGTTCTTCCAATCTAAGATACTGTTATGAATTAGATGTATCTTAATAGTTCATAACAAAGTAGCAGCTTAGGAGGAATACTGAGGCTAAAGGGCTTGGGTTTATTTGAAAACGGAGGTCAGGACTTCTCATGGGTGACCATTAAAAATGAATCTGATTAGTAACCCAGCCACATTGGAGTTTATATTTATAGTTTTTAACAAAAACCTATATGAACAGGATTTTCCTTCCTCTCCCTTTTTGGATTAACCAAATCACTTTAATTTCCCACAGAAAAATGTACTCTTAATTATTCCTCCATTTAAGACCATGGTACTGTAATAGACTATAGGTTATAGTAATAGACTATAGGTTATTGACTAGGAAGGCATACAAAACACTCACTATACTGACAGATGTTAAATATTTATTGCCCAGTCAGCAGATCTGCATTTTGAGACATCTTATTTAGTGCCATCTCCCTAGTGGTTTCAGAATAGCGTTAAAAAACTTAAAACACAATCTATGTACATTACTAGAACAGATGCTCTGGAGTGATTAGGTGGAATTGATAAATCTTGTAAATATCTCTAATCTGTTCTAGCTTTTGGAATACTTTAATAAAAAGAGGAAAATGAACTTTTTTGTATTTGCTACTACAACAACAGTTATATAAACATTGGTGTGAAAGAGCATTTGAGAAGAACAACACAAGACTTGTTTAGAACCTGACATTTTGACAGAGAAACAAAGTGCCTTGCCAACATTAATCTGTTGGTATTGATTCATTCACAGTAAGAGTATATCCTTCAAACTCCAAAATATGAGGGTAATATATATGTACCATTCTCTTCCCTAATCCAGGGCTGTATCTATCAACATAACAAAGAAGCTGGTCCCCCCCCCCCCCCCCCCAAGCAACTGATTACATAAAATGGGTAGGAGCAGAGTGAATAGAGCTGACTGATGGAAGTTTTCATGAAAGGGTTTAATAATGCATCTCTGTTAAGTTTTAACATAGCCCCATTTTTGGGAGATATCAGTTTAAAGGAGAACAGCTCCAAGAGGAGTGTGGAAGCTAAGTAGCTGTGCAGTTCTAGGCTTTTGTGAAGGTTAATGACACACTATTTACTCCAGCTGTAGGAGTATTCACATAAAACAATTCTGGTAGCTGAGTATGTTCTGGTTTTTGTTGCATGGTGATGATACTTGAAATAACAATAAACAACAATGCATAGAACTAATACATCTAAATCTTTAGTGTTCTGTCTTGGGCAGAAACTAAAACAGCCACAAGAAAATGCTTTTGGGATTTATATTAACAATCTAGTCTGGTTTGTGGTGGCTTCCCTAGGTCATGACATAACTAGGGATGCAAGCGACTAATCGACTAGTTGACTATCCAATGAGTAAAAGCTTATTGAATAGTTGACAAGCTAGTTGACTAGTCGCTCCCCCCCCCCCCTTTTGCTGCCTCTATCACAAAGAGACAACAAGGGAGGGGAGGGGAGGCTGCTGGAGGGAGCCAGCTTAAAAGGCATTTCCTCTGTCTCCGTGGGAGGCGACAGAGGTATAGATGGTCAACTTTGAAATGTAGAAGAGTCCCCCACTGGGGCTCTTGTACATTTCAAAGTGGAATGCGGAAGTTCTTATCAACTAATTGAATAGTTGATGGAAATCTCATCGACTATTCAATTAGTTAATTAATCAAAATTTAACATCCCTAGACTTCATCAGAAGATATGATTGAAATAACTATATTATTCTGGCAGTAGACTTTCTACTATCTGCTAATGCTTAAAACTTTTAAAATGTGTTCTATGTTATACATTGCAGAAATCCTACTTTAATGATGGCATCTTAAGTATTAAGCTGAAACAGGAACTACAATTATCAAACTGTGATAAAGTTGGATTGGGGTGGGTGAGAGGGCTAAATTAATCATTGGCACTTACAACTGGGAGCTGGTATAAATAGTGTTATAGAGGGTTTCAGGAATGGAAACTAACCTTGCTGCCAGTAGGTCTGTTTTAAATGGGAGAGTTAGGACTGTTTGTTGAGATGCAGAAGAGAATGTGAAGTGACAGCTTGGCCTGAAAAATGAGTGGTGCTGGCACATAAGGGCAGGTGGCTAGGATAGCTGGAGGATCAACAGCTTTTCTCAGGTGAATTGTCTGTCCATCTTAGGTACTTGTTTTGCCCTCATTACATTAGTATCTGAGCCTTTCACACTTTAATGTATTTAGTATTTATGCTTCTTATACCCCTGTGTGGTAGAAAAACACTGTTCTCCCTAGTTTGAGAGTAGGGAGTTTGGACACAGACAGGTTGACTTGCTCAGAATCTGAAGTGGAGGAGGTCAGTGTGTCTCAACCTTCTTTTATAAAGTACCCCTCTTTCCAAAAAAAACAAAAAACGCCCAGAGCCAAGTGCCCCCAGCCCCCACGCTCTCACCCAATTCCCCTACCCTCCCCCAGAGTCAGGCACTACCTTTGAAGTGCCCGCTCATGCTGCTTGGCCCTGCCTTGGCGGCTTGTCTGCAGGGAAGAAGTGGCCCACCAGTGCCAGGCTCGCCATGATGGGCTGTGCACTTCCATCCTAGCCCGGCACCCCCCCTAATATGGTGTCCGGGGGCAACTGCTCCTCCGTCCCCTCTCGCTGCACCACTGATGCGGGGGCGGGGGGGAGCGGGTCCTTTGGAGCAAAGCTTATTGTGCCACTTCACCGCCTTTTAGCTGCTTTCTGCAGTGCCATGGGAAAGGGCAGTGGGGATGCGTTGTACTGAACTGCTGGTGGGGGTAATGCACATCTTCAGGTTCAGCCGCCCTCCCCGCTGGAGCACCCCAGGGATGCTGCCAGAAAGGAAACAAACTAGGAGAGGCGGCAGTGGAAGAGGTGTGTGTGGTTTTGTGTGTTTTTTCCCTCCCCTCCCAAACTTGGAACTGCTCTGGGTCTCACCGGAGCTGCTGCCGCAGCCACATGCTTTTCCTGCCAGGCATTGGGGCATGTGTGCAGAGCAGCTGTTAATATCTGGGCGTTCGGCTCCGAACATTCAATTTGATAGGCACGTGCCACTGCCCCCCGATGCCCTTTGCAGAGCAAAATCCCGGACATTTTTTGCCAAATTTCACTTGTGTTGAGAGAGTCTCCCCCTTCCCCTGGACTTCTCTTGCATACCCCTAAGGGTACATGTACCACTGGTTGAGAAACATCGGAGTAGGCAATTGAAGCTGGGTCTCCTAAGTCCCAAAGTTGTGTCTTAACCATTATACCATCCTTCTTTGGCATTTATATAGACTGCATTTACAGTGAGGTCAGTCTGATACGTTGACATTGCATCCTGTCCCTAAGGAAACAGTTTTCAATAATACAGATGCTCTCGAGGGGCAGCATCTGGATATGGATTCATGAATTAAATTGCACTCATGCCTCTCGAGGGGCAGCATCTGGATATGGATTCATGAATTAAATTGCACTCATGCCACTCAACCTTTTAGGGTGTGGCACAAGTTTGCAGCCCTCAGAGTGGAGAGCCAGCCATGTTGGGACAGGAACTACTGCTGTGGGGTGGGTTCACTCTCTAGTGCCTCCTTTCCTGCTTTTCCAAGACCTCCCCTCCTAATTCAGCCAGGATTAGTGCTGTGGTACCAGGCTGGAGAATGCTACTATGGTAGGTTGGATCCATCAAGGGATCCATCCTCTGTTGCTCATTTCCAGCTTCTGGCAAACGGATAACTAGGAGGAACCTAGATCTTCTGAGTCTGTCCTGTGTGCTGTCTATTAGGCTACACTGTCTCCCATAATATCTTTAATATGATAAGCCACAGTTTCACTTATGTAATCTTTTCATTTTTATGATTTGTAATTAGATGCCTCAATCCAAATTCAGGCCTTGCTGTGTAAAGTGCTGTACAAACACATTATTAGAAACCCATTTGGTTTCTAAAGCTGAGATTAAAATAATTTAAATCATTACACCTACTCATGCCCTTTCTCAGTTACTGTGGCTTTACATTTTTTGGCCATTAAAAAAATTCAACTGATTCTGCATTGAAAGATCTGTCCAGACAGGCGAGTTTGACTAGACACGGGGCAAAATGTGAGTCTAATGAATAAATGACTAAACTCCAATTATCTTCAGTGAAGTCAGAATTTCACCTAGAGTGCTATCAGTTGCACAACATAAACTGAAGAAGGGTCTTGTTTTCTTCTTTTGTATAATTCTTTCTAGTTACAGTAATTGGGTAGCACTAAGGCCTTGTGTGTTCACACAACTTCTAGTTTTCATTTAAAAAAATTTA
The DNA here is from genome assembly GCA_030068395.1 of Apalone spinifera. Classification (NCBI taxonomy): domain Eukaryota; kingdom Metazoa; phylum Chordata; order Testudines; family Trionychidae; genus Apalone; species Apalone spinifera. The sequence continues at coordinate 20,519,886 of JANRFK010004149.1, forward strand.
GTTAACTCGTTAACCTAGGCACAGAACCCTTTGTGGGCACACTTAAATTGGTTTGCGTTGGACTTCTACAGCATTTATGAAGGGGTGGCTTACTTGGCTCAACTGAATCAACTTAAAACAGATTTTAAACTGTTGCACGTTTTGGACAAGATTTAAGAATAGAGGGATGACACACTGAGTGCTTGCCTACAGTGGGTGTGTGTGGGTTTTTTTTTTTTTTTTTTTTTTTTTTGTGCCAGGGTAGCTGTACTGCTGTAGCTGTCATTGCAAACTGGGCTAAACTGCATCTGTGTACAAGCCAATGTTTTCACCAGTGCATTGCATTCCCACTAGAGGCTTGCACTCGTACAACTATATCCTTGTGCTACATCTGTGCAAAAAATGAAAGGTCTGAGTCAGTGTCTTATTAGTTCAGCTGTGCTGGCTTCCATGGAGAGTACTTAAAACTCATTGAATATAGACTAGATTTTTAAATAATAATAGTAATAATAATTTGACTGTGAAACACGAAATTGAGCACCTTGGTGAACTTATAAGATGTCCAACCTCTGTTTGTTAGCTCAGGAATCAGAATGATCAAAAAGTAAGAAGCATTTCTTAGCCATGTAAATTGTGTAATGTAATAACTCCGGGATCATGTTCCACTTGCCCCTGTGGAGAAGAGCCAGAATTGTTGGATCTTAGCAAAGGAAGAGGATCTGGCACTGTAGTATGCTTGCTCCTTCCTTTGAACTCTGTAAGTACTGAGGGGCTCTGGCTGTAGTTCTGGCTGGATTTTCCCTTTCCCCATACCCAAGGGGCACAGTAACATGAGACTACAAGGAGGGGGCAATAAAGTATGTGGTTTCACTCTTGTAACCCCTTTTTGCACCCAAAGGGATGTTTGAAGGCAGCGATGGGCAACCTAGGCTGGGTAGTGAGCTGCATGAATGGCCCTTCTTCACTTCTGTGGGTTGAAAGAATGTCATAACCAAGTCAGTCTTCCAAATTATGGTAGTCTTGCTAACTGCACTTGCATACTTAGAATTTGCAGGGTGATTAGGGATGTTAAAATAAGGTTATTTTAACGTGTAACCGCTGCATTTTCAGTGGTTACACATTTACACGCAAGGGTCTGGTGGGAGTTGGTGCTTGCAGGGCGCCAGCTTCTAAGCCGGCTCCCTGTGAGCACCAGCTCCCACCTGTCTCTCCCCTTCTTGGCCACCTCTATATCAGAGGCAGCAGTGTTGGGTGGGGCAGGGCAGGTCGCTATGCGGGAGCCAGTGCTTAAAAGCTGGCTCCCCACACGCACAAACTCCTGTCTCCTGCCTCCCCCATGTCCTCCACACAGGAGGCAGCACGGGGAGGAGGGGGAAACTGCGTGTAACAATGAGAATTAACCAATGAACCCAGGCTCATCACTTAACCATGTACATGTTCACATCCCTAGTGCTGATTGAACCATAGCAGCACTTTGATGGGCTGCAGAGGGAACATTGCACACAACCGTGACCTGTGAGAGGCATGTCAGCACGCACCTCACTTCATATGCTCTTTAAGTGTGTGTCACTTTACTAAAACCAGTAGGAAAAAAACTGTGTGGATTATAAGCCAGCAGAATTTGGGAGCCCTGTGCATGGGCCACAGTTAAATAATGTCAGCTGGGTGTTTGATGGCAAGAGGCTTCAGTAGGGATGGTCCTTGTCCGGGGTGAATCCCCTGAGGTAGCTATGGATTAAAGGGGATTTGTGGATGTAGGGGGCTGATCCTCAGCCTGTCTTGTAAGGGGAGAAAACACAGCCCTTCTCTGTGTACCACGTGAGGGAGAAAATGAAAAGCTTGGTGGAACAACATTTACTGGTGGATGGGTAAATGCAGCAATATAATTACAAAAATGCTTGAAGGTTTTAAGCACCTCAGTGGAAAGAGGTGTTTTTGTTTTTTTTATTAACGCAAAGATTATATCTGGGGAAAATGAGATACAGTGAAGGATTCTAGTAAGCTCTCCAGGGGAAAAGCTTTCCAATAATGGGATGTATTTAAGTGGTAAAAATCTCCCAAGGGAAATGGAGTGCCCCATTGCTTAACCCATCTAAAAGCAGAGGTGACAAAGCCAGAGAACACAGGAGATAATCCTAAACAGGCAGAGGGTGGGACTAGGTCACCAAAGGTCTCCGCTGTGGCTGGTGTGTATGATTTTGTTTAAAGTAGGGATTAGCTGTGTACAAATCATTCATTCCCTGTCTTGAGTAGCCCTTGAGTCACACACTGAATTCCTCAGTGAGGTTTTCATAGTCAGTAAAGGTAGATTAACCAAGACAACAAGAATTGTCTTTCTAGGTACGTGAAATTTTAAACCATTTTGTTCCTGTTGCCTTTTTAATTGATGTAAGCAGGAAGATGGCTTATTTAAGATGGAAAAACTGAGCCACGCTGATACACTCATGACACAGTAATCCTTTCCATTGTTTGGCAGATGACGTACAGTCCTCTGTCATAGACTGGGGAAAAATGATGTGGAATATGATGTAAATTGCAAGATATTTAGTAGAATAGGAAGTGCTTGGGTATCTTTTGGTATGGTGCCAGCTTGTATGGTATGGTGTGTGTTTATTTAAAAAAAAAAAAAAAAAAGAGAGAGGCAGGTAAGAGAATGGGTAAAAGCTAAACCACCCATTGGCCCAGTGGCTCTGGCAATTGAAAAAACTCAGGTTTGTGAGTGGCATTATTCTTATTTACAGGGAGAGTGAGACTTGACTGTGTGAAGGATATGACCAATATGGGTACGGAGGGCACATCTAGACTACCGAAAGAAGATATGCAAATTCAGCACAAATTTACGTATCTTCTTCCAATTCCTTTTTTGGAAGAGGTTTTTTTTGGGGGGAGGGGGGGAAAGAGAAAGCGGTCTAGATGGGGTTTTTCATGCAAAAGCCCCTTTTTCAAAAGAACCCTGTAAACTTCATTTTTTGAGGAATACGGGTTCTTTCGAAAAAAGGGGGCGGGTTGTGCGAAAACTTCCGTGTAGACTGCTTTTTTTGTCGAAAAAACCTCTTCCAAAAAAGAGGAAGCCGAAGGTAGTCTAGACATACCCTGAGATGGACAGTAGAATAGCTACTAGCTGTTCAAGTGTCTGTGACTAATTAACAGAGCAACACTAGCTGACAACAGAGTTTGTTCTTAGGAATGAGAGCTGAATTTGTGACCTAGGAGGAAAACTCACATCTGAACAGTGAAGCATTATTGGGGAAGGGAAAATCCCTTGCATGGTGTTTAGTATTCAGGATCTTCATGGGATCTCTGGCTCTTCCCATTTATTGGTTTATAGCAAGGGTTGGCAATAATTTTTGTAGGGGGGCTACTTTGCATGTGGTCATGGGTTGGCTCCACCCAGGAAGGAGTGAGGCTGTGAACTAGCCTCTCCCCAGAGTTCTCTGGGGCCAGAGGCTTTGAATTAAAAACACAGCAAAGGATTCATGGCTCCTGGTCCCACCACTACTGCGTTTCCTGGCAGCTGCCCATGGTTATAGAAAGCAGCCAGATGCAGTCTGTGGGCCAAATCAAAGTGTTAGACAGGCCAGATCCGACCTCCAGGCTGCATCTTGCCCAGCCCTGGCTTATAGCCATGGTGTCCAACACACTAGCCACTAACCACGTTTGGCTATTTGTCTTGAACAATGTGGCTATTTGGATGGTTGAGTGTGGCTAGTTTGCTATAGTGGCTACTGCTTCAGAAGAGCTTGGCTTATAGAAAGCTCTGCTTGAGGTAGGGAGATGTTGGAAAGGCAGGGCTGGTTGAGGTTGTGAATGCCATTTTGGTCATGTTGGAAAAGGTTTATCAGATACAAAGGTTTTGTAGTCTTTCCAAAGGGGGGGCCACCTTTGTATTCATCTAATCTCCGTCCCCTCAATTGAGAATTAATTCTCTGATTAGTATTGTGCCGTGTGAGGAATGTAATAAACTGGATATAAATGTGGTTGGAGAGGGATAGCAAACTGAATGTGACAATAAAACTTGTTATCTTCTCCTTTACAGAAATATTCTGATGTTTCTCTCCAATATTTAATCCTTTCAATGTTAGATATTCAGATGAATGAGCCTTATCAGAGAGTCATTTTCAGTGTCGCACATAGAGCGTACAGTATGTCCTAAGGCCATTTGAGTGTTGCTTCACTAGGTTTAAGGGGCATTCAAGGAATTCATTATAATATCTAAAAGACCTTACCCTCATTCTAATATAATTTAATGGGGGGGAGGGGAAATGTAAGCCTCGAGTGGCTATTTACTTTGTTGTGTAATTAATGGGAGTTAATTACTACTTTCCTTAGTAGCTGTTTAAACCATAATACATAATTGTATGAATTTTAGATTCAAACATATTGCATATAGAAATATTGGGGCTTCAGATTACTGCTGTCCTACAGCACCTGACTATAATATTGTAGAATTTCTCTATTGTCAGTGAACCCTTGCTGGGATTTAGGATTATTGCTAAAAGTTAATAATGATGATAAACTGCAGATCAAATATAGTGTATTTAATTGAAGCTAACAATTCAGTGCTATTAACTAGATACAGATTGATAGTGCTTTTAATGAGATACAAATTGACAGTGTTCAATATTTATTATTGCAGCTACTCTATAATGGATGCTACGCACTATTTGATAAATGGACTGGAAAAAATTATCTTTAATACTTCTGTATTGCCTGCTGAAAATGCTGTTTTGAAAGGTCTTGGAGTGGTGCTTATTTGTGAATTTCAGTGCATGTGCCTGCATCTTGTACTATATTACTATTGTACATTAGAGGAATTAATGCTTTATCTCTGGTAAATGAACACTTCTTATAAAGATGGGCTGATTTAGGATGCTGACCTCTTTTATGCTAATTCAAAAAGTTACTCCCTATGAGAATGTAGACCTTAGAGCAGGGGTCGGCACTCTGTGGCTCAGTAGGGAGCCAGATATGGATCTTTCACAGCTCAAGCTCAACCTCGCTCCCCCTCCACAGCAGGGAGCTCACGCTGCTGCTCCAGACTTGCAGCCCCCTGCAAGTTTGGAGAACCAGCACCGGCTTCCTGCAGGGGCGGGGGAGAGAGTCCTGAGCCTCCCTTCTGAATCCAGCTCATGGGGAAGAAGTGGAGCCAGAAGCAGAACTGCTGCTTTCTTTCTCCCCTCCCTCAGCGATGGGAACAGCAGTGCTGCCTGTAGGCTTTCACCACTGTTCCCATTGGCCAGATTCTGGAATCTGGCCCATGGGAGCAGCGGGAAGCCATGCCTGGGAGCATGTAGCGTGAAAGCAAGTAAAGTGCCCCCCACCCTCCTTAGCTGAGACCCTGCAGCCCCAACTTCCTCCCTCACCTCACCAAGCAAAGACCCTGCATCCCCAGCCTGCACCTGGCCCCTCCCATCCTGACCAGACACCCTGCCCCCAGCCTGCTCCTGCACCTTAATCTTGCTCCTGCACCTTCCCTCCTGGCCAGATTCTGCACCCTCTTTCTCTCCTTCCCACTCCCCCTGGCCAGACGTCCTACTCCCTAGTCCAGCACCCGCCTTCCCAACCAGACCTCGCACTCTTAACCCGCCCCCCCCTTCCCAGATCCTGCACCCTCATCCCTATCCCACTCACTGGCAGCTCTGCCCCACATACTGACCCCTCATTTTTGGCCCCACCCCAGAGTGTAGGGGAGGGCCCTCACAAAACCCACTAACCCTAGAACCCAGAAAGTTAATCTGGCCTGAGGCCTTAGTCCTCTCCTCCCCTGCCCCGCCACCATGGGCTGGAGCACCAGGGGAGTGAGGGTTGGGGTTTGGTTTTTGCTTCTCACTTGTGTGGTCCTCAACTAATTTTTTTTCTGTGGGTCAGTGGTCTCCGACCCAAAAATGGTTCCCCATTCCTGCCATAAATAAAGACAATATTGACACTTTTTGTGTTGGACATATTTTACTTTTATTTAAAATGAAGCCTGGCCAACAAGGCCCCAATTGGGGCCCAGTCCTCATGTGGCCTCAGTGTCCTGTGCCAGGCCCCAATCCTTGTGCAGGCCCTGCAGTCTGGCCCCCATCTAGCTGTAAGAAGAGCTGGCAGCGGCCCCCCCTCTTTCTGCGGCATGGGTAGTAGGGGAGGCCACGATCCGGGTGTGGTGTTCCTGTCCTGGCCCCTCATTCAACCACTGCTGCCCAGGTACAGCTAGGGTTGCCAGGTGTCTGGTTTTGAACCAGACAGTCCAGTATTTAAGCTTTCTGTTTGGGAAACAAACTGAGAAAATATAAATGTCCGGTATTTTCTAAGTAAGATGTAATGTCAAGTGTGTCTGGTATTTCTGTTGAAACCATCTGGCAACCCTAAGTACAGCAGGCCAGCCTCGGCCAATTAACATAATCCAGCACCCCCACATCCACAAACTCTACCCCCACCCCAGCAGCAGCAGAAGTCCCATTAAATAAAATCTGAGAGTACAATGTTTCATTTATGCTATTATTAATCATGTGAATAATCAATAATATTAAGCTGTATATTTTCAGTCATGCAATTGGGTGTTCTTATATGGCTCTCTTTTGACCACTTGTTTTGAATTTTGATGTGGTTTGGCTCTTTGGTTTGAAAAATTTGCTGACCCCTTAGAACAAACAAAAAGCCAGTTGTTGTTTTACAGGTTGTTGCCCCTCTATTATTGAGGGATCATGAGCATTGTGATGCACAATTTCTAATCTTAATGTTTGTTTCTAGTTATCTTTGATCAAAATATTAGAGTATGTGGGTCATGAACAACATTAAGCCTGGAAATTTTTGGAGGTTGGTTTATTTGGTTTTTGTTTTTGGTATATTGCCAAAAATTATCCTGCTGTGGATTTCTGTAATGCCATAAGTATATAAAATGCACATACTGTAAGCAAGATGTGATTTTGATTAATCTTGTGGGCAAAAAAAAATTAGCTGTAAGGTGGCCTCCAACAGAAAGTGCCAACAATTTTCTAAAAATTAAAAGTTTTTTTTATGACAACTGCTAATTGGAATGTACAATGAATCCTGCCTATGGTCTTGTTCTGCAGACACTCTGCAAACTCAGGAATTTCCACAGTGGATCTCACCCGTAGTCCATCTAGTCGCAGATCCCATCTTCAGCAACATTGTGTCTTCTAAGGGTGTTTAAAATGCATTTAATTAAGTAATTGTGTAAATGCTCCTGCCTGCTACACTGCTGCCTCTATCAGAGCTGGCTCCTTGTGCATACCAGAGCCTCTATGTAACCATGAACCTTAACCCATAAGCACAGGCTCATCATCGGTTAACAGTGTACACAATTACTTTCATATCTCTTGTGTCTTACCTGCTTCAGATGTGTAGGAGAAACACCCCCCTGCCTCAAAAAAAAAACCAACCTGTGGCAGACACTTGTATAATAGCATTCCCAGAGGGAAAGACTTTGTTTCTGGGTGGCGGTGGTGTTGGCATTATTCTTGCTTCATTATTTTTCTGGCCTGAGGCATAAAGTCTTGTTTCTAGTCCTTTTAAAGTTATTTTAAACTATTGTAATTCAAGGTAACTAAACATATCCACACCCAGATTGTCTTAAATTTTTGCTGGTTTTATTGATATTTTGTGATATATTCTAGAGGATCTAGAATAAATAAAGGAAAATATCTGTATATCAGTTTTAAAAGTGATAATCTGCAGAGGATTTTTAAAATATTGGGCTTCTGCCATCTTCTCCATCTCCGCTCCTGTGTTTTTTTTTCTGCTTCGATGCACAAGGAAAACTTGATGTGTGAAGTGGTCTTGAGGCTTTATTGTTTTGTTTTGTTTTACCTTGGAAATATCAGGAATGGCAACATTGTTACTTTGTTTTTCTGGAGGACCTTTGGGAAGTCTTAGATGTTCACTGTGAGTTTGGACTCTTTTATTGGAGAGATGAGTTTGCTTGATCTTGACAGAAGATGTCTTACTCTATAGTTATAGTCAATCAAGTTAAATGGCTTTGGAAAAAATAAAACTTTGTTCTTACCCTTTACAATACAAAATCCCTTCCCTATCAGATTGCTTGATTTTCATTCTCTTGGCTCCTGCCCATTAATTTGCCATCATCTTAGTGTCCCCTAACTAGCTAGCACCTGTAAAATAAAATGAAGCTTTTTATTTTTTCCAAAACCTTTCAGGACTCCTGTGTCTGTCATGAAGTGCGAAAAAGTGTGTTTGGGGTGTGGGTGTGGGTTTGGGTGTGTGTGTCCTTTGTTATTCCACTTCTCTAGAGGTCACTTACCACATTTGTTTCTTTTTGGGTTTGTTCTTTGTTCTTGTACTAAAATTGAATCAGAGTTTTGTCTGCAGAACAACTACCTGATCATGCCAGAGTCCTTTAATTAGGTTTGGGGTTTCTTTAACTTTCCACTGAAAGGTATTTGTTTTGGAGGAAGGAGAGGAATTGGACCATGTTAAGACCTATACTTGGCATGTCTGCGAGGTATTTTGGGAAGCTTATTCATATGGTTTTCATATCTTGATGAGAACTGTTTTGCATAAAGATCTGGTGCGGTGATTAAAGACTTCTAGTAGCTGTGCTTAGTTCTAAAGGATGGTTTGTAGTATAGTGTATGTCAGGCATGTCAAACTTGAAGTCTACCGAGGGCCACACAAACGAAAACTGATAGCTTACAGGGCCATTCCCAATTTGTCAAGCAAAAAAAAAATAAAGTACTTTGTCAGAAAGTCATAGTTATTTATTAAATTATGTTTTAGCTAAGGACTGTTTATAGCACAAAGCTAACAATGAAAAAAAAACACCTTAAAAAAAAACCGCTCCATGTATTTTAAATTTAACACTACTACCTTATTATATCTTGTGAGGTTTTTAAACTTAAACTGAACTGAGAAGTAAATAGCACAATTGTTTCACTCCAGCTTGTTCTCTAGTATGGTTTCCTCATTTGTATTTATTTATTTATTTTACTTAAGAGGATTATGGGTGGGTGGTGTGTTTTTGAGTGTGTTGGTGTGTGTGTGTGTGTGTGTGTGTGTGTGTGTGTGTGTGTGTGTGTGTGTTTGTTTGTTTTTTTTAATATATAAATTCAGTTCTGTCCCAAACAATAAGGGAGAGACTCATATCTCAGAATAATTGCTTCAGCCTGGTAATCAATAGCCTTTGAATTTTCTTTAAAGAAACACAGTGTCTATAGTTAAGTCTATAGAGCAGAAAATGAAATAAGGATAGGTAAAATGTAAGATAGATATCAGATTTGCGAAGTGGGAATTGATGAGCAAACATCCAAAACATTACAAAAATATTTGTTTTTAAGAAGCAGGAAGTCTATGAGAGACAATGTTGAGTCTGCTAGAGTAGCAGAGAGTAAACAGAAAGTTAAAAGAGAATTAAAGACATTGCAAAGAAGCTAAGTAATTTCCTTTCCACAGAAACTGTTCCTCA
>JANRFK010004149.1:20537807-20586779 GCA_030068395.1 Apalone spinifera
GTCTCCATCCCTAGAGGTGTTTAAGTCTTGGCTTGACAAAGCCCTGGTTGGGTTTTAATTGGGATTGGTCCTGCCTTGGACAGGGGGCTGGACTTGATGGCCTTCTGAGGTCTCTTCCAGCTCTATGGTTCTATGACTGTGCTGCAGCCTCTCCTCCTGAACTGGGAATCAACAGCCCAACTCCTGTGCTTCACCTATGTATGTCCCCTTTACTTGGGCTTTGCATGTGCACATCTCTCCTTGTGTGCTTAACATGGTCTTTCCAAAATTCTTGTTGGGGCAACTGTTGCCCGTTGGTCATGTGTAATTAGAGTGGAAATGGGTTGTGACCACCAAAGCTCATGATACCATCTACATGTTTTATTAGTCTCTAAGATGCCGCTAGACTATTTGTTGTTTTTTAAGTTTTGCCTGTTACAGACTGTCATGGCTACCCCTCTGAAAATTCTTGTTCCATCATGAAAGAGCGGCGTCAAAGCTTGGAGGTTAGTTACATGAGGATATATTTTGTGACATTATGCATGAACATCTTGACAACAGAGGCTGTACTTCCTCCTCCTCTGTATTAAAATTTGGTTAGAAATAGAGAGTAGGCAATTACAAGTTCTGAGGACTATTTGTGGCATGACTAGAGACTTTACTGTTGTGGTTCTACTTCAGGCAACATTTTCCGATGAATATCTTATTGAATGGGGGAGAAGTTAAAATTTGCTTCTTTGTTTCCTTCTTTCTATGCATTTTGTGATAAAAATATTAAAGCAACTTCAAAAAAAATTTGCAAATGGACTTGTGGTTCAATACAAAGAATAGTTGTCAGAAATGTGGCGGAGAAATGCTTGGATTTCTCAGTGCCAATCAACTCAAACTTCTGGTATTTCTGGAAATGCCAATTCCTTATGCTATACAATGGGGGGAGAAGGAACTTGCAGTTCTTATAAAAATCTGCAATACATTTTGAAGCATATTGAGTCATACGTTTCAAAATACCTGAGAGTGCTTGGTATGTTGTGTTTGAAGTTTTATATTATTATAAATTACAACAATTTTAAAATAGGGGCTATTATACTGTTATAATGTTGATGTTTTAATTAAAACTCACCTTTTTTACTTGAGTGGGCCTTTAAGAATGGGCCACGTTCAACATTACTTTGTAGAATATTGCTGGAGGGCTCTGGATTTTAAACATTACTATGAATTGGCTCTTTATAAATAGCTCAGATTGTTAGATCCCCTAAATTCTCTGGGAGGTAATCTGAGGGATCACAGGAACGCTGCCCCCCTTTTTTTAAGAAAAACCTCTTTAAAAATGTAACTGTTTTTCTTTTTTTCCTAGTCAGTTATAATTACCCTAAAAGTGAGCAGTGAAAACTTGGAAAAGAATTCACACCTCCATCCCTATGTTCTATTTCCTTTTTTCTTTAGATATAATTGAGGGTGTATTTATCTGCTTGTACCAAGTACATTATTGCAGAAAGTTAAATGTCAGCACTGAACTTTCTCCAGTTGTGTTTATGATTGTATGCATGCCAAAGCTTAACTTCTTTCTTTCAGGTATGTTTTGAATCAAGTAAATTTTAAGATAGGCCAATGTGAATTTAGTGCTCCTCCCCATTTGTGGCACCCCAAATAAACAGATTCTCGGGTTCATGCCACCCTGCTCCCCAGTAATTTGCTAACTAAACAAATCCTTGGCCCAGGGACATGCAGGATACTCTCAGCTTCCCATCAGCCCTTTTCCAGTCAAGGAAACTGGCAATGACTCCAGCTTCTGTACTCTTCTTAAAGAAGCAGAGCCAAGTGCCATGCTGTTACATGGCAGCAGGAGCCCCACTTCTTCTATCTCCTCTCTTGAGAGAAGAAAATCAGCTTAGAAATTGCTTACCTTTTCCATTTCCTCCATAAAAAGAGCTTGTAGCTCACTCACCTGGGCCCTACTTAGCTCACGCACCTGGGCAAAATTTGTACTCTCCCTTTGCAAGCAGGCAATTAAGCTTTCCAAATCTCTACGGTTTGTGGTGTAGAACTCGTTCTTCACACGCCAACTTCTGTCACACGCCAACTTCTGCCATCTGGTGTCATCACTTCCTGGTAACATGGGATGTTATGGGTGTCCTTTAGTACTTAAGTTATCCCCTGACACTAGCATACTCATTCAGCTATGAGCTTTTAGGGGAGACTATACAAACATGTAGGTTTTTGCTCTGTGTGTGTGGCGGGAGGGGGAGGAGGGTAGGTTTTAGGACATCGCTCTGATATTTGACACTACCAGCATTTAAAATAACTGTTTCACTCTGACTTATGCAGCTGCCTGGATCAACTACAAAAGCAACTTTCCCTCTCTTGATATGCACACCTCCTCATCAACTGTTGGGAATGGGCCACATCCACCCTGACTGAATTACCCTACTTGGTAGGGTAACTCCCTTCTTTTCATGTGCTAGTATATTTGCCTGCCTCTGTAATTTCCACTCCAAAGCATCTAAAGCTTATGCCCACATAAATCTGTTAGTTTTTAAGGTGCTACAACATTCCTCAGTTTTTGCATATATAGACTAACACGGAAAGCCTTCTGATACTTGGGAAGTAGGAAGCTCTCAGAAGAACAGGGCAGGCTTTCCTAAGTCTCAGTAGGAAGGGCTTTCAGTGTTTTGGGTGGGGAGTTTAGTGGTGAATCTTGTGAGCTATTTGTTTCCTTACGGGGCTTCATAAACCTTTATCTTAATTGCTTTTTTCTCTAATAAGGACACAGATTTACTGTGTGTTTTGGCTTCAGTGGAAATTTAACTAAGACCTTTCTTGGTTCATTCCGAGTAGGAACTGACTTGCACTGCAAATGTGAACAAGTGGGGGAAGCTAGTTCCTATCTACAGAGTTGTGCTCAAGGGCACGATTTCAATTTGTAGTGTAGGATGGAGAATACAAATTTCTGACTTTCTTCCTATCTAAGACTTTAGCTGGATTTCCATATGATATCAGAATTGATGATCTACTGGAATTTTATGATCTTGTTGCAGGGAAGTGTGGAGTACTACTGTGTAGTAATGTGGATGTATTTATAATGCAGGTGGGGGAAACCCAGCACCGAGTAGACCAGCAACAGTATACTAAAGTGTCCCTGTAACCAAGGGCTCGTCTACGGGGGAGTTAATTGGCAAACAATGAGCTATGGTGAGAATTTAAAACACTCTTACTACTCAGCACTAACTCCTCATATGAACACTCTACTGAATGCTCAGAATGTTCTCCCATGGCTTAGCTTAATAAGCTTCCAAAGTGCATTAAGCTAATGTGCACAAAGGCACCCAGGGCTCAGGAAGAGCATCCATGTGAGGAGTTAGGTCATGTCTTCACTACAAACTGGATCAATCATTGATCCAGTGAGGGTCAGTTGATTACATCTAGTGTAGACTATACATCTAGTGTAGACCTCTGGTACTCCACCAAAATGAGAAGAGTAAGCAGAGTTGACAAGAGAGCATCAGCCATTGACTGACAGCTGGAAGATACTGCAGTAACTGGTCCTAAGTATGTCGACTTCAGTTGCATTTGATTACGACTCTCCTGTGTCCCTGAGGGTGGACTGAAACTTTGACTTGACTGTTGTAGTGTAATTTTAAGGGGAACAGTCAAGCAGGTAGGACCCATATCTAGTGGCGAAGTGTGTGCATTTGTAACAATATTTTTATTAAAGAGCTTTGGTGAAAAGCTTGAAATCTTCCCATCCACTCCCTCCTCCCCAACTATGTTGGTATCCGAACATAGTTATTGCTCTAATGCATCAGAAGAAGGGAAGAGGCCAGGCATTTAATAAAATCTACAAGAGGCCCTGCTATTGCAATCTATTTTACATGGGAAATACTTGGATGCTACAATGATGGAAAATGTTATTGTAGCTGTTTTGGTCCCAAGAAATAAATATATAATTTTTGACAAACTTCTGTTGGTGAGAGAGACAAGCTTTAGCGCTTACACAGATCTGAACAAGAGCTCTGTGCATGCTTGAAAGCTTCTCTCTCTCACCAACAGAGATTGGTCCAATTAAAAAAAAATACTTCACTCACCTTGTCTTTCTATGATGGGCAGCAGTACAAAATCTGAAGAAATAGATGGATTCAAAAGAAGCAGGATGTTAAATTGGCTGGTATGTTTTAGCCCATGCTAAATAAAAGTACAAAGAGTAAACCACATAAAGGATTTTAAAAAGCCCTTTGACTGGTAATATGTTTAAAATTACTAATTTGTTAGTAACACGAAAGTAATTTTTTGTTATGTAAAAACATGATTTCTGAGCCTCTCTCTCTTTTGAATTAGAGATGTGAAGGACTAATCAACTAGTCACTTCGCCCCCCCGCTTCCCCTCCGCATTGCTGCCTTTTTCTGATAGAGGCAGTAAGGGCAGCCGGGGGGGGGGGGGGGGGGGGGGGGGGGGGGGGGGGGGGGGAAGGAGGGGGAGGAAGGCAGAGGAGGGGATACTTCAAAGCAGCAGCACTGCGTGGAGCCTGGGGCCAGACCTTGGGGTCCATGTGGAGCTGCCACTTTGAAACATCGCATGCAGCCCGGGACAGCTAGGGTATCCCCAGGCTGCATACGGCATTTCAAAGCGGCAGCGCTGCATGGAGCCTGGATCGGCTGGGGACTCCCCTGCTGATGCAGGGGTCTGTGTGGCTCTGCCACTTTGAAACGCCACCACGTGGAGCCTGACACCCTAAGGCTGTTGCCACACTTCAAAGGCAGAGGCACCCTATCGACTAATTGAATAGTCGATGCAAAAAGCATCGACTATTCAATTAGTCACTCACAATTTAACATTCCTTTTCTGAATTTTAAAGCAAAGTTCAAAGGCATGAGTTTAACCTTTTTTGCAACCTTTCCAATGTATCAATTATTAGGTTATCCCTAAAACTAATTAAATGCAGTATTAAACAAGTTTTTAAAATTATAGTAATAAATTAGCAAGGTAAAAATAGCTGCATTATATCATTTCTGTAAATAGAAACTTCCTTTTAAGTATTACTTTTTTTTTATTATTCAGTAACATTTTTTAAATATTGTTTTTTGTCCAGATCACAAAGTTGTCAAGCAGAAATAAAGGAATGGATTTATTTTGAAAGTGGCTGGTTCAATCTGGGAAACAACATGGACTAGCAAAGACATTTTGGAGAGGTTAGGTTTTGTTTGTACCCAAAACAAAAGGCATTCCTATGAACAGATTCTGTGACATTAATTACAGAACAAAGTGTGGCTTATTTTATCAGATGTTCAGGTTCCCCTGCTTTGTGGTTTATGGGGTGTGAGAACAATGCAGGCTGAATTTCATTGTTTTGTATGCAAGGAAAACTCAAATGTGAGCTCTGACCAGTTTAGTAAGGTATTAATTTTTATTTCCTTGTCATAGGCCTAGTTCCCAAGGAACTGCTGTAACTTAGACTGGGAGGCAAGCAGTCTCCCAGCTGAGCCCAGAATTCAAGAGGCAGATGGCTGGCATAAAGCTGTATTTTGCTTCATGTTCCCTATAAACTGTACTACTTAAGCAGTATCTTCTGCTGTGCACAGCTCAGAACCTGGTTTAAAAAGCATAAATTGTTCAGAAAATGGTGGCTTAGGCACCCTCCTTCCCACCCCAACTCTCCAGGGAATGCTTTATGTTCATTGGTGGAGAATAGGTGAGTAGAATTTTCATACCTTGATTTCAGAGCACATTTTGTTACTAAAAGCATCCTCAAGTCTCCAGAGTTATCTAAGAGCTTCTGTGGATAGAGGCAGGGAACAGTTTGATATGGAGGTTTCATAATGGATAACTGCTTTTATTTCAAAGGGGGCAAGAGGACTTCAGGGTTGAATAGGCAGATTTGCTGGGTAATGGGAAGTCTGTCCAAATGACACATGTTCATGATCATCCTGTCTTGTGTGTGCTGTCTTGGTTATGACGGTTTTTTAAAAACTTTATTCATCTTGTTTTTTCTTTTTCATGTAATGGCCATTATAAAATGGTCATTTTTTTTTTTACCTAGTAAAAAGCAATATAATGTGCTTACACTTTGTACTACTATTGGGGTGTGTGTGTATTTTTTTATATATATATATATATAATATAAAAATAAACATGTAGGC
The DNA here is from genome assembly GCA_030068395.1 of Apalone spinifera. Lineage (NCBI taxonomy): Eukaryota > Metazoa > Chordata > Testudines > Trionychidae > Apalone > Apalone spinifera. Next base: position 20,543,919 of record JANRFK010004149.1, read on the forward strand.
AGAATAGATTAGAGTAATCTATTACCAAAGAGGTCACCGTTCTTCCAGCTAAGTCTTGGAATCTGTAAGATTCCATAACACAACTTTTTTTTTTAAACCCTAAATTAATGTCATAACCAAAAATATAATCACAAACCAAGCATGGAAGGATCAATATCTTGAATTGTCTGCAGAAGCAAACTCATCACTGATAGCCATATTTCATTGTCTGCATAAAATAGCTGTTTGAAAAACAAGTTGACCATCTTACACTGCATTAGCTTAACTTTCTGAAGTCTTCAGATATGTTTTTCCTGAGACTAAATGTCCATATCCACTCTTAACATAGTTGTTAGGATTTATGCAGCTCACAAGTTAGCTCATTAAATAATGTTAATATTTTTAAATTTCAGTTTAAAAAAGTTTAGATTTTGTACTGATGAAAATTCCAACGAATGAAATCCTCTCTATCTATAGGAACAAGGTAGCAATAAGACAAATCTCCAACCTACCCTGCCATGCTGGTGTGTGTCAGCCCAGATGCTTGTGTACTTAGCTAGTCTATGAAATGTTGTTGTTTTTCCTGTACCTACTTTAATTGCATGCAGTTTGTCTTAAATTTGATTATAAGCTCTTCGAGGCAGGGACTGGTTTTCTGTGTCTGTACAGCACACAGCATGCTGGGAACCTGATCTTGATTTGGGACCTTCTGGGTGGTACTGAAGTTCAACTAGTAAAACATTAGTTTTACTTAGTTTTCACTTGAAATTTGAGCAGTGCCTATGGCTCTGCAAACATCCGAGCAGTTTTATTCACAAAGTATTGCCCATTACTGCATGTAGCCATCTGAGTAACTACACTGTTTGCAAACTACAGGTTGGACATCTCTTATCCAGCACTCTTGGGACCTGACTGGTCCCAAACCAGGGAATTTGCTGGACTAGAGATGCTTCCTGCCACAGCCACCAGCCACTGACTCTGCCAGCTGGTGGGGGAGGAGATGCAAAGGGACTGCAGAGAGCTCCAGCAGCCCGCACTGCCATAGGTTCCAGATGCACTATACCACAGGCTGCAGGGGGCTGGCTTTGGCCCTGGTTGGGCTGCCAGGGACTTGGGCTCCAGTCCCAGCCCTGTGGCAGCCTATGGGCTCTGGCCCCACTTCCGGGTGCTGTCGGGGGCTCTGGTCCCACACTGCCATGGGTTGCTGGGGCTTTCTCCAGCCCTGGGCCTCTGGTCCATCTGCCGCAGGCTGCCAAGAGTGTGGACTCCTGCCCTGCGGCAGCCCATGAGCTCTGGCCCCAATTCTGCTGGCTGTCTGGGGCTCCCGATCTGGTCCCAGTGCCTCAGGCTGTCAGGGGCTGTTGCCAGCTCCTCTCCCTTCCTGCTGCTTCAACCCGACCCTCCTTGTTTGCCTTCCTGCCACTAGGCTACCGGGATTCTCTGGTCAAGGAACATCCACAGTCCTGCCTACCACAGATGTTGCCAGACGAGAGAATTCTGGTTTTGGGAGGTGCAACCTGTAGAACAATAATTCTGTTAGCTGAACTGTGCAAATGCTATGATCAGAGGTAACCGGTGAGGAGGCACCGCAGCGCGGAGCGGGGGCGGCACTGGCCACATGGAACTCCCCCTCCCCAGCCCAGGGAAGGGTTGGGACACCCCTTCTCTGCCTCAGGTCCTGCTTCTCCCCACCCTTGCTCCACTTCTTACTATGGAGAGCAAAGCAGCTGGGATTGCTCTGCTCCAGTTTGCCCCCTGCCTCTACTGGTGTGTACGGGAAGAAAGGGCAGCCCCCTGCTGTGGACGACACCCCCCCCCCCCCCCCCCCCCCCCCCCCCCCCCCCCCCCCCCCCCCCCCCCCCCCCCCCCCCCCCCCCCCCCCCGCGCACACACACTAGTCCCCCTGCTGGATGGCTCCTCTCGCCCACAGTGTTTGGCAGGGACGTGACAGCTCATGATGTCCACCCCCATTCATCATCCTGACTATGTCCGAGGCACAGGAATTTACACAACTTTGAAAATGAGTCTATTAGGGGAGATAAATCAATGTTTGGATGTATTAGCTTTGCTTTTTGGTTGCATGTGGAATCCGCTTCTTACTCAGCTCCCTTGCTCTTAGGATACTTGTAATCTTTGGTAGCCGGTCTTCTCGCTAGGATTTATAGCTTTCTAATTTCACAAAACTGAACACACTTGCTTTATTTCTCCTCCTCCCCATTCACTCCAGCCCCCTGCCCCCTCCCTTACTCTCTGCCACTCTCATTCACTTTAACTTGTCTGGTGCAGGAGGCTGAGGTGCAGGAGGGGATGAGGGCTGGATGTGGCCCCTGGCTTGCCTGGAGCTGGCCCTCAAGGCTCTGCCCAGCCTTGGGGAACCTGTGCTGGCGCTCCAGTTTCCCATTCCCCGCAACGCCCTACTGTGGGGCTGGAGCACACAAAATTTACTAGCCTGGGCCTCGGCTCTGGTGTGTGAAGGGAATGTGGGGAGTGTCTTTCTGCTTCTTAGTCAGGGGCCACATCAGTGAGAGTTCTGTGGTGTGTTTTTTGCATTTCCCACTTGCGTGCGGCCAACCAACTGATTTTTCTGTGGGTCAGCAGACCCTGACCCTGAAAAGTTTCCCCACTCCTATAATAGAGTCAGGACAGTATTGTGAAATATCCTGTTGCAACCAGATTCTCAATGACAGACCTGAAAACAGGCAGGTCACTGAAAGGAAATGGTGGTGTGTCTATATCTAGAAATCATTGGATCTCAGACAATGTATTTTATTTTTTAAAAGGTTAATTCTTAAAAGTTTTTGTGATATTGGTGGGTGAGTTAAATACATTTCCTTATGTTTAGGCACTGATGGTCAAGCTTTCTATAATTTCCTCTTCTGATAGCAGAAAGGTCTGAGATGAGCCTCCTGATGTGTTTTGCTTTCTGTGTTCATTTCAGAAAGGCTGTGGACTCCATTTGTTCTAGGGCATCTGCTGCTGCTTGGACAGACACATTATGCTGACTCTTTGCCCACCCATTAACATGCCTGCCCTACTTTCTCTTGGTGCAGGCATAATATCACTTCTTGTCGTCTTGGTCTTGTTTCCTGCCTCTGTCCACATTAACCCATTTGTGACAAGCGGAATTAATATTGTGTGTACTTCCTGCTGTTATACTGGCAAAGATGCTGTGAACGCAAACAAGCTGTTGTGCTGGAAACTGCAACAGGCTTGCTCTGTCGTAGCTCCTGTTTCAAGCAGTAGAGAACAGGGTTGTTCAACGCACATACTAAAACTTTTATTTTTTAAACTAGAAGTTGTTTGGTGTTTTTATTTAGACTGCTTGTTTTGCAAGACCAGTCTTATTGTTGCTAGATTGCTGTGGCGTATTATTTATCATGCCATGCTGTCATGAGACAAGTCTCACTGATACTGTTGATTTGTGACAAGGGTCAGTTCAGTTACAGTAAATGCCATGTTTATAGTTACCTGGCAATGCACAGCAGCACTATATGTCAGTAACCTTATTTGGATTTAAGATGGCAGTACACAAGAAAGGGTGCTGGATTTCAGCTGGTGACGCGTCCAGTTTCTAACTTGACTTCCTTTTATTGCCATGATTATTATGTTTTATTATTTTTATACTGGAGTGGGTAAGGTGTAATGTATGTGATGCTGGTTCAAGAGAGATGCAAATAATGGCACGGGCTGGCAATAAGTACAATGTGGGCAAGCAGGCATCGCACAAGTTTCTTCAGACTTTCAAGTGCTCCTCTGTCTTTTCCCACTAGGAAATTGTCAATTCGTGGTAGGTGTGGTATCTTTGTTTGTTTGTTTGTTTGTTATGACTGTGGCCACATGTTGTGCAGCTAGAGACTTGGGCCAAAGTGGTTACCAAACCCACTTTTGAATTGGAAATATATATATATATATTTAGGCAACAAGGAGGAAAACATTTAATAATTAGAACTGAAAGCAGCATAGATGTTAGCTTAGTTGCAAACTCTGTGGCTGGCTTCTTGTACAACTTGGAGTAAATCACTTTAATGTCTCTACTGTCTGTCAGGTGGGTAATCTCTACCTCATGAAGCTTCATTTATCTAATGCAGGGCTTCTCAACTTGACCCTGGACTGCTTGTGGTCCTATCAGCTAACAGCTGTGGCCCACCTGACATCCTTAGCACCTTACAAGTAGGGATGTAAAACTCCATTTAATTAGTTAACTGGATATCAGTTAAGTTTAACTAGTTAACTGATTAAAAAGGGCTTGTGGGGGGCATTCCAGCCTGCTGGGCTGCAATGCCCCTGTACCCTCCCCCCCTGCCCACCATGACTGGGCTGGAGAGGCCCCCGCTCTGCAAGCAGGGGCTGTTCCTGCCCAGCTACTTCTAACCCTGTGCTAAGCTGCCCGCTTCCAGGCTGGGAGTTGGAAGTCTTGCACAGGGCCAGAAGCGATAGCATAGATGGGGGAGCTGTCAGCTTCCAGCTAGCAAGCCTGCACGGGCCAGGAGCCTGCAGCCCTGTGAGGCTGGAACAGCCCTTTGCCTGTGGCAGGCTGCTCCTGGAAAACAGTTAACTGTTACCTGGTAAGGGTGGTGCTTACCAGGTAACTGGCTCCCCATTCACATTCCTGCTTACAAGTGGCATGTATATTGTGTGAATGTGACCCACATAACAGAGCTTTGTGTGTGATCCACGATGGTAGTTAGGGTGAGAACCACTGGGCTAATGTTAATAAAGCATCTTTGGTTAGACAGTGCAATCTAAGTGCAAAATGTGGGGTTGTTAGAATTAGGTGGTATTCTTCAGATATCACAGGAGAGTGATCAATGAGTTGTTAATACATAGCTGAAATTTATTTGGATTTTTTGTGCGATGGTAACATAGGAACGTACGTGTTCTGCCATAGTGTCTTTTTTCCCAGCCCATACAAGGGAGTTTCCATACCTGGGACTTAGATGTATAATTGTTACTTTGTTTTTTCTAATGTAATCTAATACTTTTTAAAAAAGTGACTTGACCTCAATTTGACTTGGTAATTTATCCTTGAAATGCTAAATTGCCTGTTTCCTCTGACGTTGATTCAAAATGATCCTCTGATGTCTGTTTCAAGATACTGAAAGAAAATTGAGCACTGCCTAAAAATAATCTGCGTAAATGTTACTTAAGGTTACGTTTTTACTGCTTTTATGTAATAGGTCTCCCCTCCCTCCTATCACTGAATAATTTGCCCGTATTTGAGCAATTGTGTTTAAGGCAGCAATCTGAAGGCTTCTTAAAACTGTGATGCTATTGGATTCTTTCATAAGAGACATCTTGGTGATCTGAATTTATATATATATTTTTTGTGTGTGTGTAAAGAAATTTCTTTACACAGAATGTGTTTAAGTCCACCGGTGCACAGGAGCAAGCATGAATGCTGAATCAGGTTGTCTTTAAAGCTGTTTTTTGTAGTGGTTGTGCATTGAAGGCATCTGTCAAACATGGGTACAATATAAGAGTGCAGGGGCTATAAATCTCTGTATATGTACAGACCAGCTAACACAAAACATGTGAGACCTGGTGTCATAGATCCACAAGATCGATGCCATGCCCCCAGCTTTGGAAGTGTCAAATCCCAATGGAGTCTCGCTCTTACTGCATGGGAGCCGCCCTCTAGCATTACTGCTTCTTTAGATTGGTACTCTGGTGTCACACCAGGAGCTCTGTAATACTCATTGTAGAAACTTCTACACCTTTCAGGGAAGCGTGCACCTCACCAAGCATTTACAGTGACACTAAAAGCATTGTCAAAACAGTGTAAGATGTATTAGTCAGCTAGTCTTACATGCCGCACTTTGAAGAAAGCATATTCAAGTTATGCATATTCCTATTCAAAACACGTTTCCATAAAAATACAGTGGAGTAGCATTGCATAGCCCAAGCCTTCAATGCTCCCACAACCTCTTGCAGCCTTATCACTTTGACCTTCTTGGTACTTGTCTTGTGCTGTGATTAGTGGGCTACTACCCTCTTTCCCCCTCCCTCCCACTGCTGAACACATGCTGTCTTAGCACAAACACAGAATACATCAAGTATATTTGAAGTTTGGCTGGACATTTCCTAGAGGTAGGGTTCAGAAGGCTGATTTCTATGAAAAGGCATACATTGAAGGGCTAGTGATCATCTCCTTTGGTACCCTATCCTGCAAGGTGCTGAGCATCCTCTACACCCAACAAGGAGTTGCTCAGCAGTTTGTAGGTTCTGAGCCCTTGCACACTAACTCAGCTGATCTCAATGGAGTTATTCCTCATCTCAGGCCCAACAGCTTATGTGGGATTTCAGATGCAGTGTCAGTTTCCATACACAGCTGAAACACATCCTTTTTCCTCCATATGTTTTTGAGTAATCCTTAGTGATTAAGCAAAACAAGTAGGAAAGAATGTGATCTTGTTATATACTGTGATTGCAATGACCCCTTCTTTGAAATAAATCAGTTTTTTTTGTCAGCAGACTTATGTCTGTATAAGCATACCACATTGCTACAGACAGGAAATGCCCTAGTCTGTGACCTCGTCTCTCAGGGAAAATCAAAGCTTCCATTAAATTAAAAAAAGCCCCTCTAACTCCTCATAGCTGGAGACAAAAGGCAATAATATGCATGACTTTTTTTTGTAGGTTTAAAAATGTGAAACCTGATATTTGAATTACGTTTGTAACTTAATTTTTAAAAATGCAATGGAAAAGGGTGAGATCAGATGTAATTAAGACTGTATTACACACCAGGAAATGATTTTAGTCAGTGGTACCCCTCCCCCCCATACCCACCCCATTCCTCTCCCTTTCTCTTGTCTTCTCAGAACCATCCTTATTTCACAGTCCTATTTAAGTTGCTGTGAGAATTTTGATGGGGGCAGGGGAAGAAGGTTTGGATGTGTACTTAAATTACATCACTGCATGTTCCTTATCTGCAATTAAGGAAGAACTTTCTGATTTGGATGTTAAGCATAGTTTTAAACGTAAGTCAACAATGAGAAGCAGGAATGTTATTTGTACACATGTTCTGATTCATTGGAAGAAAATGGCATTCACTACATGTGAAATAGTGATAGATTAACCCTAAATCCTGTATAAGTACTTTTGGTTAATCTTTAATTAGAAAACAAGGACAATAGTTATCAAAAGTAATTTTTCAGATACATGCAGTATGAGAACTGCTTTCGTGTTCACTTCTGATTCCCCCCCCCCCCCACCTACCTTTTGCCGGTCTTCTCTCAGCAAAGTAGTCTGACTGTATATATTGATTTTGCTAACACAGAGAAGAGAATAAACCAAGTGAATTTAAAATACTTAGAAATTTCCATGCCAAATGTAAGGTTACCAACTACCAGAATTGCTCCCACACGGATTTGAGATGTCAGGTTCATTAATGTCTACTTTGTGGCTGGATTTCTTTGGTATACTCCTCAATCTCCAATTACTATTTGAAAATAAATATGTTCTTGTGGAAAAGAGACTCTGAAAGTAGCATTTCCAGTGAACTGCTGAGAGATTAGTATATGCGCTGTTTGTGCACATAGTGTACACATCTGAAAACTTGGATTTGGGTACAGTGATTAGAGCAGAAATAAGGCAAAACTAGCTTCCACATGTGAAATGCTGTTTCTGTCAAATTACTGGTGAGGTATATCTTTTGCTGCGCATTACAGTGAAAGGCAAATGTTGCCAAGCAAGATTATGGCTATTTTGGAATTGTTAAATTGCTTGGCCAGGAGCAATCAGAACTACTGGCCCCCATATTCATGAAACATTCTTCTTACCACACTAACCTCCCAATGCTATAATAAAAATATACCAAATTCACGTGTAATATTTGTTTTACATTTACTTCATAATGAGTCATTTCAAACACATACTCTTGTTTCGTGTTCCAAAACCAACCCAGTGGTCCTCTTAAAATATCCTTAAATAGTAACATTAGACATTAGTCCATACTTCCCTCTTCTTCTCCTCCCCCCTCCCCAAGTTGGATATTAACTCAGGATGTCTGAAGCATGACCAAAATGAGATAAATGGAGTAGTAGTGGTTGGACATATTAGCCGTTGTAATTCTGAAATATTTGGTTTGTGTCTGACTTATAGCTGCTCGTGCTCTCTCTCTCTCTTCTCTCCCCCCCCCCCCCCCCCCCCCCCCCCCGTGTGTGTGTGTGGTTGCTGAACATGTTGATTTATTTTCTCAAGTTCAGTAGCTTTGGTTGCTAGGCTTAGGTAATTCAGTGTAACTGTTTACAAAAAAGAAATATTTGTACAATAAAGTGTAGAGCGTTTGGAGCACTCATTAGAAAATCCAGCATGTATAAGAATAATTAACCATTGGCTAGTATTACATGCCTTCCACTTCAGAATTTACAATTAGGATTGAATGCCTACTATATGATGTTAAAACTCAAGCTGTTAAACACTGTATTAGGGTTTTGGCTTAGGCTTTAGTGAAGGAAGGTAATTGTATTGTGTTATAGTTTAAATCAATTACAAAGTGTACAGTGCTCCCTTTATATTTGTTTGTAAACATTTTGTACTATAAAACAAGCCATACTATTTTTCAATTCAAGTACTGTAACACAATCTCTATTAAGAAAGTTGAACTTACAAATGTAGAATTGTGTGCCAAAAAACCTCCATAAAAAAACAAAACAAAATGTCAGTCTACAAGTCAATTCAGTCCTATTTATTGTTCAGCCAGTTGCTCAGACAAATGAGTTTTTGTATTTGTAAGAGAGAATGCTGTAATGTCACATTACAGTGAGAACAAGCATTCACATGGCACATTTATAGCTGGCATTGCATGGTATTTGATCAGATATGCTGAACATACGTCTCTTGATGTTTCATTGCACCCATTTTGGTCATGGGTTCTGTTTGATAGCAATACAAAGCAGTGCAGACCAATAGATATTCATTTTCATCATGAGAGTCAGATGCCACTGGGAGAAGGTTGGTTTTCTTTTTTCTGCTGGTTCAGGTTCTGTAGTTTCTGCATTGGAATGTTGCTCTTAAGATTTCTAAAAGTATGCTCCACTTCAGATCAAATGCTGTAGCTGTTTTTACAAATTTCAGATTGATAGCTCATGTGCTGTTAAATCTGTAATAAAAGTGTTCTTAAAATGAACATGTGCTGGGTCATTCTGTGAGACTGCTATAATGTGAAACATAGCTGAATGCATGTAAAACTGAACAGGATATGTACCATTCCCCCCCCACCCCCCGTAAGTTCAATCATAAATTTAATTAACACATTTTTTTAAACAAGCACCCTCAGCATAGAAACATGTCTTTTGGAATGGTGGCTGAAGTGTGAAGAGCACACAAATGTCTAACAACTCCACCTATAAAAGTACCATTGGAATGCCTAGTCTCACCTTCAGGTGACATTGTATATAAAAAGCAGTCAGTATTATCTCCCATTAATGTAAGCAAACTTGTTTATCTTAGCAATTGGCTAAGCAAGAAGTAGGACTGACTGGACTTGTGGGCTCTAAAGTTGTACTTTTTTTTTTTTTTTTTTAAACTACAGTTATGTAACCAAAAAGAAATCTACATTTGTAAGTTCTACTTTCAGGATACAGAGATTGCACTACAGAAGTGGTTTCCAATTTTATACCGGGAACCAGCAAACCCATTCACAAACTTCTGGTGGACTGGTAACATTTATTTGCATATTCATCATGCTGCTAATAATAATAATAATAATTAATAATAAATATGCAAATAAAATGCTTGCCAAAATATGTACCCAGCCCCTTGCCTCAGGCCCCTCTTGAACTCTACCCCTGACTCCTGTGTGCCCCCCAATATTACATTGTTTAGCCCTGCCTGCCAGAGCCTTAGTTGCCGAAGCAGGCCCTGGCCACCCACCATTGCAGCTGTTCTCCACGCAGCCCCACCAGCTGAGCTGCGTAGCGGCTGCCACAGTTGGAACCAGGGCCATGGTGAGACTGCCCCACTAGGGACAGCCTCACCATGGCCCCAGTTATCCGCAGCTGGGTAGTTGAGAACCACTATGCTACAGTACTTTATAAGGTGAATTGAAAAATGCTGTTTCTTGTATCCTCTTCATATTTGTAATCAAAATAAGGTGAGCACTGTACACTTTGTATTCTGTGGTGCAATTGAAATCAGTATATTTGAAAATGAAGAATAACATCCAAAATATTTAAATAATAAAATACCAATTGACATTTATTAACTGTATGATTGACAGCCCACTTGGCAGAGCTGAACAGTGATTCTTCATTAAGGCAGGATCTGCTGCTCTTGTCTCCCTCCACAGAGGAGAAAATGAGCTGTTTATTCAAATAATAAAAGTGGATTTTTTTTTTCCGTGGGAAGAAGGCAATCTAACCTTTTCTCCTTCCTTTGCAGTTCACCGTTAGAATGTGCCCTAAAGAAATTGGTGTTAGAGTAGATCTCCTTTGTGGTGATTTTGTATTTTGAGCCCATAGGAAGCAATTTTTGCTTGTAACAAACAGCTCTGTGTGTGGGATCTGAATTTCATTTAAAATGGATAAATGGGAGCTTACAGCTGACATAAAAATGTCATCCATGTTCTATTCATTGTGCTTCAGAAAGGTTTCATTTGAGCTAGTAGTGCTGCTTAATTTGCTAGAAAGCACTATCTCCATCCCTCCCCTTACTACTAGGTAAGGGAGAAGTTGCACCATCTCCCTTACCTAGTAGTACTTCCAAATGTATTTCTCCCATTTTCTTGTCACTGCACAGTTTTAGTAGGGTTCTCATTTTATATAGTTTGTGCCATCTGTGCACATAAAGTATCAATTGACTGCCGATCGTGCTTGAGTTTCCTGCATTATATTTTTTTTTTTTGTTTAGCAGCGTGTAAGCGTAATTTGTATTTTGTGGATTTCATTCAAAGGAGTAAATCCAGTCATGACACCAATAAGATGAAAGACGTATTATGTGGCAAAATTAGGTACAACTTTAAAGGGTTGTGTGTTTATGAACAATGTTAATTACAGTGATCTTAACTTTTCTATTACAGTAATGGTGGCAGAAACCAACAGTTAACATTGATTGGTACTTGCTCATTTAATGTTTCTCTGTTTTGGCTTAGTAGGTAATCTTTCCAAACCTGCCATGGACTGTAGACACCTGGGAACACATAACTTTAATTCTATGAGATTTACAAGAAAACTGATCTTGGCTCGCATAGTTTAAAATGGCTGTTTAACTATACAGTATTCATGCAGTTTGTTATTGTTCTGGGATTTTAGGAATACACTTTTAAAAAAAGGCCTAGTCTGCTCTGTTAAAAATCCCACATGACAATAGCTTTGACATATTTGCTCCAGTATGTGTTCTGGAAGGCAATCTAAGAAATGCTTTTACCTGGATAGGAGGCTTTATTCTGACTGAAAGAGTAAAGTTAAGCAGATTTCTAGAGGGATACATTTGATTATGTTGTAAATGTAATTATATTCTGTAGGGGTTAGGTGAGATTATAGGGTGATTTTTCTGTTTTACAACTAGGAAGGCTTTTATGAGGGACATTTTTCTGTAATGATTTTTTTTTAAGCATCTACTGGGCAGAATAAGCCTGAAAAAAACACATTTATGGATGGGTAGTTAAGGTACCTATAGCAGGATCTTGGAATGCATTTGGTAGAGTTTCATCAGAAGAGGTGATGAAAAGGACAAGAAGACTTACTGACACAGTTAAGAGTTTTGGTTCTGCTAATGGAAAACTGCTGAGTAGAGCCAGGTTCTAACTCTCTAACCTTTCTTGTTTTCAAGCAGGGATGTGGCTTCTGTCTATACTTAAGTCAGTATACATGGTTAAAGGGATACATGGTTAAAGCATAGTTCTGTTTTGCAGTATAGATGAGATGTAATTGTCCATGAGTCATACTTGGTCGACAAGGATACTTAGCCACAGTTGTTGCTACCATGGTCAGCCTACCTCCGTGATTCTCCACCTGTGTACTATTGTGGGCTGCATATGTGTTCCAGTGTGTAATGTGGGCCACATCCAATACTACCTGTATGACCCTGAGGTTGTTGCATGGGCTGTGCTGAATGAGCCACAGGTTGAGAACCACTGGTCTACCTTAATGAGGCCATGGCCACCATAGATGTTTAAGATTTCCTAAAAGTTACTGCGGAATTGTGTTTACTGTCACTTATTTCTTATAGAGCACACGCTCCAGCCTGGGATAAATTAAAGCATTTTGGTTTTGCCTAAATTCTAGCACTCCTATAAAATGACTTGTGTCTGCATCCACAACTTCTGCTGCCTGTTCCTATCCCCCTTTCCTCCATAGTGGGCCCCTTTAACTTGTCTCTCCATGAGCTGGGCTATCTGCAGGAATGCTCTCTCTTTGGGACAAGACTGTTTCCAGTCCTATTTTCCTTGCTACACCGCCTGACCAAAGCAAGGGGGGACATAGGAAAGAAGGGAACATTTCAGATGCAAAACTAGAATGGAGTTGGGGTGGGGCTATTTTTAAAATATGGAGTTCCTTATTACCTCAGGCACCAAAGTTATCATACTTTACCTTTGGCCTCTTGTCCAACAGTTGTTTAGGAGAAGACTGATGATGCTCCATTATGGGATATATGCTGGTGTTTTGAGGCTACAAGAGCTCATAGTATCTTTCCTTTCTTCTTCGAGTGATTGCTCATGTCCATTATGTGGGTGTGCGTGCAAGCGTCATCGGAACTTTTTCCTTTAGCAGTACTTGTTGGGATAGCAGGGGAGCTATATCAGCTAATATATATCCCTGTTGGTCATCACCCCCTCAATTCCTTCTTACCGCTTGTGATAGTTGTTGGAACTAGCTTTGCTCTTGCTTTGCAAGCACCTCTTAGCAGTTCCATCTGTTCCAAGACATTTTTCTCTGGGTGGTGTGTTTTTTACCCTAAGCCCCATGCTTCTGGCAAAGAACAGGTTTTACTCACTCTGGATGTTAGGAAATCTTTAGCTTTTTATTTAGACACCGGCTCATGAGGCTAGGGAAGATGCAGTTCTGGGCAGGGCTGACCTCCGCTCAGTGGAAGGTTAGAACTCCGACCCTGCCTCCTGGGGTTTCTGCTTTGGAGTCGCCTAAATGGAATGGATATGAACGATCACTCAAAGAAAAAATGGCTACATACCTTCGTAATTGTTGTTTTTCGAGATGTGTTGCTTATGTCCGTTCCAAATCCCGTCCACCTCTCCTTCAGAGTACTCTGGTAAGGTGGGTGGTGGACCAGCATGAATGTATATTAGCCGATATAGCAGCACCACTCCAGGGGGCTCCCCTGCTGGCCCAATGGGTACTGCTAAGGGAAGAATTTCCAACGATGCGTGCACAGCTACATGAAATGGACACGAGCAACACCTCTTGAAGAACAACAGTTACGAAGGTAAGTCATGTGTCTTTTATGTGTGTATGGATGCTAATGCAAGAAGGAGCCATTCAAACTAGGTAGTGGAACAAACCAATGATCTGAACAGGTGCAAATAGATATATTTTGCATGTGGTTCAGGGAGTTGTGTTGTCTGGTATTGTGGGATAATGGATTGGGTCAATGCCCACAATTACTGTAGGGAATGTTGTGCATGGATGTGATGCTGACTTATGTGAGCATAATGCACTATTTCACCTTTCATTGGTTCAGCTGCATCGTGCACGCTGGCGAGATGCAACTCTCTAGTGCAGTGTTCTCAACTTACTTGCCATTGTGGACTGCATGTGCAACTCTCTGTGTATTATGTGGGACACCTCCGTGCATATGTATACTACCTGTATGGCTCTGAGGACATCACAGAGGCTGCAACTGGGTGCTGATTGGGCCACAAGAAGGCTGCAGGTTGAGAACCACTCCAGTGCAGCAGAGACTGTGTATTACGAGGGACAGAATTGCTGGCCCCTGGGAAAGATCACGCTGCTTGGGGCTCCAGCAGTGATTTAAAGGGCCTGGGGTAGCGGCAGCGAATCCCGGGCCCTTTTGAATCTCTGGGCCCTGGGGCAGTTGCCCTATACCCCTCCTCCCGTCTGTGGGTCTAATGTACTAAACCCCAGAGGTGATTGTGTTTTGGTAACTTCTGAAAATGAAAATGTTTAGGTAGGGGAGTAAATTCTGAAACAAATGCCAAGATGTGTATTTAAATCTGCTGGTGGGGCTAAACAGGCTTTTGTTCTTTTGTGTATAATTCTGCCTTTTGTAAAATATAGGCACTCTAATGATGAGGCCAATTGATTAGGCTTTGAGATTAGGTGGCACAAACGTGTGTCATGGATGGTCTGGATTTATTTGGCCCTGCCTCAGTGGACTTGTGGTTACACCTCTCGGTGCCGCCTAGCCCCACACTTCTATGATGTTCTAATAAATGCTGCAACACTAGATGTATTGGACAGTGGTCGTAGAGATGCTGCTGCCGTGGGTGGTGTTCTCTGAGGCTGCCTGTTCTGCTGAAACATACAGAACTTGGCTATATCAAGCTGAAGGAAATACACATTTTACCCAAGGTATTATCTTATGAGTTCTGCTCTAGCTGGCTGGGAACAATCTCCTAGGTAACCAGGCTGTCACTTGCATAACTCAATAGCTCTGTCTAAATTAAGCATGTCAATAGCAATTACACCAGTGTAACCATACTAGTTATTTAAATCTAAAAATAGTCCATGTGAGATTGGCCTCAGACTTTCTATGAAAGGGATCAGAGAGTTCATTTCCAAGCTTCCTAGGCCAGAAGGGACTGAGGACATTCATGAAAAAGGATGAGCAGCCCTTGAGGCAGAGAGTAAATCTTTTCTTGTCTCCCTAGTGATCCCCCTCCAGCTAACTAGAGGAACAGCATTGATGTGCTCTGGAAGGAGGTGCACATGCAGCCAACGAAACATGCATAGAATATTTCCATAGAATCCTAGAGCTGGAATGGACCTCAAGAGGTCATAGAGTCCAGCCTCCTGCCCAAAGCATCATCTTCCTTTTGGGTTTTCAGCACTATCATGAGAGTAAACTATGAATTGCTTGAACACACACAGTCTTGTGTCACTTTTTAAAGATACATTACACTACATTTAATAAAAATGGCTACTGTAAACATCAGGAGTTGTTTTTATTTGTATATAGAGATCAAACTATGATTCATAAATTGCAACCCTATATTAATTTATTTCTGACTGAAATTATTCATAATTGTGTCCTATGTTCAGATATGTAGGGTATGAGCTCTCTCCGCATAGCAGAGCTAGTTATAGTGCTTCCAGTAACGTAGAGCTTGTATCCTGTGTCAGGATGTATGGAGCATGTTGATAAAGCTTAGTTAGACCGGTTGTCATCCATTTTTTCACTTCAGTTTTCCTGTTTTGATATTAACTATTTGTTGACTACATTCATCTAAAGCTTTCCAGAGTGTTCAAAATCACATAGTATTCTTTTTTATGAATGTGTTGCTTCCATTCTGATGAATTAAATGTGAGGAGTGCCATCCTGCTTACCATAGGTGCTTCCCTTAATTGCTGTTGTAACTTAAAATGACTAATGTTGTTTTAAGTGTAATTGAGAGGTTGCAGGTGACCTTGCAATGCTGTTAATGAAGTCCGGCCTTAGTGTTTACATACTAGTGTGTCCTCTGCACTGTTGCATTCAACAGCAGGTTGGTATGCAGTCCTATAGCAGATCCCAGCTGCCTTAGGCACCCCCCTACAGTTCCCAGCTGCTAGACAGCAGGGGGTCCCTCAGCCGCAAGCCTCTCTGGGAGAACCCTGCGGCTCCCAGATGCTGCTTGAATCTCTCTGCCACTATGGGTGGTGAGAGACCAACCCTTCCCCTGTAGCTTCCCAAGCTGGGGGGGAGGGGGGCGGGGCGGGGCAGGAAAGGGCGCAGTGCTGGCGCTGCACTCTGGAGTCCTGCAGTGGCCTTGCAGCTGGAAGCTCTGGCAGCTACAGGCAGTGGGGGACCTCTACTGCTGCCCAGCTGCCTTGGAGGTAAAAGTTAGGCCACAAGCTTCTGTGAATTTTTGCTTATTATCCATGACCCATCCATGATTTTTAGTTAAAATATCTGTGACAAAGCCTTAGCCTTAATTATAGTGCCACCTCTAGGCCAGAGTTCCACTTCCTTTAATGAGGTGGAGGAGGAGTGTGTTCTACTATACTAGCACTGTAGATTAATCCATTTAAAACTTTGACAAAAATAAAATAGATTTTCTATCTAGTGCATGATACTATGTTGAGGGTGGGGGAGGAGGACTGATATGTTTTTCACTTTCAAGTGATGAGCCACATAGCAAATATAAAGGCAAGACTTGTTTGCTTTTTACCATGCTGAAATTCTTGATCCAACCATCTTTAGACTCATTTTGTATGGTGTTTTTCCGGAGGGAGTATTGATGGCTATATGGAAGCAGGAGCTATTTCTGCAGCCACATTTCATCTGCCCTCTAATAAAGCATAGATAAGATAGGAAAGTGCGGTTAGGAGAAATTACCAAACATTCAAAACTGGCAGGGAATCAGATTTTTGTGTGCAGAGCAACTTTCCAATTTTCACCAGTTTTACTGTGAATGCTCTTACATGCAGCTTGTCTTTGACTTGGATTATCCTCTTCTGCTCAGGAAATTTTCAACAGCAAGCCAAACTCTTAGCTGCGATATATTTCATTTACAAACTGACAAGTATTAGATCATAAGGTCAATCCACAGTGCACACATTTGTCAGACGCCTCCTGAAAGTCAGACAGATAATGAAACTTTTAGCCTTCTTTAGGGATGTTGAAGTGCTCTTCAAGATTGCCTTGAACTCTTAAAGACTCCAAACAAATCATTTATTGGAACAAGGACACGGCTTTATTTTGTTTGTATTTGTTTTATTTGGCTGTGTCACTTATTTTGAGGATACAGAGCTGTACCCGGATATGTTCTTTGACTATAAATAGGCAATGTTTTTCCTGCTTGGAATAGTCTCCCATTTCATATCACAGTATGTCTTGTAGTTTTAGGAAGGAATCCAATTTTATCAGACTCTGCAGTATAATAGATATAAAAAATAATTTCATTGTGTCTTTAAAACTAACCTTTTTAGTTCTCTGTTGCTGCTGATGCTTTCTCTGCTTTTCTCTGATATGTACAGGTTGCACTTTCATAAAAAGGAATTCTCTGGTCCATGACCATGGATGTTCCACGATCAGAGTGTCCTGGCACACTGTCGGGGCTGGGGAGGTCTGGGAGCCTGGCACAATGCAGTGGGGGAAGAGGGGAGAAACCGAGCGTCTGGCTCAGCTGGCCTGCGTCGGGAGGGGTGGGAGCTGGGGAGCCTGGCATGCAGCTCTGCTGGGCTGGAAAAGGGTCCAAGGCGGGGCACAGGAAAGGAAGCCCAGCATGCCACCCAGCTGGGCTGCCAGGGGAGCTGGGAAGCCGGGTGGAGCAGACAGCAGGGGGATCAAAATTTTTCCCTCGGTCCAGCAAAATGCCTCATCCAGGATCAGGTAGGTTCTGAGGGTGCTGGACCAGGGAAGTCCAACCTGTATTTTGGAAGATAACCTGTTTATCTGAGATGGAACTCTTAGGCATTTTAGCAATTGTTTTGTTGCAGATGAGGCTATCCAGCTGAAAGAACAGACCATATGATCTGAGATGGATATTTGTACTATATATACACTGTAATACAAAAGTGGCTAAGAGAATGTTTACAGATCTTCATAGATATTCACAGATCTTAAAGATGATCATCTTGTCACTTTTGAACTAGTCAGCAGAGACAGATACTGGAAACTTATGTTTAACTCTTATCTATTTATAACGTCCACCCCAGTTTGCTGTATACATGTACTGAGTCTACTTCATAATAATGGAAGCCATCTAAAAATACTTGTAACAGAGCTATCCCCTGCAAAATTTGCATAGTGGTAAAGAGGAGTAGGAATAGTAGTAACTTGCCTTAGGAGTATGCAGGGAAAGGGGTGGATTTAAGAGCAGTGAAGACCAAGTTGAAATGGCTGTCAGAGATGCAAGTTCCAATACAAGTAGGAGTGGGCTGTCTGCTCATGTAAGCAATGATTCTAGTGAAGGTGGTCAAAGGGGCTAGTAAAGATCTCAGGAAATATAATATGCTCAGTTGCTGTCAAACCAGCAAGCAGATGTGCTGCAGGGTTAACCAGAAAGTCCTGCTAAGAGGGGAATTAATTGTTGAGTGGTGACAGTCTGCACAGACCTGTGTGGGTGTGACTCTTGGGTGTCTCTACATGACAATCCGAGGTAAGGTTATTGCTACAAGGGCTGATGTCCATGCTACTCTCCTTCTGTCAGTTGTGTTTGTCCTAACCAAGCACATTTCCGCCAACTGAAGAAAGAGCAATGTGAGTGGCTAAGAGCCAGGGCGCTCAGCTCTGGAGTCCAGCTACTCTCCAGGCTTCTCGCATCCCTGCTCTCTGCTAGGAACTGGCGAGAAGCAGCCCAAGGCTTCTCCTCTCCAGCAAGGAGATCCACATTTGGAGTCTGGTTGGCTGCTGTGCTGCTCGCAGGGAACTGAGAGTTTGGGGGTGGGCGGAAATGCTGAGCTCTGAGCTAGGACCTCCGGTGCATCCAGGATCCTAATAGGGAGTTGGGACCCTGAAGGCAGCAGGGGTCTGAGTGGGGAGCTGTGGCAGCAGCCCAATCCGGAGAGTAGGTATCATCCCAGCTTGGAACGGAGATCCAACAGCCTCTGTAGGTAATCTGTGCTCTCTCTCTAACTACATGGATATAAGCCTTATGCCTCTTGTGGGGCGGGGGGAGGGTGGTGTAGTAGGACACTTAAGTCGGTGGGAGCAAAGGTGTAGTGTGTACAATGACATAGTCAGATCTAGGATGAAAAAGAGGAGTTGAATAGATGACTGTAGCCGGTCCCCAAGTTACGAATGGTCGATTTACGACCGTTTGCATTTACAGCCAAACCTCCCATTAAGCAGTCATAAAGGTGGTCCCCGAGTTACGAACGCAACCTGCACTTGCGAACAGCACAGTCGCAGTGTAACTCAATGGGGTCCGACTCCTGAACATTTCGAGTTACAGACAAGTGTTTGGTCCATAATTTGGGGGCTGGCTGTACTTGCATCCTTCTCCTCCGCCCTCCCCCCATATCAGAGACAGCAAGGGGGAAAGCAGGGGTTGAAGCTGGGGGGAGCTGACTTAAAAGCTGGTTTTCCCCCCTCACTGTCTCTGAGGTGCAGGGGCCAGGCAAGGGAGGTAGCGGTGCTGCGGCTCTGCCTTTTAAATGTAGTAAGAGCCACTGGGCTCTTACTACGTTTTAAAAGGCAGAGCCATAACAGGGTTAGCTCCTGGAACCGCTTAGTCCCAGCTCACACCACCCATGGGCACTAACTCCGCTGTGGCTCTGTAGTTTAAATGTAGTAGGAGCCAGGCTGCTGTGTGCCTGGTTTCTACTACATTTAAACTGCAGACCTACAGTGGGGGTGGCGAGTGCCCTCCACCCCCAGCAATTAGTCGATGGAAATTCCATCGACTACTTGATTAGATGATTAATTGAAAAATAACTTCCCTAGCCAGGTCTACATGAGCTGTCTTATATTGACCAAACTGTGTAGTGTAGATCTAGGCTTAAGGTATACCTACACTGCATTAAACCTGACTCAGGCTGTAGGCCTATAAAATTGCTTTCTAAATGTTTGGGAACTCCAGGTGTGTTATTGCAGTGTAGACACCCTTATTGCCTGCACCAGGAAACTTAGTCATGTCTTGTTGATATGAAGTCATGAGTTGCTGTTGCATGACACCACATTAACACATTTAATTTTTCAGAGTCCATGCTGCAAAGCTGTTGACCTAGTAACTGTATAAAATGCATATAAAAAGTGTGTGCGCATTAGTGCCTGATAACCTATAGTTTATGAAATAATGATTTAGTGATGTCCTATAGCTGCTGAGTCTTGAAAACATGCTCTTATCTGGTCCAACATCAGATAGGGTTGCCAGGTGTTGGATATTGACCTGGACAGTCCAGTATTTTTGCCTCCTGTCCGGTAAAAAAATTTCAAAAAATACCTGATACCTGAAATGTCCGGTATTTTCTGGAGCTTTTTCCCTGCCAGGAGGTGAAAAATACCGGACACCTGGCAACCCTAAATCACACTCGGCAACTGGGCCCAGCCCCCGGCCTTCCCCTCCCCCCCAACCCTCCTCCTCTGGCCCCCCTGCTTACCTGGGGGAGCATGCCAGATGGCCGCCAGCAAAAAAGACATGAAGCAAAGGGAAGCAATGCCTTCCCTGGGTCTTAGTGCTCAACCTTTCTCCTCTCGCACTTCAAGGGGCCATGCTGTTTAGTTTTTGGTTGGTTGGTTGGTTGGTTGGTTTGTTGATGCTTAATAACTCTCGGTGTCCTATTTCCCCCCCCCCCCCAAACAGTTTTGCCCCCCTCCCCTTTTTCCATCCCCCTTAACAGAATTTTTTCCCCTGGTGTTTTTTTGTTTTTGTTTTTGGGGGGGGGGCGGGGTGTTCAGTATTTTTGGTTAAACCATCTGGCAATCCTAACATCAGATTGGATTATCCATATGTGATATTTCCTAGCCCTATCGGGCTTTAAGGCTTTGAGGTTTTTTATTTATTTTAATTTTTGTTTTAAAGGAGACTCAGGAAGTTAAATGCTCAGTTTAATTGGAATTGGGTGCTAATTTCTTTAGGCTTCTCTGGGAATCCTAGCCTTAATAAATCTGTTGTGCAAATAGATGGCATTCCTGATACCTATTTACATTTAATTGAGTTATCCATCTTTTTTATTCTGCAAACCTCTTTGCACACTTCCTCCTTTCCAAACCTCCCTTGCTTTTCCACTATATGTCTTACAAGTGTTTTATTCTAGGGATCTCAAGGAAAACCTAAGGATTCATGTTAGTTCATGGAATGCCATTTGAAAACATTTTATTAACCATTTCATGTTATCTGTGTTGTGCTATCGCTAAGGATTTCTGTAAAAATAAGAGACCTCTTTGCATCTGGCAGCAAACTCTAACAACATCACAATCTGATGTTATTGTCAAGAAAAAAATGCTCTGACGGTAGATGTACTGTATTCCAAATCCTTAGAAATAGGAGAAAAAGCATATCAATGCAAAAACATTATTTCAAAGGGGTTTTAAAAGGATTTTTGGTTGGTTGGGTGTTTAGTTTTAAAGACACATAGAAAAACCTCAATATTAAGATGAATATTTCGTTTGTACAGATACACTGGTAATTCTTGGTCTAACCAATTTTTAATTTACTGAGATTGATCAGTTGCACGTGATTTGAAAATCACCTCATCCTTTGTCAAACAAAGATAAATCTCCAGTCACTTTCTTGGTGGTGTGTGATCTGATCAGCAATGGGAAGTGGCTTGACATGTTGCCAATAATATGTTTGTATAATTTCAGTGATTTTTAAGCCTCATTTTATTCCACTCTTAATTCAGGATCTTTTTCTTTAGAGCAACTATTGCAGTTTTAATTTCTTAACAGCAGATGAAAAAGCACAGTTAGCAGCGAGATGACCACATGCTCTTAGATTAAGTCTGTACAACTCTGTTCAAGTTAATGAAAGCACCCCTGCTCCTCCCCTAACGAAAAGGCTGAACTGAGGTTTTTTTATTTGGACAAATGAAAGGTAGTGTCGGAATATAACTGGCCTCTTCTGTTTAATGTATTTTGTCGTCATTATTGTAAAGTTTTAATGGGAGAGGAGAATAAGCAGCAGAGTGTTTACATAGGCATAAGGAGCAATAGAGAATATAACAATATATTAAAATGTCTTGTAAAACTTTCACAAATTATTTGGTTTGCATGATTGATTTCCACCATAAAAATTATTGCTGGATTTGCATTTAATAGAGTGACTTTTGTAATATTGCTTCATCTGCTGCAAGTGCTTGGTGTCTGTTAGTGAAAATGTTAAATGTAAGCCATTGTAGCCAGGAGAGAGAAAAGCGGGGGGGAAAAGAAAGAAAAGGAACACAATGGCCAGCTTAAGCTGGGAAAATAGAACTTCTGATATAGCCATTAAATGGTGAGATGCAAATAATAAACTATATTTCTTCGGCATACATTTGTTCTGATGGTCTCTGCGCCCCATTTTGTTAACCATCACTCAGAATTGTACTTCATATCTAGCTTCTAAATTTAATGTACAGAGCACCTTTCACTACAGAGTTCACAAGCATCTTCAAGTGGCTTAACTCAGACATACTTCAGTGGAACATAGAATATAAGATTTTCAGTAGAGAAATTTTGAGAGGTTCAAATTTATAATTTATCTTTTTTTGAGGATTTTTGCCTTATGAACACATTCCCTCTAAACTCTGCCTTTCATGGAAACTACCACATTATACTTCTCGATCAAGGAAAGGAACAGCCATTTATTTTCTTGGGCTTTTTTATGAAGTCCTGCATGATCTAGTGGTGGTTGGGGCATATGTTGCACACAGTCATTCCATTAGCCCAGGGGATAGCAACCTTTTCAAATCAAAGAATCAAACTACATCAAAATTCAGAACAAGTCCACCCATCATCTCTGCCTAAAAGGCGGGATCCTTCGCTGTTTTCTTCTGTGCCTTACAAAGAAACATCATCACTGTGCTTTTGGCATCCATGGAGCAGCTGCATGTGATGGGCGATTGCTTTTGGACTGAGGAAGTGAACACTGAGTTGTGGGATCTCATCATTATGCAGGTCTGATATGACAAGCAGTGGCTGGAAAACTTTTGGATGCGGAAAGCCGCCTTTCTTGAACAATGTGTAGAGCTCGTCCCAGCACTGCAGTTCAAGGACACTAAAATAACTCTCCTCTCTTGACTAGCATGTAGTGATTTGCTATGTGGAAGCTGCTGCTACCAGTTGGTTGCAAATCATTTTGGATTTTGGGAAGCCCACTGTTGGGGTTGTGCAAGGCCATTATAGGTTGAACCTTTCTAGTCCAGCACCCTTGAGAATTTTCCAAACCATCGGAGATCAATATTGTCTAGCAGCATTGCCAACTTCACTACTTACTGGACTCTTAGAAGACATTTAGGAGTAAGTTAGAGCTAAATAACAGCACAGAACACTGAGCGCCAGGACTGGTGGCTGTAAACAAATTTTATGGGAAGAACTTGGCCACACGCATAAGTGGAAATCAGATTAACTAATATCATGCCAGACCATGAATGTTCCAGGACCCAAGAGTGCCAGATTAGAGAGGTTCAACCTGTAACAGCATCCTGATTCTGGGCAATATGTGGGAAACAGTGGATAGCTTCGTAGGAATTGGGATTCCCTAACTGAGTGGGGCAGTTGCTGGCATGTATATCCCAATTTTGGCCTTGGATCATCTTGTAATGGAATACATCAATAAAAAGGGGCACTACTCGATGGTTTTCAGGTGCTTGTGGATCACTGCAGTCGTTTCACTGACAGCTGTGTAGGGTAGTCTAGGAAGACTTGCGATCTTCAGGAACACTGGCTTGCATAGAAAGCTGTAAACAGGTTCTTAATTTCCAGACCACAAGGTGCCAGTGGGGGATGTTGAAATTACCATTGTGATCCTGGGAAATCTAATGTACCCCTTGCTCCTATGGCACATATGAAGCCTTCTATAGGAAACCTGGAAAGCAATAAGGAGCACTTCAGCAGCTGCAGAATGGCCATTGGATATACATTTGGCACTGACTTTGCCAGGTTAGACCTAAACGAGGAAAATATTCCCATGGTCCTAACAGTCTGCTGTATATTGCATGACATTTGTGAGGCTAAGGAGGAAAAGTTTCCCCAGAGGTGAAGAGTGGAAGAGGATCACCTCATGGCTGATTTTAAGCAGCCAGATACCGAGACTATGAGCACCAGTAATGTCTTTCTAGAAAGCATTCTGCCATGCTTTGGTAACTTTCTGTCTTGCATGAACCGTTTGATGACTCTTCCTGACCGTGATTTGTAGTCTGTAAATGTGCCATTTGCCACTGCTTGTTAATTCCAGCAGCAACCATTGTGTATAGGAGACAAATAAAAATGATCTTTCATAGAATATTTTTTATTAAATAGCAATAAACACACAGAAACTACTTGACTGGCTCAGCAAAGTGGTCAGGATGGGCACAGTGGGACACCTCCTTGAGGCCGTTTATGGTGATATAACCAAGCCTAGTGTCTGTGGTGAAACTTTGTCAATCTAACTTTGCCACACAAACCTCTACACCTCTTGTTGAAATAGTTCTTATATTGTCAGCAAAGCAGGAGTTTTGTCAGCGGGAGGGAGCATTGTAATGTTTACACCTTTACTTAGTAAGAGTCAACAAAACTCTTATACTCCATTCTTCTCCAAAAAATGTTGAGACATTGACTTGAAAATGCCAGGAATTTTAATTTGCTGTTCGGTTTACCTGCAGTTCTGATTTCAGTAGAGATAATGCAACCTATCTCCAATAGACATACAACCGTGCAAGGTCACTTATGTCCTCTCCTATAGACTGCTTTCCAAGGGTAAACTAACATAGTGATTAGCTAGTTAATGTTTGTTCAGTCCTTTGCAAATGTAAAGCACTAAGTTATAACACTTTCAACTACTATTATTTTACCACAAAGGCTGTTTCCTTTGAACATCATTAACCTTAACATAGCTGAGATTTAACTTTATTACTTGACTGGTGGCTGTGGGAATCCGACTTTGCTCACAAGAAGATAGGGCTGATGTGCTTAAGAAGTTAGCAGACTTGCATTTTACTCAGTGAGTTTCTTACCTAGTAATGATACTGAATACTTTTAAAAGAGCCTTTTGTGAGTTACCTTCATGTTAAGACTTTTATTTGTGTATTAAAACTTGTTTGACTCTTTAGCAAAGTATACCTGGCTAAATTATATCATCAGTTAACCAATTTGGTAGACTGTATCTCTAAGAAATCCCAGTAATGAAGCATATCTTCTTAGTTACTCAGCACTAAATATAATAAGCTTTTTATTGATCTGCTATGTAATGCGAATGTAAGAGCAAATGGGTTTTTGCTCAGGGGAACCGTGCAGCAGTTGGAGGAAGGTTGTACAGTAGGGGCTAATGGATCCTATTAGTAACAGCTGCCTTGGTCTCCCATTGAGTGGTCCATTTTGGCTAATGGATCTGCATAGTTGCAAAATAAATGTTACGTGTGCACCAAAGCATGTGAGAATTGTGTTTCCTGGTGGCACACAGTCTAGTGGCAGGGCAGGGGGTGTTCTCTGCTTATAATCTGGGCGGCATTGAAATCTCTCGAGTGTCTGTCCAAGCACGCATAAGGTTACCGTCTATCACAGTGGTTCCCTATCTGTGGTCCATGGTACTGCAGAAGGTTCGTGGAAAGTTTAAAAATAAGAATTGGGCCCACTGTGGTAGACCTGATCCTCATTTTCTTTACTTTTTCTTTTCTTTTTTTCTTCCCCAGGGAAGGGGGTTCCATGAAGTTTTAATAGATTGAAAAGAAAAATCTTTCATTTTGCTGATATGCTGATGTTTGTCAGTGTATTCATATAACTTTGCATTTAAATAAATACATTTTTTGATCCAGTTCAAAAACATTACTGGCTTTATATGCTAGCTACAACTTTGAGTTCATTGCTCCTTTTAGTAGGGAGAAGAGTTACTTTTTACACAGTAACTAAAAAAGGGATTAGGTAGAAGATTAGCTATTTTAGCATTTTAAAGTAGAATGCACCTCATCTACACCATTTGTTAATGTGTTCAGAAAATGCTTGATGAAAATTAATGTATATATATTTGGCAAGATTGCCCTTGGTTTTTGTTTAGTTTTTCAGAAAAATATATATATATATATATATATATATATATATATATATATATATATATATATATATATATATATATATATATATATATATATATATATATATATATATATATATATATATATATATATATATATAAATAAATGTGGTTATGTAGTGGTTTCATTTAAAAGAATTTAAAAACATATAATTGGATTAATTAATTCAAGATGATTAGTGTAGTAGGCCCACTCTGACTCAGAATTGCTAAAAGGAATAGTTTCAGTAATGAGATAGGAAACACCAGTTAGAGAACCTATTTTCATTATGCTTATTCTGCTGTCTCCAAAGACAGATCTTGCTACTCTACCTCCATCATCTACTTCCTTCTCAAAAAAAGGAAAAATTACCATTTTCTTTTTTAAATAGTATGCCAGTAGCTCTGTAGTCTTAAAATGTGCGCTAATCTGCCATGAATAAGTATTCTCCCTGTGCGAGTGCATTAATTAACTTGTCCAACTTCAAGACTGTT
Organism: Apalone spinifera; assembly: GCA_030068395.1. Classification (NCBI taxonomy): domain Eukaryota; kingdom Metazoa; phylum Chordata; order Testudines; family Trionychidae; genus Apalone; species Apalone spinifera. The sequence continues at coordinate 20,570,140 of JANRFK010004149.1, forward strand.
TAATTTTTAGGTAGGGTAGAATCATCTTAGCAATTGCATGTGTTAATAGGAGCCATCAGGTGAACAATGCAACCCTTCTCCAGTCTCAGTTGTATAATGTATGTGCATATGTTGTGTTATGGGAAAAAAATGGTTGAAAATTGAGTATTACAAGACAAAGTAATGCCTCTCTCCTTTTAAAAAAGTAACTCCATGCAGCAGAGTATTTTATTGTTACCCTAAATTTGTAATTGTAAATCATTGTAATAAGAGCTGGAGTCAAAATGCTGCATATTTGACCAGTTTAAGGGCTCTGTGTGTGTGTGTGTGTGTGTGTATAGATATAGATATATAATGTCACATCTTTCACACTAGATAAATATCCACATATAATTTAGGACCATTTGTATTGAAATCAGGTTTGAAATTTTAATGAGTGATGCAACTGTGAGCCTGGGATTCAGTGCCTTTTGCATACACTGGTCATAGTGTCTCCACCACATTAGGAAAAATTAACTGAAATCAGGAAAAGGCTAAACTGCCTATCATGTTGTGGTTCTAGCATGGTGACTTGTATATCACTGAATACTGCCAAACTAATTGCTGTCATATAATCAAATAACACTTCAATTTTAGTTGCTTGCTATAGGTTAGTATTTTAACATTCACCCCCCCCCCCCCCCCCCCCCCTTCAACTGATTCTGCAGGATATGATTATATTCTAAATTATTACTGAGCAACATTGGAGCTATATCAAGGTTCATAATGCCAAGGATTTTCAGCAACAGTCATCTTAATGTTTTCCTATCGCTTAGTCTCCAGTGTTTGAGAACTAGAACTGGTCATTTGAGGACATGAAAAGGGCTTAAAGAATAGAAGCTTTTATCTTCCTTTCGTGGAAAGGTAGGTTAATGTTTCATGTTGCCAAATTTAAAGGGGAACCATCAATTTTTAAATCTACTCCATTTAAGTAACATTAATGAAGTACTTGGAGGTGTTCCTTCTGTCTTTAAGTTCCCATGCCAGTTTTTGTGACTTGACCGTCATACCTTCCAATTCTAAAAAATATTGTTTCTCCCTGTTGTATAAAAAATCCACAAGAGCAAGTTAGCGAAACTAGCTGTACAAAAATTGCTGTCAAATATATAAGGAAAACAAATTGAAAAATGGATCTGTTTTAAATCATCTTAGGTGAAGGATTTTTTTTTTTTTAAACTACCATTACAAAGAACACAGAAATGTAATTTTTAGGTGGAGTGTTCTTTTAATTATAAACATCCTCAAAACATTTTTCAGCTAGCTTCATTTTAGGCTGTTTGCATAGTGTCAAGGCATCCTTTGCCATAGTAACCAATTGTTGTAAGAATACAAATTTGCTGGAATAACTGATGCTTTAGATTCTACAATAGAGTATGCCACAGCTGAACTATGTATTAAGAGTATAATATGCATGCCATGGGCAACCATTTTCTTCCTTTATTTGCTTGCCACGTCCCTTTGACATACTGCTGTTCTTGGATCCCCTCATTCCAGACTCAGACCCTTCACATAGTATCTATGTTTTGCCTATTCAAATTGTTCATTCTATTTGTTTGTTTGGTTTTTTTACCTTCAATAACTTGTAGGTCCTTGACCTGATTCTTCAGTCCCATTAAGAAATTACTTGAACTGTACTTAGTTAGTGGAAGAGCTGCAGGGCCTGGGATGAAGGTTGAGTGCAGAAGGGAGGTTTGCAGTAAGGGATTGAAATGCAGGAGAGGGTGTGGGTTCTGGGAGGGAGTTTGGGTGAAGTAGGCAGTTGTGACCTGGGTTAGGGGACTAGAGTGCAGGGGTTTGGGTTGTGATCTTGGGCAAGAGGGGTTGTGAGTGACTTGGGGCAGAGAACAGTGATGTAGAAATGGGTGCAGGGGTTTGGATTGGGACCTGGGGCAGGGTATTGGGGTGCAAGATCTGGGAAGGGATATGGGTGCAGGAGGCTGGGAGGAGAGTTTAGGTTGTGACATGGGATGCAGGATCTTGGAGAGGATATGGGGGCAGAGGGTTGGGGTACTAGAGACAGACTCTGTTCTGGAGACTTACCTACTTGCCTCTCAGCCAGCAGCCTTCTCAAGCAGACTCCCTGCTTTCCTTGCCCCTGCACTGGCTGCAAGGGCCATGTGGTTTTTGAACAGCTACGAGCCTGAGGGGAGAAGACAGGGTACTTCGCAAGCTGCCTGTTGTCAACCATACAATGTCCCAGTACATTGTACATTGTCCCAGTACAATGGGATTGTACTGGGGGCAGGAGTAGCGCCTGAAGCTGCTCCTCCTGACACTGGGCTCACAGCTGTTCAAACAGAGCCCCGCAAGTTCTCAATGGCCGCTTTTCTCAGCAGCGTGTGGGAGACAGGCAGGGAGTCTGCCTTAGGCTTCCCACTGCGTTGGTGAGCCGGATCTGCCAGCTTCATGGGATGGATCTGGCCTGCAGGGAGGGTATTTTACCTAGGCCTGCAGTAGAGCATTCCATGCCTAAGAGCTTCATATGCTGCAGGTTTTCAAAGAGACCCACTATGAATTCAGCAACTATCAAAAAGGCACTGATCAGGTTCTTTTGTACCTCCTGCGAGCATTCTTGTTGAAGAGGAGCTGACAGTTGTTGGGAACAACCATAATCTTTTTAAAGAGCCTCCTCACTGGATGTATAATGTTAGTGAAAATATGACTTTGACTTGTGTGCAAGCAGAATGCTTTTGGGGAGATGATAGAGTAGTGTTCTTCCTTGTTAACCTGTGGAACTCCTTGCCAGACGATGCGGTGAAGGCTAGAAATTTAACAGGGTTCAAAAAAGAGCTAGATAGCCATTGATGGACCTAACCTCCATGACTCTATTAGCCAGGATGGGTAGGAATGGTATCCCTAGCCTCTGTTTCTCTGGAGCTGGGTGACAGGGGAGGTATCATGTGAGGATTATCTGTTGTGATCCCTCCCTCTGGGGCATCTGGTATTGGCCATTGTCGGCAGATAGGATATTGGGTTAGATGGACCTTTGATCTGACCCAGTATGGCTGTTCTTATGCTCTTATATTAGAAGATGGAAAAGCAAAATTGAATTTTGGAGTAATAAAGTGTGTGTGCGTGTGTGTGCGTGTGTGTGCGTGTGTGTGTGTGTGTGCGCGCGCGCGCGCGTTCCCACTGTCTTCCCTATTGACCAATTGGGTACATAGCAACAGTTCCTCAGTCTCTATCTGAACTAAGTGTTTTGTTTAAATGGTCCTTGTGCCCAAAACTAATCCTAAAGGTGACTGTTTTGTCACTAATTAGAAAAAAGGCCCCTCCGCAGAAAGGGGACTGTTGGGTAAAGAGATTAAAATGCCTGGTGATCTTCTCTGATTTGCAGCAATGTTTGGGATTCACTCCAAGGTAGGCCTGGAATACGTATCTGGGTTAGAGGCTTAGACCTGTCATATAAATGTAATACAGGTTGCATCTTTATTAAACTGGAACACTGCAGTGGCAAGGGAGGGGGAGGGATAGCTCAGTGGTTTGATCATTGGCCTGCTAAACCCAGGGTTGTGAGTTCAGTCCTTGTGGAGGCCATTTAGGAATTTGGGGCAAAAATTTGTTAGGGATGGTACTTGGTCCTGCTGTGAAGGTAGGAGACTGGACTCAATGACATTTCAAGGTCCCTTCTAGTTCTAGGAGATAGGCAATCTCCATTAATTTATTTTATTTATTTTAATTCTGGTGCCAGACCACAGATGTTCCAGGATAAGAGTCCCAGCATGGTGGGGGGCCCCTGTGAGCCCAGCATGATGTAGGGGGAGGGATGTGCCGCCCAGCTGGCCTGCAGTAGCAGGACCCAGGAACCAAGGTGTTTGGCTCAGTGGGGGTGGAGGGAGGTGGTGACTCATCTGGGCTGCGGGGGGAGCCAGGAAGTCTGGTGGGGCTGGCAGTAGAGGGGCCAGAAATGACTTCCACTGGTCTGGTAATATTCCTCTTCTGGGACCAGTCAGGTCCTGAGGATGCCAGACCAGGGAGGTCCAACCTGTACAAGTGATTATAATCTGCAAAGGGAGATCTCTTTGCCTGTTGGGAGCTGTAGAAAACACTTCACTTTAAAAAGGTTTCTGCAGGCACATGGTGCTATGTGGAAGGGGATTTTGTTTGCTTGAATCAGCTACCTCCCAGGTAGTCTTGTCCCATGTATCATATGATTAAAAAGGTAGCTTCTGATAGCTCCAGCACAGCTCTAAAACAGAAACCAAGGCCTAGAGAGATGAAGAGATCTCATATAAACCTCATTTAACTTGAAAGAGGGGCCAGATGGGTTTAGTTCTGCAGTACTGCTTTAGAGAGCAACTCTTTTTGCACTGGCATACATTTTGAAGTGCTGTGTTGTAGATTGACCGACTGGGATTGAGCTAAAAAATTGCTGTGTGCTGCTTATCTCACTAGTTTAAAAAGAAGTCTATCTGATGTGACTTGAACTACTGCTAGCCTTTGAAATCAAACACCACATGATCCATTTTAGTTATTCATAAGCATCTTTATCCAGTGCCAACTCTTACGTGTAGATTTTGTTTGGCTTTTATTTTTTCTGTGATAGATAGCAAATGTACGTATAGTCATTCAGCGCCCCATGGAAATATTGCTGGCATTGAGTTCTCTTAAATTTTTCTTTTGCTGCAGACCAACGAATGGAATAAGAATGACGATCGGCTGCTGCAAGCTGTGGACAATGGAGATTCAGAGAAAGTGGTTTCACTGCTGGGGAAAAAGGGAGCCAGTGCCATCAAACAGGATAGTGAGGGCAAAACTGCGTAAGTCTATCTATTTTAAAACTCTCTTTTTCAGTATCTTCAAGGGATGAGGAAAACAGACTGTTGGGTGCATGTTTCATTTGCAAACTGGCTTCGGTAGCCTTAATGCAGAACAAATAAGAGTCAGCCTGAAGTGGGCCCCTTTTCCATTCCTGCCCCATTACTTGTTAAACATTTTTCTTCTGTTCCAGAGCTGTGTTTACAGTTTCCATTTACAGTTTCAGCCCATTTGGTGACATGGGTCTAGATTGCTGGGCTGATTGACAGCTCCTTTGGGAAGAGACTTTAAGCACGTTGGGATATCCAGATTCTGTGGCACAAGCTCCCAATAGGCAGAATGGCATTTCATTAAGCCTTTTTGGGGCTACTTTCCCTCCTTGTAGATTTGGATTTGTTATACTACTGAACTGAAATGGCAGCTGCTTTAGTGAATGAGTGGCTTTGAATTGATAATATGATAACATGGGGGTTAAGTTTTACAAAACCTAAAGCACTGGACTCGTCCTTGTGATTTGCAATTGCAAAAGTTGCCTGTGCACAAGAAAGCTCTTCATGTGATGGAAATCCCCTTTGCAGTTTCAGTAGAAAAGTGAATATGGCATTTGCTCCTCTCTCCCCAACCTCTTTTCCTCTTTTCTCTTCTTAGAAAAACTTTCTAAAGGCTTGTCTACACTGGCAAGTTTTGTCACCAAAAACCCCTGTTTTGTCACCAAAAACACCAAAAGTTTTTCCGTTAAAAGTATTTGCGCAAGAGAGCGTCTACGCTGGCATGTGTTTTTGCGCAAAAGATGTGCTTTTGCGCAAAAAGCATCCGTTTTAGCCATCGGGCTTTCTTGCGCAAGAAATTAACCTTGCCTGTCTACACTGGCCTCTTGCGCAAGAATACTTGCACAAGAGGGCTTATCCCTGAGCGGGAGCGTTAAAGTACTTGCACAAGAAGCACTGATTTCGTACATTAGAACATCAGTGTTCTTGCGCAAATACTCGCGCAAAATCTTGCCAATGTAGACACAGCCAGAGGTTTTAAATTTTGTCACATTGCGATGAGACAAAAGTCACAAAAATGCCCACTTTTGGTCACAAAAAACTTCCACCTTTGTGAGAGACTCTTGTCCTTCTCCCTCCCCCCTCCCTTTACTGTCAACAATCATGCAGTATGTACTACGTGAGGCTTTTTATCAAGTTTATTAAACTCGAGGATGTTTCCTGATTAGCCATTCTGGCCAGCACTTTGAACTCTGCTTCTCTGCAGCCACATAAATAGGTGAACAGAAATGAACCCCCCTACTCTGAAATCCCAGGAAACTTGAAAATATATTTCCAACTGACTGGCTCAGGGTTCTGTGTTCCTCATGAGGACTTCTCAGAGGAACAGGGGTGGCTGTCACTCAAAACACTCTCCTGCTTGGAACACTGCAGAGCTTTTGGATCTTATCAGCATGTGGGGATGAAGAATCGGTGTAATCACAATGGCAAGTGACCCGTAGGAACGGGAACATATATGGCCACATTTCTTGAGCCCTGTGCAAAAAGGGGTATGAGCAAGACACCCTGCAGTGCAGAGCCAAGATAAAGAAACTCTGGAAGTCATGCCATAAGGTGAAGGAGACAAATCTGTGGTCTAGTGCTGCACTCAATGCATGCCATTTTTATAAAGCACTGAATGCAATCCTGAGTGGGGGCTCCCACGTCCACAGGCAAAGACTGTGTGGATACTTCCCATGGCACAGAGTCAGCAGAAACAGGAAGGAAAGCAGCAGCAGTTTTGGTAAAAGTGGACAAGGGTGCAGGGCTCACTGAAGAATCACCCAGTGTGGCAGGCAGACAGGAACTGTTCCCAAGTCCCAAGGATCAAGTTGAGTCTCAGCAGCTGGATATGGAGCATGAAACAAGGGAAGAGACATAGGGTAAGTTGCTATATTGCAGTGGAGGGAGTTGGTGCAGGGTGATTGGAGGCTGTGTTCCTGAGAGATCTGGGGATTTTTTGGGGGGGGGAGGAGGGGATTCTTCTAGGGTAGCTGGAAAAGTGGCCAGTTTTGTTCAGAAAAGTGCATGGTTGAAACATTTCGCTATCTTTATCAGGAACAGTACAGTCACTCTATTGGTAATGATTACTTTTTCAGACCAAGCCTTGAGAAGGCAGACATACTCTCCCACTGACAGCTCCATCAACTCAGGAAAAGACCACAAAGGATCAGGGAGGACCTAGTGAAGGGTGTTTTGCAACATTCAACTCTCCAAATTGAAGAGAATAAAGGCAGACCAGGGAGATAAAAGTGAGAACAGAAGCCACTGACTACATGCTAAAACTCATGGAAGACCAAACTAAGATGCTGAAGTGTCTAAGATGCAAAGCAAACAGAACCAAAGGCCTCCCTGGCAGCACATGCAAAATTCTGTATCCAGCAACCCTTCCTCGACACCCACACACTCCTTTTCACTGTCAGGTAATGAGGTTTTACTAGCACCCTTTACTTCCCATCAAAACAGTTGTGACTTTTGGCAGCTGGACGTTCACACCATTGTGAGGTTTTCCAATAACCCTTACCCTCCCTTACTAGCAAGCATTCTCCCTATGTGTGTGACCATGATTGAAGGAGATCAATAAAGACAAAACTGATGCAAGGTTCAGTGAATTTATTTTGCATTACACAACCCACACCAAATGCTCTGGCCCCTGTGGAAGTCTGTAGCATCCCTTGGTTTCATGGGATTGCCTTGCTCAGGATGAGTAGTGGGAGGAGATGGGGAAGGAACCCCAAAACACACAAATGTCAGTGCTCCTCCTCATTGTCAGATTGGTTCCTCAGAGCCACCCTTATGTTGATGGTTGCCTCTGACAGCCTGACTATCTTGCTGTTCAAACTGTGCATCCAGGCGCTGTGCCTCAGTGCTCCACCTACAGGCAAACACTTCACGCATACTCTCATGCAAATTATGTAAGCAACAGCATGTGGCCACCACCATGAGGATATGATCCTTTCTCAGGTCTAGTTTTTCAGTCTGCAGAAAGTCCCTGCCTGCAGCTTTCTGTACTGTTCCTGAAGATGTGTGCATCATGCATTTTTCCAGGCTACCCATCGTTTGTCTGTGAAATGCCCATAGTGAGACAAAGGGCCTGAAGCACCATCAAGTACCACCCCTTCCAATGGACTGACTGTGAGGGTGGGGTGGTGCTCTAATGGGAATGTGTCTCCCATTTATTGCCCCATCGTAGTTTGGAAAGCCCGTTTCTGCAAAGCCAGCCACTATGTCATCCATAGTTCCCAGAGTCAGTCCTTCAGTGCAGAATGAGATGATTTATTGCCCTGCACACTTCTGTAAGTGCTGCCCCAACGATGGATTTCCCCACTCCAAACTGATTTGCAACTGAATGGTAGCAATCAGAAGTGGCCAGCTTCCGCAAAGCAATCGTTACACACATCTCCATTGAGAGAGCAGCGCTTATTTGGGTGTCCTTACTTTGCAAGTCACGCACAAGCTCAGCACGCAGCTCCAGGAAGGTTACTTTATGCATCCTACGGTTCTGTAGCCACTGGTCTTCATCCCACTTGACAGAGTGATCCTACCACTTAGTGCTGGCTTCCCTAGCCTAAAAACGATGCCCTACTCTGCACAGCTGCAATGCCACTTCACTATTGTCCACATCTGAGTCTTCCTCTGATTGTTCAAAAGTAGCTCTGCTGTAGTGCGCGGTGACCTAAGCACATTGAACACAGCATAGGAGAGAAGTCTGGAATCCATGATTTCTCTCAGCAGATGCTGGAGTGCGCAGCAAATACTGGCAGTTTCAAATGGCGTGAAAGGAAGCTACAAGCCCCAAAAGGGCCATGAAACACGGAGGTGGCTGATGGGACACTTTTCACATTCTCCAAATGCCTTGCGCTACATTGTGCATTCCCATAGTTCCTAATGACTGATGGTGGTGTCGGGCATTGTGAGACGCATACCCACCTTGCTTTGTTCTTTTTGACAACGGAGGAGCCAATAACGTGGCCATGATATGTTGACAGAGGGTGGCAGTTTAAACATGATTTGGTGACTTTCTTTTTGGCAGCTTTTGGGTGTGAACAGCACATTCGTGACCAAAACTTTCCAGTGTAGACATAGTCTAATTTGCTAACAGGAACACAGGATGCTACAATCATGGGTTCCCTGTCCCTCAGATCTTTCCATGTGGTGTCACATAGAAAACTGCTTTCATTAACTGAAGAAACAGCTCACTGCTTGGCATTCTACGGGAGGGAGGCTTTTAAAGATGTGGGTGAGGAATCATTCTGTCTTGGTAAAATAGTTTTGTGGTGCCTCTCCCAAGTTCCACAGTATTGCTCCTAGGCTGTATATATGGCGTCATGCTGTGCTTCCCACTTGGTTGGTTTCAGTTTGCTATGTCAATTCTATTTCTGGACTGCATACGAGGAAATTAAATAATGGAAGTGACTCATGATGACTTGAGACTTTCTTACTATAGCAGTCTGTGTGCTCTAGTATCTTCAAGTGGACTTTTTTCTGCATTCTAATGTGGGTCTAACTTGAAGTTAGAAGCACAGTTTAAAAAAAGCATTCAAAAGATACAACTGAAGTGCTTCAACAGTTACTTTCATTAGATACGTTTAATGTCCTATTTTTTTACCTGGTTGTGAACTAAATAAATTAGAGGTAGTTTGTTTCCTGGAATTCACTTCAGTATCCACTATAACCTCTTTTCCACTCAGAGTCAAACCAGTATTTATTTGGGGGTTTGTTAGTGTTCAGCTGCATTCACTGTGTTTGAGTTCAGTTCTAGTTCAAGCCATGCTCCTCCCCCTTACCCCCCCTCCCAAAAAAAAATTGGTTATCTCTTTGAACTAATTCAAATAAAATTTCAGTCTTAGTGGCCATTAGGGAAAAACAAGAGCTGAAACTTAAAATTGAAACTATTTTTATTTTTGATAGTTGGTTTTTCCCTAATGTTTCCGTGTTGTCAAATAAGTGCAGTTACTTTTATGAACGGTTTGAGCAAACTAAAATACCATCTTTTAATGTTGGCTGTGTTATGTTGGACTTCTGTGGTGAAAGGATAAATGTGAGTTGGGGATAATTGGAGGAAGGAGCTGCCGCCCCAGGGATAAGTGAGGGGAGGCCGATCCAAGAGGGAGGCAATTACCATTTACTTTGGGCTTGAAAAGTTAATAACTTTTTGCACCAGGGATTATTCCACCTCTTTTCTCCCTGGTGTGTTTCAGAGATTGTTCATCTGTTTCCTGGAGCCTTTGCTGCCTCGTGATGTGCAGGCATCTCCTTGAGACTTTACTCTCCCTCCCTAATCTTGTGGGTTGACCACCTCCTAGTTTCATTCTGTTCTTGGGATTGGAGGGGAGGCTTTCCTGGTAGCAATCACATGTTTATTTGTTGTTGTTGTCTCATTTGATGATGAAAGTAAGATCACTATAGTTTCAATTTTAAAATAATTTAAGCTTAAAAATTCTGAGCCTTTATTTCAATAACACTTTTTTTTTTTGTTCTGTTCAGCTTGAGTAGATGGAATGAAAGTTTTATGGTTCTGGCTCAGTTCTAGCTTAAGTAAAGCTACCAGCTCAATCCAGTTCTTTTGGTTCATCTTGCCAGGTTCTACTGAAGATTTTTGTGGATTTCAAATACAGTATGGGAGTATGAGTTGGATTCTGACACAGTTTTCTTCCCCAGCCCTGGAGGCATAACTGCAAGCTGTCACATTTAGTAACCATGAAGATGCTTGCACTATGTACCACACTAATACTGCAACAACTATGTGATCTTAAATGAATGGAACAAGTATAGACTAATGATTTAAAGATCTGTGTTCTTACTAGTTCATTGTGCACACTTACCTGGCACTTTAAAATATTTATTCAGAGATGTCAGTGAAAACGAGCGTGTCTGAACAAAGCCAGCTTCATTTACATGGCCTCATTTATAGAGCCCTGCGCAGATCCAAAATATCTGCAACTGCAGAAATGATCCATGGATATCTGCATCCATGCTGTAGATATAAGCAGCTGTCTGCACAGTACAATTGTATCGACTACACGATTAGTCAATAAGGGCTGCTCTGCAGAGCTGCAGCGGGGGTAGCTGAGCAGACCCAGCTTGTGCTGGCTCCGGGAGCCGCCTGTGCTGGGTCTCTGCATTTTAAATGTAAGAGCCACAGGGCTCTTAGTACATTTAAAATGCAGAGGCAGAGCATCCTGGACCAGCGCGAGCCAGGACTGCTCAGTCCCGGCTCATGCCAAGTCGAGCCACCCGTGTGGGGTTCTCGTACATTTCAAAAGCAGAATTGCAGAAGAAGCGATGCAAGCGGAGACTGCTTCAGTCCAGCTGGCGCCCCAGGTGGAAGGCACAATTGGCGCCCCCACCTGCACGGCCGTCAATGACTGTAATGTAATCACGGGGCGCCCAGGCCGGCGGTGCCCTAGGCGACCGCCTAGTCTGCCTAGGCTCACGGGCCGCCCCTGCTTCAGTCCCCACTCGCGCTGTTTCCACTGTGCCTCTATCTTCTCTGGCCCCCCCATGGAGATGGTGCTGCGGGTAACTGGCTTTTAAGCCAGCTCTCTTCCCCCCTCCCGTCCCCCCCCCCAGCACTGGCTTCTGCTCCCCTTTTGCTCCCTCTCTCTGATAGAAGCAGCAAGGTGGGGGGAGGGGAGGGCGGCGGGGAAGCGACTAATTGCATCACTAATTAACTATCCAATAAGCTTCTGCTTATCAGAGTGTCAACTAGTCTCTTACATCCCTGCTTCTGAGTTAGTTGTCTCAAAATTTAGAAGAGTGAGGAAGAAAATCTGGATTACTAAACATGGCCCATTTTAGCTCACCCATTAGAAAGTACATTAAAAGTGGAAGGAAACCTAAAATGGCCATTGAAACAGCAGCTCTCCATTTTGGGAAAAAGGGTGGTTGAAAATGTTCTTCTCTGTTCCTTTTTCTCACATCTACTAACTTTTCACCACCCCTATAACATAATGGAAGTGAGAGTTTTATGTTCCTTAATGAACATAAACTGTGCCTGGTGTACCGAAAGAAAGGCCAGCAGGACCAGTTGGCATGTGTCGTCAGACAATTGGTGATCACAGCCGTGCTCCAATTTCACGTTGTGCATGAGTTGCATTCTAGCAACAGGTCTGACTAAGACTCCAGCTTAAACCACTTTAGTCCAGGACCCTCGGGACCTGACTAGTGCTGAACCATAGAATTTGCCCAACCATGGGAGGTCAATATTGTCTAGCAGCAATATCAACATTTCCACTGCTTACTGGGCTCTTAGAAGACATTTAGGAGTAAATTAGAAGTAAATGAACTGAGAGCCAGGACTGGTGGCTGTAAACAAACTATGGGATCGCGGGAAACTTCGCCACACCCATGATAAGTGGACATCTAGCTAACTAAAATCATGTTGGACCATGGATATTTCTGGACCAGAGTGTACCAGACTGGGGAGGGTCAACCTGTATTTGAATGCATGATTTATTGATCCTTGTGTTATACTGATGTACTAAGTAGTTTTCATAATTAAGTGGAAGGTAATTGATTAAATTTTGGAACAAATGGCATGAGGGGATGATAACACTTCATTATGATGGAATGTACTTTAAAGCATAACATAATGAAGCATTCTGTTTTGCATTACAGGATTGGGTTGGCCTAGTGAATTATTTTTTCTTCCCTTAAGCTGTTCCTTTCTTTGCCCCAGTTTTTTGTTCCTGTTCAGATTTTTGTCTTTGTCGGTTTTTCATTAATGGATCTTTGAAAATAGGGAAAGAAATTATTCCATATGATAATGATTAAATCTGTATTGTAGCACCACATTCCATTTTAAACATTATTTTTAAAGGAAAGGAGAGCAATTTTACCTACAAAAACTTTTTTATGAGATTTATTAAGAAATGTTGGCATGCTTTATTGAGGGATATGACTATCTATAAGTGTAAAGTGGAGCATTTTAAAGAGGAAAGGAATAATTTATTCTCGGGCACAGGGACAATCCAAGAATAATTTTATACTAACCCGAGCAGAATGGATATAGACTGCTAGTATGTACTAGGAATGTTAGCTATCACCCAATTGAACAGTCGTGTAACTATATACATTCTTAGCAGTTACTCGACTATTCTATAGTCCCCCGGGGTGGGGCCAGCAGCCAGTGCACTTTCGCCTCACTCCCGAGGAGCTCCCTGTTGCTCTGTGCTGAATCAAAGGCAAAAGTGCAAAGTGCCAGACAGAGCCAGTCCACGAGGGAAGGCATGTTTAAAAAAATCTCCCCTTGCAGACTGTCTGCCTGTCGCCTTGCACTACTGCCTCTGATTCAGAGGCAGCCGCGTAGGGTGGCAGCAGCCACTGTCCAAGGGAGGGGCCAAACACCCGGACCTGGCACTAGCCAGAACTGAACTGGGCTGCCTGCCTGGCTCCTAATACATTTTAGGTCCCGGGCCTGGACTGAGCCAGGCTGCTGGCCAGCCTGCTAAAAAATGTAGGGGCGAGGGGGGGAAATGCATGTAGTCTATACCATTAACCTATAAGCATTTGCTTACCGGTTAATCAACTATACTATTACATCTTTACAATGTGCCTCTGCTTTTAAAGTGTAGTAAGAGATGCCTGGCTCCTACTACATTTAAAAGGCAGAGGTGCAGTGTTCGGGGATGCAGGGCCTCTGCCTCTCTTTCCCCCCTCCCCCCCCACTCCCTCCCACCTGACAGTGCTGGGGGGAATCAAAGCCAGTACCGGGTCCTGACCCCCTCCCCTGGCTGCTTCTGATACTGAGAGGGAAGAGGGGGAGCAAATAGTGAAATAATGACTTTACTAGTCGCTTACATCCCTATGCCGCTCTATCAGAGGTAGCAGCATGGTGGAGGGGCAGGCAGTGGATCCAGTGCTGGTGGGGAGCCTCCTTCTCTCCCTCTTTACTCCTGTAGGAAGGAGTGGGAGTGCGTGTGGTCGACAAGATTAACTGACAAGCCTAGGCTTATCAGTTAATCATGTAGCCGACTACATGTTGACATGATGCTAAAGGGGCTACAATCTCCAATTAAGGATGGAGTGGAAAGGGGATTAGATATTCCTGTTCTTCTGTAAGTCACCATTTAATTGACACCTTTTCCTGGTAAAATTTGGGTGCAGAGGGCTATGATGAGGCTTAGGTACCACTTCTTCAAATGCTTGCTTATGTACATTCCAATATCTGTGCATGCCCTGCGTGTACAATCATCGGAAGATGATTCCTTAGCACAGTGGTTCTTACAGGTGGTCCATGGCTCGAGCTCAGCGCCCTCCCCCCTCCTTTCTGCCACAACGGGGAGCCAATACTGGCGATCCAGCCTCACGGCAACCATGCAACCACAAGGCTGGAGCACCAGCTTTGGCTTCCCACTCGGGTGGGTGGGTGAGTGTGGGGAAAGCCCCAACCTTTCTCGCCTGACAAAGCAAGGGGCTCCATGTGCTGCCACTCCACCAGTGGGGTGGGGGAGAGTGGCAGCATATGGCGCTGCTTGCTCTGCCTCTCTCTGCGAGCTGGTCTGGCAGGGAAGGGATGGGGCTTTCTTCATCTTCCTCCTCCCCCCAATGCCCTCTGATCGGGAAGCTGGAGCTGGTGCACACTGCAGTGATGCACTGTCTGGAGGCTTTCCCCACTGCTCCCATTGGCCAGAGTTGTGGCCAGTGGGAGCAGCGGGAGGTTGTGCTTAGGAACGATGGGGGCATGAAGCCAGGTAAGCTTAGACCCTGCACTCCAGTCCCCTTCATTTGCCCCGAACCTGCTCCTGCACCCTCCCTCCTGGCCACACACTGCACTTTCCCTTGCTTTTGCCCCCTCCCCTGGCTAGACCTCCTACTCCCAGCTTGTTCCTGAACCCCACCTCCCATCCAGACCTCATATCCTCACCCCCTCCAGTATCTCCTGCGCAGATCCTGCATCCCCATCCGTCTTGCTGGTAGCCCTGTGCCATATACTGAACCCATCATTTTGTCCCAACCCCAGAGCGTAAGGGGATCCACAAAATCCACTAACCCTGGAACCCCAGAAGAATCAATCTGGTCTAAGGGAAGCCCTGAACCTCAGTCCTCCCTGTCTCTCCCCTTCTCCTGGTGGGGCTGGAGTGCCAAAGGAGTGAAGTGTCTCAGTTGGGGTCCACATCAATGAGATTTGGGGATTTTTGGAGGAGGGGGGGTTTGGGTCAGTGGCCCCGACCCCCCTCCCCCAAAAAAAAATTCCCCATAAATAGAGAGAGAAATCATGGAAACTTTTTGTGTTGGACATAAATTAATATTTTACTTTATTTAAAATGAAGTTTGATAAACTAACACGAGAAAGCTGAAGTGCTTAATCTGTTTAATAATTTAATTTCCTTTTTTACTGGTTAAATTAAACCCTAGCTGCAGCACTAGCAAAATGGCTCAGACATAGTTATGTAATTAGCAGTGAGTTTCCATTAGGAACTGGTGGCCTACAGACAGGTTTGCATTGAGCCAGGTGGGCCACTGGCCAAAATGTTTGAGAACCACTACCCTAGTGGTACCTGACCCCTGCTGACGTGACTCCCGCTTCAGTTCCTTCTTTCTGCCAGTGACGTTGGTTGAAGTTTCAGACTTCTTGCCTAACAAGTAGCTCTTCCCTAGTGCATAGATAGAGTTCTTTGTTGTGACGATAGTATGTGTGGGGTCCCATTCAACGGGGCTGCAGCCAGACGTAACCCTAGTGATGGCTGCCTCCGACATGGGATGGGTGTAGGGATGTAAACGTTTACCTGCGAACATGGTTAACTGATGACCCTGGGGCTCATCGGTTAACCCTTATGTCTTACACAGAGCCCCCTCAATCGCCACTTCTGCTTCTGTATCCGGGACAGTGGGGGTGGGAAGACAGGAGCTGGTGCTTGCAGAGATCTGGCTTAAAAGGTGGCACCCCACTAGCACTGGATGAGGGCAGATGTGAGCTAGTATGTGCAGGGAGACAGCTCCTGCAGAGCCACTTCCCTCTTCCCCCCCCCCCATGCTGCTGTCTCTGAGGCAGCAGGTGGGGGGTGCAGGAGAGAGAGCGGGAGCCAAGAGCCAATACACATAGGGAGCTGGCTTTCATTGCACAGTAACCACACTAGGTGTGTGGGTTACAATAGCAGCTGCTGCCCCATGCTGCAAGCTCTGATACAGGGCCAGCAGTGCAGGGTAGCAGCCGGCTCCCTGAGAGCTGGGCAGGAGCTTGCATGTTGCCTTTGATAGTAACCGATAAACTCAGGTACATGCCTTGGTGCACATAACGAAAATTATTCTATACATTGATGGAAAAACTTAGGGGGAACATTGGCCCTCACCCAGCAATCCCGGGATGATGCGGCGTTGGGCTGTACTGCACTTGGCAATGAGTTAAAGTCCAACCCCTTCTCTGTACAGACTGCAGGTAAGTCACATATTGGAATGCACATGAGCAATCCACTTGAAGAAGAAAGAATGGTTACTTATCTTTTGTAATTGTTATTCTTCAAGATGTATTGCTCATGTCCATTTCAGACCCACCCACCTCTCCTCTGTCAGACTGTTCCGGCAAGAAGGAACTGAAGTGGGAGTCAGGTCAGCAGGGGCATGTATGCAATGCTGTGACACGTTACCACATGGAGTGCTATAGATGACCTGATGGGTAGCACTAGGGAAAAATCTTCCAATGATCATGCACTCAGCACCCACGTACTTATTGGCATGAACATGAGCGACACATCTAAAAGAACAACCCTTACAAAGGTAAGTAACTATTGTTTCCTGCCGAAACCCCCTCTGCAGCAATGTTCCCTCTCAGATTTTCCATTTGTGAGCGGAGTGAGTTTTGTCTTGTGCACCAATATTGATGTCATGTGCGCTTGT
>JANRFK010004149.1:20591069-20602502 GCA_030068395.1 Apalone spinifera
CCCCCCCCCCCCCCCTATAATTCCATGTTACAATAGAATGGTTTGGGATTCCCCTTTTATAAGCTCAGAACTTCCTTCTGTTTCATCATAAACAAGAGCAGGATGTGACATCCTGGACACATTGCATTCATGACTACCATGAGGGTGGTGGTGCCTTCCTACTTTGAGAACCCTTGTGTTAAGATAGTGGCTCCCAAACTTTATTGTTTGATGTACCACTTTTCTAAAAAAATGTTTTGAAGTTGGGAGGATGGACCATCAAGATTACATACTATAGTTTGGAAACCCCTGTGCTTCGAGGATTGAGTACTGCAAAAGCTAAGTACTGGTCTCCGAGCTATATATATGCAATTTATGTCTCTGAAAAAGCACAACCATAAGAAAGAACATTCTATTTGGTGTAAAGGTGAGCAGAAAGTCAACACTGTAAACATTTTTTAAGACTTGTTCACCCTGATGATTATTGAATTATAACCCCCTTGCAACTCTTGTAGTGCCAAAGAATAAAACCAGTGTTTCAAAACTGCAGCCTTTTAATTCCTAACAGTTTGCCTCTTCTGTTCTGAGCCCTGCTGCTAGACTTCAAGAGATTCTAGGTCTCAGGTGACAGTGTTGTAATCAAATGACTTTAAAAGGATAATCTGCCACAAAACTTCAGTTCATCAGCAAGTTTGATCTCTTGGTCTTATTTAATAGTAAATGTGTAGGAAGTTTTCCAATCTCAGACTTGAAATGGGAGTCAACATTAAAGTGCTAACAAGTCCTGCCCAAAAAGCGTCCTGTAAAAATCAGATTGTTGGACCATAAGTAGAAAGAAAAATAAGGCTTCTGGATCCCCAAAATCTCTCAACAGCAGTTGGGAGGTTATTTTTGCTGAAATTGAGGGCTAATATCAGGCGCCTATGGCCTGCCAGCTCCTGCACTGTCTGACCATTCCCAGCCTCCCATTAAGAAAACGGCCCTTCAGCAAGCTGTCCTTTATTAATTTCTTGTACCTTGATGTGATTGAAATGGAATTCTTCATGCACAAGGCACAGGTAGAACATGGTATAAGCAAACAATTCTCTTGAGACATTCCAAATTACTTAACTACTGTTGGAAAGGTGTGTAGGGCTTTCACTGAAGAGTTATACTTCCTTGGAGTGCTTTAGTCCTGCTCCCTGGTAAGGTTAGGGGCATCACTGGAGGGTGCGCTTGAGTTCTAGAAAAATCAGTTCCTGAGGCAGCTCGCTGAGTCCCGGGTGGATACTGACTTCTTGTTTTGAGAACTGAGAGCAATTTTGAATTGGGGTTGAGAGCTTTGGTAGATGTTCTTGCAAAACTTTATCAAGGTTGTCCCTGTGAATACCAGGAATAAACTCTAGTCCGGAGCTGCGTGACTATTCGGTGTTCCTGCTAACTACCTGACATCTTGTACAGATCTGAGGCTGTCCAGCACTGGGGTACACTCTAGAAATGATTAACGCTGGTGGAAAGCAAGTCAAGTTAGGCATTATACTAAAATTTCATGAGACTTGAGCCCCCATTTCCCAGAAGCCCCATCGAAAATCCCAGCTCTCCCTTTTTTATAAGTAGCATCTTCACTGAGGTGCTACAGTGGTGCAGCTATTGGCCCAGCTGTAACATTGTAAGTGTAGACCAGGGGTGGGGAACCTAGGCCCAGAGGCTTGTCTGGATCCAGCCCCCAAGGCTCAAGATGTTTCCCCCTCCCCCCTGAAGTGCGGAGGATTGATTGTGAAAGATTGATTGTTCTGGGGGGCCGCTGACCCAGACCCAAAAAAGGTTCCTTACCCCTGGTGTAGACAACCCGTTAGTTTTACTCTCCTGTGACACTTGGAAGGAAAAATAATTGGCAACTGGTTGTATAAGTGGTGTCTGCTTTTGGTGGACAAAAGTCCACCCTCATTGTTGCTCATTACAGAGGGGGGATGAGTTTCGGAGTTGACACTAACATAACTGCTTTGTCTTCACAGCTTCAGCTTATCTATCAAGTGACAGAATAGTACTGTGCTAACGGAACTGAAGTTAGCATAGCTCTTGTAGCCCTTTTTTATTTCTGAAATATTTACAGCAACAGTACAGCTGGTAAAAGAAGCCCAGAACAAACACTGTTTAATTTCATTTGTTAACTTCACTGATGGAATACTTTTTAAAATAAATATTTAAAATTCATGAGATACTATTCCATCAATTTATAAAGGTGCTTGAGATGGCTAATCTGAAGGCTGAAACCCCATCCCTCCCATCTTAAGAAATGTTCCTTAACTGTTCTTCAAAAGTTCTGTTGTGTGCACGTTGTGCCCATTGTGAAGTGTCTGCTCTTTATGAAAAGGCCACATTTATCAAATGCACTCTTGAGAAGAAATGCAGTGAATACAGTGTGAAATTATGGCCTTCGCTGTAATAAATATTTACAGTGCTGTGTAGATTTCTATTCTGCGGCTAACTTGACTTCAATTTGCAAAACAGAATGCTAACGGACTTCTGCTCAAACATCACTTAAGCTATGTCTATACTGCAGCCTTCTTCTGCAAAAGCTTATGCAAATGAAGCACAGAGTAGAATATCACCACGTTTCATTTGCATAATTAATTAGCAGCCATTTTTGCACAAGAGGTTTTTACGCAAAAAGGAGCTGTGTAGACAGCTCCTTTTTGCGCAAAAATTCCCTCTTGCAGAAGAGCCGCTCTTCCTGAAAAAATGAGGAAGAACAGCTCTTGTGCAAGAGGGGGTTTTTGCGCAAAAAGGAGCAGTCTACACAGCTCCTTTTTGCGCGGAAGCCTCTTGTGCAAAAATGGCTGCTTATTAATTATGCAAATGAAGTGTGACAATATTCCACTCCACACTACATTTGCATAAGCTTTTGCGGAAGAAGGCTGCAGTATAGACGTAGCCTTAGAGTCCCCTCCTGCTCTCACTTTTAACTTAGATCATTTAAACAGAGGGACCTCTGTAGTGAGGGAAGTGCATGCTTTTTGGAGTTTATCTGTAATAAAACAATTTTTGTAGGAGCTGGGAACTCTGGACAAGGCAGAGGGGCAGGGGGCGGGGTGGGTGGCAGACATCTCTCTGCTGCCCAGAGTGTGGAATGTGCACCCCTCCCCTGGCAGCCTTCAAAGCTGCACACAGCACACTGCATGGGGCTCTGGTGGCGATTTAAAGGGCCTGGTGCTCCAGCTGCTGCTGCTGCAGTAGCAGTGATGGCAGCTGGAAGCCCTGGGCCCTTTTGACTCATCAGACTTGGGGCAGTTGTTCTTCCCACTCCCCTTGGTGGCCCTGAGTAGGAGGGGGCATGTGGGGGTCATGTATTTTAATTTGTTTTGCACTAATAAACCAGCAGGTTCTATATGATTGCAGTATTTAGCATATTAAAGATCAGAAGGGGTCTATTAATAAAGATGCAGGAATTGCTCCCATAAATGGTGTTATTGAAAGTGACTTTTCACTGGCCTGGTATTGTGTGATGCTGACAGGATTCCAGAAAGACTAAACATGACAGAATTTCTTCAGCAGTTAAAATAACTGGCCATTTTTAAGGCGTGTGTCTTCTCAGAGGTGCTACTGCTCTAGATATGCACTCTGAGGAAGATTCAGTGGCATTAACTGTGAAATTTCCAGTTTTAAACTTTTTAAAATTCTGGATTTAGCAAAACAGAAACGGGGCTGGTTTGCACAATAAAGTGATGTATGTGTATATGAAGCAAGTAAGGTTTATGTGAACTATACAGTTTGGTAAAGGTATCAGATTTCAGGCTCTTAAAGAATATTTCTGTTTGGAAAACTGTATTTAAACAAGGATACAGTAAGAAGCTTGTTAGTGTCAAATAAGCTTTACCTATCAAGTAGCTTTTTAAACTTTGGTGCCTTCAGGATTTTGATCAGTTGTATTGATTTCTGAAATAGTTTGGTTTCAGAATTCCATTGTTATTGAAATTCAGTTAGCAGGGTAGACTGCAGTGCTCCACAGCCTGAAAAATATGGATAAATCCTTCCTTATTTTAAGAAATTTTACAAAAGCATGTTTCCTTGAAAGGGTTCAGTATGGATCAGTAAGAGAAAGTACTTCTTCATTCTGTATCCCTTCACACTTTGAGTTTTCTTTTCTGTCACCATGGGCGTTGCCAAAGGTTTTGTCCATCACATGTCTGGGTTCAAATCAAGATGAGTCAAACGCTATTTGTTTAGGGTACTTTATATACTTGAGGACTGGTGATGGGACATTAGATAGGGAGGGCTCTGGGTTACCACAGAGAATTATTCGAAGTGTCTGCCAGTTGGATCTTACCTATGTGCCCGAGATTTAATTGATCACCATATATGGGATTGGAAGGAATTTTTGGCCTGGGTCAGATTAGCAAAGACCTTGGGTGGTGTGTGGGGGTTTTTTTGTTTGTTTGTTTGTTTTTTCCCTCCATCCTCTGCAGCATGGGTGTTTTGCTAGTTTAAACTAGTGCAAATGGTGAATTATCTGTGACTTGTAGGCTTTAAACTATAATTTTAAAATTTCAGTAACTCAGCCAGAAGTTAGGGATCTCTGGCTTGCAAAGTGCTGGAGGTCAGACTAGATGATCATTACGGCCTCTTCTGACCTTAAAGCCATGAATCTGAATACGCTACATTAATGCCAACCCATCAAACTAAAAATGTTCCCCAAGCCATTTTTTTAAAAAGTCTTCATTCACTCAGTTTAATTATTGGCTGGTATATTTCTTGTTAAAGAAAGAGGTCTGGATTGGACTTGCTGCTGATTGATTCCAGACACACTCGCATGCTGAGTACACTGCCTGAGGTGCATTCCCAGTTTCCTAACCTTTTCTCGTGTTGATGGGGTAAGCATGGTCAGGTCTCTAAAATACCAGAACACTTCTACACTAAAACACAAATAAGATTCAGATGGGAACTAAAACAATACTTGCTTGATTATTTTAGGTCTTGTGATTGAAACCGATGTTGTTAGACTTCAAATACTTTAGAATTTGGTAGAAGGCAGGAAGAGGGTTAATTGGTTCATTAAAGGTTGTTGGGTTTTTTCCTAGATCCTAGGATGTCACTGAAATACACAGTGCAGTGACCAAGCTAAAGAAGCAGTTGAATATGGAGTGCAAGGTACTAAAAGATTTCAAGTGGGATTTTCTCCTGATCTAATATATAAAGGAGAATGTTTGTAAGTTTGTGCACTAATAACTTGGACACTATAAGAGCTACCGCAACCAAATTTGCATGGGCTAAGCTTTCATCCAGGAGAACATTTTTAAGGTACTTTTGGACCCAATTGGGCCCGAGCTCAAGCTGTAAAAATCAAAAAGTAACCTGCCGCACTGCGCTGAGCTGCAGGGGCCGCCCCACCCACCCTAGATCCCATGCCCGCTGCCTACGGCCCCCTGCATTGTCTGGAACTCGTACCCTCCCACCCATGAGGTTACATAAGCAACCCTCTTTTCCCCCTGCCCGCGCCAGCACGCTTTGCCCCGAGCCCCCACGCAAACAACGGCTCAGGCACCCACCCTGCCCCCCGCGGCACCTGTAACCCTGGGCGCCCCTCCTGCATGTAACCTCTCCTCCACCCGGCATCGTGCCACCCCTCCTCTGGGGATGATGCGGGCCTATATTTTAATCCCTATAGAAATCAGTGCAACTTTTCTACCATTCAAAAACAGATAATGGGCTACTGTTTTTCTACATTTTGTTCCTCCAGTTTCCCGTATAGGCGAGGACTGGGGAATATTTCATTTCTATGTCTTTATCATGACCCTGAAGGCTCCACGCAGTACTGTATCTTTATTTTATCAGTTGTGTGTGTTTGTGTGAAGGTATTCGTCAGGAAACTGTAAATCGAGTTGTTGGCAGGCAAGTCATGCTTTTAGAAAGTCAACAAAGATTTGATGTATACTTTAGCGAAAAAAATAAAAAATGTTATGATTTGGGCAGAGATGTTTTTACTCAAAATCATCCTAAACAATAAGTCTAAGGGAGTTCACACTGTACTTCAAGCAAGATTGCATTTAATTAATGCATCTTTCTGAGCAGAGATGACCCGTGTCTGCCAATAGTGAGTGAGCAGAGTGAGGGCAGCTGGCTTCAGCAATGTTACTGAGCACATTCAGCCCAAGCCAAGAAGCAAATCTGGGGGGCAAATGAGCCTCTTCTGATCCCCTTCGCCCTCTTCCTCTTCCCCTCTTTACCCCTCTTGCCGCCTCTCTTTTTGAACATTTGGAAGAAAATGGCTGAGACCATATGCCCTGCCCAGTCGGTGCACTATGTTCCTGGCATGCCATGAGGCTGTATTTACTAGTTCACCAGTTACTTGGTATCCACGATTCTAGAATGTTCTCAAGCACTTTGAGTTTTGGAAAGTGTCATCCTATTCCACTTTCAAGCCATGGGGGAATTCTCCTCTGCAGAGAATACTAATTCTACCAGTGTATATATCCTTCGCAGTTCTCTTAAGCACTGCTGTCGGGACACCCTTTGTAGCACAAGGACTACAGATACCCTGAAGACAGTATGTTAGTGGAATTCCTTTTCAAATCTTAACTGCTCTGTAAGTGAAGCAACTGCGGAACTGAGCGCTTATCAAACAGCTGGAACACATTCTGAGGAAGCCGGTAGTGGTGATCAAGAAACTTACCGTTTTTAGCTTTTATTAAGGCTAAATTTACATTATGGCTGATAAGTATATGCTGGAACCAGTTCCTTATCACCCTGTCCTCCCACACACAAGTCTGAGTGCATTTTTTTGATTCAGTTTGTGTTTTGAAGGTTACTGTGCCTCAGCTTAAGGCATAATGTTTATTATACCCATTCCATTGTGTTCCATTCTATTTATATGTCATTTTCTTGCATGTGTGAACCACAAACTTGTTTTAAACAAGTTTTCAAAAATAGCCTTTGATAAGCAAGATCCACTGAGTAGGAAGTGGCACTGTAAGTGGTTAGGTGAGAGACTGGGATTCAATACACCTGTGTTCCTTTATCAGCACTGCCTGACTTGCTTGCTCAAACGCTTACTTCCCAACCTCTAAACTTGGATTAATTCAACGCTCCTAGAGAGAGCCTCTGATGAAAAGCACAAAGTAAAGTCTATGTCATAGAAAGGACAGTGCTCTTATGTGTGCTGTACAAACTTTTAAGTGTTATGCTTTCTAGCAGTTGGATAGGAAATTCTGTTACCTTGTTCTTGGCCTCTTACAAATATCAACTGTAGAATCAGCTGTAATGTCTAATCTCTTTTCTCTCTACCAGCATGAGGGATGAATTTTTTTAGAAAGACTGGTTGGATAAAACTATTCTGATTCTATTTCAAAAAGAATAAAAAAAAGTCTACTTTTGATATTTTAAAAAATGGAATTTCCATTGCTACTTGTTTCACTCGATTGATATAGCAGCTCTGCTGTTTAGAACTTGCTCAGGGATGCCTGAGCAATGTAGGTGGCCATTTTGTTGAAATTTGCTATGTACATGTGTGTACACACATTTTTCTTTCATTGACCCACTTCAGTTATTATGTGTGTCATTGAATCAGAATTAATTGTATTGAACTGAATTTTTATCCAATGTTAGGTAGTGCAGTTGTGTCTTTTATTGAGAATCTGCATGAATTTTGCTGTGCATTTCTCTCTGGGTTTTCAGAATAATCAAGATGGGTGTTCCTCCAAGGATGTCATTTTGACTTAATTTTGGGTACTGTGTGAGTCGTTAATGGATTAGTATATTTTCAGAATAATAGAAGCACAAATCTATTGGGTGCTTATCCTCTCCTGCAGGATGGATTCGAAATGGTGAGTTGCTTTGTGCCTGTGTTCAATAGGGAGCATCTGCCTTCATCTTCCCCTTAGGAGGTCACTTGCTTCTGTGCTGGGGTGGGAAGGCTGGGAGTTAATAGACTTCTTTCTACCCACATTAACCCTAAAAATGGTTGTTTACAGTAAAAAGGATCCCTGCATTAGTGAAAGTCAAAGGTATCCAGATGTTTACCAATAAATTCTGGTGGCAGAAGCCATCTCTTATGCATAGAGAAAAATTGAAGAAATGTATGTGAAAGAACAGGATTTGAATATGATATTGTCAGAATCTAACCTTCAAAAATGAGACTTGGAGAAGTGGCCATACTACGTTTGTTTTTCTTTGCATTTGTTTAATTTCATTTTGCAATCAGGAAGCAGAAATCCAAGTTTTGTTTCCTTTCTTTTAAAAGGAAGTTTTATTCATGAAAGATACAAATAAAATGCACCACTTCAAGGCTCTGGATGAGAACTCATCAACTGTAAATATGCAGCTTTTGTCCTGAATGTTTTAGGAAACTATATGCAGCCTGTAAATAATTATTCTGGAGCAAACAAAATCTCTATCACCGCTCTGCCTATTTCTATACTTGGAAATCTTTCCTCTTGCCTAAAAGCCAAAACTATCCACTATTTAGCAAATAAATAATTTTCATTTTAAACCAGAGTGTATTGCTAAGGCAGCAGAATTATTCCTTTTGGGCAGAATTGTTCTTCTGTGAACATGACTTACCGACTTGGAGATGTCAGGAGATCCATCCTCAGTCAAATAAAATTGAACTCAGTGGTCATTGTCTCCTTCAACATGAAGTCAAAGCTTCTCATCCTTGCCTCTTATGGTACTGTCCAGGTGTTCCCCTCTCTTACATTTCTGCTTTGGTTACATCCTGTGCAGCTGTGTGCTTTTCTATATTTTCTTTTTCCTTATGTGGTCTGCTTCATGTAGTCTTTCACATAGTCCCATGGGCTTGTAGTAGGCTTCCACCACATATGTATACTCTTTCCATTTTATTTTTTTGTATAGCTTTTCTGTGACATTCACAATAACTCTTTTGCATCTTCTTGCACTCAAATGATGCCATGCCTCAGATATCAGATGTTGCAAGTCCAGCTTACACTCCAGAAGTCATGATGTAAACTTTCAGCAGTGACTAGGCTTTTGGTAGCCTTGATTTTTTTTGGGGGGTGCCAAAGCTGAGATACCTTCAAAGACTTCTAGAGAACGTCTGCTCAGCATTTTGTGATGATCTGACCTGATCAAAGTATCTCCAATTGGGTAGTCAAATGCTGAAGCAAAATCACTAGTCACTCCTGAAAAATCTAGGCCCCTAACTTTTTAGACACAATTTTGCAACACACTACATAAATAATCAGATTGTAAAATCTCCATCTGAAATTGAAAAAGCAGTTAAAAATCTAGACAACTGGAGAGTTGAGTTACTTAAAGGGATCAGTTAAGTATAGAAGCCACACTGACCTCTTCAGTGAGGAATAAAAAATGTAGCAAATTCAGCAACTTCCTTTTCTTCTGCCTCTTGAGTCCTTTTTTTAATTTGTAGTTTAAAATGTTGTTCTTTGCTGAAATCTGCACGTGTTCACCATACAATGCCACAGAATGTAACAATCCTTTTTTTAAAAGTCTTATGAGCATTTCTTTTGGAACGTCAGTTTTAAAGTATATAAAAACTTTGATATAAAATAGATGCATACCAGAAGTTTCATATGAGAAGGGCTATGATAAATCTGAATAGCCAATGCCTTTTCCCATGAATATTTGTCT
The DNA here is from genome assembly GCA_030068395.1 of Apalone spinifera. NCBI lineage: Eukaryota > Metazoa > Chordata > Testudines > Trionychidae > Apalone > Apalone spinifera. The sequence continues at coordinate 20,600,631 of JANRFK010004149.1, forward strand.
AAATAATTGAATTTGCTTTGCCTATGTTTGCCACCTTCATTAATTCCCACCAATATGTTGGCATATAAGTTTGCAAGCAGGAATGCTTTGAGAGAGAGTAAAATTTACTCAACTGTTAGAATATTCACAATACAAACTTAAAACATGTAAATGTGAAGACTCACACCAGAAATCTGGATCATGGCTTAAATTTCAAAATGTTAATTATCTGAGCCAGCTACAAACTAAGAATTACTTGTAGGCATTTAGCAAATGTTTTCAAATAACTACAATAATGAAGAAACATAAGCTGCTGACAGAAAACTAGCAAACAGGTAAAACTTGTAAAATTATTCATTATGGATTAGTCTCTCAGCTTTGGTGATATTCTCGTCATATCCTTTTGGGGGGGAGGGGTTCTTACTCTTGTAAATTACATGTGCACCTTCTTCCCTCTTCCCACAAAGCACCTTCTCACTTTTTTTAATAACTCTTACATTAGTTTGATGCACCTTCCCTTAAACTTACAAAATGAGAAGATTTCTTGATTCATTTACTGCATGCAAGATCCTTAGCACACCACCATGTGCCATCACTTACATGGATGCCAAGTCATTTGCACAGTGAAGTGCTACTTTGACACCTGGCTGCATTCTGCAGCCTAAAAGGGATTGCTTTCAACCCTCTAGCTTATAGATCTTTTTCTCTGCAGTCTGTTTTTATCTACATAAAATAAAACAACTTTGTCCAATTTAACAAAAATATCCAAATGCATAAACACAGTCCCTTATGCAAACAAAATCTGGCTGTAAATCATAATGTCACTAATTTAGCCAAGTGAGTGTTTATGATTCTGATGTGTAAACAAGCAGAGTGTGTTCTTCACGCACTTTGAAATCTTGGGTAGCTATATCTACACAAATGTTTAACTCTATTTCATTATTGGTGAAATGTTGTACTAGTTCAGTTAGAGGTGTTGATAAAAATCCTAGCTAGCTACTTCTCTCCCCTAGGCATTTTTCCAAGAATGCTGAGAAATATTTTCTTCTGGAAAATCTTATTTATAAGATTCTGTTTATTGGTCACATAGTGCATGAGTCTTGTTTCTGATTTTAATAGATAACTATATATCACCCTCCAACCGCACATTCTTCTAATGTTCTTTGGTATATTTTCAGAAAGGCTTTAAATGTGTTTGTTGTTTATGGCAGTAGTGGGCACCATGATGGATGTGCAGGATATTTCTGTGTAACCCAAGAATAGTTTAAACAGTGCACTCCAAGCTTCTGCCCAAGCAATCAGCAGTGCTAGTCTGGTGAAGTGAAATGGTAGTCACACGTGATCTAGGACTCAATCCTGCTAGCTGAGTTCTCTGAGCCCATGCGTAAGTGTTCTGATAAAGTGATCAGCACCTCACAGGATCTTGTTCGTTGGTCTTTTAATCTCTATTGAGATGGTTTTTAAAGGTTGAAGATTAGTGCCAGTTAGGATTTATCTTTGTCTGTTTTTATGGGTACTTTTTCCCATCCAGCATATGTTGTATATATTAATGCAAGTATCTATAGAGCCTAGTCTGGGACTGGGTAGGAACCCATTAAAAGAAAAAGATCCTGCCACAAATTATGCTTGATGAGAGCCAGCGAAAAGAGGACAGTAAGAGTATTGAGTTTCTTTGTAGCAATCAGAGCACTCAAACGGCAGGATAAAGTCAAGACTATTTGTGAAGGCCAGAGACATGTTTTAAGATATGTCTCTGGCCTTCACAAATAGTCTTGACTTTATCCTGCCGTTTGAGTGCTCTGATTGCTACAAAGAAACTCAATACTCTTACTGTCCTCTTTTCGCTGGCTCTCATCAAGCATAATTTGTGGCAGGATCTTTTTCTTTTAATGG
>JANRFK010004149.1:20602602-20614222 GCA_030068395.1 Apalone spinifera
TTCCAGTTCTAGGAGATAGGCAATCTCCATTATTTAAAAAAAAAAAAAAAAAATGATAAGAAGCGCTGGTAAATGAACACTGAGAAAACTGTAGTATAAACCATTTCCAATCTAGATCGTAATCCCCCACTAATTGTTGCCCTTCATTAACTTCTCATTAGAACCTTTTGTATAATATTTATATACCCTGAGTCTGCATGAGTATGGTACATACAGTTCAGCTGGGTCTTGTGTTGCTGTTCAGATGTCCTCTGCCAGAAACAACTATAGAATTGTTCTCACTTACCTGATATTTGGTTTATTATTTCTGTTACTTTGCTGCTTAGGAGTCCTAATTGTTGACCAAGATCATGGCGTGCCCTGTAGAAATCTTGTTGAGTGGGATTATGCCCGCTAGTAATCAAATCTTTAATATTTACAGGAAGCCAACATAAACGGTTAAATAGAGTAGTTTGTATTTTGGAGAGTGGGAGGAGAGGAGATGATGATAAATTGCCTTTTTGATCCTAGAAAATCTGTTGTTCTCAAAGTCAGATCTGTTGTATCATTAAGAATCAAACGATTAGAAGACTCTACCTAAAAGCTACTTACTACTGACGTTTTTGTTTCTTTTCATTTGCTAGTATAGTTAAGCTACCTCCATAGCTCTCCGTTGTTGTGGTTTGCGATTACTTTGAATCACGTTTGTCCTTTTGTGTTTGGGTTTTACCCCACAGCTGTTGGTCCTGAGAAATGTACACAGCTGTATGAAAGCAAATTGCTGTCCAATTGGCACATCAACTTGGTATGCAGAGCCATTTTCTAATAAAATCACTCAGAATTCTGTATATCTTGTGTGAATCTCTTTGTAGTCAAATTGCACATGCTCTATAGAAACTTGCAGTAAAGAAAAGCCCCGTCTCTTTCCCTCTGCTTCCCATCTTGCTATAAGTCATATGACATATCTCAGTAAAAGCACATGGCTGACTGTTCATAGGACGCTGTTTGTAAACCCTGAAACACCAAAGATGCTGTGTGAAATGTTTGAATAGAATGCAAGTACTGCCGTGTAGTTAAGTCTTTAGCTATTACTTCTGTTGAATGGGTCTCGGAGTGGCTGGCAACTTCCACAGCTTCCTCCTTTGCCAACAACCAAAGTAATACATTGGTGAAAAGTAAAACTCCATATTAGAGTGTGTTTACAGTACAGTCTCGCAACTCTGCAATAGCTGTTATTTCTCAGCAGGCGAGCAGTACAAATGGATTATTTGTTTCTACTTGAGGACTAGTCCAGACCTCACTGACTTGACTTGAGTATTGCCACTGACTTCAGTGAGGCCAGGACTTGGGCTTTAGTTTAGAAGTTGGATAGGAACTAATGGGCGTAATGTATTTAGTTAATAAGAGTTATCATGAGCAGAAAAATGAACGTGGAAAGAGAACACTTCTAGCCATCACACATTCATTATTCATTTGAATAATAGTGTACTGGGGAAATATGTGGGGGAGTTGAGAGATGCAAAATGGAAAAGTTGAATTGTTGGCTCACTAATGATGATTTAAAGGAGATGTTAATAAAACCGTTTGAGTGTAAATTGTCTTTCAGCTTTCACCTGGCAGCTGCAAAAGGACATGCTGAATGCCTCAGAATTATGATGACACATGGTGTGGATGTCACGGCACAAGATGGTACAGGTATATTGCTGTGAGCCTTTCCTACATGTTTTATACTGGAGAAGATTTAGGCTTAGTCTAGACTACAAGATTTTGCTTAACTTGTCAGAAAGAAATGTGGGGGGGGGGGGAAGGAAGGAGGATCATAGTTATGCTGATGGTGCTTCAGCTGGGTTAGCTAATGTCATTCAAGAAATTGGTCTGGCTGCACCAGCAGAAGTCCTAATGTCCACATAGCTGCTTAAGCTCTGCTGCCAAAGGCTCCGACAAAAGTTGTATTTTCAAAATGAGAAGTCAGACATCAAACATGGCATGTGCAATTATGCAACTATATTGATTGTTGTGAAAAGTGGGTGACTGCTTGTACCATTTGTATTTGTTAGGTGCATTACTGCTTATTTGCAAACATCTTTTTGCAATTTGATAAAGCAGTTGCAGTAATTATGCATGCAGACACAAACACACACACTGTTGGTACCTTAATTTGTACCTTTATAGTCTTGAAAACTTCAATCCCAGGGTTATAAAATTAAGTATGCTAGTGGACACAAGACTACAAAATATTTGGTTCTCAAATATAAAACTTATTTTGTTAATTTCATATCTTCAGGATTCTAAACTGTTAAAAATATTTAGGCTTCACTTTTATGTGTATTCAGACTCTTACAACCACCCCTCCCCAATTAATTGTACTGCAGTGGCAGCAGGGCATTTCCTGAGGATTGATGACTGACTGGTAAGAGCTGATTGCCCGAAGCAGAGCTCAGGGCTATTTACCCTAAAGTGTTTTAGTTCTCAAGAAAATCCCTGTGCCTTTTATCATTAATACTTCAAAGAGAAAATGTGGGAAAACTGGCAGTTTTTAATAGATTATGGTGTTTTGGTTGGAGGTATCTGAGTGTAAAATGAATACCCTGTATGTTGACCAGCCAGTCCCTCTCTGTCTGTCTGTCTGTCTCAATAAGTGTTTTTAAACGTTGTGTGGACTAGTTCTGTTTTTGCCTAAAACACCCATGTCATGGGTCAGCTTTCTTACACAAAACAGAATATTTCACATGAGAGGTGCTCTGTGATTGAGAAGGAAGAATTCAAATTATACATGTAAAATTGGGAGAGAGATTAACTTGAAATCGTATGTTGACAGGTATAAAATTTGACCCAAAATTTGTCACTATAATCCTGTTTCAGGGCTGATTAATTCACTCATCATTTTCAATGGTGAGCAGCTGTTCTCTTCTGAGCTTCAAACTGATGTTTGTTTCAGTTTGAAGAAACTTTCCTTTGGTAGTCCAGTTTTACCCTCTGTTTTGTGTGGTCAGTGGCACTAAACAATGGCTCTTGAATATCATCGATATTAAAGTGCTGGCTCTTGACCGCTTCTTTCTCTTCTGCACAGTTAGAATATTCTAACTTTTTGCTCTCTGACCTCTTCTATTTCTTCCGAGGCTCTACACATAAAGGCTGATGAGATACTGCTTTTTTTTAATCTTGTTCTTATAGACAGTATTGCATTATGAGTTAAATAGTATTGAGAACTCACATTCATAAACCTGTGATAAAGGGAGTCCTCTGAGTATATGTCCCTCGTGAGTGCGTTACAGGTCACCTTCTTTGCCCGATCTGCAGAGAATACAAGTCGGTTACAGCCACAGCTAGAGGGTCCTGGCTTTTTACCTGAAGGTGTAGCTGCTCCTGCTTTTAGCTGTGGAGGTTCCTGGCTCAGTCCCAAGATGACAGCTGTCTCAAAAGCACTTGCAGAACATATCTGTACAACAATTCTGGAGAGATCTAAGGGAGAATGCATGATTATAAGCTCAAGGCATGATTATAAGCTCAAGACAAAATTACTTATTTTCTGTCAGTGTACCTAAATCTTGTGATATGGATAGGATATTTTAATACTGCTGTGGTCTCTAGGCTACGGTGAGCATAATATTGCTTTTTAAAGAAACAAAAGAGACACACACACACACACACACACACACACACACACACACACACACACACACACACACACACACACACACACACACTCTGTGTGTCTCTTTCTTTCTTTCTTTCATTCATTCATTCATTCATTCATTCATTCATTCATTCATTCATAAGAAAATGTGAATTAGGGCAATTGGATCAAATGCGCTTTTTGGATGTTAGACTTCTGTCCAGGCATAGTCTTACAAAGAATGGCCATACTGCTCAGACCAAAGGTCATTCTAGCCTAGGATCCTGCCTTCTGACAGAGGCCAAAGCCCCAGAGGGAATGAACAGAACAGGTAATCATCAAGTGACTCATCTACTGTTACTGATTTCCATGCAGATCTTACATAAGGTTGGCCTCAAACATGCCGGATCATAAACTGGGATTATTTTGTGGCATCTGAACTGAACCAGAAGTTTCTACTTTTGAAATAATACTTAATTGTCTTTTAATCTGGTGTAGAGTTATCTTCTTTCCCCAGCCCTGTCTTTGATACTGCTGGGGTGAAAACAGTACATACTTTAATCTCTGCAGTGCAGTTCATAATTATGAATACTGAAATTGCTTTGTTTTTATTAATTTAGGGCACACTGCTTTACATCTGGCAGTAAAGAATAGCCACCTTGATTGCATCAAGAGGCTTCTCCAGGTAAAGTAAAACAAAACTAAGTTATAGATCACTTGAACATATGCTCACTAGCTGTCTTGTTCCTGCTAAATGTGGATCTTTTAGATTGATGACCTGTTCCTCCCAATCATCTGTCCCAGAATCCTACATTCTTAATGTCAGTGAGCTTTAAGGCCCTTGTTCTGTGCACCACTGCCTATATTGGTGAAGGATAGCATGATATCCTCACTGAACTCCTTGCTTCTCCCACCTCCAAACCCGTTAGTCCTTGCAAGATCTACCTAATTTCTTGTGTTTTTCCTACAGTAGCTAGTAAAGAAATTAGGAGGATTGTGGGTAGGAGAATCAAATGCTTATTGGATAGTCGAGCTGACTAATCGCTCCCCCGCTTCCTCTATCAGAGGCAGCAAAGGGGGAAGTAAGAAGGGGTACTTCAAAGCAGCAGTGCCACACAGGATCCGTGCGGTGCTGCCGCGTTTCAAAGAGGCAGCACCGCACAGCTGATCCCGGGCTCTGTGCAGTGCTGCCCCTTTGACACGCCGCTGCAGCATTTCAAAGCGGCAGCACCATGTGGAGCCTGGGGTCAGCGGGGGGGTCACTCTGCTACCCCAGGCTCTGTGCAGGCGCTTCCGCTTTGAAATTTACAAGAGCCCCCCTCTAGGGACTCTTGTACATTTCAAAGTTGGCACGCTGCGTGCAGCCAGAGCCGGCTGCACACAGAGTTCTGTCCTTGAAATGCGGAAGTGCCTATCGACTAGTCGAAAGCAGAAGATCAATATGTGTCTTTGAAGTTGAATTTAATATGACTAGATAAATAGAGGTGGCCAAGCTGCGGGCTGCATGCAGCTCACTGGGGCTCCAACTGAGGCCTGGTGACCTTCTGTCTGACCACTCCTCCCCCATGCACACATTGGGGTACTGGAGCCCTGTATTTCCTACTCCTCCCCCTTCCTCCCAGCACTTCCATAGGAGCCATGAATCCACTGATTCATGCTCAGTCCCCACTCCTCCCCCTCCCATGCCCAGCTGCAGCGTTTGATCAGCTGTTCATGGCTGTTCACGCTATGGGAGGGAAGGAGAGGAGCAGGGACAGAATGCAAAAAAGGCGCTCCGAAAGTTCTGGGAGGGAGGAGGAGTTGTAGGAAGTACAGAGCTCCAGTGCCCCAGTGTGCGAGAGGCACATCAGGGAGTGGGACGGGGAGGGGGGACTGTGGGCCATAGAAGGAACCCTGGTGGGCTGCTGCAGCCCACTGAGATGGAGGGCCACTCGTGTGGCCTACTCACTGTTCTTGGTTGCCCATCACTAAGCTATATCCATCTTAAACATTAAAGTTTACATTTATTGGATTCCTTTATTGATGCATTTGCAACTGAGTCCACTTACCTGGTAGTTGTGCTATGTTTAAAAGCTTGAAGCTAATGGTTTTCATTTAATAAAACAATTATTTTAAAAATAACACTTTAATCTAATGCATCATAATACTAAAGTTTTATACACTGAATATGCCTTGTTTAAGGACTATAAGTTTTAACTTATTATGATGGTGAAAGTATTAAAGGAATGCCAGGATTTTAAAATTATTCAATGGCTGTTTTTCATTTTGAAAAATTTCATACACAGTTTATAAATTATTTATTATATAGCCATTTAAGATACCTAAAGATGAAGCATGCACTTTGGCTGCATTATTTATAGTCTTTGTTAAAGAAATTGTATTATACATTGGGTTTGATTTCTTTTTAAATAAAATCGGGGGAGGAGGGTGTGAGTACTTTTCACACAGTGCTGCTAGATTATAGACTTTACTGAATATAAAGTTTCCTTTATTCTGCTATTTTTGTTCTTCTTCATTGGCCAGGAGGATCATGGAACCATCTCTTTCTCTCAAGAGCATTGTCTTCCTGATACCGATATATATGTTTCAGCAAGGGGGATGAATGCTAATGTAGTTAGGACTTGTTGAGAAGAAAACCATCCCTTCTAATTATTAACCCTCTGTTTGTTGTTTTTTATGTACTGCAACTTCCGAGGTAGTTCACAAATCTGAAGAGATCATATCTCTGCACTTTTTTTCAGGAAACAAATATTTTGTGTTCTAAGCATTTTTTTTTCCTTCTACAGTCTAAATGCCCTGCAGACAGTATTGACAACTGTGGGAAAACAGCTTTACATTATGCAGGTAACTTTTCTATTGAACACTTGTTATCTGCTCTTATTCTGTCCTTTACACTATGTTGGACATTCTCCTCTGTGCTAAAGCTAGATAATTGCTAATCACATAGATCCTGTAATGTGTCCTATGATTTTCATACTATGATTGGAAAAGAAGTCAGCATAACAATATGATGCCTTAAAGTAGGGTATGCTTCACTTACATCATAGAACTATATTTCCTTCCCTTTTTTCTTTTATTTTTTTTTTCTTACTTATAAGCTTCTTGGCCTTCAGTGTTTCTCCATTTTTAAAGTTACAGTGAACAACTACCTGCTTAAATCAGTGGCATATCAGTTTTACTGATTGTAGTAATGTATGTCCAAAAGGCCAATAGACATCAGTGTTGATAAACTTCAAACAAGTGAATCAAACACATTGTGTTTAAAATCATGTATAGATATTCTAAAATATAACTTGCTATTTATTCACCATTAATTCTTTTTTTATTCTTCCCACTCCCTTCTGCTTAGACAGTGAAAAGAGACAAATGAATTTGCTTTGTTAGTTCTTGGACACTAGCACAATGCTGCGATCTTTGGTTAGCAAATAAAGCAGGGAAATGTATAAACCTATGCATATACCCTTTCTGTGGATATTTTTTTTTTGAGAGAGAGAGATTGTCTAATTTTTTTCAGTGTGAACATTTTAGTTGAAATCTTTGGTGCTCCCTGACAGTGCTCCCCAGATATTAAAAATTAATTTAATTGACTTATTCATTTTTTTCAGCTTCGCATGGCTGCCTTCAAGTAGTTCAACTTCTGTGTGAACACAAATGCCCAATTAATGTCAAAGATTTGGTATGTACTTTATTTCATTGAATACTTTAAAAAAGTTTATCATCTTTTAGTCTGGCAAACTTCTGTTACAGTAGTTTGAGCAATACTTTTTTCTAATTTCTCTTGTGTTTTTTCCTTGTGTGGAGGAGTGAGAGGAGTTGCCTTTACATCTGATTAGGGATGTCATTGGTTAACCAGTAAGCATTCCCTTTACTGCGTGTTGGTTGCTTGTTAACTGGTGCCTGGCCAGGCTGAAGCAGCCCCATGTCTGACGTGGGTAGGGAGGTGGGTTCGGCCTGTTGGGAGCAGCAGGTGGGGAAGTGGGCCCAGTCTGGCAGGAGCAGCCCCCACCTGCATTGTGGTTGGAGGGCCACTCCAGTCTGGCTGGGCCCTCTGTGCTGCAGGCAGAGGACTGCTCTGGCCTGGCTGGGCCCACTGTGCCAGGGGTGAAGGATCACAGGATCCCGTTTAATCGGTTAACCAGTTAAATGTAAACTTAACCAGTTAACAGGTTAAAAAACAGGATTTTACATCCCTACATGTGAGCTGCTGGTGCACACTAGGAAAATAAGTGCTTCACCTTATACAAAAAAGACCAAATTTGCCGCTCAAGATACTGAAGGATTAGTACTAGTGAAACAGAAAAAGGCATATGGTCTTGATCCAAAGCCCACTGGAATCTGTTGGAGGTTTGACTCAGGTGGGTTGCGGTTGAGACACATTGTATGGACAAGTCCTGACCAGCAAATCTGTTCGTTCCACTACTGTATTATTTACTGTTTGTATTACTGTAGTGCCCAGAACCACTGATCATGGACTAGGACCCTGTTGTATTAGGCACTGTGCAAACACAGGGGAAAGATGATTCCTGCCCCCGATGAGTTTGTAATCTAAGTATAAAGCAAGAGAGAACAGATGATTAGACAGGTTGACAGAGGAATACAAGGAAAGAATGAGGCAATATTGGTCAGTAAAATAGGCTGTGGTATCAACATGTCAGCAGCTTAACTGTTGTGAAGCCTATAAAAAGACTTGACAACTATTTAAAGACTTGGTTCCTAATTCATTGTACTCAGTAACCTGTTGAGACAGAATTGCTGGAAAACAGCTAAGGACTATCCCATCTCTAGTGTAGAAGAAAATGAAAATTCCCTTTTCCTTTATAGGGAAAATCTATCAAATGAGTGCCATGTGCCAGCCCTTCTTCTTTCCCCACATTTTATAAGGCAAAGGTAGCTGGTATGGTGAGCCCTTGTGCATTGTGTGTCTCGAATTTGAGGGGAAGAAGTACTTCTTGTGTGGCACAGATTATAGAGGCATAGAACACACTCCAAGTATAACTTGCGTATACATGGGAACACTGCATACTTGCTCATGTTGTGGAGTTTAGAATAAAGGTTTTGCGTTTTAATGTTGGGGAGACTGGTGGTTCATACTGCTGCTTCTTAACTGGATGTAAAGTAAGTTCTTTGGTGATGCTGTGAGGTTTTCTGGTCTCAATAGAAATGTGTGGACACAAGAACATGGATAAAGAGTACCCCATGACTTGACATCTTTTTTTCTCTTCAATGTTTGAGGGATTGGAAGGAAATATCCCACTTAGCCTTCCTGTAAAATAAAATGTTTGTTTAAGGATGACGGATGTTAAAATGCATGTGTCTATGTAATTTTCAGCGGTTACGTGTTTACACACAGGGGTGTTGCTCCGAGAGCCAGTGCGGGGCAAGCTGGCCTTTAAGCTGTCTCCCGCGAGCTCCAGCTCTCTCAGAGCTGTCTCCCTCCATTCCACCCCCTGTGCTTCTACCTCTGTATCAGAGGCAGCAGCATGGGGAGGCAGGCAGCTCCCTGGGAGTCAGTGTTCATGGAAAGCCAGCTTAAAAGCCAGTTTCCCATGTGCACCGGTTCCCACCTACCCTCCTTCCCCCAGTGCTGCTGCCTCTGTGTGCAACCATGAAGGTTAACCAATGAGCCCAGACTCATTGGTTAACAGTGTACACTATCACTTCCCTATTACAGACTAGCTAATAAGAAATTGAATAATCTTTGTCCATCTATATACATTAGGCCCTTTTATAGCTTTGGCTGCTAGTACCATAATATCTGAGCACCTTTCTATCTTTTAACATGTTCTCTTCACAACAGCCCTCTAAGGAGAAAGTGATTTTGATCCCCATTTTATAGAAGGAGAGCTGAGACCCAAAGGAACTAAGTGCTTCGTGTCTGTGTTGCAAGCAGAAAACTGAACCTGGGTCCTCCAGTGGTCCCTAACCACTGGATCATCCTTCCTCTCTGAATCTATTGAGACATTACAGATGGAGTCTACTTTTGTTAGCTGTATTCTGTATATACTTAAGATTTCAGAGGAGTTAATTTAAATTAGAGTAGCTACTATGAAATGTCTATGAGCAACACAAATCATTGAGTTGCAACCAAGCTTTTGAGGTCCTCCTAAAAAATATACATGACAGAAGATTGGAGACATGCCAGAGCTCAGACATTAAAAACACCCTTCTATGTTCTCTAATTTTAATATTTCTCTGGTCAGAGAAACATTTCCCTTGTGTCTGCCACTCTTGGTATTTGGTCTGTCACAAAACTTAGTCCTAGTATTTTTCTCATCACTTGAAGACTCATCTTGTCCTTTTGATTCTCTTTACCTAATCGGTGTTTAATTAATTCTCCACTTTTCTTGAGAAACATTTCCACAATATTAAATTATTCATCTAGGACCTGGGATATCTTGTGATCTGCTGTAGAGTTAACCAAATAGCAAAGGGAGAACAGATAACCAACAGCATTCCTAAAGCTATCCTGACTCGTATCTCTGTGGGTGCTCAGACATGGACTAAATTAAGTCAAATTACATGGCAACAAAGAAAAATCCATTGTTTATGAAGGAGAAATTGTACTGGATGTGCCTTATAATTCTTGTTCTGTAGAAGCAACGGTCATAGTTAGTTTAAATTAACTGCATTTTGTTGGTTAGTTGGGGGTTTTTTTTTTTTTGGTGGTGGGGGGGAGGGGGATGGATGGATGGATGAATTCTTGTTCATAGTTTCTTAAATGTGTTCTTAGGATGGGAATATACCCTTATTGCTCACAGTACAAAATGGCCATGCTGAAGTGTGTAGACATCTTCTGGATCATGGAGCAGACATCAATTCCAGGGACAAAAATGGAAGGTACAACAAAATAACTTTGCTGTATTTATGAGTTCCATGATGTTGACCTTTTGAAATTAAGCATTTTTCTTTTTTTTGGCCAAAATTCCTCAGAACTGTCATTAACAATAAACATTTACAACTGTGTAAGAGGCTGTAATCTGGCTGTGGGAGTAAGGCTTGGTGTATGTGTGGAGAGTTGTGGCTAAAGTAAAATTTGAAAGGGTAAATACATATGGCAAGTTGGCCCTTTTAAGACAGTCTTCACAGTTACCAGAGCGGTATAGAATGGAAGCAAATCACACTTCAAAATTCCTTCTACAAAAAACTGACCAGTAACATTCATGCACACTGTTTTGAAGTCTGCTTGGTTTTCCCACTGGATCTTTTTCCCATGTGTCTTAAGTCCATATTTCCCAGTTGGCACCAATAACTACAATATGTTCCCAGAAGGCTATTTCTTGTCTGAAAAGGCCATTAAAATACAGTGGTGAACAGATGCTGGAAAACTGTAAGAGAAGACAGAACAAAGGATTCAATGGTGGACATACTGACTTCTCCATAGCTGCACCATTTAGTAACGTTGAATTTATAGACTCTTATATATTGAAATTGCTTTACAAAAAAGAGCATCCCATGTGCATTTTTCCACTTCTTTTTGTACAATTTTGGTGATGGAATTAATATTTTTAAATTCATGGAATGTTTTAAAAAACAGTATTGAAGCTGCCAGAGAAAAATGGATTGCTGAAGAAATTGTGCATTTAAACAGTATAATAATATGATCTAGAGTACTTTTATTATTCTCTGGCAGCATATGGGAAAAATAAGATTTAGCCTTTACTTTGGACTTGCAGTAGAGCAATTTTTGCTCCCAGCTTATTTGAGAATAAAACTAGCCCATTTGTCCAGTTGTTGAATGGCTTTGTCCTTGTTTTAACCATACAGTGCTGTCTACTCTTAAGAGAAATCTCTATCTTTCACTCACAAATTTTCTGTTGAGACTATGGGAACCCTTGAAAGTTCATTGTGAGAGAGTGTTTCACTCTACACTAGACAGCAGAGGAGGTGCAATTCTGCTCTTTTTAGAAAACAGTAACCATGAATAGAAGGGAGGAAGATGGTACTAAAGGGGTGTGTCTAGACTACATGGTGCCGTCGACGGAGCCATGTAAACTAGTTTACCAGGCATAGGCAAAGAAGCGGGGA
>JANRFK010004149.1:20624447-20639498 GCA_030068395.1 Apalone spinifera
CCCCCCCCTCCCATTGTTGCCTCTGATGCAGAGACAGTGGGGCGAGGTAGGGGTATGCAAGCAGTCGACTAGATTAAGCCTAGACTTATCGGTTAATAGACTAGCCAACTACTTGTTCACCCCCCTATTGCAAACCTAAATAAAGTTGCCTAAGTGACCAAAGATCCTACAATTCTTATTTTACCCATCTCAACTTGTCCTTTCCATAACAGTGATGTCTGAGAGCCCACAGTTCTTAGAATAGACAATGGGCTGCCCATATGGTAGCTGTCTGTACAACATTCTGTTGGCTCTGTATACTTGACCCAAGTGAGCTGCAATTCTGTCCTCAGACACAGGTGTATTCACACAGAGGTTGTGCCCATAAAGTCAGTAAATGCAATACTACTTCATGTAAGTTGTTAAAACAGTGTGTTTTTCATTGGGAAATGTGAGCATTCTATACAAAAGCAGATTTGCGAGCAGAAACTGAATGTTTAAAATGATCAGGATAGTGGAGGAAAATTAGGCAGAGAGCCAAGAGAATTTGGTGTGGATGGAGTCAGAATGGTGGAGATGTGGGCAGGAAAAAGAGTAGCAAGAGTAGATTGGAAGATGGGGGGGGGGGGGGAAAGAAAGTAGAGATAGAAAGGTAAATAGAAGAGAAACAATTTCTGAGAGAGGTAGGGAAAAGCAGGCGAGGCAGCTGGAGAGCAACCGGCTGGGAGGACACATCTGGGTGCAGACCTCCCAGTACTGGTGAGGCGCATGCTGGCCTGCAGGATGGGGAAGGGGATACTGCAGAGCTGACAGAGAAAGAGGTCCACTTAGTGTGGACAAAGTGTTGCAGTGTGGTTGGGACCCCTAAAACATTGTTTACCTAGCAGCCACCTTGTGTGTCCAAGATCAAGGTAGAAATGCTTTTTCAGAATCCAAAAGAAAGGCACAAATGTTCTCTTAATGGGAAAAAAGTATTTCTTTCCTCCTTTCACTCTACCTCCTTTTCCTTGATAGATCCATGAGATGTCCAAGGAAGTTGGCAAGTTAAAAGAAGCATTGAACAGCCTTTCTCAGCTTCCCTATTCAACCAGTGCACCCAAAAGACAAAGCCAACAGCTGGAGGCATTACAACAACAAGTGAAACAATTACAAAATCAAATAGCTGTAAGTGTGGATTTTTAAATTATAAACTCTGGCTGCTCTTACCGCTAATAGGATGTGAAGCCGCCTTTACAGTGCTTTGTATGCCCAGTTAAAATGGAGCATTACCACTGAGTATAAGAAATAGATGCTTAATGCGATAAAGTGTACCCTTTTCATATGTGCTGTCATATCTGTGAATGATATGCAAGGACTCATTCAGCAGTAATACAGAACTGAGTTACCATGCCCCAGTATATTCCTTAGAGGTCTCACATTTAGATCAGTCAAGTTCATTCCATTTTCTGCTCTGGAGAGCTGGGAAATAGTGCAGTAGGTCACAATAAGGGAAATGACACTGCATGCACAGTATGAAGTTGAGTAAGCACCTGTATTAAGGTGGAGCATTAATTGGTGTTAAAAGGATTGGCTTAACAAAATAATTATGGGACCTCCTAGGCAGATATCACATCTCTGTACATTTGTTCATTTTGCTGTGTCACAAGTGAAACTAAACTATATAGGAGAGAAATGAGAGTTTAGAAACCCACAGCTTTAAATGAGTATCCAAACCTCTGAGACCATAGTGCCATTAGAGCAAAGTTTAATAGTTGATCCAAGATGTTATGACTGTAATAAAATGTGGTGTATTTGTGTGGTCCTGGCGCCAGGATTCATAAAGTACACAGGTTTGCACTGGGTTTTTGTGTTGCTCAGAAAGCTGCAGAGTTAGTTATTGATTAAGGTCTTTCTTTAAAAAAAAATGTGTATGCTACAATAAGCCTGATATTTTTGGCAGAAATAATCTTTCAGCTTTTGGACAAATTTCTATCTAAACAGTACCATATTTTTAAAAAACTTTTTTTTTTCTTTAGAGTTTGTGAACTGCTTCAAATGGTTTTAAAATTGTACCTTCCCATTTATAAATAAAGGGCCTAGTGCAGCAGGACATGAAGACTTCCACGCTGGACAGAGCCCAAAATCATTTTTTTAGCCACAAAATGCTCTTCCTGTGAGTTATGGAACCGGTCTGGTAGTGTGAAAAGTGGTGGTGGACGGGGGGCGTTTTGCGCGAAACCCTCATTTTGCACAAGAGCCTTATGCCTGTCCCAGAGAGGCATAAGGATCTTGCACAAAATGGGGTGTTTGCACCAAAACCCCCCGTCCACATTGCTTCTTTTTGTGCAAAATACCCCTTGCGCAAAAAGAAACAGAAAATATGCTAATGAGATCACAACTTATGCTAATGAGTCCCTCATAAGCATATTTTCTTCTGGAAAAACTCGCAGTGAAGACAAAGCCCTACAGTGATGGGAGAAGCACTACAGTAAATGTAGACATCACGTTACTTAGGACTGAAGACTTATGGCTGTCTTAGCCGAATGCCATAGTTCTGCAGGAGCCTTTCACCTCTGGCTGCTCTTGGGGCAGAAGTGGTTGAGGGAGAAAGGGAGAGAGAGAGAGAGACCAATACAGCCAAGAATTGCCAATCATCAGGTGGTCAGGACATTCTCACCTGCGATGTGGAAGTCCCTGATCTGAATGGGGCAGAGCACAGGGCTGTTGTGGCCTGGATGTGTCCTCTCTCTGGCTCCCCAATAAGTTTAGGAAAGGGATGGTAAGTTAAGGCTGTATGGCCCACTTGTTTTAGCCTAATTTCTAAAACAGAACTTAAGGTTTACTTAAAGAGAGAGTTCTTGATCAGCATTCTGTGACCACAGAAGAGAGGCTTGTCTGAAAATGTAATAATTTCAGAGGTCCATAGGACAGAATTCTTCTGACCCTCATCTGCACTAAAAAATGTACTCATTGCTCACACTCTTTTCAACAATTGGTGCAGTTTAACTGTTGCTGAAAACTGTTTAACAGCAAGGGGTTTAGTTTCATTGCAGAAAAATCAGCCACAGTTTCAGAAACTGTAAATGACTTTGGTTTCATCTGGTCTCTGATGCAGTTAATTCATTTTGAGCACCAACATTACATCAGAAAAATATTTGTGCAACTAGATAAAGTTATATCATCTTGGTGGATCATATGCTGCAAGGGGACCTATTATGACTGGCCTGATTTGTACAGTACTGCTTGTTATAATGCATGTCTGCCGATGAGCAAGAGAGTTTCCTGATACAAGTAAACTCGCTTTAAAGATACCATTTAATCATAGCTATATATATCCATATGCTGTAAAATGATGTACTTTAAGTGAATTTGCATACACATTCCTTGACTTGGCATCTTAATATTATTAGGAGACAAAGAAACAGCATCAGGAGATTGTATCAGTTTACAGAATGCATCTTCTCTACGCTGTGCAGGTATGATTGCATATATTTTGGTCACATGATGTATGTTGTGTTTTAATGTAAGAAGTCCCTTCTGCAAATCTAGAATGAAAATAGCATCTTATCTTTTGGATACTCTAGACAAAAAGTGTGAATATTTAAGCAGAAAGTATTGGAAAAGATTGGGAGTTGGGGGTTAACATATTTTTAAAACCTACTTATTAATGTAAAATTTCTAAAAGAGTAAAAAGATGCTAGCCTTAAACTTTTTTCCCTTTCTGTCTAGGGTCAAATGGATGAAGATGTCCAGAAAGTGCTTAAACAAATTTTAACAATGTGCAAAAGCCAGTCACAAAAAAAGTGAAACTGTTTGTATTAATTCCTGCCGTGCTGCCATGGTGTGTTGCTACATTCACCTTAACAGAAGATTTAAAATTGGCAACTTGCTGCTGCTTTTTTTTTGTTTAAGTGAGCTGGATTTGTCTTTGTCACACTTCCCGTTCATTCTGTGTACTGTGACCTAATGCATCTGCACATCTTTCCCCTTCCCACAAATTTAGTACTGTTTTCATATCTAAAATTCAAGTATATTTCAGAGTTATTACTTTAGCTACCCTAGATGTGAACTGTGGTCCACGGTGTTGTGTTGTGCTTCCCCGTTTTCTCCTTCAACATGGAGATACTTTCATTGAGGGTGACAAGTCCTAGCATGCAGTGCTCCATCTTGACACGAATAGTCACACCTGCTGAATAAAGGTGAATTCTCCATTCTGAGTTCTGCTCCTGGATATTGAAGAGGAGTTGGGGTGTTCTAATCTGCTCTGTATTTTGGCCCTCCAGCTCCTAGCATCTTGTGAGATATTACCTTTGGTTGGGGCAAAGTTCATTCACCCGGAGGGTAATGAACAAAAGCATGTATTTGTGCAGAATTTTGCTTAGTGAGTCAGAGCATCAAGCAATGGAACTTGCCTGTAATTTGTTTTAGATTTAACAAGATCAAATTTACACTTTACTATGCCCATTGTACACTGAGTATGTAAAATCCATGCCAACATCTTGATAGTTAATTGCATTGTTTCAATGTTGGACATAATCGTTTATAATGTAAACAAAAACCCATTTAGAATGTAAAACCATAAATCATGTGAACCTCAAAGTTCTGTACAAAATAACTCTTTTCGATAGGTCAAACTATGCAAATATTCACACTGCTGTTAGCCATAGACCTCAGGAAAAAATAATACATATGCTTCAAACAAGGGATTCTAGTGAATGCAGGATGTTTACAGTGAGCAATGATGCCTCACCGTTCCTAACCTCTCTTTTGTAAAGATCTTCTCTTCAATATATTTTTTATTGGCCCTCCAATGAAATTTTTTTGTAACTAACCATTTTGCTACATGACGTTTGCATTAAACTATAATGATAAATATTTTAGGTAACCATGTTTGACTCTTTTTACCCAAAGTATTCAGCTAGACTAGAGTAAAGCATAGTGAAGTATTCTCAGCTCAGAAAAAACTAAAATAGATCTGTCAGCGTATCCAAGAGCATTCAAGTGTAAATGACAATTCATCCTGGTTCATCAAATGTGGGAGTACATGATACATACGTGCTGTTATTGAACAATAATTTCTACAAGTTTCTTGGACAAGAGGGGCATCATTGAAACCTTTGTTTTTAAGAATTAAAAGTAGACTTGGAAATGCTTCATGTGGTATAATGACTATATAGTAGAGAACTATGGAAGTATATTTCTAAGAGCACAGTACATTTAAGGGTTAAAACCATTTTAGTTTGCTGTTTCACTTATGGCATTGGTTTTATTCCTGTCGATGGAGATGTTTCCAGAGCTACATAATCTATGAAATTTATAAACTCCTAATTTGACAGAATCTATCGTGCCTCAGGCTTTTACTGGATATTTTATGCACTTACATTAGATAATTCCTAACAATGACAAAGCTCAAAAGGATTAAAAACTTTGTGGCAGGCCTTTCTGTTGTTTTTCTTAGATTGTTTGTTTAATGCCTGCTAATTTTGGACAGTATTTTATAGTTAGACAATTTGGAAAATACTCCAAAGAAATGTGAAAGGACTTGTTTTCTGCAGCACTTAAAAATGTCAAGCATGCAAATGCTGCGAAGTTTAAAACTTGATGAACCATTTTATAGGTTGCTGTTCAGATTTAGTCTTATACCTTGTTTTGTTATGCATATTTATTACAATTATCTTTGTGAAATATTGAAATTATACACTATAGCATAGCATTTGTTCTTGTATGTAATTTACAAAATGTTTCCTTATGCAGCAAATAAACTATTTCCATTTTTTCATCTTTGTTCTTTTTGTGCATTCAGCTAGATGTTGTTTATACTACGGGATATCAGATTATAGTCTATAATAAGATCTGTTAACTAACCATTTTGCTACATGTTATATATAAGATCTGTTAGTCTATAAAGTGCCATAGGACTTCTCGTTGTTCTTGCAGATTCAGACTAATATTGCTACCCCTCTGATACAGATTATAGTACATGTTCCAGTTATATTAAGCTATATAATACTATGGTTGTATTGCTGTCAAATATGTAAGTAGTTGAATTTCTGCTAGCTGATTAATAAGGTTAAAGCTGTTTCTCAAATGGACAGTCCCCTAGAAAAATGAATTGAAGAAAAGAACATAAGGCAGTTAATCAAGACACATTTATTTTAGCATGTCAAAATGCAGTCATCCAATGCTCTGACTCATATAATCAGTATAACTATTGTTATCCAATATAAGAAATTAATAGTATCCCAGATCCCTCAAAACTAAAGCATTCCCATTGCTCACTCATCCCAGTGTGTGAAAAGACATACGCATATCCTGGTGGGTCTGTGTCCAACCTCATTTCTCCTTTTCAGCATGGTCCACTCCTACAGTGAATTGCACTTTGAAGACCCACTCTTGAATCACTAGTAACATGGAAGATGTAACTGAAGAAGATTAGTTCTAAGGTTTGAATCTACCCTGAAGAGTGACCCATGTAGAAAGGTCAGTTTCTCGGGTTGGATTTGGCCAACAAGTTGCAGTTTGGTCTCCCAGGAGCTGACCAGTGCACTTTGAAAACAGGGAAACCTTTACAAGATTTCTCAAAGTAATCCAGAATTGGATTTCATCTGAAATGAGTTGACTAATTACATGTTATAATCTAATGTCAGACTATCAGCATACTACTTTTTGATTACAGTTTGCTGATTATACTAGTGAGTGCAAACTGATTTATTATATGGTATTCCACAAGAAATACAACTTCTAAATAATCCTTCAGTTCCTTCCACTTTGTAGTCTC
Source organism: Apalone spinifera (assembly GCA_030068395.1). Taxonomy (NCBI): domain Eukaryota; kingdom Metazoa; phylum Chordata; order Testudines; family Trionychidae; genus Apalone; species Apalone spinifera. The sequence goes on from JANRFK010004149.1 coordinate 20,631,184, forward strand.
CTTGGATCATTCATGTTCCTTTTGGAAATAAGTAACTGTGTAGTAATCTTTATTTTTAAGTGGATGTTTGTATTAAGGCTATTTGCTAAATCAGTAGTTTTGAATCTACCAGTAGATCTTGGAGCTTCTGATAGGTGATCCTGACTGGTTTGACCAGGAAGCTATGGAGTGCTGGTTCTTCATTTGCCCCTCCAACCATTGTCATGCTGCTCCTGCTCTCTACCTTGGAGCTGCCCCCCTGGATGCCTCCTGCTTGCTGGGCAGAGTGTGGGAGGGACAAGACAGAGATCTGATGTCCGTGTCCCTCCTTCCCCCCACTTCTGTACCCTATCTCCACACAGAGAGAAGGGGATGGAGGGAGCTTGGCAATGAAAATCTGTCACTCACAAACACACAATGCCCTTCACTCTCTTCTCCCGACCCAACACAAATGTGGGGGGTGGTTGTTACTTCTGTTACTGCTTGCAAAGTGGGTTAGTTTAGGTTTTTGACTGGTCTGTGCATTTCATAATTTTATTTCTCTTACACTTAAATTTAATTCTTTGGATAGTGACTTCTAAAAGGCCAAACCTGTCATGGCTGGAGCCATTATCCCAATGGTAATTGCTGCTCCTGGAAGTGGCTAGCATGTCCCTGCAGCCCTGGAGAGAGGCAGAGCAGGGGGTCACCACATGCTGTCCATGCCTGCAGACACCACTCCTGCAGCTCCCGTTGATCAGTAATGGGGAACCATGGCCAGTAGAATCTGTGGGCTCAGTATCTGTAGATATGGGCAGCACATGGCACCATGGAGTCATTTCTGTACATGCCAGGCTGCTTTCAGGAGTAGTGTAGGGCCATGGCAGGAGTAAGCCTGCCTTAACCCCACTGCTCCATCACCCAGAAGCTGTCTCTGTTACATGGTGGCCTTAGTCCCATTGCTCCACCACCCAGAAGCCATCTGAGTTAAACAGTGCCCAGCCAGAGCCTGCTTCCTGAACACCTGTCCCTGAACCCAACCTCCAGCCCCAGACTTGAGTCCCCCTGCACCCAAATTCCTTCCCAGTGCTTATATCCTGAAACTCCTCCTGCACCCCAAGTCCCTGCCCTGGGCTAAGCCCAGAGCCCCTCCCACACTCCAAACCCCTGGGCCCAAGACCAGAGCCTGGACTTCAACCCCCTATCCCAGCCTGGTGAAAGTGAGTGAGGAAGTGGGATGGAGTGAGCAGGGTGAGGCCTCAGAGAAGGGGTGGGAAGGAAGTAGAGGAAGGATATTTGGGTTTGAGGTCAATTTTTACATTGCACTTAAATTGAAAAAATGATCTTGTGGTTAAAAAGGTTGGCGACTACTGTGCTAAATAAATACCAGACACAGAAGACCTGCTACGTTAACATTTGTGAGTTTTAGACTACCTCATATTGTTCAACTAGTGGCATTTTAAAGTGCAGTTCTGCTCCATACTGACTAAGAATGGCACCAGTTTACTCCACAGATTAAAAATCTGTTCAGTGGTTGAAAAGTTTTTTACTCCCATTAACCTTGCGGTATAATAGAGGAATGGAGGGACCTGGATTCTATTTTTCGCTGACAAATCAACATAATTATTCATTTTACCTTCCATTACTCTTGAGCAACCTCATATTGGGGGAGGAGGTTTACGTAAGTGTAGCTCAGGGTGACAATCCTGTAGATTTTGTACTGTTGAAAGGTATGTGCCTAAGCCAGCCCAGAAAGAACCCAGTTTAACTTTCAGTTCGCAGAGGGAGTGTGCAAAGCGGATAGCATGAAAACCACCTTTTTCCTGTGAACTGAGTAAAACTGTTTTCTGTCCGGCTTGAGGCAATAGAACACTGTCATGTGTTTGCTCATCCCAGCACCGGGCTTTTGAGACTTTTACAGGGATACATTAACTATTTATGACCAGTTTAATAATCCCTTCAGCTCTATTCGACAGTGATCAACTGCAGCAGAGATAGATTCAAAGTATCCATTAAAAAGTTTCTGCTTGCCTAAGGAAGAATGCTGTAGCTCCAGAAATTGCTCCAAGCAGGCATCACTAGTTCTGGCTGCTAGTAGGGAAACAATAGAAATTGTTTGAAAGCTAAATATCAAGTGAGCTTTAAAACAGTGTGACAGACCCAGATTAGATGGCTGTCACACTAATGGAGGGCAGGTTGCAGGGCACTGGATAATCAGTTTTCTATTCCCTGAATAAACTCCCAGACTATGTCTACACTGCAGGCTTTCTGCGCAAGAACAGTTGTTGTTGCGCAAAAACTTGCTGGGTATCTACACTGCACGTGTGTTCTTGCACAAGTAAATTTACAGTACAGCGTCGGAAAACAGGGATTCTTCCAGAAGAGTTATTCCTCTCCCCACGAGGAATAAGCCCTCCTGCTCAAGAGCTCTTCCACAAGAAGGCAGTGTAAACAGGCAACATGATTTTCTTGCTCAAGAAACCCCTATGGCTAAAATGGCCATCAGAGCTTTCTTGTGCAAGAGAGCATCCATGCTGCCATAGATGCTTTTGCGCAAAAGCACATCTCTTGCGCAAAAGCTCATGGCAGTGGGGACACGCTCTTGTAAAGACCTTTTTCACAAGAACTTTTGCACAAAACAGTTCTTATAGACTTTAAAGTCAGAAGGAACCATTATGATCATCTAGTCTGACCTGCTTCAGAACACAGGCCACAGAATCTCACCCACCCACTCCTGGAATAATCCTCTCACCTATATCTCAGATATTGAAGTCCTCAAATGATGGTTTGAAGACCCCAGCAAGTGATCCGTGCCCCATGCTACAGAGGAAAGCGAAGAACCTCCAGGGCCTCAGCCAATCTACCCTGGAGGAAAATTCCTTCCCAACCCCAAACATGGTGATCACAATTAATGGGGAGGAGCCTGCAGTGTAGAAGTAACCCCAGAGTCTGCTGCCCTGTAATTAAGGCAGGCAGATACCTGAGGCTAATTAATAGCTGTCCAGAAGGAGCAGGCTAATCAAGCACCTGAAGCCAATTAAAGCTGGAGTGCTGTTTTAAAAAGGTTCCCTGGAGGGGGAGAGGAAAAGAGGAACAGACTGAAAGGAGGAAGTGTGTTTGCAGAGAATCTCAGAGAGGAAAAATCAGTCAGTAACCAGAGAAAAGGTACTAAGGGGAGCATTTGCGTAAGTGGCCCAGGGAAGAGGCTGCAGACTTTGGGCTAGAGCAGGGCTACTCAACATGTGGCCTATCGCCCATTTGTTTGCAGCCCAAAGTGCAATTTGGGTTTATGTGGGGTTCAACATGAAGCCCATGGGTGGGATCCTTTGAGCGTAGCCTCCACTGGGAACATGCTCCACAATGGCGAGGTGTCTCCCAGACGGGGTGAGCATTGAAAGATGCAAATGGACAAGGTGGCTGGAATAGACAGGTACAGGGTGTCAGTGTTTCTAGCACCCAGGGAGGAGGTGTCAGGAGTGTTGGGGCATTGTGGGAAGTTCTTTGTATTTATGCCCATCAATGTAAAAGAGGCTATTTGCATGTATGCGCAACCACAGTTAAGTTGCGGCCTTCGACATGTGCTGTGAGTATCATTGTGGCCCCCAGGACTTCCAAAGTTGAGTAGCCCTGGGCTAGTGTGAAAACCCAAGCAGTTGCCACTGCTTAGGGTCCCTGAGCTGGAACCCAGAGTAGTGGGTGGGCCCAGGTTTCCCCCAAACTGCTTGCACCACAGAAAGAACTCATTCTGGGAGAAGGAGGTCCAGGATTATGGAGATATCGCCTCCTCCCCATTAATTGACTTTGCCGGTGATGAAAATGGCTCAAACTGTAACCCTGACCTCTAGAAAAACACAAGAAGTATCTTATAGGTCACACTGAGCCTCTGAAGCATATAATGACTGCCTAATGAGTGCAGGACTCATGAAGCATAGCTAGAACTTGCCACAATAGATATAGTGTGCATTATGGCAACTTCTTTTCCGAGTGCATGATACTCTTGGTCTTGAATGATTGTATCCCACCCTTGGGAGAGTGTGTGTCTTTGTCCTATCTACTGCCTTGTCTACCTAAGGAGTTTATGCCCCTGTATTGTTTCCAGTGGTTCTTTAGCTTCAGTGGCTCTGGCTTTTAGTTCAGAAGGTGCCAACTTCAGACTACACTGTTGGCTCCAGCTGGGAGCCATGTCCCAGCTGATCACTCCTGTGGCATTTTAGAGTGATAGAGTGTCATTGCTTCCAAGGGTTTTGCTGTCTTGATATGTGCTTGATTAGGTCATTGCAGGTATGTTCACAGTCAAGGTTTTATTGTATGTTATCCACACAGACACACACACAGCCTCTCTTCTGCTTGAATTAGCACTTCTGTTTGTTCAGACTAGTACTGCAGGTTCTACTAATACATTCTCCAACAGCCTGAAATGCCCAGACATTTAGCTGGTCATAGGATTTCCTGCCAGCAGCTGCAGACTGGAAATAGGCAACTTTGTGACACCATCCCCCTACAGACAACTAAGTTAGTCCAATTCTTCCTATAAGCTGATGGGTTGCCTGACTGTTGGTTTTTTCACAAATATTGTATTTAATCCTTTTCTGAGGCCATAGTAGGGCAGGAACCTTATATTGAGTTTGTCTAGGCCTCAGGCTGGATGTGATAGTCTTTAGGGAATTGTTCTGAGAGAAAAAATATGAATATACTCATCCTGAGCACCTCCCAGAGTGGGGAGCTTGACCCACACCTGCACAGCTTCCCTATCTATAAGATGAACCCTTCCAAACACTTCCTAATTACCCCTGTGGCCAGAGATTCCTCCATCTTGAACCAAAGCAGCAATAGCCTCCTGCGTTCTCAGCCACCAATGTGCTTTGGGCAGTGCTTAATTTGTAATGAGAGGTGTTGGGGCTCAAGCAATTTTTCTTACATTCATAACTGATGCAGCAAGCCCATGGGTGCTGGGCTTAGTCCTGGCACAAAAAAGCAGGCACATATCCCCAGCAGGGGGAATTAGCTGTCATTGAGGTCACACCATGGGAGAGCAGGATTTTTCTGCAGGAAAAGAACCTCTGAGGGACAAGGGAAAGCTGTTGATGTTCTTCACATTACAATTCTGTCAAAAGCATTTCAGGTGGAATAGGCAGTACGAACAATGTGCAGGGATCCACTCTTCCCTCAGCCCTGTGCATAGCTCGCACCTTCCACATTCCCCTGCTTGACTTCTCACCTTGGCAGCATGGTTCCTGAAGAAACTGGGTTGCCACTAGCAACTTAGCAGCCTGTAGCTGGACTGTAGAGGAAATTCTGTGGAATTCAATGCTGATTGGAGCATTACTGAGCTCCCAGGGCTGCTTGGGTGTGAGAACAGAAGGAAATGTGCCTACACTCCACCTCCATACATTGCTACTACTGTCCCAGGTCCTCCTACAGGGTCTCAGGTGCTGAAGGGGGGGAGTTTGCTATGGAATTTGCTACTTTGTATCCACTACAGACACAGCAACCAGAGGGAATACAGGGATTGAAAATGCCATAGCCCCTACAAAATGCACAAAACCTTTTTAGTTGATGGTTGAATCTTGTGTTTGCATTTTCTACCCCTTTTTCTGCTGGAAAAAATAACGTGGCTTTACTCTGATGCTAAAGCTTTGGTTAACAGTGTTACTTCAGCACATTTCAGAAATGCTCTTGTAGATTTGTCTCCGCCATTGTGTTTTCTTTCGACTATCTGTGTACTTAAAACACTCCAGATGATCAGAACTGGTGATTCTGACACTTGTGCTGAAGCACTGTGTGTCTGTATCATCATGCTGCAGTTTAGAAGCCATCTGCAGCAGATGCTATTTATGATTTTTTTTTCCCTTTGTATTCTGTGTTCCTAATCCATTATCTTTCCCTTCATTCAGTGTTGCTGCCAATATGCTGTCATAAAGAGTTGTTTTAGCTTCTCCGCAGCCACCTTATCTTTCTCCTGAAAGATACATACATATGATCTGCCACTGAGTGTTTGACAGATGTCCTGCTTATTGTATATATTTTTAAAACACTTTTTAGGTTTTGTATTTTTTGCTAGTTGCTCCTCACTTTTTTTTTCCTCCTGCTTAATTATTCTACTTTTTACATTTTATTTACCAGACTTCATGCTCCTTTCTATTTTTCTCACTAGGATTTTATCTCCAGTTTTTAAAGGATGCTTTTTGGCCTCTTACTACTTCTTTTATTCTGCTGTTTATCTATGGTGACATTCCTTCCTGAGATGATATGTGTAATCTTGCTGCCAGGTGAAGCCTACAGCAGCCAGCACTGGGCCCAATATCTAGGACTTCCCCTCAATCTATCCAACACAGAAACAGCTCAAGCCCTCGCCTACTAACCTGGGAAACTTACACCCCCTTGGGTGCCTCTGAGAGGCAATGCTTCCCAACTCACAAGCACAGAGTCTGAATGTAAAAAACTTTTAAAGAGAGGGAAAGTAAGTTGGCATTAATTTGGGAAAACACCACAATCCGAGTTCATAAATAGACAATGAGTAGAAGTCTCACCCCAAGTAGGTCAGGCAGTGTCCTTTTCCTCTCAGGTATTTAAGTCTAGCAATCTAAATGTCCCTTTCACAGGCTCAACTTTCTCTGCACCCCACTCACAGTTGCTGCCTTTGGTCAGCGCAGACCCAGAGTTTAGAGGTGCTTCTGCAGAATACATCTCCCATCCTGGGTGAAGGAGGTGAAGTGGCGTCTTACTCACTCAGCTGGTCACTTGCTATCAGCCTGCTTTCTGCTGCTGCCCTACTGGCTACTTAATGCACCTGAAGGTCACCACCCTGTTGGCCTTTCATTGCATTGCTGTACCACTGTCCTGATGGCTGTCAGTCACCATCTGTTATCATCCACCTCTGGGCTGTGACTTCTGCCCATTAGTCTCAGTGACTTCAGCTCTCAGAGTATGTCTACACTACAGAGTTTTGTCTGAAAAAACCAAGGAGTTTTTCCAACAGCGGTAGTCCTCTTTGCATGAGGAAGAAGCCTTGTTCTGAAAGAGCTCTTTTGGAAAAAGGCATGTGTGGACAGGGAGGATGGTTTTCTTTTGAAAGAAGAGGCCCCCACAAAAGAGGAGGCCTCCCTGGTGGACACTCTGTCCAAATTAATCAGGACTCTATAGTTCCTGTCTCCTAGCCCCTCTTATAGCTGCAGGCACCCTGGACAAGATTTGTGGCAGGAAGTCGGCCTGAGAGCACCTCCTCTGTCGCTTCTCCTGGCTTCTATCCTCCTGCCCCCTCTGCTATACCCATTCCCCCGCCACCTGTCCCACATGCAATGCCCATGCCACCTTCCCCCTGCTATCCCTGACTCTGATCCTGCCCCCCGGTCCCTGGACCCACCCAACCCCAACTCCAACGAGGTCCCTGCACCTGAGGTGGCACATCTAGCTGCCCCCTTGCCCACCTTTTTTTATTGTAATCTAAATACACACTTTGTTTTGTTGAAAACCAAACAGGTGTCTTTAGTGAGAGGTCAGGAAAGGGGCAAAGGGAGGGGTTGTGGTGTGGAAGGGATAGGGCTGCAAGCCAGAGGCCCCTAGTGGGGAGAGTTACTGGGGTGCTTGAGAGAACCTCTCCCTCAGGGCCTCCTGGCTGCACACCCCGGCCTGATGGGCCTGTCGGATGGCAGCTGTCCTCGGATGCTGGAAGGCTTGCCCCTTGCAACCAGCGTCTTCCCCCCCCCCCCCTTCCCCCGCCTCCTGGAAGGAAGGCCTACCTTTTCCTCTCCACAATGTTGTGGAGGACACAACGTGCCGCCACCAACACCTCAGGGATGTTGTTCTCCCCTACCTCAAGGCTGGTCAGAAGGCAACTGATCAGCAGCTTGAGGCGGCCAAAGGCACACTCCACCTGGATACCTTCCTGGTTCAGGCCGGAATTTAATTGGCCTCTGCTGAGGTTCAGGTGTCTGGTATATGGCTTCATTAGCCACAGCATGAGGTGGTAGGCTGCATCCCCCATGATGCACAGTGGCATCTGTACATCCCCCAACTGCAAAGTCATGGTGGGGAAAGAATGTGCCCACCTCCAGCTTCCCACAGAGGCTGGAGTTTCTGAAGACAGGGGCATCGTCTGCCCTGCCCGACCACCTGACAAAAATGTCTGTGAACTGTCCACAGTGGTCAACCAGGTCCTGCAGAACCACAGAAAAGTAGCCCTTCCTATAATATACTGGGTCGCTGGATGTTCTGGTGCTCAGATTGGTATGTGGGTCCCATCAATGGCGCCAGTGCAGTTTGGGAACCCAGGGCAGCAAATCCGCCCTCCATCGGGTCCAGGTCTCCCAGGTGGATGACCCTCTGCAGCAGGATGGAGTTGATGGCCCTCACAACCT
>JANRFK010004149.1:20648611-20659391 GCA_030068395.1 Apalone spinifera
AAAAAAAACCTTCTTCTGAAAGAGAGCGTCTGCACAGCAAAAGCGCATCAAAAAAGCGATCTGTTTTTTCAAAAGGCGTCCAGTGTGGATGCTATCTTGCATTTCAGCTGTGATTACTATGGATGGAGTGGGCACCAGGGTATGTGTGCTCTTTCCTCTTTCCTCTTCTTTCGAAAGAACTCCCTCTTCACGGTCCATACACACCTTTTTCTGAAAGAGGCTCTTTCAGAAAAAGGTTTCTTCCTTGTAGAAAGAGGCTTACCCCAGTGCCGGAAAAAACCCTCTGTTCTTTCGAATTTTTTTTTCAAAAGAGCGCGATTGCAGTGTGGATATAAGTGAAGTTTTTTCAGAAAAATGGCCATTTTTCAAACAAAATCCCTCTGCTGTGTAGACATACCATGAGAGATGTAATCACTCTCCCCACTTCCTTCAGCCCTGTCTTTCCTTCTAATATGGGCAATACGGGACTTCTTATGCCAACCCTTTGCTGCAGAAATTCTCCCTCCTCTATTACTGCTCTGAAATGGGACAAATCTGGCCCTACAGTCAAAAAACACACTGACTCATGGTTACAATATTCCAGTAATAGATGCACAGAGGACACATGGTTTTATTTTAGTTGATATATAGACACTTTCCCACCGAGATTTGAAAAAAAAAATAAATAAAAAAAAAACCTCTGGGGGAAGGACAGACCCCTAAACTATGTTTCTGCTTATACAAATGTAATTTCTACTCTTTGTTGTTCTTCAGGTGCATAAAGCCAACAGGGAGCTTATTAGATGTGTGGCTCTTTCTAGAATTATCTATGGAGATGGTCACTGGCAACTGGCACAAGCATTCGCCAACCTGGCTTACAGCTATCTAATCCTTCGAGGTGAGAATCTAATTTCAATTATCCCACATCAAAAACTTGGAAGATAGTGAAACTGGCATCACTACATTGATCCTGCAGATATTTATGCACGGCCCATAATGGGACTACTAGATGAGTAAATTTACTTGCATGCAAATGTATCTGCAGGATTGCTCCATTAGTAATCAAAATATACGTTACGGTAGGAGTTACCGGTTGGTGATGTTACGCAGGATCTTACAAATTCTTTTTACCATGCGAGGAGTTTTTTCTTTATGAAGAAGTGTGGTGGTGGTGGTGTTAGTTTTGTTATGAAGTTGGCCTTGGAGAGATTCTCTGGCAGATAACAGAGTTTGTGCTCTCCCTTTATTTTCTATTTTTGGAAAGAGTACTAGAGACAAAGTATCTTCCTGGGAATGCCTGACTGAGTCTTCTGGAAGAAGAGATTGCCTGGGTGCTGTTTGTAGCTTCCTCATTTCCTGGACTAGTGTCTCTGTGGTAAAGCAAGCTACACTTAGGAGATGCCCAGAATTTGCATCACTGATTTCTTCTCCACCAGGAAGCTGACCTGCAAGGCCCTGTCTGCCACTATAAGACAGAGGGGGAAAACAGAACGCTGGTATCAGAAGGGTCAACACATGTTTTCACCTCAGAGTGCATAGCAATTCATTTTTTCCAACATTAGAGATCAGTGAACAAAATTCATCCGTGATATAAGTTTATATTGGAGCCAAAGCTGAGTTAATGGTTTCATATCTGTATACGTGAGAGCAGAATTTGGCTGAGGACTGATGGTTAATAAAAGAGCTTTCCACTTGTATCTGTGCCTTATAGTTGGCTATAGCACACTCATTGCATAAATCAGGACTTCATGGATGTGGAGCTTGCCAAGCAAACTTGCTTACAAGCTTCATCATTGAAATGAGGAGTCCTCAGTCCACTGTCAAATCTGGTCAGCTACCTCTGAGATGCTCTTACTGGCCCAATGCGTGAAGGATGCCTGCCCATAAACCTTGGCCCAGTCAAAATCAGGTTCAGAAGGGCCCTTGAGTAGTGTGGGAAATCAAAGCCAGGCACGCGCATGGTCAGGTCAGTTATAAGAAACTGGTTTCTGAGGTCAGCTGCAGACTCAGATCATTCTTCACCTCACATCAATGCCCACAGAGAAATTGGAGCCCACAATAGGTGTCTCAATGACAAGCGCACTTGGGTAGTCAGAGAGTTCTGTGTTTAGTGGCAGACTCAGACTTGCCCAGGTTTTCCAAGTTATTCTGGCTCTAGCATTCTCATGATATATGAAGGAGTAATGCTGCTTAACAGAGAGCCATGGTACTGGTATGGCAGAATCCTCTCAATTTCAGTGCTCAGGACTGAGCGTAGTTGTGTGTCAACCAATTGACATGAGACTGATGGAACCAGACCAGCGCAAGGTATTTTGCTGTAGAGTTGTAGAGAGCTAAATTGGATGATTGGAGAATTTCAGCATTTGCTTCCCATGAACTGCTGGCCAAATCTATCAAGAGTTACTCTGAGGTAAAAATCGGTGGTAATCCATGGTTCAAGCAATGTCCATTCAGAAAGATATTCAGTTCTTGGTTTTGCTCTGGTTTTAAAAAGAGAGAACATACTGAAAACTGTATTGGTCACACTTGTAAATGACTCTGACTACACTATTCAGCTATCTTAATCAAATCAGCATGGTAGGGTGTCCTCAAGTTCTTAGAATAAGTACGGCCATATTGGGTCAGACCAAAGATCCGTCTAGCTCAGGATCCTGTCTTCTGACAGTGGCCAATGCCAGGTGCCCCAAAGGGAATGAACAGACCAGGGAATCTTCAAGTGACACACCCCTGTCACCTATTCCCAGCTTCTGACAAACAGGCCTTAGGGACACCATTCCTGCTCCTCCTAGTAACAGCCATTGATGGACCTTTCCTCCATGAATTTATCTAGCTCTTTTTTTGAACCCTGTTAAAGCCCTGGTCTTCACAATATCCTCTGGAAAGGAGTTGCATAGTTTGGCCTAACATTGTCATTTGTGTATGTGACATTGCAGGACTGGGTGTATGCAAGGTCACTTGTGTACAGGTTGAAAAGCATCTGTACTAGCACAGAGCTTTAGGGTATACTGTTAGTTTGTCTTTTCCACACACTAACTTTGACTCCTATGTACACTCAGCAATACCTTTGCAAGAGGAGGTCAATGACTGGGAGTGTGCATGATAATTTGGCTGAGCCCCATGTGCCATACTGTATCCTATGAAGCTGCTAGGCAATATGGCTCAGTCTTCAGATTTTTCTGAAAACTGTTTTCACTTAATGTTTTCAAAGCACTTGATTGCAGGTGCTTCAATCTTTCTGCAATCCTGCTTGTTTACTGGAACAGATACCCTGAAGAATGAGATGCTCCTACACCTTGAATGGCACAAACAGAGAAATCGGTTGATAGCTTGCAACATCATGTGGCTCTTTTCCCAATTTCAGGAGAGCAATGACTTCTGATATTGACCATGTTTTCAGAAGTTGTTCTTCACAGGCCTCTCATGAAGAACTGCACCAGCCGCTGGTGAGCTCAAGTCCTGAGGTGTTTCAAGAGCTCTGGTGATATGTTGTCATAGTGAGCAGCAGGGCCACTCTTAATATAATTCAAAATATTGTCTAATTTGATGGTGGTGAGCAGCTCTGTGTGTTGCCAAGTGGAGTTTTTCTGATGTAATTGATGCCATTTGTCATGGACATGTTGCCTGATATGTCTGATTTGGGGCCTTCGATGCACTCAACAGATGAATGGAAGTTTGTTTTGGCATGACTAGCTGTGGGCTGATGGTTGCTGAGTTGCACCAAGACAAAAAAACAAATTTCAGCTTTTCTGGCTTGAATATGGCTTCTTAGATGCATCTCTTCCCATCGTGCTTATACTGCAACATCCATTAACTTGATGAGGTGATCAGAAATATCTGGCTCACCAAAGGATTCACGCTGACTTGAGTAGGTTAGCACATTCAGCATTGAGGCATGGTGTATAGACTAGAGAGTGGCCACTATGTAGGGATGTGCAAGTGGCTTTGAAGTTGGTTCCTCAGACTGAAAGCTTCACCATTAGGAGGACGGATACGTTTCAAAGCAAGTTTGAGAGTTAACTTGAGTTCTGTGGTAGGAAATGTCATGAGGGGCTCCTTCGCCTTCTCAAAGAAGAACTGAAATTATGTTTCCTCATGCTGTGACATCTTGTCTGCTTCATAACCTGGCCTTGAGCCACAATAACAATGATTACAAATAAAGGGGAATTAAAAAAACCAGGTACTCAGTCATTTTTAAAATTGAAGTGGAGTTACATTTTCATAATTTCGCTTTCCAAAGTTAACAATGGACATAAGAGAAACCGTTTTATAGTCCATAATACTCATGGAGTTGCAAACCTAAAACACAGTTCCTAATAGAAATTATGTGGATTAAGTGTACCTCAACTTATTTTTCTCCAGACTCTGTTATTCACAAAAAAGTTTGATGTACAAGACAAGTTTTCAACTTTTTTGTATGCATATCAGACTAAAAATCTAGCTTCTGGAGGACCTTGGCAAATTTCAGCCAAGGCTTTCCTGTTTTCATATGCATTCCTGGATTGAATCAGATATTTCTGCCTGGGGAGTGAGCTACACTAATATGTATGCTAAGAGCGATCAGAATAATTGTACTGACCTATAGAAATGTGCAAACTGAAATACTGCTGCCATCTACCTTTAATGTGAATTTTAAAATATGTACTGAGGTATTCCCTGAGCACAGATCTCTTAAGGACAGTGAGCAATAATATGCTCTGAGAGCTACTGCTGTTTAGAAATACAAGAAATGTTGTTTGTATCAAAAGTGAGTAAATTCCTTGAGTTTCATAATCACAGAATCCTAAATGTCCTGGGACAATTTCAGGGAATTAGATCTCCTTGATGTCAGACAGATCTCCTTATGTATTTGAATACGTCCTCTTCATTGAGGTCTAAAGGAATGTAATTCTCATGCCAGAGATAATTAGTGTAACTAATATAGTAAATAGGGGAATGTATACACAATGTTATTTTGGAATAACTGTAACCCTAATTTAACAAGGAGTAAGAGAAATCAGAGGAAGAGTGCTCTCTTGGGCTTCCTGCTGTTTAGACAGCGCCAAAAGCTGAAATAAGCTATTTCGACTTAAGCTATTCAATTGATGTAGCTCAGGTTGTGTTGCTTATTTCAGCTTTAGTCCAGATGCGTAGATGTGCACTTCATGTGTACAGTCCATATTTCTATTCAGTGTGCAATACTTGTAAAGAAGGAAACAAAATATATTAAGAATAGCATACAAAACAGTAAAATATTGTAATGATTATATCTAAAAATAGATTATAGCTCAAATGGGTGTTATAGGCATGATGCAGATATACTGGGTGAGATTCCTTGTTCTGAGATGTGCAGGAGGTCACACTAGATCATGATAGTCCCTTCTGGTTTAAAAAAAACAACTATGAATCTCTAATGCCATTATTATATAAATCAATGCTATGCCCTCACTTGGAATACTGTGTTCAGTACTGGTCACCCCATCTCAAAAGGGAGATAATAGAAATTGAAATGATTCCTTCCTATGAAACAAAAACAAGGAGATATTTAATGAAATTGAAAGGCAACGTATTTTAAAATGATGTAAGAAAACACTTTTTACATTACAATGTGGAACTCATATTGCCACCTGATACAGTCAAAAAGCAAGAGTTTAGTGGGGCTCAAAAAAGAATTAGACATTTATATGGATAATGAAAATGTCCACAGTTATAATCCTGTTAACTTTTAAAATAATCTTTGTACAGTCATAAGTCAGCTATTAGTTGATGAAAGTTTGGAAGAAACTTCTCCTATATCCAGTTTTCATTTTTTTTCTAAAGCAGCTGGCGTGGTCATAGAAAAAACACTGGATCTAACCCAGGAGAGTAACTGTTCTTATGCCTTGCCTGTACAAGCACTATGTTGTGCTCAGCATTGCAATGCTTAGCTGATGTAGGAGCCGAGATCTCATTTTGAAAAGGGATTTAGCAACTTTGAGCACAGTGTAAAATATCTATCAAAATCAGGGCCTATGTGTGCTCACCATAGAGATAAGTAGTAATAATAAGAAAAAGTCTGTAAAGAAGAAAGGGAAAATATTTTGCAATAGCTCTGTTTTATCCTGGTCATCTCCTTTGCTGGTGGTGAAAAAGGTACGTGGAAAGAGAACATTTGTGGCAGAGATCCCTGAAATGGGATTATGGCCAACTGTTTCCAGCTCAGCTGAGGATTTGTTTTGGGGCTTATTGACATGCTTTCCTAAACTAGAATATGGCATCTGTGAACCAGAGTCCCACAGAAATGGAATCTGGCCAGCTATATGCAAATACTGTACTCAGAACTGCTTTACTTTCCTGGCTGCTGTATCATTTTACCAGGGCTGGCCCACAACATTTTGGCACCTGAGGCAGGGAGCTCAAATGACACCCCCATACCACCTTTTCTCCTGCCTGCCTGTTATGTCTTTTGTGCCCTCCTTCCTCCAGCACAGCACTCCACCATCTCTGTGCATCTAGAGCAGAGAGAATGCATATGCACCAGCAGCAGACACAGTTTTCTATACTCTGGATCCTAGTGGCGCCCCCCCACAGTCTGGCCCCTGAGGCTCAGTTTGCCTCGTGGTAAGGCCAGCCAGGACCGGACTAAGAGGTGAGCTAGCCGGGCAGCTGCCCAGGGCGCCAACTTATGGGGGACGCCTGGCTCCTGGCGGGCTGCAGTGGCCACCCGGGATGGGGGCTGTGTTAACCCCCCGTGTTAACCCGTGTAGCACTGGCCAGCAGCGCTCTTCCCCTCACGGCCGCATGGCCCTGCACGGCCAGGTGCAGCCCGCTCTGGGCAGCCCCGGGCTGCACACCATTGGCCGTGGCCGGGCCGACTAGGCAGCGCATGTGCTGTGCGTCCACCCATGTGCCCCGGGGGCGGGCCTGCGCATGCTTCATGTGCCCGGAGGCGGAGCCATGCGCCCTGGGGACGGCACCAAAATGGCTCAGGCCAGCCCTGCATTTTACATACAACAATGAGTTGTTTTCTTCCTGAAGGTTCTCCACTCATCACAAGAATGATGGGGGTGTGCTGTATTTGATGGTTGGGTGCATTGTATGGGAAGAAGGATGCATTAGGACTATTAATGATAAAACATGGCAAGTCCCCTAAAAGGCGTTTCACCTGGGGAATGTTGTGCGAGCTATGACTGCTGTTTGCTTTCATCGGCCTGTTTTCCCTACTTGTTACATTTTCATCTACACAATTGTTCTGATAGCTATTGATTTATGTCAGTATTAAATACCTTTAAGGTCCCCCTGAAATTCTCCTTATTTTTTCTTATACATCTGGTGTGAAACCCTGACCCCAGTAAAGTCAATTGACTTTAGTAGAGCTGGGATTTCACCTTTAGTGTCTAAATTGATACTTATTTTCAGTTAGAAGTTGCTGTTGTTTTTAATAAGCTCATTAATTGTCTTATCCTAGGTCTTCCTGCACAAGCCATAGAGCATGCTGAATCAGCCAAACGTACCATGCTGACTGGGAATCATACACCTCCAGAGGACAAAAGAGAAATATTAGGAACTCTTGTGACTATCTACTATACCTTGGGTGTAGCACATCTGGCACAGAACAAATATCCTTTCATTTGACAATACTACTTCATTATTAAAATGCCTAATACACATTTTAATACTATATATTTGAGAGAGTTTGTCTCTCTGTCTAAGAACTCCCCCTAAAAGGTAAGAGTTAGGAACACCAAATTTGGTATGCAGCTTCCTCTTATCATAACTTAAAGTAAGGTCAGGGTTTGGATGTGCCTGGAATAGGAGGGCTGTGCTATATAATGACCAGTGAGGCAGCAGAGGATCTGGGATAGAAAGCAGGGACAGTTACACTATATAATGTAACACTATAACAGGAGGGCAGCAATGGGCCAGAGAAGGGGACCTAGGTAGCTATAACCCTGTAGGGGGCAGGGGTTGAGACAGAGACAGCTATCTACAGTATATTTGAGTTTGTCTGTGTTTCTGTCTGTCCCGCAGCTAGAGGACATGCACCCCTCCCCCAGCTGTGCCCACTGGAGCTGCAGTGGCCATGGAGAGATGCTCCTTTTCAGGCCCCAACCTGCTGCAGTGAGAGAGGGCTGAGATAGTCCTCTCTCCCAGGGGCAGCCTGCATACTGAACTCATCCCCAGCCCCACCCCAGAGCAATGACTTAGATGAAGAAAAACAAAAATGTAATTGAATTAAGGACCAGAGCAACACTGGGTAAACCTTCTAGTATATAACAATTGTCAGTATTTATTATGTAGTATTATTCCTTTTCCGAGTGTGCTATACAATAACTAAGTATTCAAGTGGCACAACATCCTTGTGAGATAGGTGGACATTTGTTCTTATTACAGTTGGGGAAATCAAGGCCAAATAGATTAAATGACTTTCCCAAGACTACAGGAGGAGTCAATGTCAGAGCCAAGTTTGGAATTAAAAATAACACACATTTTTAACAGTTGGGATGATTAACCATTAGGTGAATTGTCCATCATGAGAAGTCTTCAAATTGAGAATAAATGTCTTTCTGAAAGTACATTTTATTCAAACACAAGTATATTGGGCTCTCAACAGAAGAAACTGGATGAAATTCTTAAGTTCTGTGTGATACAGGAGGTCATATTAGATAGTTTAATGGAACCTTTTGGACTTAAATCTGTGAAAAATGTTTCCCTGTTGGGCACATCCTTTACACACTTTTTACTCACCAATCCTATTTTGCTGTTAGAGCTATGCATAGACCCTGATATTTTTATTTCTCTTTGGAGTTTTGTTGCAGAAAAGGATCTCAAATAGGATTTGTACAATGGTAACATTTCACTAGAAGGCTCCACCAAGCCAAAAATCCTACATGAAGCCCAGATGAAAAATCAATGCAAAGAATTTTAAACCCTTTCCTTTTCCTGCTTTCCCACAATCTCTCATATTCAAGTTCTCCATAATCCTTGTTATCTTGTCTTCTTCATTCTCTCTTTAATTGTAAATGCTTCAGAATGGAACGTGGTACATTTGCAGATCTTTGAAAGCAAAGATGACAATGGATTGTAATGAATAATGTAATTTACTATATCCCTTGACTGAGTTCCTCAAATCTATCTCCTGTAAGTGTGTGACAGGAAATCCAAAGCAATATGCTTCAAATCTTTATTAATTATATTACAAAAGATAGCGCTACAAAAAACGTTTCTTTTCTGGTTTGTTTCTGCCTGCTTGGTTTTGTTTTGTTTACTAGACTGTGTTTTTGGTGGTTTTCTTTGACTGTCCCACTGGCAAAGAATCCTATCTTAGTCTGCAGAAGGCAGAGAGACTCATGGAAGAACTGAAAGAACTGGATGGGACAATGACCGTGGGATTAAAAATATCTGAGAAAGATTTAGTCATTGCACTGGGCAGGTAAACAAACAAACAAAAAAACCTAAGTGAATCTTATGTGTAGGAGCTGGGGCTTTTATGTAAATCACACGTTATAATTCCTTTTGCAACAGAAAATGGATTAGTACAAGGGTAAAAGACTTCACTGGGAGTTTGGTGTGTGCAAGGGAAAAAAATCATTTATTCAGTGATGTGCACAACAATATTTTTACTAGAGAACCTAACTTTCCCCATTTCTTTCAGGACATGTTTGCAGCAAAACAAACTGGGCTTTGCCACAGGTTATTTTGAAAAGGCGGTTGATGCTGTAATTTCAGCTGAAGGAGATACAGCTCCAGAACTGATACATCTTTATCAGAAAATTGCCCAAAGTGAGCAGCTGAAAAAAAACCATGAAAGAGCAATAGGATATTTATTACAGGTAGGACATCTTATAAATCTTGTTAGAACAGCAGGACTAAGTGAAAATCATAGCTATTAGCTGCTATGATTGAAGTTTAATTCATTTGTTTGATAGTAATGTTAGCAAGGATCTGCTGAAGAATCTGAACAGGAAACATAGCCAAGGATGTGAATGTAGTATAGTGAACAAGAATAGCCACATTGGCCCTAATAATGGCATGTAAGACCAAACTCATTGCTGACATAAGCAGGCAAGATTTTCATTGACATCACTGAAGTTATACCCACTTCACACATTGTGAATTTTACCCCTCTTGTTCATTAAAATTCCTATCCACCTTCGCAAATAATGTAGTTGCTTACGAAAAGAGCTTTACTAACATATATAACATCTCAGAGGGGTACCTAGTGTTGTTTAAATGTGTAAGAGAAATTGTTCTTGGAATTTCTTTAGAGCGTTCTACTCTAAAAAGTCACTCCCTAAAAAATCTCTCATGTGAATCCTGTTTGTATCTCCATTCTTTCCTTACCAAATTGAGCTCAGTTTACAATTAAAAAAAGATTTCCCTCTAACTGCCCACTCTATGAAACTAGCCTTGGGTCTCCTGGAGGCAGCACCTGTAATAAATATTCTGCATGCCAAGTCATGCCCTCAGAGGAACTTGTTCAGCCTTGGAGCAGTCAGTGGGTTTGTACTTGTTCAGAGGCACTTGTTCAGCCTTAGAGCAGTTTGGGGTAGTATAGATGTCATGGTTTGGCCTTGTAATTGCTGCTTAGCAAACAGTTCCGGTGATGCTGCACAATGACTAGAACCCAGCTTGGTTTCCCATTGCTGTGTGGGCTCTGCAAGGCTGAAAGGAATACTTTGCCATTCAAGTCAGCAGCTATGATTTTGAATAATCAGACACCTGGTCTGAGCAGTAAGAAGAGACACTTTTTGCCCACTTTGAGTAGAACTGCATTTTAAATTATCTTCATTATGGCTACGTCTACACTGGCGCGGTTTTGCGCCAAAGCTATGCAAATGAGGCT
>JANRFK010004149.1:20666155-20677921 GCA_030068395.1 Apalone spinifera
AAGTAGATGTTAATATCAATTGTTATACAATCTGAAACTTTTTGGCACCTTTAGAACTTTTATGCTAAAATATCATTCATTTTGGATTGAAAATGGAAAAAAATTGGAGCAGTGGAGCAGTCAAGATTTTCTGTGCTCCGGCTCCGCTCTAGCTCCGGGCAAAAACCTGCAGCTCTACTGCTCCGCGCTCCAGCTCTGGGCTTCGCTCCAAAGCCCTACCCAGTACAGTGGAAGCCATTAACATGTAAGAAGTGGATCTTTGCTGCCACCTGCCCAATGCTGCTGCATGCACACATCACAGGCTGCAGCTTACTGGAAGGTCGCACACTAGCCTGGTTCTGCAGCCTGAGCTGCACACCGAGCAAGGCCTCTCACTCCAACTAGCCAGCCCCTGCTACAGCCAGGCTTCCCCCACTGTGCAACTGCTCTGCCTTCCTCCAAAATGGGTCCCACCCACATGCTCTTTGTCTAGTCCCCCCTCTCCTTGTCTCACATGGGCAGAGGTGAAAGTGAGGCTGGTAAGAGCCAGCTGGGGTAAGTACAGGCATGGCTTGTGGTGTGCTATTCCAGTTGGGCTCTTGCACTCCCCTGGGGCTCCTGCTGCAGGCTGGCACTAGCAGCCCTGCTCACTACAAGCAGAGGGCCCCAAGGTGAAGTAAGCAGGTGTGAAAGGGACTGCTGGGGCACACTGTAAGGGAGGTCTGCAGGCTCCCAGCTGGGGCATTGGTACCTGTCCTGCTGCTCTGCCCCTCTCACTGGATGCCAGGCAGTGCACATGCAGTTACTGGAATGCACTGCTGCTGGCAGCCCATGGAAAGAAATCAAGGGAAGGGAGTGGCAGGCCATGGTCTGTTGTCGCCGTCCCTTTGTCTGCAGCAGTGGCCCCATAGAGCCAACCCATAGCTCCATTAGCACTGGTAGTGAACAGGAGCAGTGGGGCAGGGACCCATCCACCAACCAGGTAAGGTAATCCAGTCCCAGCTCCCCTCCCCCCCGTCCTGAGCCTCCCCAGCCCACTGTCCTGACTCCTGCACCTCCACACACACACTTCCAACTCCCTGCCCTGAGCCTCCCTCCATGCGCCACACCTTCAGGAGCAGGGTGGGGGTGGGGGGAAAGAGTTGTAATAGACAGTACCTGTAAGCAATGTAAGTTACTTTCCACTCCTGCATAGGGGTAATGTGAATCTTAAGTCTTCATTTTCTGGGTTTCATATGTTTAAATGTGCATTACCTTTATTCATCCTGCTTCTGATCCCAGCTTATGTGGAAGGCCAGGGAGAGAGGCTCAAACTATCCAGGAGAAGCAGGGTCCCCTAGATTTCAGCACACAGAAGGGGAGGATTCAGGGCTGGTAGGGGCCCCCCCACCTCAAACCCCCCAACTGAGCTGTGCTGCTCCTCATGTTTTTCAGTCCTTTTGGTATTCTCCATTCCCACTCCTCTTAATCCCTACTCTCCCCCTTTCCTGAGCCCCCAACCTCCCCTACAGCCCATTCTCATCCTCATAGTACCCCATCCCTAGGAATAGACCCAAACCTCTAATCCAACTTACTCTTGCTCCCCAGGCACCCACCCCCCTCACTCAGTGCACACTCACAGCTGTAATTTATGTTCTTTTCAAAAATATTTCCAGGATCTTCTAAGTGTTCTGCTGTGCTCAGATAGCATTGGGCGGGTGCTCACATACCTACCAGCTTGACAGTGGCAGATTTTCCTCCAATATTTCCAGTGCATTCTCAACTTTCTGGCCAAGTTGGATTTCTAACTTCAAAGATGCAGGCTCAGAGGGTTATTAAGTGGCCTATTCATTTCACTGAGATGTTCTTGGCGGAATCAGAATGCCTAGTGAAGAGGCATACAGTCTGAAACGAGCCCTCTGAGCCTTCTGAACTGTTCCATTCATGGCAGTGGGTGTTCTGTTCTCCCCTGCCCTCTCCAGCACTGGACAGTTTGACATTTCAAACATACTGTGCTCAGTTCCTCACCCTGTCTCAGCAGTGTGTTCGTGGTGCACTAAAATTTAATGCGGTTACACAACTATTCAATTACCCGACAGCTAACATCCCTAGATCCTGGAGATGGACTCAGACTACTCCAAAGAGGCAGGAGATCTCAGATATAACAAAGAGGGAGAGAGACTCAGATACCAAACCGTCCATAGGGTGGTGCAGAGTCTGGGGCAACCCCTCCACCACCATGCCCCAGGTGCAGGCCCTCAGGGCAGCCCTCCCCCACTACAGGCCACACCCATCCTGCTCTGCCCCTACCCTCTCTCTGCTTCCCCTTACCTCCCACCCTACTCAATGCAAGCTGGGAGCTGGGGGGCAGCAAGGTGCAGCTGACTGGGAGGGCAGGACAGTGGAGTGGAGCAGTGCAGGCTGCTGGGCTGCTCCAGGTCCCACCACCAGGGTAAGTGCTGGGGTGGGTATGGGGTGACCACTGCTGTTACCTTGCACCCATCACATCCGTACAGTGGTTGAAGCTGCTGCTGCAGGCCCCCCGTGCTTTCACAGGACCTAGGGCAGCTGCCCTGAACCATCCTATGGATGGGATGGCGCTGCTCAGACAATCCAGACCCTCCTAGACAAGCAGAAGGGGAGAATGTGAGGCTGACCAGCATTAATGCCTCTGTTCCTCTGCAGCCCCGCTGGCCAGTGTCCCTTGGCTACCGCCCACAGCCACTCTCCCCCACCCATTCCTCCTCCTTCTCCCCCTTGATGAAACGCAGACCATCAGTTGTCCCACTCCTGCCTCTAAAATGCCCCAGCCATGCCAGCAAGCAGTCATATGTCTAGTGATTCTTTTACAAAAGTATTTTGACTGTGCCCCCCAAACCCATGCCCAAAATGTATCAGATGCAGACAGATCTTCCAACCTTTTCCAAGTTTGTGCCCAATCTAGAGCTTGAACGGACACTGACTGGCTGGGCCAGGTTTAGAGGATTACTACTTATCTATCAAGCAGAGCTGCTGATGGAGCGGCAAAGGGGGCCAGTTGCCTTGGGGCTCAGTGATTTTTAGAAGGCCAAGAGCTCCAGGCTACCGCTGCCCCCGCTACTGTGGCAGCAGTGGTGGCTGGAAACCCAGAACCTTTAAATCCCCGATGGGGCCCCGTGCGACATGTCCAGGTGGCAATTGGGGCTTTCTAGGGGAGGTGTGGTGTGGGCAGTACTAAGGGCTGGCTGCCCCTGGCCTCACCCCTTCTGGGGGAGCCCAGAGTTGAGCCCCTGCCATACCTTCCAGAGCTCAGCGAAGTCTGTCACCAGTCCTGCTCTCAAGCTAGCTATCTGATGTAAAAGGTTGAAGACTAACAGTCCTGTTAACTCCTCTATCTGCACATGTTCCATGTAATCTAATAGGCAGGCAAATAGATTAAAGCAATTTCTTTTTTCAATTCAAGTTTAATATGATTCCCCTAAAGCACTGGAGGGTGTTGTGCACTCTTTTGGAGTAATCCTTGGGTGTCTGAAACCCTGGAGTGATGATCTGAGCCCTGGCTTGATCTCTATCTGTGAGAAAAAAATAGGTTGCTAGGATCTGTCAATGTTAACAAAAGCAGGGTTCTTTTTACCCAGGAGCTGTATCTTGAGAACTTCTTGGCCAAATAGCCCCAAATCTGGATGACTATCATAATCCTGCACCTCCATGAGGCACACGCAATTTCAAAGCAATACAAGTAACCATGTAGATTTTAGACTACTTAGAAGAGTCAAACTTTAAGCACAAAGCTAGTCAACTATAACAGAGTTGTCACTCTACTATACTCAACATTTTCTGGGAGTCCAGATCACTTAATACTCTGAACTAACCAGTGCATTATATCCTTTATTTAAAAATAGCCCCACACAGGAAGACAGTCCCAAACTATGGAGGCTCTGTGCATGTAGGGAGGAGAAAATATTGAAGTCAAGATCCAATATGTGGATCTGGGGAAAAAGATTGCACTGTCTCTTATGAGGTAACAAACTAAATTATATAGCTGTTCCCAGGAACTAGGAAGACAGAAAGCTGAATTCCGTCTTCCAGCCATAGGTGTGGGCAGATGGTGTGGCTGCAAACCATTTACGGGTGTGATATTGCACTGGCATAACTGACTCCACTGATGTCCAACGTAAACTTACAGTGTCTTCTGTGGAAGGTGGTTAGGCCAATGCTTTGCTACATTCATAGAAAGATTCTGTAATGCTATTGGTAAATGCTAGCCCTGGCTGTCTCAGGAGATTGCTAATGGTCTATGGCAGTGTTTCTCAACCTTTTTTTTTTTTATAAAGTACCCCTTTTTAAAATATATATGTACCCCCAGTACTTACAGTTTTCAGACACACAAAGTTTTTTTCTACTGTAGCAACACATTTGTTTAAACAACTTAATCATAGCGGGGCAGGTGATGAAATTTTTGGGTGTAAAAAGTACAAAAATAATAAAGCACTGTAAAACAAAACAAAAATTCAGTTTTCTCCAAATTTCAGTTGTGGTGACGTATCCCCCAGACTTCTCTCGAGTACCCCTAAGAGTACTCATACCGCTGATCTGTGGGACTTTTTATCACCAGATTTCTGCTTGGTAATATCATCTCCCATCACTCAAAGGTCTTCGGTCTGCAAAGTGAGTTTGCTGGTCTGAGTCCAGACCCCACTGAACAAATGACCCCAGCACAAACATTACCACTCCAGCCTGCATCTTCAAGAACAGTCTCAGTGAAGAGGTTCAGGAGCAAATACCCATAGAGTTGAGTTACCCTTACAAGTGGTTTTTCCAAAGGAAGGTTGAGTCTCACTGACAGGATAGTTTGGTGAAGTCTGTACATGCACTGCCGTGTTTTGCCTGTTCTGTAGATAAAGGGGACTTCAGTGTAGCAGGTTTTCACGCGCACCAAAACTATTTTGTTTCACCTTTCCTTATTAAAAATAACTTCAGACTTCAGTGAAGTCTTTTAGGATGTAAGTAGGGTCCACATTTAGTCTTCTGCATTTAAAGATGCCAGAAACATCGTTTTATATCCACCAAGTTAAATGATTAATAAAATCTACTATTTTTATAGGACTCTTACTTGTGTTGGAGCTGAGATGTCCTGTTCTAAGAGGGGGCCAGTCTGTAATAATTACTGTGATTATTTTTAGAGACAGCCGAAATGTATTTTACAGAGAGTCTGACTGCATATGAGGCAGCATTGGGTGCAAAGGATGCCCTGACACTTACTGCCATTGAGGAATTCAGTAAATGGCTTGTACAAGTAGGGAAAAACCAGGTAACACCAAATACTAGCTTATAAACTTACTTATATGCCTTAGTGTTTGCAGCCATATAGAATATGCATGTGCAGGTGTGTGCTGGAAAAACCCCCTCACCTCCTTTAATTGCTCTCTTGGGCTTTCAGCTCCAAGGATGTTATGGGAACTGGAGAGGAGTGATTTGAAGGACTACGCTGGCTGCCCTTTCTACACCTACCCTGCCTTCCTGTGGTATCAGAGGAGCCCCTACACCAGTGCTATGCCACTGGGAGGTCCCCTTACATTGCATACTTCATGGACTAACTTTGCACTGGCACAGACTCCACGGGTCTCCATCATACTGCCAGTGTGGGTGAGGAGGGAAGCAAAAACATTGAACAAACAGCAGCAGTGCCTGACATGGAATCTCCATGCATCTTGGCATAGCCACATGTATCACCTCTTTGCCTGGCAGTGTAAAGTCCTCAGGAGATATGCTGCTTGCTTCCACTCAACTCAGTGGGAAAAACTCCTATTAAATGCAGGAGGAGAAGAAAGTGCAGACCTCCCTAGAGTTTTAGATCAACTTATTAATAATACACTTAACAGTGCATATTAAGAATTGCTTGAGCTCTTAGTTAAAGTTTGGGCCTTGCCAGGCTGTTTCCATTGGGAGGAGAAATTGATTATAAGAATTAGGTATTTCTTTGTAAATAAACAGTATTGCACCAACACCTTATTCCCCTGAACACAATAGGAGAAACAGCAGTTTCCTTACTCACCATTTCCACACCTACATTTTCATCTAGTTCTGTGCCCCAGGAAGATCTGTGTCCAATCTCTCTCAGGGCTGTTCTCACACTTGCTTCCCATGCTGTGTACTGGCTTTCTCTTGCTATCACACAGAGCCACCAGCTGCAATCAGTGCATGCCCCAATGCTTAATTTTGTAATCAGCTCCCAGGGAAACGCCTTTTGCCACCTGGCTTAGCTCCAGCTTCTCTTTGCATGTGCTCTAGTGTTTTGGATGGTGGTTTCTGCTGCCTCCAGCTAGCATATTCCATAAAGGAGCTGGCATTCCCATCAGCTTTAACAAGATCTGTGATTACCAATAGCTCAAGACATTCTTGATGGCAGCCACTAATACTTTCCAGTATAACATTATGTACAAGGAGTAAAATGCTGGCCGCACTGAAATCAATGTGCTAATAGTCCAGTCCAGAATCTGTGATATTGATTTCAGTGGGGCCAGGATTACACACTGTAATTTCTCCCATTTTTATGAAGATCCTGTTTCTACATGTTTTGATTCCTCCATAAGTAATATTTGATGGACAGAGGGATTTTTATGCAAGTTTGATCTCTCTGTTTTCTTGGAAAGTAAGCAGTCTCTCTAAGGGACAGTTTGGTGAAAAATAGGAAACTAAAGGTAATATTTTCAAAAGTAATTTTTCCCTATACTTATTTTTAAGGTACAGCATCTTCCAGTGTTTTTTGTGATACAAAATTATACATAGTGCAAAACAGTACATACTTACATCATAGAGTAAGCATCCTTCACATGCTTATCGTTGAAATACTGGACATGTCCAGTCTATGTAGATCATGGGTCAAAGAATATTAGGTGTCAAATAACAGAGGTCACTATACCCACATTTCTTACATAAAGGTCAGTGCACAGAATTATAGACTGTATGGGTTCTTTATCATTGGAGAAGGGCCATAGATCTCAGGAAGCATCGGTGTTAAACTCCAAAAGAGTTAAGCATGCAGCAGTTAAGTCATTAAAAGATACTGATCCAAAAATGAATATATTTTATTGTATTTCTCTGTTGCATTTTTTTCTGTAGCAGGCATACAGGCTGCTGAAAGATTCATTAAAGTCCATCATAGACACCTTTGGTGATTTTAGTGAGAAGACAGCTGAAACTTATCATATTTTGGGCAGTATCTGCCTAGCA
Organism: Apalone spinifera; assembly: GCA_030068395.1. Lineage (NCBI taxonomy): Eukaryota > Metazoa > Chordata > Testudines > Trionychidae > Apalone > Apalone spinifera. The sequence continues at coordinate 20,673,326 of JANRFK010004149.1, forward strand.
GAGGGAAAAGTCAGAGAGGCTTACCAGCTGTTCAGTAAGGTAATTATAACTGCATTGCTAGTAACACAGCTGCATCTCTATCACTGTTCTGCATTGCTAGTGTTTTTCTTGGATATACTGCCACATAGTGTTTGAAAATGTAAATGCACACTAATTTTCCAAACTATAAATCCTCTAGAAATGTCAGGCTTTATATCTCTAGACATAAATAGGGAGTCTGATATGCGGATCACACTGATGGTAGTAATGAGTTTTACCTATGTATACCCATCATCTGTCCAAGGTGCTCACCAGGATTTGGGTTCTGTGGACATTTGAGGATAGATCTGGCTAGCAATGATGCACCCCACATTTACTCCCCCTGCAGAATGCCTGGATTGGCTATCAATTGGGATTTAAAAGTGCTGATGAACCACTATGACAATTGCTACCCCACAATTGGGGAGGGAAAGCAGAATACAAAACTCTGTGCTGTTGTGGGGAGGAGGGGAAAAGAGCTTCCCACTAGTGGCAGCATGCATCTATCTCCTGCCTTAGAAGCCTTCCTCCCATCCCCCAGTGGAATGAATAAAAAGAAGCTATATGAATTAAACTGTAAAATGACTACTCTCCCCTCTCAGCCTGGGACACTCTAGCCGCTAGCCAGCCACTATGCCTCAGTGTCTGCATCATTATTATAACAGTGACTAATAATACCTGTAGCATAAAGGTGTCATGCAGAGTGATTTGATGCAAACTGTTATATAACACTGCTGTTGTTATTTGTATTATGCCTGTGTATTTAATTCTACAACACTCAGCCATTTTTAAAAATATCCCTCTGATGTTACTGAAGTCCTATATAGGCACTTGAGCTTGTTTGCTAATATGTAGAAAACTAGGCATAATTAGTACTTAGGCACTGTGATTGGATTTTAATTTGGGTTATATAATGTATCACTTCCTGTTCATTTTCTGCTAAACAGTGTTTGGGGATTCAAATAGCTGTTTATGGGCCTCGTAACAAGAAACCCAAAGAGACGCAAGATCTCCTGACTGCATTAGAGAGGTGATATCATCAGCATTATTATTTATAGTGTAATATTATATCATTCTTGTTATTCCTGAGAATGCTCAAGACGCTGTACCTGCCCCAGGACACGCAGCAGCTTGCTAGCATCAAATGTTCATATCTGGAGTCTTGTTTAATAAAGAACAAAATTAAGCAGAAAAAATAACAATGGTCTGGTAGCACTTTATAGGCTAACAAAACATGTAGATGGTATCATGAGCTTTCGTGGGCACAGCCCATTTCTTCAGATAACCGGAATTAAAAATTAAGCAGGGATTTCTGACAAGGGGAGGGAGTCAGGAGTTGAACTCTGACCTGCAGATCTACAGAGGCATAGGGCAGAAGGACTTTAGGCTAGTGGGGGTGAAGGGCAGCAAAGTAGCTCCCACTGTAAGTTAGAGCAGCCTTGTAAGTACAGCATGTGGCTGGGTTGTCAATGGATTGCCAGTAGTCTAGCTGCCCTGGAACATTCGGTGCTATCTTGCTCCCTTTGCACACACCATATGTGACAACTCATCACTTCAGTGCATGCATGTAGGGGATCTGGAATGGATACCAGAATCAGCACGTGGATATCTCATGCAATGACATTAACCATGGCACATGGAGCCTTTTGCCATTGAATTACTGGTTCTAATTCACATCAGGTTAGCGGGCCTGAAAGTTGTTACTGTCTGGTATTTGTTCAGCCAAAATGGGTTTCTAAAATTTCTTGCTCGTTTGTTCCTACTGAATTCTGTGTTAATTTTCCACTTGATTGAGTGCTGCTATTGCTCCTTTAGAAGTTAATCTAAGGATTAGGGCTGCAACTGGGAAAATAAATCTTTGAACTACAGCAATTTCAGTCAGAATGATGTTCTATATTAGCATTTTTATTTTCACTCATCTATTTAACGCCTACTACTTGCTAAACCTTGTGCTGCGTATGTGTAGAGTACTTTACAAGGCATAGTTTAGACAGGGCCTGGCCACAAAGAGTTTACAATTTAAACTAGTTGGATATACTGAAAAAGAATGGGAATAGAGGATCAACACTATAGAGGATCAACACTAGGAGGTGAGCAAAAGAAGTGAGTCTTAAAAACAAGGTATAAAAAGAACTAGAGAGTGCTTAGTTCATGGGAAACAGAAGCATAAGTTCAGTGTGACACAAGGCACAAAATCATGAGTAGAAGGAAGGGACTCAACCACCATTATGGAGAGGATAATGAGCAGGCATAGGCTAGCAGGAATACAATAAATGGAAGGCTATGTTGTATTAACTTTTTGGCCAGTGGGCAACAATAGTTATCAGGGATTCAGCAGCCCAGTTGTTTCCATTAGAAATTAATTAGATGAGTCAGATATTTCTTTTATGAATCCCGTTTATTTGCAAAAGATATACACAGCATCCTGTTCATCTGAACACAATAGAAATAAACAGCAGCAGGCAAGTTTCCCATTCAGAAATCCACATCTTTCTTCTCAACCAACATTTTGTCCACAATTTCACTCCTGGCTTCCTCTCGAGGCCAACCTCACACTGTTTCCCTCGCTGTCTCTTGGCTTTCTTCTCCTGAAAAAACAATATGCTCTACCAGTCAATGTCTCAGTTCCTGCATTTACAATCAGACCCAGGAAAACCAAGCCTATTTTGAGTTAATTCTTCTTCAGACCTTCCTCGCCTCAAATGGATGCATCTGTTGTTTTAGTTGTCTTTCTCCATAAACCAGATTAATTGCTTCTTCCATTTAGCCTAAATAAAAGGTGTCTATCATGCCCATTAGCACTGAGATCTGTGAACGTCTGTAGATCAAAAACTCACTTGATGGCAGCCATCGGCCATTCCAGCATAACATTATTAGCAAAAGTGCCAATAGTGCACTCATCCTTCCGGGGCAGATGATCATTTTGCGGGGCCCCCCTTTGCCACAGCGCATGCGCAGAGCTTTTTTTTTTTTTTTTCTCAGTTTTTCCAGTACTTCACAAGGCACCAAAATGTTGTGGTTATCTCATCAAATGATCACTGTATCTTCTGAACCAGAGCATGAATCTCAAAAGGCAAGATGTTTGGGTACAATTTGGGCAAGGCATTTAGTTACTAAAATATTGGGATAAGTATGTAGAGCAGTGGTCCCCAATGCGGTGCCCACGGGAGCCATGGCACCTGCCGGGGCATTTATGTGCGCCCGCCGAGTGATCAGGGCCAGCCCAAGCCATTCTTGCGCCCCGGACCCCAGGCGCACGGTGCATGCACGGCCCCACCCCCCGAGCGCCCGGCAGCCCCAAAAGGTTGGGGACCACTAATTTGGAGAAATGGATAAACATAAAACGTGTAGAACTAATCTGAGCAGTTGAGTCTCATTTTATAAAAAAGCAGGTCTTATGACATTCTCTGGTTTTCCTAATGATAAAACACAATTTTCAGGGATATGTAGTCTACAAATAAAGAAATATGAAAATGCCAAGGAAAATAAAATTAACTAAATGTTTCCTCTATTGTAGATCTCCAGCAATCCATGAAGGAAACAGACTTGTGAAGTAGATGAAATAGACAGCACTGAAGAAAACAGTTGGAAAAAATGTTGGATTCTTAGCAATTGACAGCAAAGGAAATCTAAATTGGAGGATTAATGTGAAAACTCAAATACATTCTACTTGTTACAATCAACTCAACAGAAAATTCTGTTTATATTTGCTTTAGTTTAGGAAAAAGCATCAAGGTTCCAGGTAAACTCCCCCCCCCTCCTATTCGCCCTTCATTTTTTTATTATATTTTTAAGGTCTGGGTCTAATATAGCATATCATATATTTTACTGATGGGAATTTAAAAAGTATAAATTTCAGAAGGCTTGATTAAATGACTGCCTTTGGGAAAGATATAGCAATACATATTTACATACATTTAAAAGCATTTATTTGAAGACATTCCACTAGACTTTGGTGAATGAAAGCAGAATATATCTAATGGAGAAACCCAGATTAGACCCTTATTCCCCCCACCTATTAGTATATTGGCCTTTTTATAATCTAACCATGGAAAGTAACCCAATATGTTAAATTTAGTCTGCTTTTAGAACTTCAGCTAAGAAAACAGAATGCTTAACTTCATTCACAAGTTCAATTCTCATGCCTATGGTTTGAATCGGGATATTGGATGGCTTGCACATTATCAACCAACTAACCAATGAAGGTGCTATCTTCCTTTCCAAGTGCTAACAGTTCTTATCAGCCTCCTATAACTACTCAGTCTTTAAGATGCTACCAGACTGTTAAGTATTTCCTGTTACAGACTCACTCGGCTATCCCTCTGAAGCTTATCTACTCATTGTCTTTTTTTCTTCCTCTTCAATTTTTTTCCTTCTCCTCCCCCGCCCCCCTTATTTATTCTCGGATCTGGACTTCCAACACTCCCGTCATCTGAGGAAGTGGATTGTACCCACAAAAGCTCATACCACCATCTACGTGTTTTGTTAGTCTGTTAGGGTAGGTCTACACTAGCTCGTTAGTTCGAGCTAGGTAGGCAAATGAGGACAACCAGAGTTGCAAATGAAGCCCGGGATTTA
>JANRFK010004149.1:20678021-20689564 GCA_030068395.1 Apalone spinifera
TCATTTGCCTACCTAGCTCGAACTAACGAGCTAGTGTAGACATATCCTTAGTCTGTAACAGGAAAAACTTAAAAAACAACTCAACTACCCCTCTAATTCTTTGGATGTGGAATTCCTCTAACACTTGATCTTCATTACAAACTCTTTTAGAACACAGCCATGAAGAGTTGAGTTTGCTAATATAATGCTGATCACAATTATGCACTCAATATTAGACAGTGTTATAATCATGATTCAGAAGCCTAAGCCACTTTGGATCTTAGGCATTTTTTAAAATTTGACTCAAAGATGATCACATTTATCATTGTGGAACTTAGTCATTAAGCTCAGGATTCAACTTGAGGCATGAGTGCATGTCAGAGCTAAGAAGCGTTGGGGCCACCATGCACTACTATCCAGTGGTCTTGTCACCACAATAGCCACTAGCCCATTGCTATGAAGATCATACCCCTCTCTCTGAGGGTTTCCCCATGTTTGGGGAATCCGCCACTATTAATTTAGAGGCCTGAGTCTGTGCTCCATAGTGGCACAGAGACCTTAGCAAAGATCCGGTGCCTAGGATGCAAAAAGAACACTACATAATGCAATTCTGAATGTTTACAATAAAACTGTTTAATCACTACTGGCTGCTAGTACTGTATAGATTGTTTTTATTTCTTTGTTCTTGCCAAGCTCACAGTTGGTGTAAAACAGACTTGTACATATACAAATGAAAATAGTTTTCATAGCCTTTAGGCTTATGTTCAAAAGTAATGTCAATTCACAGCTATGTCCTTGAACACAACACCAGGTTGTTCAAATCAGAAATGTTATATTTAGTAAGACATCGGCTCCATTTCATTACATTAGTCATTTGGGATTATGTGCAAGTCATGCTTAGCACATGTTCAGCACTTCATACTCCCAAGACATCGTACACATAGTTACTGAAGATGCTAAGTAAATAATTTCTCTCCTTTGTCAAAGAGAAAAGTGCAATGCTTTCTATATAGTCTTTAAAATTAATTTATCTGAATATGTAACAAATATAACGATAAAGCAATAACTAGATACCCAATGCTCCACCAAAATAATCTTTTTCTGTGAATGTGGCAGCTGTGAAATCCCCGAGAGCTGTTTTAAAAAAAAATTGTATTAAATATCCAACAGTGCATCAAAATAGAACTATCAAAGCTGCAATAAACTCCCGTTGCTCTGAATGGGTAAGTGATGTATGTACTAGATGAACAGTTGTTAGTAATAGCAGCTTTGAGTTCTGCAGCAGCCAACTGATGTCAGTCATCACGTGATCTTATTACCATTAATCTCTTTCCTTTTTTTGTTTCCAGTTAGCTTCTAAAATCTGTGGGTCAGGGATCATCTTTGTAAAGTTGCTATGACAATAGGGATGTGATGTTGAGTGCCATTTTCGGGTCCTGCTAGGGTATAAATAATTAACTATAGATATAAAACATATCTGAACAGAGCTATAGAGATCGCCCACTGACCTTTGGATCTCTGACTGCAATTTTGATATTCCTATTTTGATGCAACATCAAGTTGGTAACATGCCTTCATCCTGTTGCATTATTTGTAGTGGCTATGTCTGGTCAAACACAGTGGATTCTTCATATTGCATAAGATCTCTTTACCATTCAGGGTTTAATCATGTCTAGAACAGATTGTCTACGTATCTGAAGAGAACAAATGCAACTTCTGATATGAAATGCAATCCATTTACTACTGGAAATGTGTCTTCATCCTAAAACTTGGATTCCTGGCTTTTAAAATTGAACAAGAAAGTATTGGGGATTTACCTCATTCCTACAGAAGGCAAGTACCAGCTACCCTCAAGTAAGTGACTGTTAAGCCTTCACTCAAGAAATCATCACTTGCACTGGTGGTCTAACCAATTAGCACTGTGGTTCTGGTCCTCTCTCTCTGAAAATATGGAGAAGTAATTTCAGTAGGTGTGCACAGAATGCAAGTCATTGAAAGTTTGTCCACTTATAGATGTTTTGTGAATCCACCATATCATGAACTACCTCTCTAGCATTCTTTCTGATGCCATGTGATACTGAAATAGCAGTTAGGAATAAACAAAATCAGTCAATTTTATAACATAGCATTTTATTTTTAAGAAATAATTCATTCGCTTCATTTTTATTAAAAAAATACAAAAACAGTTCTAAATGCAGAAAAATATCCATATGGTACATGTCTAGGTTTGTTAATGTTCATACAATTTGATAAATTAAAGACAACTGACTTCCCAATTGTGGCACGCTATAGTATTTTATAAAAAAAAACAAAAAACAATAAAATTCCTTGGGATTTTTTATTCTCCCAAACAAATATTCCAATACTCTTTTACCTTAAAAGTCTAATAAATAAGTACTTTTGATTTGGAAGGCAGTGGTGAATAAATGGGATTAGAGGAGGGCAGTTAAAAGGAACAAATTTCAATATCAGTGGTTGTATTACTCAAAAAAAAAAGCCAAACTAACACTGCCCAAATACTTAGTGATTTGTTGGGTTCCATGCTAACTTTCCAGTGCAGCACAAGCACTGCTGCTGTGAAAAATAGGCCAGCTTCATCCCTGATGAAATTCCAGAGAATTCAATAGTTTACAGCAGGCTGGAATCTTGCTGAAGACAAGCAACTTTTTGGTACTTTTGACAAAACCGCAGTTTACTGTTATTAAGAAGTCAGTTTCAAATTTCACTCTCCACTTGTATTCTCACATTTTAGCCTTTATAATAATTTCAACAACACAACTAACACAAGCCAGGATTCACACACTGAGCACCTGTAATTGCTTCATCCATTCTTAGAGCAAACCACTGGATTAGCATACCACTATAGCCACAGATTTACTGCATTGCTCGTGTTTGTGATTATTCCAGCAACGGTGATAGAATATCCCAGAGGCTGTTTGTGATGTGCAAACTTGGAATGATCACCAAAAACACCACCATCAGAGCACCTTATCAGCCTCAGTCCAGAGGCCAAGGATTAAACTATCTTTTCTGGTCCCTCTAGGTCAGAGTGAGAAACATGAGCAAAGTAATATTGGAGAAGCTTCATTGTAGCTGCTTGTTCTGCTCCTTTCTGTGGCTAAACAGGTGTCCATTCTCTGGGTTTTCAATTTGGCAACTTTCAAGTTTTTTAATTAAATATTTTATCATTCTGAATATCCATAAATGAAATGCACAGTCCGTATCATATAGCTAGAGTTCTGAATCAGTAATGTCCTCATCAGGGCAACAATAGTACTCAACAAAACAGATCTGTCCATCTTCATTCCTAATCATGTACTGCAGTGAAAGGAATCCCCGATTATCTGTCCGAATAGACACTTTACAAGATAAACCTAGTGCCTTAGTAGATGGCTTGAGCAAGGAGATTTTATACCTGCAGGTAAAGAAAGCCATATTCAAACATATAAAACATAACAATGGCTGAAACCTTATTCTCAAGTAATGGACCAAAACTGACAAAACCCACTAGCAACACATCTAACTACAGTATAGTTTTACAGTACGGTTTAACTTTTTCCTATTACTGTATCAACAGTAATACACTTTATACTCCAATTCTTTTTATTGAGCTTTTGACCAGATGAAAAAAATCTGTCAAAAATGTTTAAATACTGCTCTATATTTTAGGGAAAGTCAGATATTTCAGTAGCAGACAACCACATTTTCTGCTTGTTTGTAAGAATGTGTAGTCAGACTACTACTATTACTGTCCTAATCACTGACCTGTTTGTCTGGGTCTGGTTACAGTGAAATGCTTCTATCAAATCAGAGTCTTTGGGATAGTCAAGATGAGCACTTCCTGCATTTCCAAAGGTGGATAATCTAAAAGACAAAATACAGTACACCAACACAACAAAGTATTTGATATTGGCACCATCGAATTTGAAAAGTGGCAACAACTGAAAATAATATTATACATCAGGACAATTTTTAAAGCAGAAGGGTTCAACAAGCTACCTAGTCTTCATGAGAAATGAGTTTGCATTGCTAGCATTTAATTTTCTATTAGAATGAATCACAAGCGTAAGATCTGTGGCACTCGAGAGTTCTCCTGATAGCAGCAGAATTATGCTAATAAGAATGATTATCCTCTTGCATTAGCACCTAGAGGGCACAATCTGCCATACTACCAAAAAGTGAAAGAAACACGCTGTGCAGTACCTGGTTATAGAGCTGCCAGGAATGTGTAAGGCTCAGGATTTCCCCTACACCCAGGAGCATGCAATTGCTGATTTTTCAGCCCTGATCAGTCACCCTTTCCAAGACCATGCAGATTTTATTCTTTATAACAAAAATACTAAGTGAATGGATTCAAAACACCCTGGAATTTGTTTCACAAGATATAAAACTCCTTTTATCTGGTATTTTGTATTCGCTTAAACTAAGATTTCAACTGGATGCTAATCTTAAAATGATGCATTCTGTAGCCAAAACTATCAGGCTGAGAAATAAGAATGAACTGTTGCCTGATACCTTGTCTGAATAACTGAAACCTTCATATGTGATACAACAAACCATTATAATAGAAGACATATTTAAATAAATATGGAGATCTGTATGATACTGAAGGAGAAACAATATTTCCAAACCATCAAGGAGCAATTCAAGTTGCTGCTACACATGAACCTTTGAAATGGACATGCACTTTCTGATACCTGAAATAAGGCTTGTCCGGGGACATGGTAATCTGCAAGACCTCGCTGGTCATATCTAATTCAGCAAATGCTTCACGTAATCCTTCTGACTGCAGGATAATTTTATTAACCACATTTGTACTGCAGAAATCAAAATCTAGTGTTTCTTCAGGTTCTTGAGTGTTAATTTTACACACAGTTACCACACCTCCTTCTTCTAGAAATAGGGTCAAGGGGTAGCCATAACCACGGTAACACATTCGAAGTGCTGTTGAAGTACCTGAAATGATGATAAAATTAGCACTCTGAGACTAGATGGCATGACCTTTGGAGGCCTGGACTCTAGCCATGCTTAGATCACAGTTTATTATACTCAGCACAGTTTCTGGCAGACCTTTACTGAATTCTGTCTCAATCACAAAATCGCCACACAATTTAGGATGATTGACAATTTCTTTATGAAAACTCCAGGATAAGAATAGTAGGGATATTAGAGCTCATAAAATTTGCAATGGCAGATTTATCTAAGAAAACTTGCATTGTATCTGTCTGCAATGTATGTGACTCTAGTGTACTCTCATTCATAGGTAACACCCAAGAAAACATTTTTGTACTGTTTTCAATTACTACGGTGTAAAATTACATGTCTGACAAATGACTAATTCACAATTCATATAAGCAGCACAATATTTCATTTTAAAACAGCAGTTGAGAAAAAAGGCATTTTAAAGTGACTTAGTGGAAAACTAACTACATATGCAATAATACATGAATTTATACAACTGTAAAAATGGCCATACTGGGTCAAACTAAAGGTCCATCTAGCCTAGTATCCTGTCTTCTGGCAGTGGTCAATGCAGTGTGCCCCAGAGGGAATGAACAGAACACACAAATATGAGGTGATCCATTCCCTGTCACCCTTTCCCAGCTTCTAGCAAATAGAGGCTAGGGATACCTAGTTGTGTGCTTATACACAATACCTTGAAGGCCTATGGTGCACATAAGGTAAAAAGAAAGGGCCTTATTATTAACTCAGGCACGTGATTAGAGGCAGGTCGATTGTGTGCTTAAGGCCCTGGAATTCTAATCAGGATGATTTAGTTCCTAGCTCTTCCTGTATAAACCTGGGCAAATAACAGTCTCTCCGTTTCAGTTCCCTGTCTTAAAATGGGGATACTACTCAAACATGTTGTAAAGATTAATTGTTTTCAAGATGCTCAGATGCTCTAGCGTAATGGAGGCCACAGAAATACCACAGACATTCGTAATTCTGAAAATAATGGATAAGTTCTTTCAAAGATTTATAACTGAACATTGACTTTATACAGCATTGAACCTTTAGTATGCAGAAAACAAATGATGCTTTTCCTTTATAATTTTAGTTTACATTAACAATACTGCATGGTATTTGCTTTTCTTTTGCCTCTATTCCTGTCTTAATTGAATACTTCTGGTTCCAAATGAGATGTATGGTTGACAGATCAGTTCTTAAGTTTCAGGTTCTACTTCACCTAGAAAGAGTATAGTCATTATTGAGTTATATGAATGTTTTTACAATAGTTTAGGGTTGCTGAAGTATAATGGATTGTTTGAAAGCTACAGAAAGAAAAGACCATAAACACCAAGCATGCAGTTGGCTTTTTATCAGAAACACCTTGCCCCATTAATGGATTTCCTTCTACTCATAATAGTTGGCCCCTCCTTGGGCTTGTCTATACTTAGGGCTAGATTGGTACTGCTGCAATCAATTCAGCAGTGTAGACTTAGCAGGTCTAGTGAAGACCTGCTAAATCAAAGGCAGAGCGCTTTCTGGTAGACTCTGATACTCCACATCTCCAAGAAGAGTAAGGAAAGCCAATGGGAGAGTTTCTCCCATTTGCACTGTGCACAAGCTACATAATTCCTGTTATGTTATTCACATAACTGGAGTAGGGTAATTTGGGTCAGCTTACCACAGAAGGGTAGACAAGGCCTGTGCCTTAACATTTACTAGATTTGTGTATAATCACAAGATGACATAGGGAAATGTCCATGATATACCTTGACTTTAGCATGATTTTGATACAATCTCCCAAAATATTCTTGCCAGCAAGTTAAGGAAGTGTGAATTAGATAAATGTACTGTAAGATGGAGAGAAAGCTGGCTAGATTGTCAGGCTCAACAAATAATGATCAATGGTTCAGTATCTGTTTGGCGGTCAGTATCAAGTGGAGCGCCCCAAGGGTCAGTTCTACGGTCAGTTTTGTTCAACATCTTTATTAATTACCTCGATGAGGGGATGGATTGCACCCACAGCAAGTCTGCAGAGAACACTAAGCTAGGGGGAGAGGTAGATACACTGGAAGGTAGGGATAGGGTCCAGAGTGACCTAGACAAACTGGAGGATTGGACCAAAAGAAATCTGATGAGGTTCAACAAGGACAAGTGCAGAGTCCTGCACTTGGGACAGAAGAGTACCAAGCACAGTTACAGGCTGGGGACTGACAGGCTAAGCAGCAGTTTGGCAGAAAAGGACCTGGGGATTAAAGTGGATGAGAAGCTGGATATGAGTCAGTGTGCCCATGTAGCCAAGAAGGCTAATGGCATATTAGGGTGCATTAGGAGGAGCACTGCCAGCACTGCTAGCCAAGTGATTATTCCCCTTTATTCGGCACTGGAGTATTGTGTCAAATTCCAGGCCCCCATTACAGAAAGCATGTGGACACACTGGAGAAAGTCCAGTGGAGGACAGCAAAAATTATTAGAGGGCTGGAGCACATGACTTATAGGAATGGCTGAGAGATTTGGGCTTATTTAGTCTACAGAAGAGTGAGGGGAGATTTGATGGCAGCATTTAACTACCTGACAGGTAGGGGGTAGTGAGGGGGTTCCAAAGAGGACGGAGAAAGGCTGTTCTCAGTAGTGACTGATGACAGAACAAAGAGCAATGGTTTCAAGTTGTAGTGGGGGAGGTGTAGGTTTGATATTAGGAAAATCTATTTTACTAAGAGGGTGGTGAAGTCCTGGAATGGGTTACCTAGAGAGGTGGTGGAATCTCTGTCCCTAGAGGTTTTTAAGTCTTGGCTTGATAAAGCCCTGGGTGGGATGATTTAGTTGGGATTGGTCCTGCTTTTAGCAGGGGGTTGGACTTGATGACTCTTTGAGGTCTCTTCCAACCCTATGATTCTAAAATTCCACTGCCATTTCTCTTACAAATCTTATATTTATGAACAGTTTGCCATCTAAACTCAAGATATCTAATTTGGAACCTTTCACTGCCCCTTTACTTACAGCTGTGTCCACTGCTATCTTTTCCATCAAACAGTATCTGGATTCAGTTGAGTATTTACCCTTGTGGCCACACAAGCAATTATCACAGCATACAGTTGCAGCAACTTAAGAAGCTAATGTGTGGCCTAATCAATCAATGAGAGTTGCTTTTCATGGGGTGAGGGGAGACCTTAGTAGGGGAAAGGTTAGGGTATTTTGGAATGATCACTTTCATAAAGTTACGTGGAGATGGCCAGAAACACAGGTTTCATTCTAATTATCAAGAGCATCAGGTCAGAATATGCACACACAATACCTGGCAAAGAATTTGTACCAAAGATGGTCAAGCAGTCTAAAAGAACAGCCAAATTGATTCGAAACATCACTGACTCTTCCTGTATAATAAATTCTTGAAAAATCCCTGCCTGTAAAATAAAAAAGAGGTATATGTATGGAAGAGGTGCAACAACATTTGTTTCCCTTTATGTAGTAACAGTGACTTAACAATCATCTCTATAAATTCATAGTATTCACCTTCAAAAGTGCAACAAGATGCAAGCTAAGTGCCAAAGAAGTGGCACATATCACCATGTAGTCAGGATCTTTTAAGAATTAGTACATAGCTTAGACAAAGGAAAACCACATAAGTATGACATTTGAACAATAGCCTTTTACAGTTTTTTTAATAAGCTATAAATGTTAAAGCATAAAGCTCTCCCCATCAACCAGCAGATGTTCAGTGCACTACTGTACAACTTAATAAAAAACATGACTTGTCATTTATTTCCAGTATGCCCTGGATGATACGTGCTTCCAAAAGCAGAAGGCAGCACAATTTCTGCCCTGAGGAGCTCTTAATCTAACAGTCAAGTAAACAAGCAGCAGCAGAAATAAGGGAACTCATTAAACAAAATATGACTTCTTAAAAATAAAAAAAATAAAACCAAGCAAGTAAGTAAAAATATAAGACTAGAGAAAGAGCTAATTTTCTTTCTGCTCCCTTCCTTCCCTTTGCTGTTCTTTTTTTAATTCTCCCTCCACCTTATTTGGAGGGATAGAATTAATTACACGAAACATTATTAGAGATATCTGAAAAGGGTAAGTGTCAATAGTAATCATATTAAACACATGTTGAGAAAAAAATAATTTAAAGTATTGTTCAGGGGTCAGGAGAGATGCAATGAGATGTATATCACTAGGAGTGAACTCAGTCCGGTAGGGCTCACTACAGTAATTGCTTGATAACTTAAGACACAACAGGGGACTGGGGTACAAGGGTTTGGATTGTGACCCATGGCAGGAGGGGGTTGTGACATGGGGCAGGGAACTGGGGTGCAGGAGTTTTGGTTGTGATCTAGAGTGGGAGAGGGTTGTGGTACAGGAGAGAGGGCAGAGGGTTTTTGTGTTAAGTAGCATATGGGTGCAGGTCCCATTGGCCAGAAACCGACCATTGGAATTGTGGTAGGGGCAGCACATGGCACCTCTTCCCCTCTCCAGACAAATGGCCTGACTAGTCACTTTTCTGAGCAGCGTGCGGGAGAGGGGCAGGTAGGGAGCCTGTGTGAGGCACTCTGCTGCATCCATGGGCTGCATCCGGTGGCATGTTAAGCTGCATCCAGCCTGCAGGCGTTATTTTGCTCATCCCTGACCTTCAAGGTCTTTTTCCACCTCTAACATCCAGCAGTATTGCATGGCACTCATTAGGTCAGATTCTCCACCTTATTCCTACCATTTTGATAGTTCCTCTCCAGCACCTAAAATAAATTGCATGCCATTCCTTATTCTCTCCAACAGTCCTTCTGTCAAATACTTTGTTTCTATTCCTACATAATTCTAGTCTCTCTCATACTTTCCCTGGCTTATTTAACACTCTCACATTTCACAGTGGCTTCATACTATGTGCTAATACAAGACTCAATGCAAAAATAATGGTGTTCCTCTCACATGCTATCTAGATCTATATCTATATTTAAGTGCGTGCGCGTGTCAGTCCATTTGTTCACAAACTCCTCTTAAACGGTAAGAGCTAGGGCCACCAAATTTGGTATGCAGTAAGGATGTTAAAAACTGCATATTTGTGTAAGCATGTAACAGCTGAAATTTTTAGTGGTTACACGTTTACACATGGAGGGTGGGTAGGCAGGAGGGAGACGGTGCTCACGGGGAGCTGGCTCTCTGCAACACCAGCTCCCGCCTACCCCCTCCTCCTGCTGCTGCCTCTGATGGTGGGCAAGCAGCTCCATGGGCTAAAATTAACTGATAAACCTGGGCAAATTCAGGGTTTGGTTGTGCCAAGAAAACGAGATGTGCCTAGAATTTGATAGTTTTCCATTACATGGAAAGGGAGGGAAGCAGAGAGGAGAGATCCTCACACTCACTACTGGGGATAGCGAGCCCACAGGAGAGCTATTCTGCAGAGTGATCAATGAGGGCAACCGCACTAGCAAGAGTGACTAGCTGAGGATGGGACTCTACCATCCTAGCTGCCAATTGTAAGTGGCCTCCCTGTCTAAAACCCCTCCACCTGCCGTACCATCGGGGCTGGCCAACCCAATCCCAGCTACGCCATAGGACCCACCAGCAGCCTGGGAGAGACCTTCATGCACCTGTCACCCTGCCCCCCAAACCCTGGTCCAGGCCCCCTGGCAAGCACTGAGCTGCCCCTCTCCTCCAGCCCCAGCCCACACAGGGTCATCATTCCCCACCACACCCCCATCCACATTAGATGCTGGCAATGCTGAGTAAATCTGCTAGTAACAACAATAAAATAGCAAAACATTTCCATCTCTGCTACATTAAGAATTTAACTCCAGCAGTTCTGAATACTATCAACATCTACACTATTTCAAGTCTAGAACTGAGCTATCTAATGCCTTGCATCCACTGGTCTCATCTTCTGTTTTTTGTTTGACTGGATTATGTCCATTGGGAAAGCCACTACCAAGTGCAAGAGAAAGAGAAAAAAACCTGTAATTTTAAACATGTGAAAGACTGATGACAGATATATTGATGGTCTGAGGATGTGCTGGACTCCTTACCTGAATAAAGGCATTTGCCTGCACACACTTTGCATTTTCCACTGTAACCTTGATTCCATTTCTAGTTGCAAAACACGTTGCATGGTCTTTAAAATGGATGGCTTTTAGGATATTTGAGAGGTTTCTGACATTGTCAAGATTGGCGACTAAAACATACTGATCATCTCCAGTTTCCAGTTGAGTAGAGAGGGCCATTATTAGTTTGCATTCACCACTCCAATCTTTCCTATGACCGTATCTGTGAGGCCTTAAGGTGCAGTTTCAAAGAGAACCTAAAAAAAGAGGTAACACACTTCTGTTAATCTAACCTGCTGGTTGCCACTGAAAGGCGGAAAAGGCTGCCCTCGGCTGGTAGCCGTGCTGACGTACCGGCAGCAATGCTCTGGTAAAAGTAAACAGTTCGCGAGCAGCTCGAGACGGCAGCGGAACCAGTGTAAGAGTATCGCTACTCCTACTCCCCGACAGAGGTGCTGGAGTGCAATACAATCGAAGCAGCGGAGTAACAGCGGCCCCAGGCTGCGCCTATAGCTGGGTACCACTCGCCCCGGCCGGGAGGGCGCGAGGCCCGTTCACTGGCGCTGTAGCCGGCCGAGCCAAGGC